>CM057927.1:1705117-2905117 GCA_030141595.1 Chydorus sphaericus
ACTTGTGCTGCTGGCCTTTTTCTTTTTCAGTTCTTCCAATACGGCTTTAAGGTCTTCTTCCTTCTTGGCAGCTGCAGCTTGCGTTTGTTTGTTTTTTATGTTTGATAAGCTATTCATCAATTTATTTCTAATGTTCTCACGTATTTTGTCCTTTTGTTTGGTATCCTGGGCCGCAGCCTGCATATTTGATGATGTAGCTGGCAGAGGGAAATTTGTTTGCACACATTCTGTAATGAAAAGTTAATAATTATATACGATTGCTTAATAAGTCTCAATTTATTTCTAATGTTCTCACGTATTTTGTCCTTTTGTTTGGTATCCTGGGCCGCAGCCTGCATATTTGATGATGTAGCTGGCAGAGGGAAATTTGTTTGCAGACATTCTGTAATGAAAAGTTAATAATTATATACGATTGCTTATTAAGTCTGATGTATTTTAGTTTTTCCAATAAAAGGTATAAAATAAGGTAAAAAATAAAAGGTTGTATTATGCTTTTTAAAAAAATTAGTACTGCTGTCAATTTGCCTTTTCTTTCCTTCCTTTACACTCTTTCCCTTGGGTGTTATCGTGAGTCTTGACATTTGATCTCTTATGTATAAATACTCCATGAAGTGAAGTGTTGTAAATTTTGATAACGTGGTCCTCTGTATCTTGGAAACAGCTATCTGGCAAATGGGGAATTTGCTGCTTTTATCTCCGGCATCGTCCAAATTTTTTTCCTAAAAGACATGATGTATAAATTATTTAGTTAAAAATTAAATAATAAAAAAGCTATATTACTATAATGTTATATAATGTGCATATGTATTATTCTTACAGCAACGCCTTGAATGATCGGAATCTTATCTAATAATTCCGAATTTTGGTCTAAGAATGGGACTTAGAATGTCCCAAGCACTTTTCATTATTTTAAAAATTGTCAATCATTACCGCATTTTTTTCAAATTGTATTGTTTTAAAATCTCATATTACTTACTTTGTATTTTTAAAAATACCTACCTTCAAAGTTGATTATTTTTTCAGAAATTCGATTTCTTTTTCCAATCTACGCACAGCAATAGCATTGTGTGCGCAGATACCGATGGTGTCATCTTCCTGCTAAATTACATTAAAATATATCGAAAAGTTATATTTTTAATTATCAATATGTTTTTTTATTGTCTATTTATCTCCGTCTTTTTGTCTTTTATCTTACTTCGAAATTTTCTGTGGAATCTGATGATTGTCTAGAGCTGCAGGTCAAAATTTTCTCCTTCAAGTCATCCTGAATTTTTTTTTTCAATTTAAAAATTTGCCACTTTTGACTTGCGAGGTTATGTTGTTTTGTTGCTTTGCACTTCTGAAGCGATCTTATTGTTTTCTATTATTTTTGCAGACGGCTTCCTGTAACGTGTCTCAGCGTTGCCCTCTTGGTAACTCTTAATGTGTTGGTAGTATTTTTCTAGAGAGAAAGACGGGTTTCCCTTCTGCGATTTTTCATAATGAGTCTTTTCCTTCACCAAGATGCTGATATCATCTGTATAAGGAATAAAGCACGTAATAAGATAGTAAAGCGAGCTTTTCTGCTCGTGGTTAATAGGATAATTTAGACATCGCCTGAATTAATCAATACCATAATCTCTTTTGATGGATTTAGATTATGGTAATGTGATAATGAAAGAAAAAAAGAAATTCTACGAAGAATGGAAGTAGATTATCTGAAATATTTTGTGTCGGCGACTAGATAATTATGGGTAATAGAAGTTGAATGGTTTGACCAAATGTAATGGATACATGAATTTAGTCAGTTGTATAGGAATGCACTCTTCATCATTGAATTTTCCACTGATAGGAATTATGTGTAATGTACGCATGATTTTGAATATAATCCATCGAATCGCAATCTAACGTAACCAATAAAACTCTCCGCTATGCCAGTTTCTTTCGTCACTACTCACCAGCACCACCTTTTTTATTGGAGTTTTTAAAATGATATGATATTATTGTCACTTATATGTTTTAATTGGTAAATAGGCAATAATTTATTTATTGATAAGGTTTTCAAAAATGAAATCTGAAAAGTGATGGTAGTCATAGAGCGAGATACTCTTGAAAGACATATGAACTTGTCTGCATGAATGCTGTCATATATGTACTAGCTGTGCTGCACAATCAGCAAATAAAATAAAGGATTAAAGAGCGCTTCAAGTAAAAAAAAGACCCCCTGTCACTCAAATCTACAGAAAATAATTGAGTTCTCGACAGAAATGAATGATACCTAAACAATGTTCTCATCCAGACTCCAGGGCTAAGAAAAAAAACATTTTCGCTTAAATCACCTTACTGAAGCAACTGACGGAAATACAAACTAAAAGAGATGAAATTAAGAAGTTTGGATTCTTTTATTGTTATTTACGTTGATTCTACTTGTCACCACTACCTTTTGAATACAGAAGCAGACGAATTCAAGAAAAAAACAAGAACATATGGTTGCTAGGTAACGAATTATTAGGAAAAATCCCAATTAGACAAAAACAGCCTGGACAGGAAACTGCTGGAAGGGTGCGAAAAAAATTGGAAAGACTATATACTGCAGAAAAGGATTCATATGGCCCCAAGGGAAATGACATATTAGGCTTGCTTCGCTCTTAATAATTTTAAATTACAGGACCAAGCGTTTACGCGCTACATGTTGTTTCCCGTAGGGATTCTAATCACCAGTTCGATTTCAGTACGGTTACATTTTTGGGGGACCCCTTTAGACTTCACTGGATCCCAACAGATGGCTTGGACCTAATTTACACCCTTATGCCTACAATAGGCTAAACCTTAATTTTTAACTTTTTAAACTATAACCGATTCTATTTACCACAATATACGATAATAATGATTCAGTTAAACTGTTTGATTGAACTTTTTCGTCGCTTTAAAAATTTATCAGAAATAAATTTAACTGCCACAACAACTTTTAATTACAACCGCATCTTCACACACCATTAGATACTTTTCCGATTACCAAGCAGGCTAATATTTAGAAGAATTTACCTAATCCCATAAATCGGCCGTTGAACGAACAAGATTTCGTAAATAAGAAGAAGAAGAATAATTTTCATCAGAAAATTGTTCAACTCAAAGAAAAAGTAAACACGACAACTCAAAGTAAACACCACAGCGTATGCAAGAAAGACCAAACACCACAATACAAATGTGGATCGTATAATAAATGATGATATGATCAATATTCTTCATTTCGTACCAGAAGGCATTTACATAATTACATTATTGTTGAAGATTTACCAGTGATAGTGGAAATACTGTTATCACTTGTACTACTTCCGATAATGAAAAATTTAAAATGTTCAAGTTCCTTAGTGATGGCGGACGGTGTCTAAACGTTTCGTCGCTGATTTCAATCAGGATTTAGCTGAGATCATCAAACACATAGGAATACTGTACTTTATCTAAAGCTTCCTATATTAGGCTTCCGGCGTCGAGTCCGGCGTAAAGGACATGGAAACGTGCTGTCAAAGTACAAAAGTAAAAAGAGCGATTAGCAGCTATTCGGCTGTTTTGACATATCATCACAAAGTGAAAAACTACTTTACAAAATGAAATTTGTAACTCGTTGCCACAAGAGAGATTCATTCATAATTTTGTTACAATTTTTAGAACGTAATACCCCATCCGTACAATAATTATTTCAAACAATCATTAAAATTAGTAAAAAAATGATTCGGTCGGAAACTGCATTACTCTATCAATCGGCGAGCATAAAGCTCGCTTTCCTAGCTTAACTGAAAAACGGCAAAAGAAACTTACGTGGGGACGTTCAAAGGTCGGGTGGGGCCCCTGTAGGGGGCACAGCCGACTCTTTGAAGGGACCCCTTTAAATATAAGGCTTTATATGTAAGGCTCGTTATCAGAGTATTATAGTTGAACCTTATTAGAGTAATTCAGTCTCCGACTAAATTAAATCCCCCCCCCCCCCACCCGTATAGTTATTTAATATTCTATGAATCTATTATATTATGCTAGGGTCTGTAGCTTTTTCTAGGGGGTGCTGCCCCCCCCCCCCCGCTATTTTGAATAAATAATCAATTTGAAGAGCGCAAACAACAAATACTTTTGAATCTACCTCTCTTTTGTAAGAAATCCAGGCCCAGCGTTGCCGAACAGTCTCTAATTAAAATAGATAAATATTGGAAATGTTTTTTGGTAAAAATAAATCGTTTTTATTTTCTTGTTCTCATCTCTGCCAAATTCTGAATGGAATGAGCAATTGCAAAAAGAAATCAATTCAGCCATTCTTTTGATATCGAAATGGAAAGGAGAACAAAAGATAAAATCTTAAACCTCAAATCGAGTCCCCGTAGAGGTTTGCCAGCGCCATCTAGCGGTGAAATTTCCAACGACTGGATTAAAAGTTTACCCGGCGGGCTCGCAATTAAGCTGAACACCTACTGAATTTTAAATGCCAATTAATTACTATACGAAATATATATTGTTTGGAAGTAATGAATTTTTGATTAATGATTCAAATTACTTACCATGGAAGAATAGAACTTTTCCAGTAAACGGTTCACATCTCGTCACTCCTTTTTTGGCAGATGCTTGATGGTCTGAATAGAAAATAGTGTAACTTTGGTCATAATTGAATTTAGTATCCAAAGCATCAGCATCACAATCGATTGAGCTTGTTTCATTAACACAAACTGTCTTGTCTTTTTCGAACCAAACTAAAGCGAATTTCGGAATTTTTTTTTAATCCCATGTTATATGCGCTTCCCGGCGTCTCCTTGAACATGGGGAATTGGCAAGAACGAACTTATGACTAACAAATAATAGGAAGCGAAGGAATATTATACATATATATTTCTTTTTCTTTTTCTCTCGGCAAACCACTAGTGATGGGAAAAGGAAGCGGGAAAAGAAGGCGGTTACTAAAGGCAACAAAGAGTGTTGTGAAATATCCACACCATTTCTAGATTCCAATCGTAGAAGGTCACGCCGCTCGTTTTCTCGCGAATAAAAAAAAATAAACTTTCAAGCCGAACCCGTTACAAGTGTGCTCTCACAGTCGGAAAAGTATAATAACTTAATAAGAGTTCACGAACGAATATCGACGAGGAGGCAAATCAACAAACAAAATCGGCAAGAACCGGACCATACAATCAAGCATACAAAAATCTCGATCTACCTGGACCACTGGTATTACCAAAAAGCACTAGAAGTGACCATCGTAGACGGCAACAGAGTAACATAGGAACAGATTACGGTAATTACATTCCTTTCTAGCTTTTTATAGTAGTTATTGCAAGGTTGTAATGATTATGCTAAAAAAAGTGCGCACCAGTTTGAGCTTGACGAAAAACGCGGGAGAGAGCCGTGAGCGTGCTCTCTTTTGATTCTCCGTCTACTATAGAATGTATTCAGTTTGGGTCGTAAGCCAGATTTGCAGCAGTATTCGTAGGCTAGCCTGCAGGCACTTTTAGAACTAACTTGTACGACAAAGTTAACGTAACTTTCTGTATGCTTGTATTCCATCCAAATGAAATAAAATCTATAACTATTTTCCGACGATACCCATTTAAACAATAAATTTAAATAGAACAATTTTACTATTATTTTTTCAAGCTGCATCCTCATCAGTGGCAGTCACAACGTCAGTAGTAACGCATGCACCTCCCATAATATTTGGTGATCCAATGGATGATCTACAGCAGGGACGTACGATTAGAAATTCGCATGAAGACACTGCCCACTGACTGACCCTGACTGACTGCCCAGAAGACAACGGTCCGAAAGAATTCGACGAAAAGGCCAGCTGCTCTCCTTGGTATTGGCTTTCCGCTTTAGATTTGGTCTTAGCAAAGTATGCCTTGATTCTCTCCTTCAGTTATTGAACTTGGTTGTTCCAAATTGTGTCCCTGGAAATAATTAATTTTTAGATAAAATGTTTCCCAATAGCGGCAAGGACATGGTAAAATTTCATTTTAAATGTCCTCATTGTAAAAAATATCTTAGACTTAAATGTGTTGACCTAAATAATACTTTCACTTGTACCTATTGCGAAAAGTCCTATAATTCCAAATTTTTAATGAAAAAATAGCTATTTCCTTACATCATCAATTGAGGAACAGCTTAAAGAAATATTTGAACACAAGGCTATTTGGGATAAAATTCAATCGGGAAAAAATCAAGTCCGTAATAATGTAAATTCCTTGATTTTTGGAGAAATTGTTACTGGAGATGAATATCGTAGCCGAAAAATGCAAAATTTTATAAATTCTGGGGACAATTTTTCAATTACATTTAGTTCAGATGGCATTCAAGTTGCCAAATCCTCCAAGTTAGAAATATGGCCAACTTTTATAACTATCAACGAATTAGCGTTCAATCTTAAGGGAAAATTCTTTCTTCTATCCACATTGTGGTTCGGTGCAAAGAAGCCTAAAATGGAAACTTTCTTTTCAATATTTAACTATGAAATTAGAAACGTATATGTGAATGGCTTTAAGTGGACTCGCAATGGAATTTCACATGTGTCAAAAGTAATCGTACCTTTAAGGATTTTTGATGCTCCTGCTCGTTCTATGGCAGCAAATATGCATCAATTTAACGGTCAGTTTGGTTGTGGGTATTGTCTGGATGAAGGACAACGTTTTGACAAAGGCAAAGGAGGTATGCAGGCTTTTCCTCTTAAAAATCCTTTATCGGCTAGGACACATGAAGATACTTTTTCCAGCGCCCTCCTTATGTCCGAGAATGATAAAAAAATTGAACACATAAATGGGGTTAAAGGACTATCTGTTTTGTTTATGATCCCTGGATTTAATATAATTGATAGGATGGAACCAGACTATATACATTGTCGTTTACTTGGGGTAGCAAACCAGTTTCTGAAATTGTGGATTAACGCCCCATCAAAGCTTTCATTATTGAATGATTTTGATGAATTTGATATTGAATTTTATCTTTATGGAAAGCAACTGAATATCGGAATTGGCTCCTTTTTTATTCACCAGTCATTCTAAGAGGATTACTTCCTCATGCATACTATAAGCACTGGCTCCTTCTTGTTTTAGCATCAAGAATGATACTAAAAAAATTAATAAAGCGAATTGAATTAATTTATGCCAAGTACTTAATCAATAAATTCATTTGAGAATATACCAAAACTATATGGAATCGAGCAATGCACATATAATGTTCACACATTACAGCATGTTATAGAACATATTTTTAACTGGGGGATAGATATTAAAATGTCACGTGACGTGCGTTTTGTCGCGCGTAACACTTTGACGCGTGATTACTTCCGCTAGGAATTAAAAAAATAAATAAAACAATGACGTGAATCGAACGGTATGGTTAACTAAAAAACTTATTTTATATTTTAAATGCCCTTATATAATTGGATGTGATGGCCAACGAAGATTTTTTGGCGGAAGCAAATATTCTAAAAAAACTCAAACATTGTAACGTGATCCAGCTCTACTTCGTCTGTACTACCGAAGAACCGATCTACATAGTTACTGAGTTCATGAAAAACGATTCTTTGAACAAATATCTTCAAGGAAAAGGAAGGAACTTGCACTAGCATTAACTCATTGACATTGCATGGCACATTGCTTCCGGAATGACGTACCTAGGATCGAAAAACGACATTCAACGGGATCTGGCTGCACGAAACATTCTCGTTGGGTCATACCGATTGGTACAAATTGCGGATTTCGGCCTAGCAAAGATGCTAGGAAGGAAATCACAATACAAGGAGGTAGCTGGCTGGAAGTTGCCCCTCAAATGGATGGCTCCGAAATCAGTAAGGGACCTCCGATTTTCTATGAAATCCGACGTGTGGTCTTTCGGTATCGTACTTTACGAACTGGTCACATTTGGACGAACTCCTTATGATGGTAAATAAATTAAATTCAACAAAACGATAGTAGACCGATTCAATATTCATAATTTTTTTAATATTAAAGGCATGAAGAAAGAAGAGATGATTAGTAAACTGATGCTCGACAACTGGATGCCTTCACCCCCAGAACGTCCGATGCCTCTTTGCGAAATCATGATCGGCGCATGGCAAAATGATAAAAAAAAGGATTTTGTTTGCTAAAATAGAGAAGATGTTGGAAAAATTATTTATTTCTACATCTTAATTAATGCCCCATTCAATTTATTCTGTTTGCTGGATAATACACAATAATGGACATTTGATCACCAACATATTATATTACATTAGGTTAGGGCTGATGACTACTGAGCTGGGCGGATTATTTAAAAGTCATAATGAGCATGCTGATCTCAGTTAGGCATCACTATCACTACTATGAAATGTATATGGTAACCCATTAAAGCGTGCAACTTTGAACGCGGTTTTCTCCCGCAATTATCATTTTCCACAAGTTCGGATGGTGATATCCTTGATCAGCTCGAGGAGCTGAACAAGAAAGTCTAAGCACAAGCAGGTTGGAGACCTTGCTGTGTTTGTAGTCATCATCCTAATATTATAATTTTGCCTTTAAGAATAGATTAATGTTATAAAAATAAAAGAATTTAAATGTTTAAGCCTGTAGCCTCAATATGCTTTTATTTCAATTTACTTACTCGAACGGTAACAGAAATATTGTTTTTAATGCGAGAGGTTTTAGGACCAAGGCCGCCACAAAGTCTGAGACGGCAAACGAACTATGTCGAAAAAGTAAACATAACCATCCTTGATGAATGAATTCTTATATTCCTTTTTGTTCTGAGACATGACCACAGTTTTTTTTCGAGCTGTTCCACATAGCGTACTGTTAGGTCAAGTACGTCTGCCTTTTCCTTGATCGTTTCATCTGGGTAATAAAGGGTCATTTTTTTCCTCAGGTATGTCATTGCCTTGTAAACTTTCAACAGTGTCATCGTGCTCTATGAGCCTATTATTAAAAAATATATGTTTAAATAATATGGTTAAAAATTGATTAACCTAATAAACTGCTTAGGCGATAACTCACGCCATGTTGTTGTAGGTTTTTGAGCATCCTGTTATTATAATAACGGAAAGTAGAAATAAAATAATTTAAAAAGATATGGTCCGAAACTCCGAATAACCTGTTTCGACAATAGGTCCTGGTTTTTTTTTCATGGAGTGTAATTGGGCATTGCGTCTTTATAAATGACAACTTACACTCTAAATTTGTCGAATCTATTATAAGGGTATTATAGTAATAATTGAAATGGAAAACCATTATAACTGTAATAAGGTATTGCTATTTCCCCTATTATAAGACATTTAAGACCTTAATTTTTCAAGCCTTTTTTGCGAAAAAATGCATGACAATTGACTCTAGGGGGACTTGAACCTCCGATCTTGGGATTGGTAGTCCACGACTCTACCACTGCGCCACCAATTGATACAATGCACTGGTATAAGTTAAGATGTATAGAAAATACATTGGGGTGCTTGTTAAAATATATGAAACCTTAAAATACCTGGGTATTATAAAGAAGTGAAATCCTATTACAACTTTTTTTTAGATTCTCCCCATTATTAGTTTTAAATACCCAAGCCTAAAATCTATCTTAAGGCCTTATAATACCCAAAAAATTTAGAGTGTACTCCTTCGAAAGTAACAACTAGACTTGCGAGGCCTTTAGACATACACTATAGCTGGCCTCGGAATGCTTGCCTGCTTGCCAAATCGGATTAATATGATGCTTATTGCCCAATCTGAAGTTTGTACAATGACCAGTCGTTAAAAGAAAAGAAAAGAAAATCGTCCCAGTTCAAAATAAGTAAATTAAGAGATCACTCTAAATCCCTGGCCACCTATTTTTGATTAAAATACCCCTTTACAATACCCTTGCAATACCTATACAATACCGTATTTTAAGGAATGATAAAACCCCTGTAAAGGTATTGTATGCATAAGACCAATGGCCTTGCAATAGTTTTCCATTCCTTAAAATACGATATGGTATGGGTATTGTAAAGGTATTGTAAGGGGGTATTTAAAGGTGGATGATTTAGAGTGATGACCTTCTTTGCCATATCTGTTATGATGCATCATTAAGCATTGAATTTCTACCGTGTGGATACTTGATGAGCTGCCCGTCATGTGGTGTGGCACTCACGAGATGCCCACTGTGCCGTAAGCACATAAGGGCAACCGTGAGAGCATATATTTCTTGTTCTTTGTAGACAGAGAAAAAAGATTGTTAAAAAAAAGTCAGTGTTCTTTATGTACGGTATTTGGTTTTAAAAAAAGCTCGAGTCATGGTTTTTATTGGGGAAAATACAAAGTATCACATTACTATTAAATTGCGTTAAATAAGTACCTTTCGTTTTTAAATTCAAGTTCGAGTTACAATAGCATGGATGGGAGAGTGGTCTAGACTATAGCTCGTGCTTACGGCCGTTTTGTACCCACGCTACACTCTAAATTTTTTTGGGTATTATAAGGCCTTAAGATAGATTTTAGGCTTGGGTATTTAAAATTAATAATGGGGAGAATCTAGAAAAAAGTTGTAATAGGATTTCATTTCTTTATAATAGCCAGGTATTTTAAGGTTTCATATATTTTAACAAGCATCCTAATGTATTTATATATATCTTAACTTATGCCACTACATCTTGTCAATTGGTGGCGCAGTAGTAGAGTCGTGGACTACCAATTCAAAGATCGGAGGTTCCCAAGTCCTCAAGTCCCTCCGGAGTTAATAGAAGAGAATGCTTTTTTTCGCAAAAGAGGCTTGAAAAATTAATGTCTTAAATGTGTTATAATAGGGGAAATAGCGATACCTTATTACAGTTATAATGGTTTTCCATTTCAATTATAACTATAATACCTTTATGATAGGTTCGAAAAATTTAGAGTGTAGCCACGCTTTGAAGATATGCTGCGCTCCGAATTACGTCCATATTAAAAAGGTCTATCTTAACACTCTTTCACGCCGCAGGTCTCTTTCTCTGTAGCCTTTCTTTTAATAATAGATTTATATTGTGAAAAAATAATTGAGCTGTATACTAATATATCCTTAATACGCTTTTATTTCCATCAAATTACTCGAACAGTAAAAAAAAACCATACTGTTTATGACGTGTATGATACGTATTCATCTCCCTCCCATGCTAATTTTCCTGTGTGGGAATGGGCCATCCCTCGTCACCCTCCCTCTGGATCAGCCACTAGCCACGACCAGTCGTTGAAAAAAATACTTTACGTTCTACGCCTTCAACTCATGAATTTCTCTCTTTATTCAATACATAATACAAAGGCTATATTCGACAATATATTTGATTTGAATATTATTTTAACAATTATATTTAAGACAGTAATACGCATAAGCACAGATTTATATAATTAGAATCATCATACGATGGGTAACACATAAATTTAGTCTTTTTCAAATCTGATGTTGTTTTCTATGCAGTATGTATGCTCGTTTTGGCGAATCAAAACATATTTAGAACACATTTCCGAAGGATTTAAGGCAATAGTTTCTAAAGAATTACATAATTCCACTTGTTTAATAAAACGAGATAAATTTATTTTGATTTGATTGTCGTTTGATTGAACTAAAATCTGGGCAACATTCCTTAATTGTAAACATTTAGCTAGTAATACGGGGGTCAATACGTGGACGCCGTTTTTCAAGTGACATATGTAATCCTGCCTGATGCTACACTTGCAGGTAAAGTCAATTTGAAATATGTCCATAATTTCCGCCAACTTACTTTCTTTCCCAAAAGAAACAAAGGAATCATTGGTGGAAATTCCTACAGTAAGAACTAGTTGAATAACTTTTGCCTTCATATTTTGATCTTTCAAATGAGTACACATTATTACAGTTCAAGATTAAATTATATTTATTCTGAATAACATTCTTTTGTGCTGGCAACATTCCTAAAAGTTGTTTTTTTCCTTGACCATCAAATTTCCCCTTGGAATAGTTTAGGTGAGAGTGTAAAGAACAATCTAATTTTTCGTACATCTCTCTTATGGCCTCGTCAGAATTCTCTAGAATAAAATGTCTAGAAAAACGCCTGAAAAACGCATGTTCAAGAAAGTTTCAAATATCTGTTTACTAATGTAGGTTGTCCCATGAAATTTGTTTTATACTCCACCAGCGTCCTCCGTCAAAAAAGAAGAAGATGCCCAGGGAGCCCCCCAGTTAAAAATATGTTCTATAACATGCTGTAATGTGTGAACATTATATGTGCATTGCTCGATTCCATATAGTTTTGGTATATTCTCAAATGAATTTATTGATTAAGTACTTGGCATAAATTAATTCAATTCGCTTTATTAATTTTTTTAGTATCATTCTTGATGCTAAAACAAGAAGGAGCCAGTGCTTATAGTATGCATGAGGAAGTAATCCTCTTAGAATGACTGGTGAATAAAAAAGGAGCCAATTCCGATATTCAGTTGCTTTCCATAAAGATAAAATTCAATATCAAATTCATCAAAATCATTC
The DNA here is from genome assembly GCA_030141595.1 of Chydorus sphaericus. Taxonomy (NCBI): domain Eukaryota; kingdom Metazoa; phylum Arthropoda; class Branchiopoda; order Diplostraca; family Chydoridae; genus Chydorus; species Chydorus sphaericus. The sequence continues at coordinate 1,717,565 of CM057927.1, forward strand.
AATAATGAAAGCTTTGATGGGGCGTTAATCCACAATTTCAGAAACTGGTTTGCTACCCCAAGTAAACGACAATGTATATAGTCTGGTTCCATCCTATCAATTATATTAAATCCAGGGATCATAAACAAAACAGATAGTCCTTTAACCCCATTTATGATGGTAAAAAATATTTAAATTTAAAATGACATAGCATATTCAGAATCAGTGTGATATTTTGATTATGATAATGGGTCTCAAGTCCGTAGTAAAAATTTCTACAGAGTAGTAGGACTAGTTGAAGCCGTTAACCCTATACTACGCCATGACCCCCTTCGACTCGCCACGATGCAGGGAATCGAACGGCATGCTTAACTTAAAAAACTTATTTTTTATTTTAAATGCCAATTAATAAAAAGAAATATTCACGTAAAAGTTGTGCATTTTCATAAAAGACAAATTTTTAAAAATATATATGGTAGATTTTAAAAGAAATGTTCATAGGCACTTACCCGTTACCGTTTTAATAGCGACTAGTGTTTCCACCTTCTTCACAGTAAAGTACTGTACTTTACCTTTTCAAACAACACCAAATTCTCCTTCTCCAATCTTACTTCCAAATTTAATATACTTTCTATCTGTCTCCCATTGGTCAAATTTAAAAACACGTCCACCCATATTAAGGGACTGTTTTTTTCACGTTGATAATTATAAATCCGAGCTGTGCGCTCTACGGAGCAGTAATGGAAGAAAGTGTGCCTACTTCATGTTCACTAAATCAAGTTTTTCATTTTCATCATATGATTGGGTAATATCCGGTTAGTTGCCTTGTTACTAGACACTATCCATTTGCTGATATTTAAATCAGAGCTATATAGAAATCCCCTGATACCTCTTTTGTTCCATTGTCGTTTGAAAAATTTGGTAATTCCTCAAAAAAATAATAAGGACATAACATTCGTAAATTTGTTAAAAAGACTACGCTCACATCAAATGTTTTACAATTCGTTCTTTCTTATTGATCACATGAATAAGATTGCTACTCCCACTAACAAGAGTAGTATCGCATTAAACAGCTTGTATTGGCTAGAGCTGGCTCATATGACTTCTTCCTTCGCGCTTTTAAGTAACCTCAGGGGATTTATACTAGTGTAGCTTATTATGCGAATTGGGTTACAGCACCTTATTCCATCAATTCTAAACGTTTTTCCACTTTTTGTGTTTATTTCACAATAGTTCTAAAATATAATTTAAAACAATATGAAACACAATGCTTAGAGGTAGCTAAAAAACAAGCTGCAATCACATCACAGAATCTCTTCGTAAACGGAGAACCATCTTCCTCGTTGTTGGTGTCTTGCCACTACAGTGAAAAGTAATAGAATTTAAAAAAATACTAACAAAATTATATTTTTGAAAAATTACATTATTATTATTGTCCAAATCTATGGAATAGATAGCCAGGCCGACAGAGGCGCACGGGGTCCCCTATCCATCGGTTTTGGTATTGGGCGCTTATATGACGGTTTTACCCCGTGCGCTACAATGGGTCATGGCGAGCCTGACCAACCCCCCCCCCCACAAATGCAAACGAACAATAATATAATCAAGAAAAAAAACTCGTATTCGCTAGATGTATCATATGACTTTATATACATATCTTATTGAGCGATGACTCTTGTTTTTGTTATAAAAAAGAGCGTGAGCGCGCAGCTACATTATCAATGTATCGGCAACGCTGCAGAAGATTTCGTGTTTTTTGCTTGCTCCATATGGCATTGTTGGTACATGCATTTGCATCCTACAGTTACATTCTCTCATAAACAAGAGAAGGGTTGATTTCACTTGGTTTAATTTGTGACGTTCACCTGTATTTCTAGAAGAAGATAACATGAAACTTGACAAGTTGAGAAGCGAAGACATTCGCCTGCCAACTTTTCAGGATTGGCCTTTGCATTATTTCTCACCAAAAGTGCTTGCTGCAGCAGGATTCTATTATTGTGGCTCAGCAGATGAGACTCGCTGATCAGCAAGTGGAGGCAAATGGATATCCCGGACAAAATGCATAGAAGATTTGCACCAAAATGCCCTTTTGTTATGGGATTACCCGTTAATAACGTCCCAATTTTCCACTTCAACACAAACTGGTCTCTTGTTCTACCCGGGAAAGATAATACACTTTTTATTTTGGCTTTACGATACAAATAACTCACCTAGTGTGTATTCTACTTGAATCACTTATCGTGTTTTTTTAATTATTTTTGAAATGTTGTCCTCAAAATCAGCTCGTTTGAAGACGTTTGAAAATTGGCCTCTGGGTTTGATTCCATGTCTAGCCGAGTTAGCTGACGCAGGTTTCTATTATTTGAGTATGTAATAATAAATTAATCCTCCCTGTTATGTTATGACTTCAATTCTAAACTTGATTCTAAATGAAAAACAGAAACGGAGGATTACGTAAAATGCTTCTCCTGCAACGGTGCATTGCGAGATTGGAAGCCAAATGACGATCCATGGAATCAACATGCTTTCTGGTTCTCCCGATGCCGTTACTTGATTTCCAAGAAGGGAGAAGATTACGTACAGAAAATGAATGCAAAATTTAAATAAGAAACACAAAAAAAACCTTTTATTCATTTTTATTTCAAATAAATTTTTTCCATCTTTTACAATGGCCAAAATTAAAATCATAAAACATGTTTTCGCTACAGAAAAACTAGTTGTCATAATAAGCCATAAATCTTTTTTCTGCTTTCTTATCTACACGGTCGGTTTTAATCAAACGTGAGAAACGTCAAAAAATACAATTTCAGCAATGAGTGTCTGAAAACATGGTGTGTTTATTTGTTCATATTTTCAAAATAAAATGTATAACATATCAGGCTAGAGTGAGAGCCGATACCGGTAGAAATATAGTAAACACTAAAGAGGAGCTATGCGGGACGGAAAGAGGTATATCAGGGAGTGACGGCAGAGACCAGTGAACCGATGGTCGAGCTGGGGCTATGCGGGACGGACTGAGGTTCGTCATGGGTAGGTAGAAGGATGACCGAGGTGAGGGACTATGCGGGACGGAGTGAGGTTCGTCAGGGGTAGATAGAAGGCCGAGACCGGATTTATTACGAAGATAGAATTTGAAAACGGAACCATTCAACAGAATGTTGTAGTAATACGATCCAATGTATTTTTGGTTAAACATAAACAATGAACCGAGATTTTTTAAAAGACCCAATGCATATACAACAATGACGATGATTTATTGTCTCTTTTGCTCTGTCTACTAAGGAAATAAAATATATGCTTTTACGGTTGCTCTTATGTCCTTTCGGCACAGTGGGCATTTCATAAGTGCCACAGTACATGACGGGCAGCTCATCAAGTGGCCACACGGTTGAAATACAATACTTAAAGGTTCATCAAAACAGAGCTTGCATAGAAGATCATCTTTGAATTTAGTTGTCATTGTATGTGTGTCGCCAAGTTCCGATTTTTCTTCTACATCGACTGGTTTCTCTCCATCATCTGGATGTACTGGAAACATAGCGTAACGCTATAAAAGAAAAGAAAATACATTAAATATAATGAAAATATATGAACAAAGTAGAGTTTAGTTTTTATTACTGAAAACTTATATCTTTCTCGAACTTCTTTGACGTAGTCTTCTCCTTTTTTTAAAAGGAGGTTACTGCACCGAGAGAACCAGAGAGCATGCTGCTCCCAGCAATCGTCATCGGGCCACCAATGGCTAATCGTCCCGTCGCAATAAAACATTTCACTGAATCCTAAAGTCCTAATGAGAAGCGAATAGAACAATTATTAATTAATTAATTACATTTAAAAATAGGTACACTAGAATTATTATATATTCGATTTTTGCTTTTAATAATAGTAGGTAAATGTATTTTTATTAGTTGCTGTATCAAAATTTGAAATTATTGGAACTTTTCTGGTTGCGTAACCATATTTTTTGTTCTTTTTAAGTTTCAACTTCGGCATTTTGTCTAAAAATACTTTAGTTTATTCTTTAGAGACTGTATAAATGATTTTAGAATTTGATGTGGTTGATGGTTGATGTGGTTTGATGTGGTTTAGACCTCGCGCAACATAAAAATGTTGGTTCACTTTAGTGTTTTTAGCCAGTTTCTGCATGGAGCTATAACATGGGAAAATATATTACCGTAAAAAATAATTTTTGTGATCTAAATAGTTTTTTTGCTCCCAAAATCTTAACTAAAATTATATTTCTTCTCCTTTTCTAGAAAAAAAATCGGAAAAAAATAATTATTTCTTGTATCGCAATTTTTTTTTTCTATTTGGCTATATGGGGAAAACTGACTGAAAACCAATTTGTTCCCTGTCTTTAGAAATCTGTAATAAAATGTCTTATCCATTGCTGACATCAATGAAAAAACAGTGAAAAATGATAACTTTAGTCAATCGCGTAATATTTTAAATTGCAATACTTGTCATCTATCACCATCATTTATCACTTGACCAATTATTTAAACGAACTTTATTTCAAAAGAAAATTCATTTTTACAATTTATCTTTTGTTAATACACTTAAAGGTGGCTTATTATATGCTGCTTGTAAGGCTTATGAATTTTATATCCAATCACGCTAACTATATGTGATGCTTTAGTTAGTTATCGTTTATTAACCAGTGAATACACAACTTTTGAAAAAGTGTCACAAAACTCCTGGTTGATAGTGACGTCATTATTTTTCAATGATCCTGCGTTTAATCAACTTGTTGAAAATGAAAAATGATACCTTCCAGAGATTACAAAAACTCATGACTCAAGATTATTTAGTCTATAGCTTTGAATTCCAATTGGGAGAGATTGAAACTTGGAAAGATGATTTCCTCTCTTAAATTCTTATCCCCTAAATAAAACAAAATATACAAAAAGTGATAACCCAAGGGTCCTCTTTACAGTTTTGCATTAATTTTTAAAAATTGATTTATTCATTCAAATTTATTACATATCAAAGTTTGGAATTTCGAACTCAACAAAAGTTTTTTTTGTGGTTTGTCAGTTAGGTTTCTAAATAATCGAATAAATGTAATTATATAAGATATAGCCCTCATTTTAAAACCGCTCTTGGGGTGACACAAAATTATTTTTTTTTAAAACTAACGAAACGATAAAAAGCTTTAAAAAGTGGATATTTAAAAGCACATAAAATGCTGTCTGAGATACATAGCAGTTTTGACATAAGGGGCCTTTCAACTTTACCATTGCTTCATCATCAGTACAAAAAATGGAAGATTCTAGCTTCTGACTTACAAGTCAAAGACGTTAATATTGATTTTCAGAGGTGCTTATCCCCATATGGCTATAAAACGGCCAAAGTATGCTTCTCAGCTTAAAAAATACTTTAAAATATATGGTTATGACTTTGCTATGAAACATATGGTCACATGTTGCTTACCGGCCCGAGTCTGTAGCATGTAAAGAGACCCATTCCGATTTTCGTGTATAAAAACCGGAGCTATGGCCCATAAGCTCTACAGTAATAGTCCACACGGTGGAGATCGGGTACTTAAAAGCGCGTTAAGGTCATTATTTTTCGACGATACAGTATCACAATGGTACTTTGTCGGAAAATCAGTATTATTAAAGATACTGAATTACTGAAATAAATTCCTCCACGCAATTTTAAGTATCAGAATAAAGTATCGATTATCCGCTGTTCATTTCTATCCTTTTCCACGTGTCTACAATTTCTTGTTCATATCTTTCCAATAATCACCAATTTTACTATCATACAGATAAACATCAATTAAAACGAAAATGAAATGAAAATGCAGTGCAATGATAATGCAAATAAATTGCAGCAATAATGCAATGATAATGCAGATAAATTGCAGTAATAATGCAATGATAATGCTAATTATTAATGAGCATTCAGCTAATACAAGCGTAAAAAATCTAAGTATTTGAAGGCACTTAACATTAATAATCACTACAAAACACTAAAGCTGGAATTCTAGCTTATTCCGACTTACAAGTCAAAGACACAAGTGTTGATTTTCAGAGGTGCCTGTCCCCAAATGTCAAAGTAAGCTTCTCAGTTAAAACGGAACTTTTAAATATATGATTACTACATTGCTGTAAAACACATGGTCACATGTTGCTTACAGTCCCGAGTATGTTGTATGTAGAAATACCAATTTGATTTTTGTGTACACAAGTCGGAGTGATAACACGTAAGCTACACAGTTAAAGCTATTACCAGTTTTAGTAACGCCTAAATTTACTTTTCCAGCTCTTTTCAACAATTACCAATTCCATTATTATGTAGATGAACATCAAGGAAAACGAAATCAAAATGCAAATGAAATGCCATAACAATGCAAAAAGATTCATATAGATTGCGCAGTAATAATGCAATAATAGTGTAGATAAATTTCAGAAATAATGCAATAATAATGCAGATATGGCCGTTGAATATCGAATATGTACTACACGATCCTCAGATCCAGGAAATTAAGACTTAAAGCTTTTCTAAAAAAGTTACATTAGTAAACATGTTCTTGTCTTTAGTCTAAAAACCATCTTAAGACAAATAAAATTAAAATTTAATTTTTATTCAAACTACACTCTACATAAATAGAGGAATGTAAATAAACTAAACGGCGGTAACTAAGAAACAATACTGGATGACTTAATTGGATTTCTATGTAATGGATGTAAAGAAATTGAAAGAATAATTTCTTGAAAATCTGGAAATGTATTAAATCATGTTCAAATTTAATAAACATAAAAACAAGTATGAATGAAGAATAGCGTCAAAGTTCATGATTTATTTTCGTGAAGTTTTTTTTTATTCCTGAGCAGCACAATTTTCGCATTTTAAATTTAAAATGCACCTAGATTTACAAGAGGGATTCTTAGGGCAAAAATATTGTTTTGCCAACAATTTGCAAACTGAATCTGGTCCTTCGTTAGTACATTCTTTCTTGCCTGAAGGGCAATAGGAGATAGACCGATCGGTATTGACATTAACTATCAGAATGCATTAACCATTCAAATATGTACATTATATATTCAAACCATTCAAACATGTACATTTTTGAGGATTAAGATCAGAGCCGGATTAAGACATTTAGGGACCCTAGGCTCAGACTACTTTCGGGGCCCCAATTGTATTATCGTAAGTTGTATGCTGCATATACAACAGTGAAAGTAAATCATTACTAGGCTATTCGATCTTAATATAATCAATCGAAAGGAGATGACATATTACATAAGGCGGTTTGCAGGTAGAATAGTAGCTTCTACTGTTACAGATGTAATGTTCAGTGCATCCGTAAAAATTATCATTTATATACGATAAAAGCGACGAAAATATTACTAAATAATATGTACCAATTACCCAAACCAAAATCATCTGATCAGCGTCTTTATCCTTATAGTTTCTTATCTTACGGAAAATATAAGTTTTTGCGCTTTTTCGTCAACCGGATCGAATCTCTTAGCTTTAGTCTCATAATAATATACGAAGTAGAAAAAATATTAATCTTATGTTTTCGACTTTGGAATATACCGCAAAAAAAAACTTATGATAAAAGTTTCATAGTATAATCTAACAGTATAATACATTCCGATTTGTATAGCGATAAGTATAAGCAAAGAGTTAAAAGTTCATCATTCTAAACGAGAATTTAAACTAAGCTATTCAGTAAGTTCAAAGCATCCAAGCATGAACTAAAATTTGCTATAAGTGTGAAATACCAAGATTCCCTAATATTACTAATATCCCTAATATATTGATTTTAACAATAAATTTCAATGTGATGATTTATGGTGTAGCGTATTTTTTTTTAAGTAGAAAACTGAAAACCATGCAATAGAGCAATACATTTATTTAGCAAAGAATACCATTAAAAAGGTGTTTTACGTTTATTATTTGATTAAAGTGCGCCCAGTTGTATGCCACAAATGCTAAGTAATAATAGGAAATATTCGTATAAGTTACTCCATCAATTGTAGGTTGGACGATATTTTTGCTTGACTAATTTAGTTTTTTCAATGCTTCAAAATACAGTAGGTAATTGTGATTTTTTAATCGACCTTCTTTAAAAGAAGTCTTATTAAGTGGCAATGCAGTCACCAATAGTTTTCTTTAAGAGACAATCAGTTCTCACTGCATTAGGCTTCATGCTGGATGATTTGGTACCCTTCTACTTATAGAGCCATCCCAATTGAGATATAAGCAGGGTTGTATACTATTTACCAAATTGTAATTCTCGCGCGGTATTTGAAAAAAAACGATATCGATCGATGAAAAAAGCAAACATCGATCGATGGAATTGGCGATATCGTTACTTCTAGCAAACTTTTATTACTAAATGGTTCAGACACCAAATATTTTTTGAAATTCAATGCATACAAACCGATTTTTTCTATTAAATGGATCATTTGCGTGAAATGACTACTTCTTTCGTCATTAAAAAATCCCGTGATGATCTTATTGTTTAAAACTACAAAATTGTGATCAAATTATTTTCATTAATGTTTTTTGGCAAGTCGATGGCACTTTTTTCCAAAACAAAATTATATGAAAGTAGCGCTATTTCATCGCTATCGCTCGATACTATATTGTCCGATTATCGCACGATTCTCGCACGATGAAAATTTTGCTCACTATCGCTATCGCCGATACTGAAAGAAAGTATCCGCGTACATCCCTGGATATAAGACCATCGAACCATTGTGGTATAAGGAAGGCAGCACTGTACGATATGTCAACTAACGATTGGTTGCTTCAACTGAATTTTTTTAATAACTCCACCTTAAATTTTTTTTTATATAATTCAAGTTTGCATTTATTTCAATTTAACGTCCATTTTTAAAGCCAAAATGACTGTTTGATTTAGATTAGACTTTAAAATACGGATTTCTTCAAACCCTTTTACTCCTAATTTTCTCTATAAACTAACGAGAAGATTCAATCAGGTACTATTTTTAGACACCGCGCTGTATGAATACACATACGAATTTGCGCTGGAACGCTCACTCATAAATTTAACTAACTAGTTCACCACTTAAATTATACAATTATGTATTGCTATCTAATGCAATTGAGATCAAATGTTGTGCATACTTTTTATGTGTTTAAAAATCCGGCTCTGGCTTAAGGGTCCTGTCCCTACTCCATGAATAAGTCATTAAAAAGTTTAGCTCAAAAATTCGATTTTTCCAAGCCCAAATTCGGAGGGCACTTTGGAACTTGGGGTCTTACCCACGCGCGCTTATGGCATTACGCGCGGTGTACAGTACTTAACTTGGTTGCTACTATATATATGTATATTATAAATGCTCCATTAATTAACTTTCTATAATTAACTTAAATTTTTCGGTTATTTTCCGGTATAAGGTTAAATTTTCCAGTATCTGGTACCCATTAAGTCCCAGTATTACATTAAACTCATAAATATTTTAAAAATTAAAAACAATTTTAAACAGCCAAGCTGTCACGTCCCATTGGGAGGAGTTAAATACATGTCTCACGTCGATATTCCAGCATAAGCGGTGGCGAATCGGAATTGGTTGCTAGTAAAACAAGATGGCTTCATAAGATTCATGTATGATTCTTATGGTACACACACAACGCAGAGAATGCCGTTGACATTATTTATTACTTTATAACATTCAATTAGTGACATACCATGTGCCAGAGAAGGAGAAAATTAGAGAGGGAGATGAGAAAGGAGAGGGAGAAAATTATTTAAGATTACGGTAATACGGTTATATTTTCTCGTTTTCTCTTGCTTGACCTTGATAGTTTATCAGCCTTTACCGCGCTCAAGGTCGAGGTCAAAAGTTTAAAAAAAATGTGATTTGCCGCAATCTTGAATATTTTTCTCCCCTCTGAATCAGATCAATTTGAATCAAGATTTATTGAAATTAACATTTAAGAAGTATAGAACAATCAAATAGTTTATTTATTTAAAAAGAGTTAATAATGAAAACAAATGTTAGTAAAATTAAAACAATTTAATTCGTCGTTAAAACAGTTTAATTCGTCAAAAAATTGACCTAATCATGCATTACTTCTATTCATGGAAAGTAGGAAAAAAGATCTATGCCAAGTCCTTTTTGTAATTTAGAATTTCAGCATCTATTAATGGATTGGCCGCATTACCAGTGCTCGATACTTATCGAATGGCTAGGTTTGGCAATCTCGGCGAAACTATAACCTACGATGGTGTAAATGCTGACGTCCACTCGAACTTAAATTTTGCATATGGCATTTTTACGGGTATTACGAGATTACTTTTTATGGTACTTCGGGATCACAACTGGAACCAGGAGCATTAACAATTGTGAGGCTTATTGTAAACTTTGTGCCCATGACCAAAGCGAATGATGCATAAAACGAAGATAAGACTATTTTTGATACGACGTGTCTTGTCAACTCTTGACTGTGTCGTCTAACTCAAGTGACGCAATCTATGGCGACAGTTCTGACGTGTTTACCCATTAACGTAAATTCAGACCTTAATATTTCGGTGGCAATTATAAACATTCATTCCTCTCTACGGTTATGAACAGTTTTCTCACCAATTAAAATCATAGATCCGTAAAATGACAGAGCAAAGTTATACGCTGGTGACTATGGAATAAAGTTTAAATTTTCTAATAAATTTATTGCTGACATAAATTAGTCTTAAGAAATCTAAGAAGATAATTAATTGAATTTTTGTTTCGGCAATTTTTGCTTTACAATATTTTTTATATTTGTGCTTAAACCCAAATTTTGATGTATGATTTATCACTAGAAAGGCAAGTTGAAAAGAAAATTTTTTATTTGATCCCATTGATAGCCGTTTTGATAGCAAATATTTGTTCGCGTGATGCAAGAAAAAGTATTCGCTAAATATTTATTGGTAAAATAACTGATTTGTATCATCAAAGAATCATTCTGGTTTCTACATGTCTGGACGGATTTATTGAAAATGTGAAAAATGCAATTTTATGTTTAGAGGATAAGAATTAAGAAGTGTATTTACATTAAACATCTAATAGATCAATAGTCCTCCAGTTAACACACGCACGCCAAATATTGAGACTGCTGCTATTTCCATTAATATACAATTAAATTAACACATTTAATTATACATTGGTATAGACTGTATAGCAGGTGCCCTGAAGTCAGGATATTAAAAGATAACGACGTCAAAGTAATTGGTGCGCCAGATAGGGACATGAGGCCACGCTTTAGAAATGTACCCGAAGTCACTGTGGAACCTGTGGTAGAAGACGTCGAGTTGGCAAAGGGGTTTCCCAAGAGTAGCCGATGATATAGGATTCGCTATGACTAACTTAAACGCAAATTGCCTTCCTGTTACTATGTTATGTTTAATTCTATGCAGAACGGCATAGGCATTGCGATACATCCCTGGGTTCGCCCATTGTTTCATTTCGTGAATAACAGCACTAATCTTGCTGGAATCAAAAAAATTTTGGAACCAACAGTGTTTCCTGAAGGATGACCTGCCCAGCAGACGGACCAGCCTCCATTTTTGGTAACACCAGCAGTACCGCTTCCAGGATAAAACATGTGGTCGGTTTGATGTGGGTATTGGGGCCAATGATAATCTGCTGGGGAAAAATTCCAAACTATGTAAAATACCAAGTTTATATGACTAGGGTAGATGAAATGTTTTTCACTTATCTAAATCTGGCCATTGAACTCCCCACACAGCATCGGCGTTTCCTTGTGTATTTTTTTATACTTCGAAATTACTTGAAGACAATATCTATATGTATAAAGCAAAAAGAGCAGGTTCTGTTTGTGGCAAGAAATTCCTGATTGGTCCAGATTTGGAAGGGGAGGGGCTTAGAGAATGCAGCTAAAGTTTTTAACTTGCAAATGTAGTTTTAGTATACTTCAAGAATGGGAGAGATTATTTAAGGTAATGCTTTAAACAGCAACAGTAAGCACTAATGAAACTAAACTTAACTGTGATGTATGGGTTTTAGAGAACAAACTTTAGTCGCAACTATTTTCATGTGTTACGAAGCAGCCTTATTTTAACCCTGGAGCGAAGATGGCCATAGGCCGCCTGAGAAATACCAAAATGGCACAATACAAAAAATTAAATTCTTCTATTACGGGCCAATCGGTAGTCTGTAAGCAAAGTGTAGTTGTTTAAACTAGGCATTTGAATTTAAATCACGGGTTAAAAATAAATTAAAGAAGAGGAATCGCACAAAATTAAAAATGTATTTCGGGCAAAGCCGAAACAAGGGTCAGCTAGTTTAGTTATATTTGTACTTGACAACGTTCCAGTTGGCAAAGAATGTGATTTCAAAGTGAACTTTTATTTTATCTTTGCAGTTTGAAATGGCCGAAAAAATGTATTTTCACCGAAAACCCCAAAATTGTTCTTACTTCGTAAAATTGTATAGTACAAAGGCCGTTTGGGCGAGATGGTAGCGCGTTGGGCTCCCAGGAGACCCAGGAGATCCGGGTTCGGTTCCTTGTCTTTTTATGAATAAAAAAACGGGCGAAATTAGTTCATGGAAAACGATTTAACGTTTACCGTTGATGCGGAGTTTACCCTCCCTGTTCTTTCCCATTTCTGTAGATCCTCACTATACGAATAATATATAAAGCACTAGATATATTATCTCCAAAATTGTAACACTTTGTATAAGTCATTTGGCTGTTTAGAAAAGCACTGTGCTCCTACGCTAAAGATATGGGTTTGATCCCCTATCTTGCAATATCGTTTTACCAATTATTTAAGTAAACTGGTGCTATAACTGGCCGCAGATTAAGCTTTAATTGAAAAGTAATGGAAACCAAACCATAAACCCGAAAAGCTCACTCGATAGCACGGAGATTTTTTCTTCCATTTTCTATTGCGCATATCAGAGGTTCGATTCCACCAATAAGGTTCCTTTTTTCGCATGTTGTATCTCCTCATGACGTAAGACGTGGATGAGGCCAACGGAAATAACGTCGTAATAACTAATGATTAATAACAAATACAACGAAAAAATGTCAAATGGAAATTATATCAGTTCACCTTTTTTTTTGAAAGAGTTAACGTCTTTTTCCCATCTTTTTCCCAAGTCCTAAAATACCAGGAGTTGGTCGAATAAAAATTTAAACTCAACATATTTTTAAAATGCGCATTTTATTTCCCGGGTTTCTAAATAAAATAGGTCTGCTGGAATAATTTAAAAGTAGAAGTGTATAAAAAATGTTTATTTCTTATCTTTTCCTCGTTTTGCTAATTATTACAAGTCGGCTGGAAAATATTAAAAGTATAAGTATATTTGAAATATTAATTTCTCATATTTTTCCGTGTTCCTAAATACAAGGAGTCGGGCGGAAAAATATAATGGTAAAGGTATATTCCAAATGTGTATTTCCTATCTTTTACAAGTTTCATTCAACACCGCTTCATTTTTACCAACAGATGGTATTAAAATGGTATTATATTTATGTTTTTTCTTGTGCAATCTGGTGTCGTCCCACTCATCCTAGATGTACTGTTTAAGTATCAGATTGTACCAAAGTTTCCTGTGTGGGGAAGCTCTATCATAATTCCTCATAAACACGAATTATTTATTTTACCATAAAATCCTCCAAACCGGACAAGAACTTCATGATCTGCCTTAGCCATTATCTATAAGACATTGAAATAAAGTTAAAACCAAATTTAACTGCAAATAACTTTGAAAATCGAAATTCAATTTTTTAAAATTTACGTTTCAAAATAAAAACTTCAAAGGTGCATAGGTTGAATTTATTCATTTTGTAAACAGTAAGTAACATAACTGAAACCGCGTTAACAGCAATAAACATACCATTTCCGGTAAAATACGGGAAATAGATTGAGTAATACAATGCCGGCTCGGTTAAAAGGATTCGGTTATACGGACGATTTTTCCTTGCTCACCTTTTGGGCGCAAAAGGGGAAAATTTCAAAAGCATCACCCTTCTTTCACTTATTCTTTCTCTCTTCCTTCATTTCTTCCTTTTGCGCAATTAAATACAGAGTGAAAATGGAGAGGGGATGAAGAAAAGGGTGAAAAAAACACTTTTCTTTACCTAAACTGACAAAAAATCGAAAAATTTTGCGCTTTGCACTTAAAGTGGTCTTTTTACTACTACTACGATTGGTACTTGGTTACAAGGACAATTCGTTTATAAGGACACGCACAATTTGTCCTTATAACCGAGCCGGCACTCTAGTAGAAACTTGACTTGTTTGAATTTGAGTTTTTTTAATGCTAAAATACTTCATCTGATAATTTAAAAAATCGTTCGCTGTAATTTGTTTGGTTTTTTTAAAATTAGTTTATGAGGCGGATAGGGGAAATACGAGCACTCTTAACCCGATAACCGCAGTAGGTTTTCACATGACGTGGAACTGATTAGGCTAACTTTTTCTTACATACTTACTAGACAAATGAAAATTTGCATCGTGCAAGTCTACTTGAAAAGAGCATAAATTATTCATTTATTTAGTAGCCCTAAGACGTTAAATAGGTGATACTCTGAGTTGTATTTAAATCTCGTTTGGTAAAATTGTTATTTAACGATACAGAAATAAGGACGAAGAAAAGCTTTCTCATTTTCTAGCATGAAAAAATCAATGACAGTTTTATTTTAAAGTCGTTGCTTTGCAGACTGTTTTCAAATTTTCTAGTAACAAGTGTCTTAAAACAATTGAAAATATGTTTGCACAGTTTCATTCAGTAACATGTAAGGCAAGAAAAATGTAGACGATGCAAAATTAGCATGTATTGACATCCCTCTCACTTGTAAAAATTACAATCGTCAGTTTTTTTGTATGCTGATAAAATCTAGTAGTATAATTATGGAAGATAAAAGACTCGTATATTCCAAGGTAGTATGCGGTGCTTTTGCCAAGGCATTATAGAACTACCACATCAACAGTAACACTGCGCCAAAACGGGATTCCCGCAATTATCTCGTGAAAGAACTTCCACGAGGTAGTATATCTGTAACTTAGGGCGTTAAGTGGTTGATCAAGAGGTTGTCCAAAAGTAGCCGACGAAGGAGGATTTACAACAATCATCCAAAATGTTGGATAACGAGAATCCGATGAAACTAAATTAAACGGTTTGAGCTGTTGTTCGATAAACAGGGCATGGCGCTTAAACGGATGTACGCCTGCCTGTTTATCAACAATTTGTTTCACCGCAGCCGTATTGATACCCTTGATAGTACCAACGGGACTGTTTCTTCGGGGTTCGCCTGTCCAGTAGACGCTCCAACCACCTTTTTTCACGTCACCAACAACACCATTACATTGCCAACACAACATATAGGCGGATTGCACTTGTACATGCGTTGCTACTCTTTCATCAAATTTTGTTGCATGGAACTCCCAGGCTGCATAGAATACCCATGATATACCAAGTGGGTAGTAGATATCATCAAAACGTTGATAGAGAGCTCGAGTTACATCGACTGTTGAAGAAGTCTGCATGAGGGTCAGAACTTGAGAGATGTATTCGTTGACTATAGGTCTTTCCAATCTTGCACATTGCTTCATCGCAAGTTGGAGCCTTTGGAGAATGGCATCTTTTTTACCACTCAAATTTTGAATTCGAAGATCCCTGAAAACATAGAGAGAAAAATACAAATACAAAGTCGATTAAATACTATTTTCATCATTAAAAATTCCATATTGTTTGATTTTCTATTTTATTTTAGTTCTGTAACGTATATAGTATAAGTATAAAACATTAAATAATTTTCAAACTGTTTAAACAAAAAGGCCACAAATGGTAAAAAAATAACTATGAATAACTAGTTTTGTCCGTTTTTAGAATGACCAATTAAAGATTAAAGATCTGCTGACATAACCGGGTAGCACATAATTTAAAAAATAACTTACTATGGAAAGGGTTTAGACACTATTGAACCAATATGCATTAAAGTAAAAATTTAAACCTGTTCAATTAATGGGAAATAATTGAACAATATTCAACAGCATTTTTTACTTTAATTGAGAAGGGGTTAATAAGTTCCACAGAATTTAAGATCCCATAAAATCTTTGTCTTAAAACAATGAACATCATATTTACCCGTCAAACTTGTCCGTATTGTTGATGACTTTTGAGTAATAACTTATGCCTATGGCACCAACGTTCAATAAAGTGATGAATCTTTCCATCATAGCATACATTCTCCTACTTCCACACTAAATTATGTGTGAAAAATGAATGAAAATGAACAATCCGTTGCGCAAGGCAAAAAAATTTAAGTCCTTATTTTAATAGCTTTTAAATGGAAAATCATTACAAGTTTTGAAATCTTGCAAAATTTGTAATGCATCTATTATTCTTTTTAACCTTTTTAAAATTATTTAAAAATCTTGATATTTCACAAAGTAACTGTTGTTAACATCTAAATTTGTAAAACTATTTTTCTACTTTACGTCGTAAAGACTTTGCAGGGTTGTCAGAAGATCAGGAATAACAGTACTGTGACCAAGCATGCCATTTACGAATATGACTAACTGGTCATACAAATCGACGGCTCTTGACTCTATGTTAATAGTGCTTTTGAATTGGATGTCATTTATTCCACCCACGACGGCCACTTCAACGTCGTGGTACACATTGATCTCTTGTTGAGTCAATTTCTTTTCGATTTCTTTTAGTTGATTTTTTACTTCTGAGAATTCTTCGGTTACTTTTTCCAGCACATCTTCCAAAGTTTTTTTAGGAGCTTCAGGGTTCAGTAGAGAGTTGATTATCTTGTAGACCTCGTATATTTTTGGCAGGAAACCGATGATTGTCATAATAGGAATGGCATAATTAATGTCATATGCATGGATTGTTTTTCCCCAATCAAAATCTACCCCCATATTACTGTAAGAAATATTCGTATTTTCTATTGCTGGAAGTTGTACTGATGGAGAATCTGAACTCAACAATGCAGTTGCATTGGTCATTTCCATTAGTAGAATCATCCCAATGACGGAACGAATTATAATAGAGAGAACATCCGAATAAGTTGTCATCTTCGGCTTCAAAGGTTCTCTGTGATGGAGTTTAAATGTATTTTTTTTCATGTTTAAAGGTCTTTGATGTGCATTGGTAAAATACGGCAGCTCTGAAAGTTTGCGAATCAACACGGTTCCTAAAAGATGCTATACCACCGCAATTTTTTAATTAAAAAAATCCTTTAAAGACGTTTATATAAAGTGCTAAAGTGACCACAAGACAAAACTTCTTTAAACCCATGCTTGGGGAAGTATATGGAAAAAAGCTTGTAAATTATTCAATTTTTTTTTATATTATAAATTAAATGCCCTAACGATGTAAATAATCGACCGAATATAACACAAGTGTTACTTTTAATTTTAATATTTAATTACCCACCCAAGAAGTTATCGAATATGGGACCATAAAACGGAAAATACAGAGGATGACTTCTTATATGCATATACCATCATTCAATTGAAAAATATGCAAACTTGAATTGTAACAGAATTGTGTCCCTCTACGACATATTACGTTACTTTTTTTTAATCGTCCAAACACCACAATTTCAAATAAACAAAGTAATAATTAACATTTCTTATTGTATTATTTTGGTGAGCTGAATCACAAGCATTGAAACTGTTTAATATTTTTCCGCAACAACTGTTTTGGTAATGAACTAAAATACTGCGGAATTATATTACGGATTTGTCGACTACTTATAAGGCTTACAAAAAATTTTAAAACTTAAAATTTTTTAAGATTTTGACAAAACTTTTGAGAACTCTTACGGAGATTTTTACAATTATTTTTAAAAATTCTAGGGTGTACGAGAATTTTTATCAGGCGAATATGAATTGCTAATTTTTAAAAAATACCCGAAAGTAAGTAGTTCGCATTCTTAGCAGGAAAACTTGGTTTAATTTCCGTTGGAAACCCAACTGTTTGGGTAAAATGAAAATCGAACCAACGAGTTTGTTGGTATATTCCTAAAATATGCTACATGGCTAAATAAGAGACAAGTTAAAACTTACACTTTGCTCAAAGTATTAAAGCGGAGACTTAAGTTGCAAACGAAGTGTTGATGAAATCAATATAGTTGAAATAGGTGGATTGCTCGAATTATATAGCTGAAAAATTGGACTTGAATGAGTCATCGCAATATCACACACCTGCTGCAAGTGTACATAAAATTCTTAGAAAAGGTGTTATGATTTTTTTTTCGAATGTGGCTAGATGAATCAAATGTTAGGGTCGATAACATTTCAACCGCCTGTGTGAAATCATGATCATAATACTCCTTTCAAGCGTTGGCACATTCTGACTTTTATTTTTTTAAATTTTTATATTAAAAATAATTTCTCAAAAGAAATGTTGACCAAAGGTGTCATTGTCACTCATCTTTTCTTATTAAACTACCACGAATCATAACAAACCAGTTCCAATAAGGATTAACATTTCTCATAGTGAATTGGACTCATTTTTAAGGGCACTCTTGTATTTATCAAAGTTCCAGATGAAACGTTCCAAGCTGAGCTTCTATTTAGAGAGGAATCTTATCCGCCCGAATTTCGAAATGATTCATGCCGGCTGCAGAGCTTGATGCGCTGGCTACGAAAGAACCATAAACAACGAAGTACCATAAACAAATAATGGAGGACATCAAGCAGGGTTCGTCGAAGAGGTTGATATCTCGTGTTACTCACATTAATTTTCACAGTATTACTGATCATTCCTATGATCGTTTGACACGGTTAGCAATCTCGGAATCTCTGAGACCACGTAAATAACTAGAAGCCTGTCTCAATGCTTTGGCTGTGAATACTCTTTTGAGCTTTTAATTTTATAACCAAGTCACAAAAAATATATATTGCAAAAAATACAAAAAACATCTCAAATGATGTATTGATGACTCAAATGATGCCATGACAACAATAGATTAAAGACAAATCAAAGAAATCTGTCTAAAATAAACGAATGTCTTGTTTCATCTGTAGATATTGTAATGAACATAGTAGTTCAATTTTTTGTACATGGAAGAATGTTAATATTTTTCAATCAGTAATCTGTTTTGGTACAGTACAACTATGATGGATTATATATCATAAATGCAAGCATTGCAAGCTTAAAAGCTCTGCGATACTATCTTCATATTTTTCAAAATCTGGCGCAGTTTCAACGAATTCTCCAATTGATTCAGCTTCTCTACTTGACAATGCTGTACCTTTAACTTAGTAAACTATGCACGAGGTTGGTAACGTACGAAGTTGGTACCCGCTAAAAAAGCCGCATTTTTCAATGATGTCTTGAACGCGGCTCCAACATATGAAATGTCTGGAAATTACTTGGACAAATATTCTGTCCAAAAAATGCGGACAGAAAATGTTCCATTTTTTTTCTTGAATGGAAATTCACTTAGTTTGATTATTTGGGTACATACGGAGTTAAACGATACATTTTTAAAGTTAATAATTTGGACACATACGGAGTTGAACCATGGGCCTTCAGTCCACAGACAAATGCTTTACCACAGGGAGCTGCGGTAAAACTTAATATCGTGGGTTTTTGTTACATGCAAAGTTTGTTTAGAAAATAAATATAGTTTTACACATCAATTTTGTTATTTCGTTTGATTACTAGACGTGAGAATACAACCTTCTGATCCCGATCGCTCACGGTGTATAAACTTTGAAACGCTGTGAGCTACACCTCCAAAATTGTGGTTCCGCCGTCGCAAATCCTCTTCCCCTTAATGGAAATTGATGTTTGGTCAGTTTGGAGTGGAATAAGAAGGTCGAATTTGACGATGGCTTCAGGGAGACTATCAATATTATTTCTCTTCTTTTTTAGTTCCTGCTTCAAAGCTTCAAGTTTTGGATGCTCTTTAGTCATGAAACGATTTTCAATTTTTTCATAGATCCGCTCGTGATCAATAAGAGTATAAGGCCAACGGCAGGTGATCTTGCCCGTTCTGGTCCCAGGTCCAATACCGTCTAGCGAAGGCCGGCGTCCGTGACGCCCCCAGGGAGTGTTGCTAAGATTAGCACTTTCTCGATTCTCGATTGTGGCTCCCGGAAAACCAACGTCGTGACGGGCTGGTTGACGTGTACGATGGCAGCATCCAAATCATTCTCATCTTTATCTTCTTCTTCATCATCATCTTCATCTAATTCTACTTTCTTGCGCTTCCCAGCCCCTGTGCTGCTGCTGCTGCTAGCTTCATCATGACTAAGAGGGTTTTGTTTGCCAAATATCACCACTAAAATATAATATAAATTATAATTAGAAAAAAAACTTGAAACAATTTATTTCGCAAAACTAAAACATGAAACACAAAATGTTGCTTTCATTTGTCGGAACACATCCTGCACACATGAGCATTTCTTAACTCCGGATATTTCGGTTGTAGTTTGACGGCAGTAGTTGATGAGAAGATTTTTTTTCGAGAAACAGTTCTTTCAGGAAAGCGTGAGTGGGATTAGTAGTGGAATCACGTACCCATCGTTCAGTCATTGTGGAAATCGTAATTTTAAACAAAATGAGTAAATAAAATACAACGCATAGTTATTTTTTATTTATAATGTCCATTAAGTAATCAAAATTAAATAATTTTTTTTTAAATTCTGGAAAGTTTCGAGTTCTGTGAGTTCCGGAATCTTTCAGATCTTTTGTGAGACCCTAACTTTGAGATGCGAAAGTTCGGTCAATATACAACCATCTGACCTAATTTTTTTCAGATTAGCTTCTCGATAACACATTTGCGCTAGATTTGGCCGGAAGTTTCATAAAAGTCCATATTAAATATGCAAATGTGGCCATCTGAAGTTTCCGAAACTTCGCAAAATTAGCGAAATTTACACTTTCGGAGGCCAGATTCTCCTACTTATTATCAACTTTGATTAAACTTCCGGCCAGATCTACCACAAATGCGATCTTGCGAAGCCAATTTGAAAAAATTAGGTCATTTCATAATTCATCACACATGAAAACATATCAAACGTAGAAAAAATACACTAATTAACATCCTTCAACTTCACCACGAATACTCGCATCAGAAAGGACGACCGTTTGTAAGGCATTCCTTCACGTCTAGCTACGGAAGAAGATCCCACTGAGCACCCTCTTGTGCAGAATGTCTGAAGCGAGGATCCGTCACATGTTTCAGAGGGAAAACATGGATATGTACTACGACGCTTATTGGAGAGACACATTTTTCTCTTGTATTCAGTATTCTTAGAACTTGTAGACTAGATTTTTAGGCTCATAAAAAACATTGATTTTTCGGATATTTAGAGACCAAAATTTAACAATAATTTGGTTCACAGATTTTCTATTGATTTTCAAAGCATTTAGTGTCTGTGCGTTGTCAGTGCATTAAAGCGAAAATAAATTCTTTAAAAATCAGTGAAAAATTAGTAAATAAAAATCCACAAACAATTTATGTCTTTAAAAATTCAAAAATTCATCATCTTTCATGAGCCCAAAGATTATTTCTTTAGCTTCTACGGTTATGGAGTGCAATAGAAAAAAAATCTCTTTTTCATAAGCGCTGTAGTACGTATCGCTGTTTCCCCAAAAAACATGTGACATGTGACAGTGGGATTTCCTTCCGTAGCTAAACGCGGAGGAATGTCTTACAAACGGTCTTCCTTCCTGCTCGCATTTTCAATCGAGTTAACGAAAATTTGTTTTAAATCACATACACAGCGCGAGTTTTAATAGGATAAGCATTTCGAGGACATTCTTTAGTAAGAGGCCAAATCTGTAATTATTTTTAAAAAATCACATTTCATTAAAAAGAAATTAGCTTTTATCTATCCTGTTTACAACACGGCTACGTATTAAGCTGCTGTTTTTAAACAATATTTTTTCAGCTTTTTTCAATCTCAATAAAAGTGGTAGAACTATTCCAAATCCAAGAAAAACTTCTTTTTGGCCTTGAAATATATCAAGGACAACAGCTAGCTGTTGCATAACCATGGCGTACTCAGTAAAGAGGATGAAGTTTTCTTTAGTGAAGGCGACGTTCTTAAATGTATCGAAGTACACAGGGAATTCATACTTTCCTGCAAGCTCTTGTAGTGTTTATGAAAGGAAGAAAGTGAAATATAATGTTTTTTCCAACGTGTTGGCACGGAGTGGATAGCACAGTACCTGTTCTATAAATCAATGAAAAGGTGAATCAATTAGTTAACTTTTAGAAGTTGTAAAAGCTGCCTTACCTTAGGCATTTTTTCACGATGCTGCGGATATTCCCAATGGTTATCTAAATTTACCACTCTTAAGTACTCTCAGAACCATGAGAAATAATAACTGAAACTAGCATTCCAAATTAGTGCATTCTAACTCGATATTAAGTTCACTTTAACATAAATGCCATTGGGATACAAACTCTAATGACGAAGCCATTTTATAAGGCGAGTTTATATCATTATGCATTGAGACTAAAGATAATAGTTAATTCAAAATTAATTTTACGTGGGAAAAGTATGCCTATCGTATACTCTCATTTTCTTTAGTTTATTATTTTTCTATGAAAATTCCCCCTTTTCTTAGTATAAGACTGTATTTTGCTTACCTTTGTAGGAGATTGAACTTAAAATCTTAAAATTGATATTCGAAGGGCTAACCTAGGATGTTTTAAATTGCATCAATATTCTTGATTTCGATCGGCCTTCACAACAGTTATTTCATATATATAGAGAAAATAATACTTGCCTAAAATTTATATTTTTAAAATAGTATTTAGACCTTCTGTAACGGTTTCAAAATTTGGAATTTCTTGAAAATTGTTGTTTTTGTAACCATTTCTTTTGTTATGTCAAAATCTCAACTTTGGTCCTTTGTCTAAAAATATTTAAAGTTACTTTAAAGATAGTGTAAAAATTACTTAAGTATTGAGATAGGAGGAGTGTGACACTGACGCTAGCTATATGGATAATCATTACACTATTACTACAATTAATTTGCATTATCATTGCACTATTACTGCAATTTATCTGCATTATCATTCCCTTATTATTGCATTGCAACTTCATTTCATTTTCGTTTTAATTGATGCTTAGCTACATTACTATAAAATTGGTGATTGTGGGAAAGAGCTGTACGAGATATTGTAGACACGAGGCAAAAGGATAGAAATGGACTATTACTGTATAGCTTATGGGCTATAGCTCCTAATTTTATACACCAAAAGCGAAATGGGTCTTTCTTCATGCTACAGACTCAGCCCAGTGAGCAACATATGCCCATATGTTTTATAGCAAAGTCATAACCATATGATTCAAAGTATTTTTTTAAAAGATAAGATGCATACTTGAACGTTTAATAGCCATATAGGGACCAGCGGCTCTGAAAATATACACGTGTGTCTCTGACCTGTAAGTCAGAATAAGCTACAATCCTAGATTTTATTTTTTTGTGTTGATGAAGTAGTGGTAAAGTTTAAAAGCTTATTGTTCCAATATATAGAGCATGGTTTCCAAATTATATTAATTCAAAGCAAAAGGTTATTAATTTCATACACAATGTTTATGTGCCTTTAAATATCTCTGTTCTTTTCTCTGGTGATCATTTGGGTTTTATAAAAAATCAGGAATGTTGTCAGATATTAAGTTTTTTTAACATTAGGATTGTAGCTAATTATACATCTATTCCATTTTCTTTAAAGAATATTTTAGGTAACCAACTTAATCCCTTCCACACAGCATTGAGTTATCGTAGGATTAGCCAATTTTTTATGCGTTATGCTAAGATTATCCTTCTAGTATTTGACTTATTTCTGGATTATTGCATAACATTTCCATTGTGTTGTTTTCTACAGTCACTTTGATCATTTTTGGATGGTCGACTTATATCTATATTGAAATTTCATTTTAAAAAGTGTAGCTTTCAATTCAATTGAAAATATTGCTGACTTTTGCCTGCACCAAGGTAAATAATTAAGTATAGCATAAAATAAAAAGATACCATCCAATATTTACATTATATTTTTCTTTTTTGGTGTTTTTTAAGGATAGTCTGCAAAAACTGAAAAATTACAAACCAGGGTCTATTTTCAAGCAAAAACTTCCTATCCATTGCAAACTACAGACGATATATAAAAAGTTTTAGGAGCAGGGGACTATATAGGGTAAATAAGTTATCCCTGAGGGTTATATTTACTTTAGTAAATACCGAAAGGTGATTAATAAATAAATGAATGTAGTGCAATTGTAGTCTGCTAGACCCCTACCAGGGACTCTAGACTGTTAATTACCCAAGTGATTGCCAGTTTAGATGTTATGAAAGTAATTTTTATTACATTACTTAGTTGTAAGCATTCAAAATAGACAACTGCATTGAAAAAATACTAGTTAGCTTATTTATTTACATTAGGAGTACTCTTAAGTAATTTAAATTTTGAGTTGAATAAACATGTTTCAAGCCTTCAAGGGGCTTCAACTAAGGATTTATAGAAATTGCGAGTTCGATTCAGATCTTATTGAAACTTGGTGTGAATAAAGAACACTTGTTACCCCTTGAGGATTTGCATTTAGGGGCATATCTGTGGTGTTAAAGTATATTTATGTCAATGAGTAAACTGTTTTGTGATCTGTCAAATTTGACTTCAAAACACAGCTGATCGTCCCTCATTCCCAAAAGCCAACTCCTTTTTTATTTATAGTTCAATTCTAGCAGTATTGAATATCGAGCCGTAGCGTAGATGGTTAAAGCCTTGCCAAGAAAGTCTACGACTATGTAATGAGTGGGTTCGAATCGCAAGAATGTAGTTTTTTTTTTCTAATCCCATATTTATTCATAAAGATGAACTCCCTTATTGTGCCGCACAAATCTGCATTATATCTAGTTTTTTATGTGTCTAATATATATGTATTTATGAGAGATATGTATTGCACGACCACAGCCCGGCAAGTGACTACGACCTTGTCGAGAGGGGCACCCGCCGGGCGGGTCCCTCGACGAGCGGAGTGGGAGTTTGCCGGGTGGATTTCCTAATAGTTATATAATTGGGTATTACATTTGTAATACAATTTATAGCACACATATATTAATTATTTTTTAAAACTAATTTTGAGAAAACTTTAGGGATTAATAGATTCAAATTTCTTTAAAATGATATTGGATTATACGGAGTGCCAGTCAGAGACTATTTCTAATATTAGGATCTAATACTATGAGTAACATTTCACATCTAAGAATTGAGATCTATTAAAATGAAACATCTAAGTTTTAGTGGGTTTAGGACCAACATTAATATTCAAATATAACAGTGTTATTATAATAACCTACTACTAATACTTAAAAAAATAATCTGCAGTTCTTCCTATCACCACCGTTGAGTTACCCTCGGTGAGGAGAACACCCATGAATAGTTGGCGGCTTACTAGACGACGACGACCGTCGTCGTTACTAGACGGCGTACGAGAGACTTACTATATATATACTTGTTTCCTATATTGTTTCGTCTTGTACTTTGTACTTGTCTGGTAATTTTAAATTAAATTAATTAAACTTTCATAATAAAATAGTTGAAGCAGCTTTGACACTCTTAGAAGAGAACGATAAACAGCAAGTGCTCTCTGAATCGGCGATAAACATTCAAATTGATACGATGGAAGACCCGGACATCATCTCACCCAACTCATAAGACCAACTCGGCAACTCATGAAGTTTTTTTTTCAGAAAAACATGTTAGATCCAACCAAAACGGTTATCAATCGATTGTGAAGCAATGTATTTTTTAAATTCAGGCATCTATAGACCAGATCAATTGGCAAGTGCCTACAACAACGTATCCAGAAATTCAAGTACAACAAACCAACAGATCCTTGCCACTACTTTTAACAACAGCGGAAAAGTTGGGGGAGGAGGAAGCTTAGGTGTTCCTGCAATTGTTGAGATCATAAAAGCCCATATAATTACATACTGCCAGTTATCTGCATTATTATTGCATTATTAGGCACTGCAATTTATCTGCTTTAAGTAGCATTATTGCTGCAATTTATCTGCATTTCTGTATCATTCTTGCTACAGTTTATCTGCATTATTATTGCATCATTACTGCAATTTATTTGCATTATCATTGCATTACTACTGCAATTTATTTGCATTATAATTCCACTATTGCTGCATTTTATTTGCATTATTATTGCATTGCAACTTCATTTCATTTTCGTTTTAATCGATGTTTAGCTGCATTACGATAAAATTGGTGGTTAAGGGAAAGAGCTGGACAAGAAATTGTAGCCACGAGGCAAAAGGATAGAAATGGACTATTACTATATAGCTTATGGACTATAGCTCCTACTTTTATACACCAAATTGGGCCTTTCTAAATGCCACAGACTCAGGCCAGTGAGCAACATATGTCCATATGTTTCATAGCAAAGTCATAACCATATGTTTAAAAGTATTTTTTTAAACATGAGATGCATACTTGAACGTTTTATAGCCATATGGGGACAAGCGGCTCTGAAAATCTATACGTGTGTCTTTGACTTGTAAGTCAGAATAAGCTACAATCCTAGATTTTATTTTTTTGTACTGCTGATGAAGTAGTGGTAAAGTTTTAAAGCTTATTGTTACAATATATAGAGCATAGTTTACAAATAATATTAATTCAAAGCAAAAGGTTATTAATTTCAAACATAAAGTTTATATGCATTTAAATATCTCGACTCTTTACTCTGGTCGTCATTTGGGTTTTATAAATAATCATAAATGTTGTCAGACATTAAGTTTTTTTAACATTAGGATTATATCTACTTATACATCTATTCCATTCTCTTTAAACAATTTTTAAAATAACCAACTTAATCCCTCCCACACAGCATCGAGTTATCGTAGAATTAGCCAATTTGTATGTGTTGTGCTTAAAGTTATGCTTCCAGTATTTGACTTAATCCTGGACTATTGCATAACATTTCCATTGTGTTGTTTTCAACAGTCACTTTGATCATTTTTGGATAGTCAATGTTTATCCATATTGAAATTTCATTTCATCATTTGACTTCTTTGATTAATATGATTTTTTAAAAGTCAATAATTATATTTTTCTGGAATAGGTTACCATTTACAGTAAGCGAATTGGGAATACGCAGTACAAAATCCATAGGAACCGCCAACGTTTTCAGATCGTTATTACGAAACCGATCATTTTAATTCAAAGGTGACACCGATGATTCATTTCTCTTTATAGAGAAGCAACATATTTCACTCTTTAAAATTTCATGAGAAGACTTAGTTAAAATCAATTAGTTTTCAATGAGTTCAATGACCTTTTTAAAAATTCACTGACTTTTTCCCGATTTCAACGAGTTCCAGAAAAGTGGCCACCCTGTCTAGAACAGTGAAACTGATGGTTAATTGGTTACCATTTTTATAGTTATTTAGTTTCTTACTAGCTCGAAGGGCTCGCAGAGGATTGAAAAAGTAAGAAACACCGCAACCCTGTAGGAAGAGCCTCTAAAATGGAGGGCAGTAAAAACCGCGCGTCTCTCCATGTACCTGTCTGTCTTTGTGTTTCTATTAGTCTAAAGTACATTTAATGTAGATTTACTTTTTTGTAATGTAAAAAAATTCAGTGGGTTCAAAACTCTAATAATGGGCAGCTGGTTCTAGTCATTGAAAAAAATAAACAGCGAGAACCCTTTTACAATTTCAAAACGAGATACAGTAAGTGTGTAACAATTTTTTTTTCGAACGACCGAAACGTTTTGGATCAAACTTTGGGTTCAAACTTCTTTTAATGTATAGCAAATGTTTATTCATGACTACTGAAAGCGTTTTACTTTCTGATAACCTATGAGAATTAATCAAAATGATGAGGGCGGAATCACATTTTGGTTAAGCTCCTCCATCAAAAATATTTTCAGAGAGTGATGATCCTAGTTCTTTTCTCAGTATATAAAGGGGAATTTTAAAAAGGGGAAATATGTGAATCAAATTTGAAGGTCTTTGGCACCAGATCAAGAAGAAAATATATCCTCGTTGAAGCGTAAGTACATTTTTTCATAAAAACATCCGATTCTATATCTCCATTTTGCTTTAAGTCGTGACAATAATATTCAAAGAAGGATAGATTAAGTCTATGATCATTATTTAAGCAACACTTGTTCTTAAAACAAAATGGAAAGGAGATTTTAAAAACCATTTCAATATCTAAAAACCTTTCAGGAACGGAAAGACTTATTAATCCATTAAATTTTTACGGATATTTCCTAACCCGTCCACATTAAACTTCTTTAGATATAAATATTAAAATTAAAAAAATTTAATGTAAAATCCCATGTAAAAAAGAGACGTTAAATTAAATATTTGACATAAATAATGTAAAACGAAATAAAAATATAGCTTATCGTACAAAACTTTTGATTTTTTCACATAAAAATTGCATGAGAGAAATAAAGATGATTGAAAAAGTTGAGGAATGTCATCTTATTTTATTCCGTTTTGTCCTTTAAGCCTTCGCGTAAATCCAGCGCCACTTGGACTTTTTTCCGTAATGGTTTTGGTCATATTTTGTATTGTTTTCATAATTTTCTATTTTGAAAATTCCCAACTGATTGTGTCTCCTTCAATCAAAGAGTCCATTTTTTGCAACTATTTAAGTCCTCTAATTAAAGAGTTCTTAAATAATTAAATACACCAATAAATAATTGGAATTGTAAGATGGCCTGAACTAAGAGTTCTATTACTTTGTATTTAAAATTTAGTTTTGGACAACTTCAAGATGGTGATCCCTTCCTCACCCCCTTATATTTCAACCAAATCTGCTCTTATTTTCTTGATGCTAATAATGATAAACACCAATGTCGTTTTCTCTCCCGATTCAAGTGTAATTGCTCCCATTATTGCCGGAATCCCGGCAATTGAAGGAAACTCCAGTCTTTCGGAATTAGATCAATTTGGACATGTTAATGGGGTTTGGGGGAAAGTAGCTATAAATCATGAATCAATTCAATATATGGACCCTATTACGATTCTCAAAGGAATGCAAGGGTTTGTTTCATCACTCATGTCGATCTATGGTAGGTACAAGTCATTAATGGAAAAGCCCACTACGTTAGACGATGTGATAAAACAGATAGAATCACAAGGGTGTGAAGGAACAGCTAACACAAATTGCAACCACGTTGCACAAGATGGAGATCTATACGTACCATGGTGTCGACCTAGTTGTCGATAAATCCATTAGCGATGCCAAGCACAAAACAACAACTGACCTTGGAAATAGAGCCGTCAATTTGTACGACCAACTGTTTACATTTATGAGAGGGCTGCTTGGTTTACATGCTGCTAGCCCCGACCTCCTTGACACGGAACTTTACGATGTTAGTTTCTTTTTAATTAAAGAGTTAATTTCCTTTAAATAAACTATAATATTTCTTTTCTGTAGTGTGGTAGTAGCAGTATCATGATGAATGTAAAAAGATTTATCACTTTGGTAAACGTTGGTGCCGTCGGCATTAGCTATTACACCACAGCGATCAATAATAAAGTTATCTTCGACGGTTATACATAATCATGTCTTTCAATCAGTGTATCCTATCTTTTTTTTAAAGCCTTGAAGATAAAAATACTTTTTTCCCCAAAAGCAAAAGATAAGATAAGATAAAATACTCCAAAAAACACATTAAAAATAAAGATAAAGATAGTATCTTCAAAAAAGTAGATACTAAAAAGATACTAAATAAAAAAAAATCAATTAAATATGGGAGGGGGGGGGGAATCGATTTGTACTCCCTTTTTATTACTTAATTTAAAACTTAAGTTATGCTCAGTTGCTAAAACTCAACTTCACAATTTTAAAACGAAGTGCCATCTCGTTTTAACATTGAAAGTACTTTTTAAATACATCAAAGCTAAATAATTTGAGCACAGTGCACGGGTGTACTCGGGCCCATGCTCCCGGCTAAAGGGATTCGGAGACCCTTTCCGCCTTTCGCACCAGCCAATTAGGTAATCGAGATATGTAGACCCTTGCTTGTTCTACAAAGAGTGATGATGATAGATGAGTTTATGGTTGACGGGACGATGCAGAGTATACAGACTTAACTCTTTCAATGATATGTTGATAGATGGGCAAGGCAAATCCAGGGAAAATTAATCCACGGAAAGCCAAAAACGTTTAAAAAAATTATTTCGTCGGCTTTAGGATCAATCAGTTCCCATAACAACCTAATAGTAATCTCACTGGAAAATTTAAAAAAGTATCTTTAAGTATTTTATCTTATCTTTTATCTTTTTGGTATCTTCTGATTGCCTTGAAGATAAAAATACTTTTTTTGATTCGATTTTTAAAAAAGATAAAAATAACGAAAAGATACCAAAAGTATCTTATCTTATCTTATCTTTTGTATCTTTTTGAAAAAGATAGGATACACTGCTTTCAATATCACTTTAGCCTATACATTCATACTTTTTACTAATTAAAAATTGAATTATTGCCTTTTTGTACAGAGAAACTCGAATTCAAACTCTGGATGCCCTAAGAGATGCAGTCCTTAAGAGGACCATCGATGTGATGAACACATGTGCTAATATGAGTAAACCTACAATTGAGAAAAACATGAACAAAATTTTTCAGGACCCACTGCTGGTTTCATTTCTATTGATTCCAGCAAGATCAGTGCTGTTATTCATGAAATGAAAGAATGGTGGGGACCAGAGAAACGCCGCAATGCCTATGCCGTTGAACAAGGAATTTACTATACCATAGATACAGGAGGGCATTCCGTGCTTAGGTTAGTCATAGCAAATCCCAAATCAACGGCTACTGTTGGGAAACCACTTCGCCAAATCGATGTCTACTACCATAGGTTCCATAGTGACTTCAAGTACATGATGCCCTATATTCCTATCCTTTTCTGGCGCACCAATTACTTTGATGTCGTTATTTTTTAATTTCCTGACTACATGGCACCTGCTATACAGTCTGCATAATTGTATAATTAATGATGCCATATATTATATATTCATGTTTTAAGCAGCAGTCCCAATATTCGACGTGTGTGTATTAACTAGAGGACTATTAAGCTTTAACAAGATTTAATGCCAATAAACTACTGCATTTTTATTCTCTTAACAGAATAGCAGATTTTCACTTTTTCAAAAATGTACTAGACAAGTAGAAACCAGAATGATATTTTAATTATACTTAAATAATGCAAATCCTCGGGTAAATCATGAGATACGTAAAAGAGGAATTTCCAAATGAAAGTAGTTTCGGACGGGTAGATGTATCCAGCGTAGGAGGAAGAATAAATAGAACTTTGTATAAGATTACAAAAGTTTGGAGTTTGAAGCGATCGTGAACGCACCAGCATCAGCCGACCATTTGTGCCGTTATACTTTTTTTAAATTAAAAAGTGCACTAGAAATACTACCTAGGGTTTTCTACGCAAAAAAGTCTTCCTACAAGCAAAATTCATAAATCCTTAATTTCGTTAAAAAAACAATTCCACTTTCCATGAAAAATTGAGGAAAAATCTAAGAAAAAGGTGAATAAAAAATCTACAAAAAATAAAGTAAGAAAAAATCTTTTTGATTAAAGGTTATCATTTGAAAATTTTAAATGCATCTGCTCATTTTGAAAAACCAAGGATATAGTCAAACCATCGAGAGGATTAAAAATTTTAATAATGGACATCTTGAAGTTGACAACTGGTTATTAAAATTTTTAGCGTTCTCAAATGAATATCTAATGTGAACGACCGATTTTAACGACGATGATTCGATTTGGGCCGTTGACTCCGTGAACCTTTAAAGGAACGAACATATGAAGTCAGCATTTTTATGGATACAAAAACAGATCCTCTTTGAAGTTAAACGTGTAAGCTTTGATTTTGGAAAAAAAAAATCTTTCCGGCATTTTGTTAGTGGCACAATACATTTACCCTTTTTGGTGCAGCTTTTAAGTTTGGAGTTGCTATAGTATAGTACCCTCAGAATTAAGTACCAACAAAAAAGACTGTTCTGAGAAAGGAATTGTTTCGTTTCGTAAAACGGGCATAAATCGTAGGCTTTTTCCTTATTTCATTCGACAAAAGTTGTAAAATCCTGTCAATTCAAATGCCTTCACAATTCATAAAAGGCCAAAAACTGTACTGCTATCAAGAATAATTAAAGCCAAATCTCAAGAAAAAATAATTGACTTTCTTAATTTGAAAATGTTTTCCTGTAAACTGGTTTTAAAATGAATTTATAATTTCAAAATCATTATAGCAAATACGGGTTTTTACTTAAAAAAGTAGTTTTTTCCTTTGTCTCTCTCCCCTCCCGATTAAGTATATTACACAGCAGCGATTGGATGCTTATTTTAGGGCTACTTTTACTACTTTATTTTTATTACCCATTTTCATCAGTGGCCAGGTGTGCTTAACGTAACGTAGTTATATATCAGAGTGTACGAACCCACCGATAGGAAGCGAAATTACAACCTTGAGTGTACGAGGCGGGTGCTCTACCGACTGAGCTATCTGATATTTATTAATTGCTGTTATTTTTACTACCAGTTTCTTGAAAAAACTTCCAACATTCAAAGTTTTATTTTCATACATGAGAGAACTTTTTCAATATACGGCAATGATTATCTTTGATTATTTTGTTTTCTCAAAGTTATAGATAGGTATAATTATATATTGATGACAATTACGGTGGGATTGTAAGAAAAAAAATGGCGTTAACGAGGGGTTCCCCGCTCTTTCCCAGAGTGAACCGGGGGAAAATTTTTCCTCTTTTTATTTCCCTCTTTTCTCCCTTTCCCCCCTTTTCCTTCCATTTCCCTCTTTTTCTCTTTCCCCCTCCTTTTCCCTCTTTTGCCCTCTTTTGCCCTCCTCGATCTCATAGTTTAGTTTAACGGCTAACGTGGCATTCAAAGCGAGGGATTGTTGTATTTATATAATTTCTAGTAGGCTAGTGAAACAGGCCAAACGATAGCTATTACCCACAGTGTATAGCAGTAACAATTAATATTTTTTTTAATGCTAGGTAAAAAGAAATATATAAATTCAAATTTTTTGGGGGAATTCCTGGGTTAATTTTCTTTATTTTGGCTATGTTTAAAACAAATACATAAAATAACTCACAGCTAATGTGAAATGGTAGCACTGTTCTTTGCTGATGAAAATGTAACAATGGACTTCATCCATCCATTATTTGCATGGAAATCTCAATTGAGAATTCCTTCAAGTACTTTAAGAAATCAGTTTAACTTAATAAAACGATAAAACCAATAGAAAAATAGGTTAGAAATAGTCAACATTCGTGAACCATTATGGGTCATCCCAAAAAGACCAATGATATATTTAAAAAAAAAAATATTATGCAAGCCACAAGTTCCCCTATACTTGAAGGATTTCGTATAAACCGATAAAATTTAAGTAACCAATGCAGTGCCTACACAAAGTCCATTTAAATTCAAGTACTGCAACTGTAGTAGCTCAAGTTGACAAAAATCGGATAAATTAGATTTTAGAATTGTCATAAGTGGTGGATAAAGGTTTTGACCAAAGCGAAGGTTCAGGTAAAAATGTGATTTTTCACATTATTTACGATAAAACCCCGGTGTTAACTAAATCATGCATAAGCCTTTCGGTGTAGCCAGTATTAGTTACTATAATGAAGATTTTACCATTTTATCGAGTTATTTGGATTTATTGATATATCAGTTTTACTAATTTATACTTAGTTATTTGAGTTGGTTTTCTTAATCCCCAGTTGACATCGCTATTCTCTATAAAGTAAGTGACACGTTAAACTTGTGTGATTAGTATTTATATAGTTACTGCAGTCGAAGAATTGCAAAGAATTTATGGAAGAAAAAAAATCCCATGTGGTGCTGTTAAAATTTGTTACCTCGAGGCGCCGAAAATGCTAGCGGCGGCGGGCAGCCCTGCTTGTTGTTTCGTACTTTTTGCATTACAAGGCCAAGTATTCATTTTGAATTTGAGGAGAGGTCAAAACACTGGAAAAATTAGTTTAATCTGATTACGTTCATCGAAATTGACCAGATACTTACTAGGAACACGCTCGTCTAAAAAATAAAAAAAAATAGATAAAACAAGGATAAACCAACTTGATAAAAAATTAGAATAAGTAGATATTACTAGTGAACTAGCTATGTCACTGCTAACCAGTAATACAGTAACGCCACTGCTACTGCAGTTTTTCCATTTCTAATGGAATCATTAAGATTTAAACGCCATTTTAATTAAAGCTTTATTTTAAGCTTCATACATAATAAAAAAATACTTTTTTCCAGAAAAAGTTTTATTTATCTCCAAAATTTTCCTCTTTTCCCCCCTTTTCCCTCCTTTTCCCTCTTTTTCCCTCCTTTTCCCTCTTTTCTTCTTATTTTTTGACACATTTCTCGTGGACTGAACCGGGGAAAAAAGAGCCGGGAACTCCTCGGGCGTGAAATAGAAAATTTCGGCGAATTTTTGCTTTGCGCTACAAGTCTTTTTCCCATGATGACAATAAAAAATAGTTGCCATATAAATCCATTTAAGAATCCCCGGTGTAATTGACGGTACAGCATCATCAACGCAATACACGCTGTTTTAGCGCTCTTTTCCTTTGTTAATTCAGGCCATCTACAGAATGATTTTTTTCCACGTGTTTAATCGTGCCGCCCTTTCCCTTTTGTTGATATATACCACCGGAAATAGTGATTTTTTTCCCGCATATATTATTAGGCGGATATTAAGCATGGAAGAAAGGTATCATTACCAGATAAATAAAACACCCATAAAATACATAGATTCACAACTCTAGACGGGCGCTAATTCCTTTCCATTACTTTTTGGGTGATGAAACTTACAAAATTTAGTTAATCACTACTGTGAATGATTATTTAAATTTTTTGTTTAGAAATAGTCCAGCTAAAGTAAGTAATTTGTAAATCATTCATTGGTGATCTTGATTGATGATGCTTTATTTCATGGTCTGAATATATTTTAAGCTCTAAAAGCATTTTTTTACATTTTTTTTAATTAATACCCAGGCCGATTATAAAATAAAACTCAGACTTGATTAAGTAAATGGTCACCTAAAAAAATATTTTTATATGTATTGCACACAGACATTAAATACTAAAGAATGTTATACCGCTGGAATAAAGATTTATGAAGTTGGGAAGGTGTAGCCATTCGCAATCCGTGCGACCACTTCGCTACCATAAGGGGTGCAGAGCAAGTTGCAGTTTCAGATTTGCTTGGCTGATAGTGTATTTAACACTCGTCTGAGAACACTTGTGACTGCAAGCCCAACGGTTTTCTAAAAAAATGAAATTTTTCATTACAATTTCGGATAGTTAAATGTTTTAAGAAAAACAAAAAAATGTAACAGAAATGAGGAGAATTTCATTCTCCTTCATTGCATTGTATAAAATGAATTTTTCTTAAGTTATTTTTAAGAAATTAATGTTGTAACAAGACCTGTACGATTTACTATCCGAAAACAGAAATGAAAAAAAAAGTTTTTTTTTTCAAGAAAGCCGTGGTGCTTCAGGTGCTTCGGTTTCGCTTCAGTGTTTGGTTCGCTTCAGGTTAAAACCCAGTAAAACTAAATGGCCTTAGAATTCACACGTTTTAAAAATATTTTAATATTTTAAAACAATAAAGTAATTCATATACAATAATAAAATATTTATAAAATTTTACTATTATTATATGAATAATTATATATAATAATTATAAAATATTTATGTATAATAAAGTTATCTTGCTACATGTAAAATTAGATGATTATCCTATGCCCATTAAGGTTTTTAAATGAGTTTTCACTTTCAAAATACTGTTAAGTGGATTGTTTTCTACCCTTATTCGAACAAAGATTGGTATTCAAAATAATTTTCCCTGACCATCATATCCCAAAGAAAACTATTTTTCTTGATTGGTTGTCAATTAATTGTTGGTCAGAACAGAGAATTGAAGAGGGGTTGAAATTCGAAAGCAACATAAATTCACGAAAAAAAGGAAAAAAATTAAAAACAGCTGTTTGGTTTCTAGTAGAAACGGTGCAGTAAGCTACAAATCAAATAAAATTAGTCCCACTAGCAAACGGCCTTAAATCAGTGTATAAAAGTGAGATAATAAACGTATAAAAACGGCGCTAAACTGCTTTACATGAAGAAAAATATGGCAGCAACAATAAAAGTACGTGGAAGAAATAACCTCTTATTACTTTAAAATAAGTTAAATTTAAAAAAAAATTATTCATGTAGTCTTGGTTTCCTTTAATAGTTGTCATGTTGGTGTTTGTTGTTATGACTTTGTCGATTCCCAAATCGATTGATTTTTTGGAGGTGAGACCTTAAATTGAAAACCTAAGTATATGTTTTCTTTATTCTAAAAAAAACAAACATTGATCCTCAAAAATGTACATAATATATATATATAATAGTTATTTAATTCTTATAGCTGATGCAAATACCGATAGGTTTCTCTCCTATTGTCCATCGAGGAAAGAGTGTACTAAAGAAGCATCAGATTCCTTTTGTAAATTGTGGGCAAAGCAACATTTTTGCTCTGCGGATCCCTCTTCGACATATTGTTTGAAAACCTGTAAATTCAGATGCCTTTCAAATACAGCGACGGAAAAATTGTGTTGTTATCAAGAATAAAACAAAAATCGCCCCCATTCCCCCCCCCCCCCTGTATCCGCCACTGACCGCCTTTTCATTTACTTACATTCCTTAACAAATGTAGAATGTAGGTAAAAAAGAATTAATGTTTATTTCTATTATTATTCGACTGAAATTTTTCTGCCTTATTATTTAAACTTGACTAACACCCTACAAATCCGTACCAAGATACGGTATTGAAATTATACAAAACCGATATAATTAAAATGTGAAACTTGATTTATTTATTTTTTGTTTTTATGATATTGAAATTCGTTCCTCCGGTTAAACGCTCTTAAAAGAATTTTTTTTTGAAGATGCGGTATTTCTCACTCTTAAATAATTAATTTGAAAGGTTGTTGGAACAGTTTTGAAAAGACGCAGCAGTACAGTGCCGATAAAATCGATGTTATGAACTTTTGATGCTGCATTCTGCATCAGCTCGAAGCAATTTAAGTGTAAGGCCAAAGTAATTTTACCTAATCTTTAAGTCATATCAATCCTCCAACTGATTTTTTGAGTATTTGAACATGAACCGAAAAATTTTAATGAGAAGTTCAGAGAGCCAATTGAGAGAAATATCTTTCAGCTTTATTTGTATTGGCTATTCATATTATAGAGAAATACACTACACACAATGTTTTAAGGCTACGTCTTCAATTTAATATATTTGTTATGAACCAGGTGGCCATTAAAAGACTTATAAACCAGTCCATTACTGAACCATATTTTGTTCTCATGTCTTTGACCTCTTTATCTTTTTTCCCCAGCGGTGCCGAATACTGTAGCATGAAATCGCCAGGACTTAGGGGAACTTTGTATGTAGGTACCCAAATTTAAGAGGGTTTGTCAAGCTAAATAACAAATGAACAATGCAGCAAGCTTATAAGAATAGTTGAAGTAGATTTTTTAAAAATTTGGGTTGAATAGTGGTATTTGATAGATAATACATTAAGGATTCATGTTAGTATCCATGTTAGTAGTAGCTTTAGGGTGGTACTCGGTCAATATTACCCTGCACTAAGCGCCTTAGCCTTTTTTTATCATTAAAAAACCATTATGATGCCAAAACACGCACTATGTGATCAATATTAGGTATACATGTATTACTAAATGAACTCGGTCTAGTCACTATCGATATTTATTTACGAATAACTTTATATTGTTTGCAATACACTATACATTTCATTGGAATCTATTGTTATCATGCTGATAGCTTGTACCAATTTATCTTTATTTTAATTGCGCTATTGCTATTCACGCTATTGCACTATTTCTGAAGTTTATCTGCATTATATTGTTGCATTATTACCTCAATTCATCTGCATTATCATCACACTATTCCTGCAATTCATCTGCATTATAATTGCATTATTACTGCAATTTATCTGCATTATCATTGCAATATCATTGCATTATCATTGCATTACAACTGCAATTTATCTGCATTATTACTGCATTATTGTTGCATTTCAATTGCTTTAGTTTCATTTTCATAGAAAAAGCTGACCAAGAAAAATGTCGTAGGCGCGTTGAAAAGAACAGTTATGATCTATTACTGTTTAGCTTATGGGCTATCGCTCCGACTTTTATACACCGAAATCAAAATGGCCTCTTAACCTACCACATACTCAACCAACATATGGTCATATTGAAACTTATGACCATATAATGCTTACCGGCAAAGAAATAATAATATATTTCAAAGATTTTTTTTTTACTTTGAAGCTTACTTTTTACAGCCATATGGGGATAGTCAGCTCCTGAAAATCAATATTAGTTTCTTTGACCTGTAGATCAGAAGCTTGAATATTACATTTTTTTTGTACTGACAATAAATAAGTGGTAAAGTTGAAAGGCCCCTTGTGTCAACATATGGAACATGGTGTTTAATCCTTAAACTCTAACTAAAAAGCTATTAAAGTCAGACAGAGTTTTCATTTTTCGATACTTGCCGTTGTTTGATTTTTCTCAAATAAAAAGAAATAATCTGAGATTTTGTATTGTTTTTAAATGCGGATTGTACCTAATTAAATATATTCCATTCTTTTCAAAGAGTTTTTAAGATATAACTTTTTTCTTTCTTTAGTTTTTTTTAGGTAACTATGAGTAAGTGACCTTCAGTGCGTCTTTCGTACTTGTTTCAATAATAACACTTATTCCTTTTTTTAGTGAAACCAAGTTTTTACATTAACACATGTTCATGGCTATTAACCGGATTGTATCTGCCCAAAAAGCTTATCTACCAGTTCAATGACACTTTCTCCTCAAAATTACACTTGATTAAATAAAAGTGTTTTGAACATCGTGTTTATTTTTTCAAAAGCAATAAATGATGTCAACGGCATTCTCTGCGTTGTGTGTGAACCATAAGAATCATATATGAATCTCAAACGGCCATGTTGTTTTGTCAGCCACCAATCCCGATTTGCCGCCGCTTATGCTGAAATATCGACATGAGACATGTACAGTATGGTTCAAATAAACTTGAGGGGCCCTTACCTGTTTTCTGCTTTGTGCCCCTCAAGTTTAATTGGACCATACTGTATTTAACTCCTCCCAATAAGGCGTGGCAGCTTGGCTGCTAATAAGACTTTTCAATCAGAAAGATTTGCTGAATATTTTTCAACAATATTAAAAAATTTAATGTGATACCGGAACTTTTACCCAATACTGGAAAGTAAAAAAACTTAACCTCATTATGGAAATTTAGTTAATGAAGCATTTTTAATAAATATTTATTTTAATATTAAATTTAATTAATAATACTTTTTTGCTGCAAAGTCATAATCATATATTTCAAGTATTTTATTAAAACTGAGAAGCTTAGTTTGACATTTTATAGCCAAATGGGGACAGGCATCTCTGAAAATTAACACAGTTTCTTTGACCTGTCCAAATAGTGAATCAAGTAAGTCGTTCGAAAACGAAAAGAGAAATTCCTGTTTAAGGGTAGTTCACACGGCCGCTTTTTTTAAAGCCATTAGGTGCTTAAGCAAATTTCTTAGGAAAAGAATATGTTTGAACCAATTTAAGAGATAGGAGTTGTTAAAAAAATGCGCTTTTCCTAATGCTCTAAGAGCTTAAGAACGTAAAAAAGCGGCCGTGTGAACTACCCTCTAGGAATTGAAATTAAAGGCGAAGTAAAGGGAATTAATTAGGTTCATCACCACCATGACAATATCTTCCAATTTTGTTTCTATTGATGGTCTATCTTATAATTAATATAATAGATATACACAATATGTAAGGTTTGTAATATGGTGCCACGTATTTAACTCAGTATTTTTTTATCAACGAGATGGCTATTATGAGGTTTTTGAACCCTACAGTCACTGAAGCGTATTCTGTATTTCACATCTGTTAACTCACCATTTTTTAACAGTGCTTCCTTTTACTTTAATATTTATTACCCACTTGGTGTAACTTTGCCCCTTTAAAATTTCTGGCCCATCAACTGAGATTACAATTAACTGTTGGAGGAACATTACTAAAGGAACGATGCTATTATGTCGCAATCGCTAATTTGGACCCAGAAATCGGTTATTCTTAAAACAAGATTTTTGCGATAATTTAAATGGATTTTTGATGATTTATGGATTTATGGAATGCAGAAATTCAAAACAAATTAACAGTCTTAATTTAACAAGGAAATTTATTTTATATACAAAGAAAACTATATTTGGATTTTATTTCTTTTCACAATGGAAACTTATATTGCAATACAATCACTGCACATCATGGCTGTCTCAGCGGAGTAGTAGGGGTTTAAAAAAAAACACTACTCCAGGCTGGTCAACTGGACCCTTCCCTGTGTAATACGTGTAAAATCGAACTTTTTCTAAGTTTTTAACACGGGGTAAATGGGCAAACTCACCAGAGGGCTCTGACTTAGGGGAAGATTTTAACACGGCGGAGATAGGAAGGGGAATTTCGTCTGTTACAGGAAAATGCATGGGAAGCTGGGAAGCTGACCAGCCTGGAGTAGTGTTTTTTAAAACCCCTACTACTCCGCTGAGACAGCCATGTGCACATATAGTAAATTGCAAAATACACCTTCGTCAATTTTTT
Organism: Chydorus sphaericus; assembly: GCA_030141595.1. Taxonomy (NCBI): domain Eukaryota; kingdom Metazoa; phylum Arthropoda; class Branchiopoda; order Diplostraca; family Chydoridae; genus Chydorus; species Chydorus sphaericus. Next base: position 1,758,230 of record CM057927.1, read on the forward strand.
GGGTACGCTCATACTAAAATCTAAAGTGTGTATCAAATTTAATTGAATGTGAATATTGCTGTCATCAAGGCGAATTGTCTTCATTAAAATATGGTAGAAGATCAGCAGTTAAGGTATCAAATTTCAACAATGTCAACAGTAACGCTGAGTGGATATGGAACTGGGAAATTCTTGTCTAGAATAAACACCCATGTGGTAGTAGCTCTGTAACTCTTTACATTAAGCTGTTGGTCAAGAGGGTGTCCAAAGGTAGCCGACGAGGGGGGATTCACAACGATCAATAAAATAGCTGGATTACGCGAATCCAGTGAAACTATCTTGTTTCTTTTTTCATGCGTGATGGGAGGAATGCTTCAGCAGATGCCTACGACCTATCCCATCTCGGTCTTTTTCCCACCCACAAATTAATTTGAGAAAAAAAGAAGAAACGACCTAAGGAATTTCCAGCTTTTAATTTTGATAACTTTATAAGTCAAGACCTACCCAGTTTGGCGTAGAATTTTATCTCTGTTTTTTTTTTTACAAAATACGATCTAATTTATTAAATAGCGCAAAAACCCGTCTTCACAAAAAGCATTTTCACCCGTAAAAATAATCTCCACTCTGACTTCCGTATAAAAAATTGCCGCTTTTATGCGGGCGCGGTGTTAACTGAATAGTGCTTATTTCAGCAAAAAATACTTAAGATTTTATGTTGTCATTTATAGATAAAAAATAAAATTTTGAAGTGAACTCGGTCAGTTTTCAAATCTTAATTGGCATAGATAAAACTATTTTTATTATTTCTTTCCATTCAGTTAAAAAATTTCATTTTTTTTATTTATAGATTTTAGTTAATAAAAAACCGTTTTGCAGCTATAAAGGTAGAATTGCAACTATAAAATAGAATTGTTGGTTTTTTAAAGAGTTAGGATATGGCCACAGCTTAATTCTAGCCTTTATGGCGCTAGCTGTTGAAGCTTACCTCAAAAATTATCTTATGAGTCCTTAAAAAAATACAGCCAAAAATAAAAAAAATCAATGTTAACAAACAATTTTAATGCAACATTAAAAATATTGAAAGAACGTTGGGCCCTATCAGGTATATTTTTGGGAGATGTTGAAAAAAGACAGTAGAAAACAGTGAATGTCAAGTCAATAGTAGTCAATGTAAATTATATCTCTTACAATAGATGGATATCGTTGTAGGTAGCAAACTTACTCTAAAAATCAATTATTGATCCTCTCCTAAGCCACATGTATATTTAAAACTTGATCTTTTAGTAGATTATTGGAAATTAGATAAAATAATTGCAATTAAACATGCAATTTATTTGCAATATTTTTTGAAATATTACTAGAACTCATCTACAATGTATCAGCACTTTTGAATAATAATTGCAAGTTACATTTTTTCCATTACAATTTTCTAGCTGACCTACATTTCAGCTTTGCCCGAATCGCTGTTTAACTTTCTTGTGACTGCATTCGATATTTTTGATCGTTAGTCGATGATTCAAATAAAGTTGGCATCTTCCTAGTCAACCCGTATTACTTTGAACTAAATATTTGCTTTTGTGTATTTTACTTTAAAAATATCTTACTTTCAAGCTAAACAGGGTAAAATAATTTTCCCAGCTTACCCGTATTATGCTATTAATTGTAATCACACTTGCCATTCGATAATCGTTTCAACGAATAAATCGATTCCCAACAATCGCTGAGTTTTGATCGCCAATCAAATAATTCTCAAATGATTCTGATCGTGATCGCAACAGCGATTGAACTCAACCTGAAAAAAAACTTTCTGTTCGCGCCCTTCGCGCCTTCTATGAGCCAACTTTAACACTCGTCTCTCAATTTCTGCTTTTTTCCTCATAAACTTAAAACCTTTTTCACTGTTTGAAAAAAAATCTATAATCATGTAATGTTGGAAAACCAAGGCATTCACCATATTATAAAACATAAAAAAGAATACAAATTTATAGATAACAGGATTGATTGATGTGATTGAAGCATTTTTCAGGCGGCCTATGGCTACCTTCGCTCCAGGGCCTATTAAGGTTTCTTGGTTACTCATGAAAATAAGTGCAGTTAAATTTTGTTCTCCGAAAGATAAATATACAAGCTGGTGAACGTGGCTTACTGTTAGCGTTTAAAGCATTAGCGTTAATAAACTCCCATTCTTGAATTATACTAAAACTACATTTGAAAGTTAAAAGTTCAACTGCATTCTCTAAACCCCTCCCCCTAGAAAATAATTAATTTTCTAAGCCCCCCTAATCTATATGATAATAAGATTTGATAACTATTAAAATTTAATAAATCTGTTATTGTATGGCCTATGGGCTATCGCTCCGAATCTCATACACTGAAATCAAAATAAAGCTGTCTTTAAAACTACATTCGTGGGCCAGCTAGCAATAAACGACCATACATTTTAGGGAAAAGTCACTTTCATAAATTTTACTTTTATTTCTTACACTCAAAGTCCCTTTGTAACATTTTACAGCCACTAGAGGACAAACCCCTTTAAAAAATCATTTATGCCGTTAAATAAAAAAAGAAAAAAACTTAAGGCTTCTTGAATAAAAATGTTGAAAGTTGTCCAGTTAAATCATTTCTGAAGGCATGTTTTCCCGGAGAATTTCTGTCAAGGTCATTTTTTCTCTCTTCATGCGTGTGTACGGAATACGGACCCCACCGAATATTCTCAGAAAATAACTTCAAAGACGATTAAATCGTACTGATTCGAACTTTTTTTCAAGGATACTCATGTTTCATCTTTTTTATTTCATGGCACAAATCTGATTAAATACGGAAAATGCGAAGAAAAAACTGAAACCAACACCAAAAATATTTGTAATTAATAACCTATTATTACTTTATTGATATGCGAAGAAAAAACTGAAACACCAAAAATATTTATAAGAAATAACCTATTATTATTTTTTTAGTTTTTAAAATGGTAACTACTTTTAATGTTTTTGAACTTTCAACATAGATAGATAACGTGACTCATCGAAAGGAGGTGTGAACGAACTTTTGCCAGCTGTTCACAATTTTCTTCAAGTTTGAACTCGTTTCATTTTCTACTATAAATACACAAATTTTAAAAGTATCAAGAGCATTCTTCAAGCTTTTTTGCCATTCTTTTCTAAGAGCTTCTTGATTGTCTTCTGCAAACGTAAGTGTTTCCCAAACTTTTTTTTTCTCTAAAGAATAAAAAAATTTAGTTATGGTAGTGAAATTCGAAACAGGTGTTTCATTTTATTTTGAGCTAAGTAACAGAACTGAATTTGGTATGTAGATAAGTAAATTTCTAGTTTTACGCATATTGCGAAAGAATTACTCCGAAGAACAGTAGATGCTTTCGTTGTACGGTACATTATTATATGGTTTAGAGGCCTGCTTTTCACGCTTTGTAAATTGAATAAATAAGTTATAATTGCTATTGAAAATATAAAAGCGTTCGACAATAGGAAAAAGTTGATGACCTTATGTAGTTCAAATCTTTCGCACTTAAATAGGAAAATTGTTAATCTTGTTTTAAACGATTCAAAAGAAATATTTAAGATGTTCGTTTTTTACGAATTCATCAGATATGAGGCATTATATGCTTACAAAGTTTTTACGGTATACTTTAAGAAGGAGAAAACATAGCTGTTGAACTTAAAAATGTCTTTTATTTAGAACACTTTTGCTGCCTAACATGCTGTCAACACATACATTTTTCCCTCTTTTAATTATTTTCGGATACGTGACCGCTGGGACGGATATCACCATTGCACGAGAAAACGGGTCTTGTTTGAAGTATGGTAGTGACATGAAACTATACTCAAGTCCAAGTTTTACGTCTTGCAAAGAAAAATCTAACCAAATTCGGTGGATCAAAACGAGCTATAACAACAGAAAATTTTCAATCTGCATTCCGAATAAACCCATATGCTTAGGCATCGATGGAGGACACGGAATGTCAGTGGTGTTGGTTCCAATGCCATCACCTAGTGAAAACTTTCTTTGGTCATCTACACCTGCAGGAAAAAAATAATGCTGTAAATATAGGTTTGATAGGGCCAGGGGAATTAGTTGTTGGTAAACTGTGTGCAGATGTTTCATTGATGGGAAGCAATCTGAAAATGACTTCATGTAACGAAAAATCCAAGTCGCAGCAATTCATTTTAAATTGATAGAAAGACAATTCCCCTCTTTATTTGTTTTTAATAGTTTTCAAAATATAATTATAAAATTTTAGTTCAATTTTTAAAAATATTCATTATTAAATAGTTACAACAAAACCTTACTTTGCGTTTCCCCAGCATGAAAAATTCCAATGTATATTTTGCTATTTTCATTTTGAAATGTATAATAAACAGAGTTTTACAATGGAAAAATAAAAAGCTAAACTATAGAATGCGACTACACTTTTTCGTCAATTAGTTTAATCAAATCGCTTAAATCTCTTAATTATTATATTGAAAAAACACGGGGTTTTGTGTAGAAGATACTTAATTAACTTAAATCATTGAAATTACTTAATTTCTTTAAAATAAATTTCTTTAAAATAGTAAATTACTTGAATTCCGAATATTAATGAAATTAAGTCATCCCGAAAGGACTTAATAAAAATATCGTTAAAAAACTAAAATTCTAAACAATTTAGTATTTTAAGTAAATTAAGGGATACGACTTAATTAACCATAGCATACACCGAGAATCGAAATTATTATGTTGCTCACAGGAGCCTAGTACTATACCAAAGAGCCAGGTGGACGGCGAAATCCCAACAATTTTTAGCTAGTGAATTATGTATCTTAAAAACACATTTATATAAAATATGGATATTAAATTAAATTAACTATTTTCATAATTTTAATTATATAAAGTATTAAACGAAACAAGCGTAGTTACACTCTAAAGTATTACCAAATAAAAGAATAACTAAATCCAGTGTGCTCCTATCATTAGAAAACTGTATAAACATGGTATACCAATTTTCAAGATCGATGAAAATTTAAAAATGATCACTTTAGTCAATCGTGTAATATTTTTAGGTAAAAAACGTCATCTTGTACCATCATTTATTACTTGGTTATTACCTAAGTTACTACAGCTAGCATATTAGCTTAGCATAACTATTTAAATAAAACTAATTTCAAAAGAAAATTCATTGCTAAAATTTATCTTTAATTAATAAACTTGAAGGTGACTTATTTTACTGCTTGTAAGGCTTTATTATGTTTGGGCACAGAAAAGCACTTAACTGAATAAGGAAAAGGTAGCTTTGCAATAGTAAAAAAGAGTTTCTAAATTATGTGGCTGCACTCGCAGTCTCTTGTATATATAGTAACGTGAAATATTGGTCATCAGCTACGTTTGTTGCGACGAGGAAATCACAGTTCAAGATTCAAGATGGGAGTCCCTGTTCAGTCAGTTCACTTTAGATTAGATGAACCTGAGAGATCCCCACCACCACTACGCATGTTAACATTCCTATATCGACTACCGTTAAAAGCATCTCTGTTCATTTCAAGAAAGGTAGAAACGTCTTCTGTTAAAACATTGGCGTTTCATCAAGAAATTCCACTTTTCTTGTTTTGTTTTCTAAATCTGATTATTTTACAGCTAAGCTTATTAGGTAATACGGGTGTCAATAGGGTCTAGGCTGGCAATGCTCACCCCATCCTGTTTGGGTTAAGCGTAGTGGGAATAATTTTCGTCTTCTTAATTTGTCCTTGATGGTAAATGCCTAACTGGGAGAAATACAATATATGTCTCTGTAGGAAAATGGAATGGGTTGGGTAGGAGAAGTTGTACACAAAGCGGAAATTGTAATAGTGAATTGTTTTCAGTGAAAACTTAAAATTAATAAAATTTTAAAAATACGTGTATTTTCTAGTTGTAATAATCTATTTTTTTAGTAAACCATTGATTAAATATCTAAAATAAAATGAGTAGAATAAGAAAAGTAAATAAATGATAGAATTCGGGGTGTCAAACTACAATTTTGGGTGGCTCGTTTTTAAAAAAATTCCTTGTGTTAAATGAGTCGAGTTAATAAAAAACTTATACTGTTTTTTGATCTTATGGAGAATCTCACGTTACATTCAACCCACACCGTTGTTACAAGTGTCAACCAGCGAAGGCACAATTGAAACAAAAACTGGTTTCAAATAACTGTGATTATTTACATGATGCGCATGTTAAAATTAATTATAAGTAATTTGGTTGGATAGCCAATTCAATATGGAATAATTAATATAATAAGCTTTATGTTTCAAACTTGCCAACAGATGGTGCTGCAGTAGACTAAGTCCTACTTTTCCATGAGAGCGGGCTCGCGTTCTTCCCTGGTGAGCGAAAGAGCGATCGCTCATTGCTTGTGGCATGTCTAGCAGTGATAATATTGCAAGACAAGTTTGCATTGTCAAAAGAAATAAAAGGCAAAACATAGTTTTCTTTAAATATCAAACAAATTTCATTATTAAATCAATTCTGTTAATTTGTATTGAATTTCTGAATTTCATGAATCCAAAATCCATTAAATTTTTTCCGAAAATCTTGGTTTTAAGAGTAACCGATTTCTGGCTTCAATTTGGTGACAGGGACACAATAGCATCGGTTAAGCAAATTCGTCTAAGTTCCTTAGGTAATGTTCCTCCAACAGCTTATTCTAGTATCTGTATTCGTAAACTAAGACTTGTAAAGTTCAAATAAAATAGGTAAACTTTATCAACTTTGTTCCCCTGTACCTGCTGTAGAAAACAGATCGTGTTGCTTCAAGATCATTTTTGTTTCTACCAGTGGCATAGAAGAAACGATATTTATTCAAGTTTGTCTATTTTATTTTTCCCGACGGAACTATTTATGTTATTTTTTAAAAATTACTGTTGTATACTAATCAATACCCAACTTAATGAGACTAGTCCGATTAATTGAGCATCCATTCTAAAGTTATAATTTTTCGTAAGGGGTGGTCGGCCTTGAGAATACATATAAAAAAAGCCGTAATAAGAGGACATAACAAATAACCCCCTAGATGTTGCACGCTGATAGCTCAAATTAATTTAGCAGATATATTAGCTTTCTGCGATCTAGAAATAAATCATTGAAATATTCCAGCTCGAAAATTCGATTTTTCCAAGCTGAAATTCAGAGGGAACTTTGGGACTTGGGGTCTTACACGCGCGGCGTACAGTACTTAATAATTTGGTACCTATTATATGTACGTATATAAAAATGTTTCATTAATTAAGTTTCCATAATTAGCTTTAATTTTTCGGTAATTTTCCAGTATTAGGTTAAATTTTCCAGTATCTGATAAAAGTCCTGGTATTAGTTTCCACTCTTTTATATTGTATAAAATATTCAAGCCAAAAGCGAAAACAATTTTAAACAGCCAAGCTGCCACGCCTCATTGGGAGGAGTTAAATACAATTCTCACGTCGATATTCCAGCATAAGTGATGGCGAATAGCATAATTGGTCGCTGGTATAACAAGATAGCCTCATAAGATTCATTTATGATTCTTATGGTACACACCCAACGCAGAGAATTCCGTTTCCATCATTTATTACTTTGAAAGAAAATAAGCACGATGTTCCAAACACTTTTGTTTAATCAAGAGTAGTTTTGAGGAGAACGTGTTGTTGAACTGGTAGATTAGCCTGTTGGGCAGATAAACTCCGATTAATAGCAATGTACATGTGTTAATGTCACTAAAGAAAGAAACAAGTGTTCTTTTTGTAACAAGTACAAACGACGCACTGAAAGTTTTCTTTTATCTTAAAAATCATTTGAAAAGAACGGAATATATTTTTAAGGTATAATTCTCATTTTAAAAAACAGAATCTCAGATTACATCTGGTTTTTTTTCAGAAAAACCAAACGACAACAAGCATGAAAAATTGAAAATTCTGTCTAACATTAATAGCTTTTTACTTTGAAATAATGACTTAAAAGCCATGTTCCATCTGTTGACGCAAGTAGCCTTTCAACTAGCCCACTATTTCATCACAATAAAAAAATAAAATGTAACATTTATGCTTACGACTTAAAGCTCAAAGACCTTTAAAATATCGATTTTCGGGCGGTGACCATCCCCCGGATTGCTTACAGATCTTGAGTATGTAGTAGGTTCAGAGGCCATTTTAATTTCGGTGTATTAAAGTCGGAGCGATAGCCCATAAGCTGTACAGTAGTACTCTATAACTGTTCTTTTCAACGCGCATACGACATTTTTCTTGGCTAGCATTTTCTCACAATTACAAATTTTATTATTATAATGTAGGTGTACAATCTATAAAAATAAAATTGAGATGCAAAATTAATGAAATAAAAATTCAGATAAATTACAATTATAATGCAATAATAATGCAATAAAAAAATGCAGATAAATTGCAATAATAATGCAAATCAATTACAATGATAATGCAGTAATAATGCAAATAAATTGCAGTTATAATGCGATGATAATGCAGGTAAATTGCAATTATAATGTAATAATAATGCAGATAAATTTCAATTAACTGGTCACTTCGTCTCCAATTTCGTGTTGACTCTTCTCAAACCAAAGAAACAATTATCAGTATTCAAAGGATAATGAATGGATACCAAATAAGTAAACTTGACCAACAACTGCCCACCGCACAATTGCTCTCCCGTTCACACTAGAGAGTTAGAAGCTCGATTTTAAGAAAAATGCATAACGGATTGGTTTTATTTTTCTTATATAAGTTAATCTCTGCTAGAATAGATCGCCCGTCAAGTTTTAAAGCGACTGGTTCAGTCATTTTCTAAAAATCAAGGTTCAAAGTCTCTAGTGTGAACGGGCAGAATGCGACACACAGCAAATGCTTTCTGAGTCAGCTTCTAGCAATTCTTTAGACTAATTTGACGATTCCGAAATCGTTTCCCCCAATGCGGAGTCTAAACTCTTACCTATTATCAAAGCCACTTTGCTGGAAGCAACCAATATTGCCATCAAGCAGCACTGCAATGTATGACAACGTGTTCTGGAACGCTGATAGCTACAGGCCGGATAAGTTGACAAAATATTTCCACCAAAATTAAAGGTAGGAAAAACAAAATCCTATTAACTTTCAATATGGTACCGTTTTTACTGATTGTTCTATATTTACATTTTACAGAATTTAGTACCAGCGTAAACGCCCAAGTTAACAGAGTCAATAATCTAGGCCCCATGATGGCCCAGACACTTGATGGTAAATATAATTTCTACAATGCCTTAGTTACGGATGGAAATGTGGATCGATAATGGCATTTTAATTGCTCAAATCGATGGAATCTACGAGTTTACGTTCCGTGGAATTTCTGGAAGGGACGGCCCAGTTTCGATGGCTTGTGTAAATCTGATGGTCAATGGCAGAGCCTTACCCTTTGTCAGAACAGATTCTTATCTCTTCGAAGGCAAGATACAGCTAGCAATGTCAACCATTCTTCCTTTAAAGAAAAACGACTTTGTAGCTTGTCTTTTAAATTCAGGCCATTTAGTCAATTTTGAGAGCTATGAGATCCTAAATGCCTATTTCACGGTTCAGCTTATTTATGCTTCCCACCAAAATGCTTCATTTCCTCGTCTGAAATAATTACAAATCTATATATTCTAATAACTAGCTGTATCTTGCCTTCTTTTGCTTCATGGTGTGTTGATTAGTGACTAGATTCACCGTGTTGAAAATAGATTGTTTCGGGAGAAAATGTGAAATTGCTTTTTTTTAAATCATTTTTTTATTTTTGTAATTACAATTTACATTTAAAATATTATAATTTTATTTATGAAATATGTACGTTTTTATACATGATGTAGTATCATCCTGGATTTTTTATGCTATCAATAAGATTACCTACCCTGGCATGTCATAGTCATGTATTCGACTTAATGCTGTGTCTAATTTTTGCATAATCGAGTCATGATCTCTCGGAATCAATCATACAATTTAGTTATTTGAAAATATAACTGATTTAAATTAGTTGAATAATTTTTAAATCGTGTGAATTACAATTAAGTTACTAAATTTTTCATTGGAGGTTTTTAAAAACTAACTAACAAAATCAAGAAAAAGGAACTCGAGTATATGTATAGTTTAACATTCAAGCCAAGTTCCAGTTGAAAAATATTCAAGCCAATATTCCTCATTGAAAGCAACTTTTACCAGCTAAGCTGCCACGCCTTATTGGGAGGAGTTATAAACATGTCTTATGTGGATATTCCATTAAGAGCGAATAAAATCAAATGTTGAATCGGGATTGGTTGCTGACAAAACAAGATGGCCGCATACGATTCATATATGATTCTTATGGTACACGCACAGCGCAGAGAATGTCGTTGACATCATTTAGTGCTTTCGAAAAAAAACACGATGTTCAAAACACTTTTGTTTAATCAAGTGTAATTTTAAAGAGGAGAAGCTGTGACCTGGGGGATTAGCCTTCCAGACTGGTAAAATCCGGTTAATAACCACGGTTTCAGTGCAATTGATGACCAAAAGGGTTTAATACACATACTAATAGGAAGGTAATCTTGAATAGTTATCAGTTTTCCATTGTTCTTTTATTCATTTCAGCCCTGTTATTACATAGAAAGAAACTTTTCGAAAAAGAAAAATAAAGTTTTAAAAAATTAATTTTGTTGGTAGAATTTTAATAATTTACACTACCTACGTCTTGTATTTAGTCGACTATTACTAACGATTCTATGAACATCAGTACATGTTCGAATTTGGTTTCAGTTAAATAAACAAATAAAAACAGTGTAATCTAACTGAATTAGTACAGAACACGCACCGAAAGTCACTTTTTCATAGTTTTTTTTTAAGTAATTAATTTCAATTTGGTGTTTTGTGGTATAAAAAGAGGTGAAGCGCTTGCATTCTGACATTCAATATGGCGCCGTTCAACTTCAACATGCCATCACATTCTCTATCGGTAAAACATTTTTCATGTACTATTCTCGAGTAAACGTGTGATTTCATGAAAACGTATCGTTCTATCGCCTAGATTTTCAATGCGTTGCTGGCCCTAATTCTCTGTGCATCAGCGGCAACTCCAGAGAGTCCGTCTTATTACAAGCAATAAGGTAAAGAAACAATCATTATTATGTTTTCATATTTTATACAAAGGTATGGAGAAAAAGCTGATCGTCAGACTTTCCCCGACATCATCTTCCAGAATCCAGACACTAGCAGTACCAGGCTTGTCCTTATGCCGACGGTCAACTTGAACGGGCCACTGGCCAAGACTATCGAGGGTACATTGGACTTGATCAGCCGTTGGAATTATGATTCGGTTACAACAGTTGGCATCAGAAATCAAATCGTTATTAACGACAATTGGCGGATTGACCAGCAAGGAACGCACTCTCGAGGACCAGATGGCAGGTCTGAGCCGGGAGTGACATGGGCAAATCTAAAAATTCAATTTGGCGGTAATAGCCAGGAGTGACATGGGCAAATCTAAAAATTCAATTTGGCGGTAATAGCCAGGGGAGTAAGGACAGAGCAAAGGTTTTAAGAAACAGACCACAGTCCACTTCGATCGCCGAGGTTCACGCTCCACTCGGTGTTAAATTCTCAGCCAAGGCTTTCCAACGTGCTTTCGCCGAGAGTAAGAATATTTCAAGAGACGGCGGCGTTCAAGTCTGGATGTATCGCGTGGAAAGAATTGGCTAAATATAATCCGAAAACCATTCACTATCTATAAATGCATGAAATAAATAATATGGTGATGCTATGTTGAAACTATTCAGATTATTTGTATTCTGTATATTTCTTACAGAAATACAACATTCTTTACCATTAAATGTCTGTGTTCAATGCGTATCAAAAACATTTTAAGGCGACCATTTAATTGAGTAAGATTAGGGCAAGACAATGAAGAATTGAATGATTGCTTAGAGAATTTATGATTTTATAATCAACCTCGGACTTCATGGAAAAATAATTAAAAAAAATGATTTTACAGGCTGTGAATATCGAAATATATTCAGATCAGCAAATAAAACATCATCAAAGGCGAAAAATTCGCTTATATACTGACATTAATTTTTCCTACACTAGTTAATTGAAGGAGGAATATAGTTAAACAATTATTACTTTAGCTATTTCGTTTAGCTCCAACGGTAGAAACATTAACGATTTATGATTTAATGACTTGAAAATACAGTCGCAAGATCATTTCTGATACACCGTTGACGAACTTTAAGCGTTATTAGCTTTTAACGAAATCAAACGGGGGCATTTATAAAACATTTCCTTTTAAATTCATAACTTTACACAAGAATTAGGTAGGCTACTTTAAACAAACTTTAAAGAGAATGGAATAGATGTATTTGGATAGATAATTAGATCTTTTATTTTAAAACAACTTGGAATTTGAGAATATTTCTGATTTTTAATAAAACCCAAATGACAAGCTTAAAAAGTCTAGATTTTAAAAGGCATTAAACATTCTGACTGACATTAATAATCTTTCACTTTGAATTAGTAATTTGAAAACACGCTCCATACATTGACATAAGAGGCCTTTCAACTTTACCACTACTCCATCATTAGCACAAAATAAAGTGACAATCTAGCCTCTGACTTACAGGTTAAATACACTAATGTTGATTTTCTGAAGAACTTGTCCCCATATGGCTATAAAGCGTCAAAATATGCTTCTCACCTTAAAAAATACTTTGAAATATATGATTATGACTGCTGTGAAACATATGTGCGTATGTTGCTTACAGGCCCGAGTGTGTTGCATTTAGAGAGACCCATTTCGATTTTGGTGTATAAAAGTCGGACCTACAGCCCATAAGCTCTACAGTTATGGTCCATTTCTGTTCTTTTCAACGCGTCTACCTTTTCTTTTCCAGCTCTTTCCCATAATTACTAATTTGATTTAATCGAAAATGAAATGAAAGTAAAAATACAATCATAATGCAGATAAATTGCAGCAATAATGCAATAATAATGCAGATAAATTGCAGCAATAACGCAATGATAATGCAGATAAATTGCAGCAATAATGCAATAATAATGCAGATAAATTGCAGCAATAATGAAATAATAGTGCAGATAAATTGCAATAATAATGCAATGATAATGCAGATAAATTGCAGAAATAATGCAATAATAATGCAGATAAATTGCAGCAATAATGCAATGATAATGCAGATAAATTGCAGCGATAACGCAATAATATTGCAGATAAATTGTAGCAATAATAAAATTGAATTGCAGCTATAGTAAAATTAAATTGAATTGCAGCAATAATGTAATTGAAATAAAGATAAGCTGTTTAAAACTATCGGCTAAACTATAAAATGTGACTACGCTTTTCTGTCAATTTACTTTAATCAAATGATTTAAATGTCTTTAAAATTCAAGTGGAAGGCATGGGGTTTTGCGGAGGAGGAATTTTATTTAAAATCACTTAATTTCTGTAAAATATTGAAAGTAGACTTATTGAGTCAATTAATGAAATCGGTTGTCGTCACGAATGGACTTGATCCTATAATCTTTTAAATATCAGGCTATACTACTATAGCAATGAGTCAGCTGGTGATTGAAAATTGGTAATTTATTAGCTAGTTAATTATGTATAATATGTACGACTATACAACATATATTAGTATACATACATATATAGATATATATATATATACACACACATATGTATTCGTGTGTATTTATTTATGTATTTATGTATATAATAATATGCAATAATATTCAATTTAATTCGTTAAAAACTCAGTAATAAAATCAGACAAAAAAGGTAGGTTAATTCGATTATTATGGTTTTATTATTGTTAAAAAACAATCAAGCTGATGTTCTTCATCAAAGCTCATTTTTAACAGCCAGGCTGTCACGCCTCATTGGGAGGAGGTAAAAAATGTCTTTGCTGATATTCCAGCATAATGATGCGATGCCGGCTTGGGATTGGTCGGTGACAAAACAAGATGGCTGCACAATATTCATATATGATTGTTATGGTACACGCACAACGCAGAGAATGCCGTGGACATCAATTATTTTTTTTTGGGAAACAAAGCAAGCAAGATGTTCAAAACACTTTTGTTTGATCAAGTCTAATTTTGAGGAGAAGGTGTTTTTGACCTGGGAAATTAGCCACCATGAACACTAGTACATTTGCTTTCACTATATAAGTAAAAGAGAGAATAAGTACAAGTGTTATTATTTAAACAAGAACAAAACACGCACCGGAGGTCACTTCTCATAGTTTTTCTAGAAAAAAAAACAACAAAGAAAGAAACAAAAATTATCTGAAATATCCTTTGAATAGAATGGAATAGATTCAATTAGGTTTAATCCTCATTTTCCAACAACACGCAATCTCAGACTTTTTTGTTTATTTGAGAAAAAACCAAACGACGGGAAGCATAAAAAAAATGAAAATTCTTTCTGACATTAATAGCCTTTTACTTTGAATTAATGATTTAGATACCATGATCCATATGTTAACACAAATGGCCTTAATATTGATTTTCAGGTGGTGACTTTCCTCATATGGCTGTAAAAAGTATAAGCTTTCCAGTGAAAAAAAAAATTCCTTGAAATATGTTTTTTTTTCTTCGCTATGAAACATGTGACCATATATATTACCAGGCCCAAGTACGATGTAGTAGGTAGAAAGACTATTTTGACATTTAAATTACTTCTAGTTGATGCTGTGTGCATCACTAAGAGCTCACAACGCTGATTGCATTTTAGCCACTGCAGCGTCTACAAAACTATTCCAACAATTTTTAAAATATATTTTTAATGAGAATTACTTTACCATTAAAATTTCTTTAGTAAGAGCGTATAAACGGGGGAACGACAGAAAATTTTCAATCGAAAATTATGGAAAATTTTAAATAATGGTAACGGGGACAAAACTTAAGATTTAAACAAGCCAAAAGATTTATTTCTAGTCTTTATTTAAGTTCTATAGTCTTTAAACATTTTATTAGTAAGAATTTGAATTTAATACTTTATAATTTTTTTTTACTATATCCTACATAAGTAGGGGAATGTAAGTAAACCAAACGGTGGCAACTAAGAAAACGATACCGGATGCCTTAATCGGCTTTCCATATAATTTATGCAAAGAAATTGAGTGAATAAGTTCATGAAAATCTGGAAATGTATTACATCATACTAAAATTTATTAAATGAATCAAGAATAGCGTTAAGGTTCATGATTTTTTTCCCTGAAGTTTTTGTTTTATTTTTGATAACAACAAATTTTTTCCATCGCTGCATTTGAAAGGCATCTGAATTAACATGTTTTCAAGCAGTATGTCGAAGAGGGATCCGCAGAGCAAAAATATTGCTTTGCCCACAATTTACATAACGAATCTGATGCTTCTTTGGTACATTGTTTCTCCGATGGATAATAGGAGAGAAACTTATCGAAATTTGCATCAGCTTTAAGAATTGAATAACTATTATCATATTCATACATGTACATTTTTGAAAATCAATATCGAATGTATATTTAGGTTTCTACGCAAGGACCACCTCCAAAAAATCAATCGGTTTGGGAATCGACACTCATATCCAAAAGCACCAACATACCGACGATGAAAGGAAACAAAGACTATATAAATTAAAAGATAAAAAAAAACTTAAACTAATTTTAAGGTAATAAAAGGTTATTTCTTACACTTCTTTTGTTGTTGCCGCCATCCTTTTCTTTGTGTAAAGCAGTTTAGCGCCGTTTTTAAACGTTGATTACCTCACTTTTATATACTGTTACAAGGCCATTTGCTAGTGTAGTTAATTTTACTTGATTTGTAGCTTAGTATACCGTTCCTATTACAAACCAAACAGCTGCCCCCCCCCCCTCCGTAAAACTAGGTTTCTTTCGAATTTCAATCGCTTTACAATTCCATACTCTCACCATTAAATAATTGACAGACAAACAAGAAATGATACCTTAATAGCATGATAGCCATCTATCACTACGTTGAATGGTTACATCACTGATCGCCATGCTTTTAAAAGAGGAGGATAAGATATAAAATATAAATGAAATAGCCCACTGATTTTTTATGGATCAACAAACCCAATCGCACAATCACGTCTGATAACATAAATACCCTGATCAGCTTAGTTGCTTCATTGCTAAAATTCATAACTAAGTTTAACTTTGCTTCTGAAAACAGTTGCTTAGAACCAGGGGGAGATCTCTAAAACAATGAGGGTTGCCACATATCTTGCGGATCTAAAAAAATATTTTTTCTCACTTTTTCTCAATATTTCTCATTTTTCTCCAAATTTCTTTTTTTCTCAAATTTCTCACTTTTCTCAAAATTTCTCATTTTTCTTACAACTTCTCAGTTTTCTCACGGTTTGATTCTAATTATGTAATGTTTTCTCTAATGTATTTCTTATGTTTACTTACAAGTAATCGTTGATTAAATATTCATAAATTTGTTTCCATAAGAGCGTATTATAGATATTTAGAAAAATTTGAATTCAGTTACTTCTCTCAAGGAAATTTTATATGCAATTGTTCAGAGGCAGTTAATCTGTAAAGAAATTAAGCAATGGAGTGATGAAACTACCTTCATAAACCTAGTTGTTAAACGTAATTGCAGCAGCAAGCAGTAAAATTGCCTCTTACAGTACCGACGACTCGGAAGTCTTTTACTTTTTAGATGAAAGAATTCTGATTTTCAAGGGCTGTAAATGAAAGGAAATTTAATGTCTCAACTTAGCCAACAAATGCCTGGTGCAGAATTTGCTCTTTTGAGGGAAAGTGACACACAACAAATCATCTCTGAATCAACCTCAAATATTATCTACGATTCGTTTAGTGACTCTGAGAATCCGGTTAATAAACCAACGGAAAATAATCAGCTAATGACTTTCCTGAAAGATAATATCATAGACAGGGGCAAGGACTCCTACCAGTTTTACCGAAACTCCTCCGAATGGTTCTGAATTGCCCTTTGGTTGTTTCAAACGCTTTTCTATTTTACCAAGAATTGGCTGACTTAGCAAAGAGAATTCGTCGATGATGACTACTTTGACTTGCGAGAACTCTTTTTTTAAATTTTCAGCAACTCTCCGTTCAACAGATCTAATTTCCTGCCACCGGTTTCTACTGGAAAATGAAAGGTTTTGTGAAGAGTTTATCCCCTTTTTTGAAAAGCTCGTTGGTTTGCTAACCGGATCGGTCGGATCGAATCGGTCGGTGTCGGAGTCATTAAACGAATCGTAGATAATATTTGAGGCCGATTCAGAGAGATTTTGTTGTGTGTCACTTTCCCTCAAAAGAGCAAATTCTGCACTAGGCATTTCTTGGCTAGGTTGAGACATTAAATTTCCTTTCATCATGCTTTTGATTCGGAAGTTGGTTTCCTGTGTTTTGGACTTTTCTGAATCAACGCGAAACTGAAGTCGGAGTGATCTGAAAGACTCAGAATCATCCTTCATGTTTTTAGCGGTTTTACTACAGCTTTCTAGACTTTCACAGATCAGGGAAAAGTTTGCCCTCTTGCCTTGCTGGTAGGGTATCCAAGTGTCAGCTGTTAATTATACCCAAAAACTAAAAAGGTATTAGCTGGATTTTCTTGATACTTAAACTTAATTAATTTTTATTTTTTTATATAAGGGTCTACTATACTTTCAGGCTAGTTGTTTCATCTTTTTTCGACAATTTTTATGTTTACAAGTTAAGTTTTTTTTCTCTTACATGCATATATTTACCTACCGTGCGTACATTCACCACCTTAACAGCGGATCAGTCAAGTTGTATGTTAGTGTAAATTAAAATGGTTTAGGGCACAGGGACTAAAAAAAAAAGTCGCTAGCCAGAACCACGAAAGTGATAAAAATTGGTCCCTAGTCTAAGAAGTTTAAACAAACTTCTAATGTCGAACTGACAAAATGATGCGGACCGAAATCACGAAAGTGAAAAATTTTAGTCCCTAGTCTGAAAAGAGTAATTAAATTTCTTTTGTTCAAATGATAATATAATGCGGACGGAAACAACGAAAGTGAAAAAATATATTTCCTAGGCAGAATTCTTTATTCACGCTTACACATGACTTATCAGTGCCATCTACGCTTTGGTTTTTTTCGCTCCGCTCAAAAAACTCCGCTGGCTCGCAATAAATGTAAACGGGCCTTTTTTCAGTTATTACATTACTGCCCCGTAAAATAAGTACCATTGTTGAGGATCCCACCAGTTTCAACACAAGCTACTTAATCGTTAGGGTTAAATTTAGGAATTAAAGTTCAAGTCAAAATGTGTTGATTAGATGAATCAGCCCTGGTGATGGCCTTTCATATACCAACACAAAAAATAATAATTTTTTTTTAATTTTTTTCAAAAATTGTGTATATTCTGTTGAGAAAATAAAAATTCCAAATAATACACGATGGTTTTACGCTATTCGATTCTTGACCCTGAGTGTAATGGGAACGTA
This sequence comes from Chydorus sphaericus, assembly GCA_030141595.1. Lineage (NCBI taxonomy): Eukaryota > Metazoa > Arthropoda > Branchiopoda > Diplostraca > Chydoridae > Chydorus > Chydorus sphaericus. The sequence continues at coordinate 1,776,658 of CM057927.1, forward strand.
TTAACTTTAAAAATTAGTTAGAATTTGTTAATTTTTGAATTGAGTTTCTAACGAAGGTTTAGCTGTGTTTATTCCTTGGCTAAACTAGTACGCATGAATGACTAACGGTGGAAATTGGGTGTGTCGGAGTCTATCGTGAGACAAGAAAAAGACATATATATATTCCTCCAACCCAGAAATTCTAGCTCTTCTGGAGACAAACAATTAAAATTTACTAAGAAAATCCTGAGAAAAGGGCCAAATAAGGAGAAAATCGAGTGTTCCCCGGGATGCGTTTGAAAATAACTCCTGAAGTTCAATCTAAAACGGTAAAAAATCCAAAATTGACAGTTTGAGCTTGGGACGTGGTGTTTGGCGTGAAAAGTATCACGAAAATAAAAAAAATGTAGTTTTCATGTGATAGAAATAGTTATCGTAAAGGCAGTGCAAAAGTACCACTGGAAAGAACATTCTCGCGATCACGCGCAAACTTTAAACGTTATTGTGCGATAATCCATTGAATGGACGACTTTTGCACTTTTTAAAAACATAACCAAAAAATCGAGCAAAAAATCACGAGTTTTTCTTACCAACATGTTCCTATAGCTAAAACTTGTATTTTCTTAGTTATTCACGAAAAACCGGAGAAAGTAGGAGGAGCTCTATGAAGAGGCGGTCCTACACTTTTTTGTTGCCCTACGGGTTTCTCCATAAGAAAAGCATTAGGGGAATCAGAAAATAATTTGTATAAAAATAAAGATTCGTCCTACGAAAATACATTTTTTCTTCAATTAAAGCAAATCTTTTTCTTGATTTCATGATATTTTTTTCACTTTTTTAAAACCATTTAATTTTTATCAGGGGCGGTCCTACTTTTTTGGGTCGCCCTGCGGGTTTCTCCATAAGAAAAGCATTAGGAGAATCAGAAATAAATTAATATAAAAATAACTGTTCGTTGTACACTGATAATTTTTGACATTGATATGTAGCAAATCTTTTTCTCGATTTAATTGTGATTTTAAAACATTTTTGTGGGCGGGGCGAGGGGGCATGGCCTATTACCAGTTATTCCGTAATATTTCCGAAATTATCGATTTTAGGTATAGGAACATGTGATATGGAATTTTTTGTTGATTTTTTCTGCATTTTATGGTACTGGTTTCGAAAAGTGCAAAAGTCGTCGATTGATACTACTTAAGAAAATATATAAAATAGTGTAATTTTAATTATAGTCATCAGTCTGCTGCTGACCTCAATCTGAGGTTAGCTACCACCTTGAGGTATGGCCATTAACCAGCGATTCAGTTTCAACTAAAAAAATTCTTCAATTCAAATCTACAAAATAAAAATGGCGCTGCGTGAATCAGCGGGAACATGGAACCCGTTGATACTTATTATTACTGAAACGGAAAAAAAAACAAAAAAAAAAGTATTTTGCCTTTAAATGGTCGGCGAGCTCTGTCGATGAGTCATCAGTACCATTTGATATTGACCAAGTAATTCAAATATGAAAGTAAAACTTTATAATAAAATTACATACGTCAATTTATTTTTTAACACGCGTTCTCACATGGAGCATTTTTTTGTTTCCCCCCAAAGTGTCCCTATATTATTGCGATTATTTCATTAATTATAAATTACACTGAATTGATCTTTATGCCATTCGACTTGGCTTTGAATTCCGCGTCGAATGGTATAATTATTTTTGCTGTAGAAACAATCCCAGATTTAGTTAAGTTTTGCCGTACCACCAAAAACAGGCCTTTTACTTGCCCGACATTCAGAGAACGCGTGTTAAATTATCATTATTTTCCCCCGTTTTTTAAAACACATTTGTCAATATTATTTACTAATAAAGTTTTTAAAAACTCAACTGCAATAAACTTAGTTTAATTATGAGAAAAGAGCCAAATAAGGAAAAAAATGGACTATTTCCCCCGATGTTTTTTGCAATTGAATACTTCCCGCTTTTCAATACCTAACCTTTTCAAAGTTCAAAGATGTATGTATTATAATGAAACTTATATCCCGCACTTTCACTAAGCTCAAATGACGGGCACAAAGAAAATAAGGGCTCCGGGTCAGTGATTTACAATTGAAAAAATATACGACAAAGAAAAAAAGTGTGTCTTAAGGAGGTTCTTGAACTCGCGACGATCGGTTGTGGAACGGATGGCTGGTGGAAGAATGTTCCAGATCTGCCATGCGTAGTTGGTTAACACCCACTTTTGATAAACTGGCTTTGGTGGGATGCTTTTCTTTCTTCTTTTCCCTTTAGACCCTTTTGGTGTCGAATGCTGCAGTGGAGTCAGCCTGGAGGACGATAGTGCCATGGCCGTGGCCAGCTGCACGAAGCAAATCATCCTGAAAGGACAGAAGAGCCGTCTGGGTAGAATAATGAGCACAATAAGCTGACTAAGATGGTTACAAGATGTCATGGGCTCAAAAGTGTTCGTCGAGTTGAATGGATACGATACGCTCAAGCACCTCGGAAATGATTGAGAGAATGGGTCTGTAGTTTGACAGGACCTTCTTGTCAATCAGGCTTTTTTAGAAGTGGTGAAACAATGCCATGCCTAAAGGCACATGGAAAGATGCCGGTTTGTAGAGACAGGTTGATGATTGAAGTTATGGCAGGAGAGAGAAGTCGGGCTACCTTTCTGAGAGTGGCAGTTGGGATCGGATCAAGAGTGTATGACGTTTAAGATGAAGTGATTATGACACGGCAGGCATCATCAACGGCGGAAAACTCAGTAAAGAGATCGTTTACTGTGTGATTGTCAAGGAAGGTGGAAGATGTGTCGACTTCGGAAGGAACTAGATGAGCCCTGGCGCCCATAAGCTCAGCTTTAATAGCCTCGACCTTATCACGGTAGAACGAGGAGAAGGACTCAGCGAGAACAGCAGGAGACTAATGAGAAGGTTAAGAGCGCTCCTGCTTGCGACTGAGCCACGTTTTGGCTACTTTGTAAAGCTTCTTCTTACCACAACTGCAGTCTGCAATGATGGAACAAAGGTAGCTGAACTTCGCTTGCTGTAACAGTTCTGAGTGCTGAGAGAGAACTGACTTGTAGGATTCGAAATGTCCCTCAAGGTAACCACCATCGCGCCACATCCTCTCGGCTTTACGTAGCTTACGTCTCATCAAGGACGGATGAGTTGATCCAAGGTGAAGAGTCACGGTTTGTTACTTGCTTAGTCTTGACTTTGACGTGCGATTCAATCACTTCACGAACTTCTTTATACTGGTTGACAGGGGCGTTGAGAGTAGCGTCTTGCCATGTCTCGGTGACAGCAACAAAGTCTAATGCAGAAGAGAAAATCTGGTCTGGAATGATAGCGTTCCTCTTGTCCACTGAACAGGCACTGAGCAAGCCAAGCCTTGGAAGAGAGACATCAAGAAGCGATAACCGATAAATTAGCTTCTCCTTGAAGGAGACCGGACGAGTGAACCAACGAGGATTAGTGGTGAAAGCGCAAACTCTTGCTTCGTATGTAATTCCGGCAAGTCTACCACCGCAATAACTTCTCTTCGTTGGCTTTGGTCTAGACGACGCAAATATTAGAAGATAGAGTGTCATGAGAGAAAATACATCTCTACAGGATGTCCAATGTTCCAAGACAAGGTGTTCTCCCACATGTCTGCGGGAGAGAATAAATTCACGGTTGATGGATGTAACCGGAATTTGTTGAAGGCGACACATTTAATGGCAACGAGCTCTGAAAGAAGATTAGAGAGAACAGACGACAAGATGTGTTACTGATTTGACCAGAAGCTGTTATGGGCCTTTAATGAAACAGAAATAATCGCCTATAGTCTTGACCGATATCAAGAATCTGTATCAGTCCCGATGTTGGATTCCGCGTTGCAGGTAAAAATATGTAAACAAACGTGTTCAAGAGGCTCCGCCTAGCGGAAAAAAATCAGAACAAAGATAACAACCACCACATGCAGAGACGAAAATGAAATAGGTCGGAGAAGGATGAATATCCAAACAGGCGACTCGGAGAAAGTGACACAAGAAGTATGTATGTATGTATGTATATTGGAACTTATATACCGCTTTTTCTAAAAAATATTCTCAAATAACGGATAATAAATGTGAGCTATAAGTCAGTGAATTAAAAAAGAAGGGTAAGAAAGAGCGAAAAAGTGAGTCTTGAGCAGCTTCTTGAACTCTATGCGGTCGGTTGTGGTGCGAATTGGTGGTGGAAGTTTATTCCAGAGGTGGGGAGCGTAGCTGGTGAACGAACGCTTCAGATACGCTGGCTTCGGTTGGTTACTGTTCTTCCTCTTCTTCCTCGACCTCGAGGAGGACACCACCCCTAGGCTTCTGGCCCTCCTGCGTATGCCGGAGTGACCAGGGACATGGAGTTGGATGCAATCTCGAAGAAGGACTGGTGCATAACCCTGCAAACAGTCGAAAACAAGAAGCAGTACTTTGAAGAGCATCCGGTGATATACTGGGAGCCAGTGGAGTTGGTATCTTGATTCCTCAGTTGATAGTGTGCCACGATAAATGAGGCGTGCAGCAGAATCCTGCACGGACTGAAGTGGCTTTAACTTTTTCTTTGGTAGTCCCGCAAGAAGAGAGTTGGCATAGTCGATGTGTGTGATCACTAAAGAATGCACAAGTATCTTGGTTGCCTCTGTAGTAAGGTGGCTCCTAATCTTCCCCAGTCGATAGAGATTGAAGTTCGCAGCTCTTGCAACAGCAGCTATCTGTCGATCCATTGACAAATCGGAACTAAAAACAACACCCAAGACTTTGGCTGATGTTGACGGATAGATTGTCTCCTTGCCGACGCGAAGAGGAATAAGAGGAAGCTTGTCGGCGAGCTCAGATGGAACGCAATAAAGACAATCGCTCTTTGTCGAGTTGAGCTGTACCCAGTTAAAAGTGAACCAGTCGACCAGATCACCGGTGCACATGGACAAGATCCTGAGCGCATCAAACTGGTCAGGGCACTCTGGCGGAAAAGTAAATTCAAGATAGACGGTGATATCGTCTGAAAATTGCTGGATACTGACGCCGAACGCCGCAGCCACCTTCCTCAAATAGTTGACATAAATTGAGTAAAACCTGGGCCCTAAAACAGAGCCTTGGAGGACTCCATCTTCAAGCTCAGTCGGGTCAGAAGTGGAGTCACCAATGATGACTGACTGTGTCCTCTTCGCAAGGTAGGAAGCCATCCAAGCTAGCACTGTTCCAGCAAAACCACACTGAGAAGAAAGTCTGCTGAGAAGGAGTGCGTGATTGATCGTGTCGAAGGCAGCTGTAAGATCAAGCAGGAGGACAATGCAGCCGTGTCCGCGTCCGGCAGCCTGTAGTAAGTAGTTTTGAAGAGTCAGCAGTGCTGTCTCCGCTCAATGGTGTGACCGATAAGCTGATTGCGTTGGTGAAAGAAGGTCGAAGGCACTGAGATGCATGTCCAACTGCCTCGAGACGATTCGTTCAAGCATTTTAGAAACGAAAGGAAGATTGCTAACAGGACAATAGTTAGACACAATCTCCTTGTCAAAGTTTGGCTTTTTTAGGAGTGGAGTGACTAGTGTGTGCTTGTACATGTCAGGAAAAACACCCTGCTGGAGCGAAAGATTTATAATTGAAGTGATCGAAGGAGCTAGAAGCCGCGCAACCGTCTTTAGAGTCTTTGTGGGAAGAGGATCGAGACTGATAGACTTAGCTGGAGATGCCATTATGGCCTCATAGATCTCCTCAACAGTGACAGGAGAAAACTTGGTAAGAAGATCATCCTCGGTCCACTTGCTCAGGAAATAATCAGGCTCGAACGCTTGATTCAGATCAATCGAAGCTCGTGCGCTCAAGAGGCCAGCCTTGATGTCCTCCACCTTCTTGTGGTAGAAAGTTGAAAAGATGTTGGCGAGACTCTTAGCACTTTGATGACTAGGAAGGCAGCGCTGCTTTGCTCTACCCATCCATGAGTCAACGATCCTGTAGAGACTTCTTTGATCACCACGACAGTCAGCAATAGTAGAGCAGAGAAATTCAGCTTTAACACTCCGCAAGACTGATGAGTACTCAGATATAAGAGCCTGATAAGAAGTACGATGTCCCTCGAGGTATCCACCGTCACGCTAAATTCTCTCTGCCTTGTGAACCTTTCTACGGAAATCAAGAACTGCAGGGTCCATCCAAGGTGAACCATCGCGAAGAGTCACCTTCTTGGTCTTAAGTGGAGCATGTGAATTAATTACGCCACGGATACTCTCGTACTGATCCACAATAGCATTGAGAGAGGCCACTCCGTCACCAGGTACAACAGCAGGGTCACAGATAACTGCAACTGACGCAGATCTTCCTTTAATACATCAGGATCAATACCGTCGTAATCACGAAAAGATACTATTCGCTTTTCTCTGACAGGTCGGCATAACCGAACGGATGAAAGGACGAGATGATGGTCACTTACAAGACTCGACACGTTAACACCAGTGATGAAGTTACTACCCGTACGAGCTATGATGAGGTCAAGAGTGTGCTGCGCCCGGTGTGTCAAGCCCTTTACAAGTTATGTCCAACCCATCTCACTGAGTAGGTCGCCGAAAGATCGAGCCTTGCTGCACGCAAGATCATCGACGTGAATGTTGAAGTCGCCAGTAATCACCACCTCCTGACTGACACCAGCTGCCGACTCGAGCAGCGCACGAAATTCTGACATAAATACAGAGAAAGACGGGTCTCCCTTTCGCTCAGGGGGTTGATAAACTATCAAGAGAAGAAGATGCTTGGTCGTCGTCTTAATAGATACGTCCAAAAGTTCAAAGGACGAAGGCGAGAAATCCTGACCGGACCGTGTGACGTTGAAAACATCCCTGTAGATAAAGCCCACACCTCCACCACGACACCGCAGACCAAGGGGACGTGGAACATGGAGGAAAGAGTAGCCATAAGGGCAAGCTGACTTAAGAGTATGGTCCCAGTGAGTGACGTTTAGCCCGGTCTCTGTGATGGCCAGAAAATCGAGCCCTGAAGACGTTATATTATCCTCGATAACATCCCTCCTCTTACTGACAGATCGAGCATAAGGCAGACCTAGTCTGGGCAAAGAAGAGTCCGGAAGCGAGGATGCTGGAATCCGCTTCTCCTTAGAGTACGCTGGCCGATAATAGCGACTAGGATATGTGCAATAGAAAGCAATTCTTGCCTCATGTCGAATTCCAACGACTCGTCCAGGCGGTAGCTTCTCTTTGTTGGTCTTCGTTCGGAGACGGCAAGTAGATCACAGCGCCATAGGGAGGAGATGTCATCAAGAGAAGCCCAGTGCTGTAAGGACAGACGTTCTCCAGCCGCCCTTAAGGAGAGGAGAAGATCCCTCTTAATTGACGAGGCAGTGGGTCGATCAGTGAGTTGACACTGATCTTTGGTACGCTGGATATGCTGTAAAAACAGAAAAAAGAAGGAACCAGAAAGTGGCCCTAGGTAGTTCGTCAGAAGCTAATACCGGAGTGGGCAGGCTTGGTGGCAGGTCCGCGCCACCAAGAGCCATTATGGGCCTTTAATGCAGTTGTTGAAGGTCCCGTACAGAGGTGGCAGTTGCCACAAATCTGTGTCGTTGAGTAAGGTGCCAAGTGATGTTAAAAAAAATCTTGCTGATAACTGTAAAAGAAGGCAAGAGAAGGCGGCGGCAGAGAGAGGTCGTAAGCAGCTATTTAAATAAGTTTACCCAGACAAGTGGGTTGGTGGCAGGCCCGCGCCACCAACAGCTGTTAAAAGGGCCTTTAATGTTGAAGATGGTAATCATGAACAGAGGTGGCCGTTGCCACAAACTGTGTCGATGGATGAGATGACTCCTCTAGCTTGCAAACGATGTAAACAAACAGCTTCCAAACGATGTAAACAAGCTGTATAAAGTGGTTCCACCTGGCGGCAGAAAGTGGAAAAAAGATGACAGCCACTGAAGCAATGCATGGAGAAGGCATAGAAACGAAAAAGCACTAAAACTCGGGAATTGGGTTCTAAAAATCACTTCACAAGGTAGACCGTTAAGAGTTTGACAGAAAAAACACGAAGAACACCATTAAAATCTCTCTAAAAACCTTCTAAAAATCACAAAACTAGGGAGCTGCTATAGGTGCAGCCTTCCCCTTGCGCGACAGCAGACGAATATATCAAGTGCGATATCAAATATATCAATCGATATCGAATATATCAAAATGCGAGCAAAAGTTATTCAACAAACAATCAAGAAACAGAGAAAAACAAGTCAATATCCTATTATGCAAACACTGAAAGCCGGAGCTGCTAACCGTGCGGCCTTTCCCCGGCGCGACCGCGCAGACGACGGTGGTATAAGAAGCCGGGGCTGCGGTGCTTAGCGGGAAAAAAATTACGAAAATCGGATATATTAAACATACCATTTTTATTTACTAGATAAAAACTGCATACACTAGTAACCACTAGCACCATGCTAGTACCACTGAAAAAGGGAAATGCAGGCGATCCTGCTTTTGCTTGAAACGAAACTAACTAAGCGATGACTCAACGAATTTATATTAATTAAAGAAAATAAATAATATATTACCATTCTTACGATTCAATTAGTGGACTGCTGACCTCGGTATGAGGTGAGCAGCCTTTAAATGGTCGGCAAGCTCTGTCAATGAGTACCATTGATATTGATCAATTAAATCAAATATGCAAGTAAAACAAATAAAAAAACACACAACGTGAATTTCCTTATATTATAATTACTTTAATTTTTTATGATTTAATTTGCATTTTGATACCAAATTTGTCGAGATGATTTTATTTATATTTTAAGCATTTAAAATCCATGAATTAATTTTTTTTTAAATTCCATTTTACCACCTACTGAACCTACACTCTAAAAAGTCGGGGTCTACTTAAGGTCTACTTATTAGGTAAATCCCCCTTAAGAAGACTCAGTACATCTACTTATTTTAAGTTTATGGTTTACTTGCAAAGTATACCCTTTACTTTTAAGTTGGGACCAAGTTAACTTATTTGAGTAAACATAAAGTGATACTTATAAGTAGATCTAAGGGTTTACTTATCCCCCTCTCAGCCTTTAGCGCAGGAGGGTCCGATGGGTCACTGGGACAAACGATGAATACACATGAATAGTAAATTTACAAATATAGTAGGTGATCTATTGCCTTATGCCTGCTGAAAATTATCCAATATGACGGGGAAAAAAACGTTTTAAAAGGGAATCATGCTAAATGATTTACTTGATGATTCCAACATAAATATAATATAATATAATATAAAGACATATAGTATAATATATAACATAAAGACTCTGTCTCATTAGAACTAGTGAGCATTTGCACGGCGTTCTAAGCAGTGGTTTTACAAATCTTTGTTCATTGTGTAAAAAAAAAGATTTTCACATTTTTATATTTCCAAAATCCACATGATATTTACAATCATTAAGTCACAAAATGAATAGTAAAATAAGTTTTGGAAAACTCCCAATATAATTTAAAATTGTACATCCAGTTTTTCCCGAAAATCATTGAAGGAAAAATATATGGTTTGTTTGGGCACGACATTGTAGGTTTTGACTTCCAAAAGGAAAATCCCAATTAGCTTCATAATAAGTCTAATCTTTATTGGAACCACCCATGGTGGGTAAGTGGTAATTAGGTCAAGAATGCCTGTCACAAATCTTATGATGCGCTAAAATGGTTGTAACTCTTATATCTGCTTTGAGTGATGTGTAAAGTTATACATCCTTCAAACAATAGACGAGTTCGATAATAATAATTAAATTATTTTCATAGTACCGCCCCTAAAATCTTGTTTAACGTCCTCCAATATAATGTAAACTAGCACTTTAAGTATAAAGATAACAATTGGACGAATGTTTAAAATGGTTGGTCCCTGATGTGTTTGTTTGACTCCGCTCTCTTTAAGTAAGTATGTTCACATTGTAACACAGGTTATATGCGGCTAGTGCTTTTTTAACCACATCTGAGCAATGAACGTCTAAAAAGGCTCGAAACGTTTCATTAGAACAACTCCTTCAGCGCATCGTGTTTCGTCCAAATTGTAAGTTAATTAGCAACTAAGAGTTTTGATACAGCCAGTCTACGTATCATAGGAGTTAATTGTTTTTTACTTAGAGAGTGTTATAGGTATTTCCCTGATAATTTAAAACATTTTAAAATATATTTTTTTTTATCTTTTAGTCGGTATGAGTGGTGCTTTAAGTACCACTTACGATCCAGCTTCCCAATAATCACACGAAATCTTCGTTGCCTGTATAATAAGCTGTGAAACTGACAGTGTTCTATACATTATTCTATAATTTAACTACAGAGAGAAACGGACTATCACACTGTCAGCGAAATACGAGGCTATTCGCAAAAGACTAACAGATACGATGACAACATGCGCTGAAATGAGCACAGTTGCCATCTACAAATACATCAGCAAAATTCTTAGTCTTAACCTTGATATTTCAACCCAAGAAGTAAAAAAGGGCGGTCCAACTTTAAACCACAATTTACTAAATGAATTTGACCCTTCTTTAGTACACTCTCTCCTTGATGGGCAATAGGAGAGAAACTGATCGCATTGGCATCAGCTATACCCGTACAACACAGTTGGCTTGCCAATACTTAACCGTAAGCTTATACCTTCAACTTAATTCACCACGCTAGCTTGTGCTACGCAAGCTTGATTTGGTAAAAAATCAGCATAATTTTTGCGCCCTTGTTCCTATATGCTTTCTTTTTCCGCTTGCAACAAGCTTGGTTACAGAGCCCCAATAATAGCTAGCGTCAACCAGCCAGAAACTGGCTTGCTCTGAGCTAGCTTACATCAAGCCTGCATTATTTTGTTTTTAAATTATGTAATACAGCTTTATATCTGATAAAATAAATGTAAATAAATACTACCTGGTAAAATGGTATAGAGGAGACGACTTTTATTAAATCATTTAATTCTTTAATGAATAAAACTGATATGAAAATAACAATAAAATATAGTTATTAAGGGCTTCTAACGCAGGAAAATAATGTAATTCAAAAGTAGAATCTGCTAGGTTTTACGCTAACATTATGGAATTTGATAAAAGAAAAACGCAACTTCCTTTAAATGACACTCATGGTAAAAGGGTTTTACTAATAAACGAACCAGTGATTACTGATAAACGTATCGACGAACTAATGAACAATATAATGGAAGGACAAGACATTTTAATTATTGTAAAAAAAACGTTGCCTAGAACTCCTTCAATCTTAAATAAGTGTTTTACATTGAAATGCAACACCATGTTTAAAATGATATATTGCAACAAAAATTACATCTCTTAATTTGGAACATTCTTTTGACTTATTTTAAACCTGCTGACCATTATTTTCACATACTATACTGCTATACACTGCATATATATGAATATATATATATATATGCATATACTGCTATTTGCTCTCATAGAAATTGGAAATCATGCTTTCTTAAAAAAATAACCTAGAATAGAGGAACTTTTTAATAGTAATATCAATGTGCTATCAGAGTCGTGTGACTCTGTCCACCTTTCTGTTAAACCTTCTTGTATTTTGTGTCAACTATCTGAAACATTTAATAACCAATAGACCCTTCAAACGATGTTACTAATTGTGTTTCAAGTGGATCAAAAACAGTTTATCTTTTTTGTTATACGTGTATTGACATTATTAATTAGAAATACACTTATTGGCAATAATCCTATCGCATGGAAATGAACGAGCCAACATTTTCTCTAATTCTTCTTCACCATTCTCCTTTTTTTTCTTTTACACGGATTCTGCATTTCGCCACCAGTTGCGCGAATTTTTTGACGACTTCATCAGATTAAAAGCATTATATGCTTATCAAGTTTTAACTGTATACTTTAAGAAGAAGAAAACATAACTGTTGAACTTATAAATGTCTTTTAGTCGGAACAATTTTGATGCCCAGCATGCTATCAACACATACATTTTTCCCTCTATTTATTATTTTCGGATAGTGGTCACCGTGACGGAAATCGCCACTGTAGAGCCAACGGGTCTTGTTTCAAGTATGGCAGTGACATGAAACTATACTCAATTCCAAGTTTTACGTCTTGCAAAGATAAATCTAACCAAATTCGATGGATCGAATCGAGCTATAACAACAGAAAATTTTCAATCTGCATTCCAAATAAACCCATATGCTTAGGCATCGATGGAGGACACGGAATGTCAGGGGTGTTGGTTCCAATGCCATCACCTAGTAAAAACTTTCTTTGGTCATCTACACCTGCAGGAAAAAATAATGCTGTAAATATAGGTTTGATAGGGCCAGGGGAATTAGTTGTTGGTAAACTTTGTGCCAATGTTTCATCGATAGGAAACAATCTGAAAATGACTTCATTCCATATGTAATGAAAATTCAAAGTCGCAGCAATTCATTTTGTTTAATAGAAAGATTATTTCCCCTCTTTATTTGTTTTTAACAGTCTCATCATATGATTATAAAATTTTTGTATTTTTTTAATATCCATTATGAAATAGTCACAATAGAACCTTACTTTGCGTTTCCCCAGCATGAAAAATTCCATTGTATATTTTGCTGTTTTCATTTTGAAATGTATAATAAACAGAGTTTACAATGGAAAAATAAAAGAATTACTAAATCCAGTGTGTTCCTTACCATTAAAAAACTGTATAAACCTGGTATACCAATTTCCAAGATCAATTAAAAAGTGAAAAGATAACTTTAATCAATCGTGTAATATTTTGAGGTAAAATACGCCATCTATCACCATCATTTATTACTTGTTTATTACCCGAGTTACTACAGCTGCATATTAATTATTTAAATAAACTTAATTTTAAAAGAAAATGCATTACTTCAATTTATGTCTTATTAATAAACTTGTGTCAATGTTCAGTCAGTTTACTTTAGATAAGATGAATCTGAGGGATCCCCACCACCTCTACGCATGTTAACATTCCTATATCGACTACAATTAAAGCGTCTATGTTCATGTTAAGGAAGGTAGAAACGTCCATCTCACGTAATTCTAGGAAGAGTCAGCTATACCCACATTCACAGAAGGGAAGGGATAGATCAAAATACAGGAAGCAATCGTTTTTCATGTATCATTATCTACATAGTACATAATTTCCATGTGACAATTTTTATTCTTTTTTGTTAAAAATGGTTTTGAATTTTACTATTTTTTTCAGAAAAGAGAGTAAATAGCTGCTAAAACCTTGGCGCTTCATCAAGACATTCCACATTTCTTGTTTTTTTTCTATATCTGATTATTTTACAGCTAAAATGATGACTTGAAACTAAAATATAAGCGATTCGCTAGCCCTCATCGCTTTTTTGCTCTTTTATCGCTCATGTAAATTTTTTTATAAATTGCCTGAAACTATATATTTTTAACAATTTATAAATGGGAGGTTTATAACAGCTACTGACGCTAAGTATAAGCATAATACTTATTAATTTTATATTATTATGAATATTATTAATTTCTGGCGTTACATTTCGTAGATTTTAATAAGAAATCGACTCAAAAGAAAAGAAAGACTTTTCAATTTTTGGCATTCATTTTAAAAATTGCACGAATTAAAAGGGAAATGCTTACAAAATTCCTACAATTACACCAATCCGCGTCGCTCTTTCATCAGAGATAATTTTACATTTAAAAATTATGTCTGCCTAATAATTATATCAAACTAGTAAATTTCTCAAACTTAAATGGCTGTCCAAAAACATTTTCCTGGTTGTTTTTTTCATTATTATCTGAACTTAAAAGTCTAATTATTAGCATGATAGCATCAACGTGATACGGGTGGCACAACTCCTAAAAAGAGCTAGACATAGAAGAACCGGTCAACAGTGTTCAACTTCTCCTACCCAATCCATTCCATTTTCCTACAGAGAAATACATTGGATTTCTCCCAGTTACGCATTTACCATATAGGGCAAATCAAGAAGACTCCCCTCGTGAGCGAAAGAGCGATCATGCATCGCTCGTGGCATGTCTAGCAGTGATGCTATTGTAAGATAAGTTTGCATTATCAAAATAAATAAAAATGCAAAACATAGTTTTTCTTGGAATATTGCACAAATTTCCTTGTTAAATCAATTCTGTTAATTTGTGTTGATTTTCTGGATTCCAGAATTCATTCCAAAAATCTTGTTTTTAAAAATAACGGATTTCTGGCTCCAGTTCGGTGACAGGAACACAATAGCATCTGTTTATCAAATTCGTCTTAGTTTATTTGATAATGTTCCTCCAACAGCTGATAGTAGTATCTTTATTGGTAAACTAAGAGTCGTAAGGGGTTTCGCAACAAAATTGAGGGCATTGAACTTCGATCATCATTCATCCCAATGCATGCAATCAGTGAGTAATTCAATAACTTTTATACAATGAGAAAATCTCGGAATAGTTGATTGGCCAGAAAATTTAAGGGGCAAAGCTACACCAAGTGGGTAATGCATATTACAGTAAAAGAAAGTACTGAAAAAAATTGACGAGTTACCAGATGTGAAAGACAGAATACGTTTCAGTGGCAGTAGGGTTGAAAAAACCCCATAATAGCCATCTCATTGACGAAAAGTATATTAAGGTGAATACTTGGCACCACAGTGCAGACCTTACATGTTGTGAATTTTATTCATAAAATAGACCAATAGAAACAAAGCTGAAAGATATTGTCAAGGTGGTAATAAACCTGATTAATTCACTTATTTCGCCTTCAGACTTCTTATACGATTTTGATCCATTTGCTCCTACCTCTAACATTTGTTCAAATGTTTTTCCTATACGAATTTTCTTTAGCACATAAGTCCGTGTGGACTACCCTTAAACAGGAATTTTTGTCGCTTTCGAACTCCACTCTTAGACAAGTAAAGAGACCTACTTGTCCCGATATGGCTATAAAATGTCGAAGTAGGCTTCTCAGTTTTATTTAAATACTTAAAAATATATCATTATGATTTTGCAGAAAAAAATCATTAATTAAATTGAGTATTAAAATATAGTTTACCAATTATTAAGTGTACCGCGCGTAGTCGCATAAGTGTGCGTGTAAAAGCGCCCTCGAGAATTCCAGCTTGGAATTCAGATTGGCGTAGATTAGTATTGATTAGTGTACTCCTGAAATTTAAATAAAAAATCACAATTAAGTTCTGACGGGAAAAATAATATAGGTAAACTTTATAAACTGTGTTTCCTCTATACCTGCTGGAGAAAACATATCGCGTTGCTACAAGATCAATTTTTGTTTCTACCGGCGGCACAGAAGAAACGATATTTACTAAAGTTTGCCTATTTTATTTTTCCGTACTTAACAGCGCGTCCACGAGAAAGCGGGCGAAGGAGTATATGGCAGGTCGGGGTGAAACCACTAATTTAACGGCTTTTGCGCTGATAATAAATTTACTATTTGAAAAAATGAATTTTATAGAGAAAAAAAATAGCGCATCCACCGGTATCAATTAATTTTCTTAAATCATAACCTCTGTAAAAATATTAATCAAATAAGATTTATTTCCGGAAGGCATGCATTCAACACTTTAGAACGCCAGACCTTGGTGGGTGATATACGTGGAAGTGAGCCGTACACACATTCCTCCTAATGACCTTCATTGGATAAAAGAAAAAAAGTCCTTTTTTCAAAAATAAATTTTGGTTTTATTTTTTATTTTCGATCATGTAATTTCATCAACGGGTAGAGAAAGAGAAGCCGATCAAAACTCTGCTTTTCTTTTTTCTATAAGTGTAATAGCGCAAGAGTTGTGAAAAAGGGTTCACCCCGACCCGCTCGCCCTAACAAATTACTCACTGGATGTTGCTGGCTCAACTTAATTTAACAGATGTATTAGCTTTCTGCTATCTAGGAATGAATCGTAACATTCCAGCTCGAAAATTCGATTTTTCCAAGCCGAAATTCGGATGGCACTTTGGGACTTGGGGCCTTACACGCGCGCTAATGAGGCTATTAAACGCGCGGCGTACAGTACTTGTAGCAACTATATATGTGTGTATAAAAAATGCTCCATTAATTAACTTTCGACATTTAGCTTTAATATTGGTGATTATACTCTTAAATATTTTTAAAAAAATATTCGAGCTGATATTGTTCATTGAAAACCATTTTAAACAGCCAAGCTGCCATGCCTCATTGGGAGGAGTAAAATACAAGTCTCACGTCGATATTCCAGCGTCGTGGTGAATCGGGATTGGTTACTGTAAAAAAATTTAACTTGCTAAAAAAAGATGTCCGCATATTTCGGACATGATGTCTTGAACCCGGTTCCAACACACAAAATGTCTGGAAGTTACTCCGTGTCCAAAAAATGCGGATACCTTTTTTTAGCAAGAAAAATTGAATTTCAGATTTCATACATAACATAATACTTTACTAACCATCAGCAAAAGTTTATCTATTTATTTCTAGATTGACATCAATAAAATTTCCTAACCCCTGCAAATAATCAATTAGATTTCTATCTGTGGCGAAATATTGAACAGTAAGCCCGCGTACCACATGCTTTTCGAGTACGTGGATTCCGTTTTCAAGTAGTCGAGCTGTACAACATTGGTTGATCACAGTTACCTCTGAACAATCAAGGGGTGAGTATATATATATTTGGAAATATAAATGGAATTTAAATTTTGGTTACCACGTTAATGAATGTTTCGTATTTTCTTATTCGAAATAACTGCAAGTGACTTGGGAGAATACAATGTTACCAAAAAGCCGGAATCGGCTTATTCGTAAATTGACCAATATTTTCTCAAATGCTACTTCTGTGGCGATATGAGCGTTTCTAAACAATATTCAATATAGATTGGACTAATACTTTGGTTCAGTTAAATTTTTTTTTATTCAAGTATATCAACTTTTGATAGTACTGGGAATGATAACCATTACGAAAGATCTTGATGGTCGTACTGTATCGACGAATGAGGTCTTAGCTGTTTCATGGAATGGGGATATCGCGCAAAAGCCATTTCAAGTTGCCATCTCTTCTCTGTTTTAATTAAAATGTATTTATTAAATATCCACCTCAATAGAAGTGCAAGCAGTGTTTTTTTGCATGGAGACCCAGGGTCCCGTTTCAGGTTTGATATTTTACTTGAAAATGCGTAGTTAATTGCGAGCGTAGCGAGCCTAATAATTCATTTCTTCTCCTATTCATTTCCCCTACGGGTATATGGATCGTATAGTAGTCCTCTCAGAACTTTTCGGACCCCTGAGGCGAGTGTGTCATTACCTATTATTCTAGCCTTTCTGGAATTTTTCTTTTTACAAAATTTTAGTTCATTCGAATGATAATCTCAATTTTTAGGTCTGTTTTCAGGGAATTTTCCTTAAATTAAGTAAAACTGTTGTTTTAGCTGATTACTTTTTATTCTCATAAAAACCCATGTAATGTCAGTGCCTAGCAACCGAGGAACTTCCACTTCCATGGAAAAGGCAGGACGGTTTCTAGGGGATATTACGTCTGCTTGCTTTTTGACGTTTGATACTGTCAAGTCTGTGTGTGGAAAGTCACAGAGAAAGTTCAGACTTACAGTACATAATAAATATTATGTATTTGAATAACTAAATTCCGTTAACCCAAGATTTGATTCCTATTCTATTTCATATTCTCCAGGAAGTTGATTTTAACCAGCATGTTGTGAGTTCATTTCTTTCCTACTTCAATGATCATTGAATTATAAAAAATTCTTAAAATTTTATAATCTTTCAACCAGGTCAAGTATGCTATAGACTTTAAAGGCAATGTGTAGCTGGTTACCAACCATTTATTATCACCTTATAATGAATGAAATTGGCCATTCATTCACACATGAAAGACTAATTAGACCTCTTGTGGCGCTTTATTCATAACAAGTACATTTTTTACGAAATTATTACCTACATCTTAAATCAATACAGTTTCTTCACTGCCATGTTTATATAAACCTTTTTAGACTTCCATCTGACGCAACAAAACCTATGGCATAACAATTAATTAGTCGTTATAATCCAATCTATATCAAAGGGGAAGGCGGAAATAATTAGAACGTGGAATAGGTTGTGTTAGGTTTGATTAGGTTATATTAAACTATAGAGTATACTAAAATAATTTATTTTAACAATCCCCTTAAGGTAATTTCATTTTCCCCCACAGGTCATGCCTTGTAAGCTTTTAATTATATCAATCAAACAAACAAATTATTGTATTTCCATTCATTTTTCGATTAATTTCGGGAAATAAGACGCACAATAGGCCTACCATCAAGCCTCATCACGACTATTACCTCCAACTTAAGTCAATCGCAGTCCTTCACGTCTCATTGAAATTAATTCAGGCGAAGCGTGAATTATACTACTACCCGCGAGCAGAAAAGCCCGCTTTACTATCTTAATATATAATAATTTATAATAATAATAAATATCTCATACACTATTG
Source organism: Chydorus sphaericus (assembly GCA_030141595.1). Lineage (NCBI taxonomy): Eukaryota > Metazoa > Arthropoda > Branchiopoda > Diplostraca > Chydoridae > Chydorus > Chydorus sphaericus. The sequence goes on from CM057927.1 coordinate 1,795,065, forward strand.
ATAGTATATGTTTTCGACATACTTACAATATTGTTTACATATTCATTAATGGCAAATATAAATTGTAATGGGATAGAGTTTACTTAGACGTTGAGATTCAAAAATCAATTAAAAATTAATTTGGCAAATAAATTATCAAATTTGGCACAAAAATCCACGAGAAAGAAAAAGATCCAAAAAATCAGTCTAAATAAAACGCCAAACATTTCAACGACGTTTTAAGCGGTCATCTCACAGAAGTTTCCATTTATTTTTTTACTTTCATTTAAAACATTGCCGAAAATTTGTTATTCTTTCAAAATTAGATGGATAATGGAAACTTTAAGTCCTTCTCAGAAGCGAACGTCCCATAAGTCTGACAAAAATCTGGGGAGCTTTTCATTTCCTGACGTGAGTGAGGAGAAAATTTCATAGTGTAGGTTGCTAAGAGTCTCAAGCTCAGGGAGCACGGATAACAGTTTTCCAAACTTGGCCATCGGCTGAATTTGGTTATTAGTGACATACGCCTTCAACGTTTCCAGGTAATTTTTTTGGATTTTTTCAACTTTACACGTTTCAACCAATCCTGGCCGCTCTGATAAATACATATTACAGCATTTTTTTCAATAAACATATTCACAAGAAATTTATGTAATTTTCTTGCGCTAGAATAATAATCGTCGCATGTACCTGAAAATATGATAATGGCAGTTAGTAGGGCGTACTCTGCTTTGTCCAACTTCATAGTGGATAGGGTTTTACCGAGCCGAACGAGTGGCTCCACCGTATCATCTACTGCAGCCAAGTTATATGAATTCTGGATAAAGAGCAAATTACCGGAGAATATGATGGATTGAGAGTGAGAGTCATAACACCTGGCGCCCCTAAGCATCATCACACGACTTGAACACGCCTTAAGCAGTGTGATCTTATCTTCTCTCAAGAGGGTGTCGAATCCCGGCAAGCATTTTGCAAATTTGACAATCAGCAGGACAGTAAGACTAGTCCTTTCAATGATATATTTAAATCTAGCCTTGCTTTGTGATACATCCATCTCAGAAGGATAGACCGTTTTAAGATCAGCCTCAGACGGTCGATCAAATTCTTCTTGGAAATAGACGATCCGGTTAATTAGCGATTCCTGCTCCGGGGCAAGGGTTTTATCGATGCTAAAGAGGTGGCTTTTGTGATTTTCCGGATTCATCCCATGTAATTGGAGATTTACGTTGCTTCCAGTTGGCAGTGGAATTGTTTCAACCATCATCGCTGGCCTATCTTCCTGTTGTCAAAACTATTCTTAGCTTCTCATAACAATAGACAACAAATTGATGTAAATATAATAAATAACTTTAACTGACTTTTGTTGTTGAAAATATATATGGAATGCATATATACGAATCTATATACTGATAGTAAAAATTTCGAATAAATAAATAACCATTAAATAAGTAAATAAGAAAGAATATTCCATTTTTAACCTGTCGTTATTACGTTCATGTCAGCTAATACAATTTTTTTGCACAAATGTTGGATATGTTAAAGAAATATATGATTTATAGACCCGCAGTGGTCATCCGATAAAACTTTGCCAACCCTCTGAATTTCTTAAGAGGTTCTTATTGCGTATTTATATTCTACAAAATTCCATATCAAACTCTACAAACAATATTTTCACTATCTGTTCCAAATTAATAAAAAACTGTTTCACTTAAATTAAGTAATTTGTGATACATCGTGCAAGTTAACAGGTCTGTATAATGCACGAAGCAAACTTTATTGAAAAGTAAAGCTTTTCATCTCCTTTTTAGATGTTGCACATTTAACGAAATTAGTGAAACTACAAACAGGTGAAGTTTTCTTACTTTGTCGTGTTGATACTCTTGGAGATGTTGAGCGATCAATTTCATCTCGTCGTAATCTTTGTCTTCGACGGCTGACGTGTTAAAGCCAGACAGATTAAACATTGACTTCTCCATAGAGCTACTCTCTTTCACCAAAAATATCTTTGTACTGTGTGATCTGACTGGGATCTGACCAAGTCTCTCCTTTACTTTCGTATTGACACTGAACCGATTGACAGGCTTCATACCTCATGAAAAAATCAAAAATTATAAATACTTGAAAAAAATGTGCTGACAGTGAGTACCTTCGTCATCAGATCAAGTTTATTAAAATGAAACATTATTGAAATAGGTACAGTATGTTTAAGGATGGCAATTTCTATTTTTAATATTTAATTGGCTTATTGGTCTTCCTATTAATAGTTTCTTTAAGAGCAAAATTTGTTTACTGCGTGGTTTGTTTCAAAAATGACAAAAAAATTAATTCAACTGAATCAATAAAAAAATGTCTTAAAAATTGAGTCAAAAACGAATTTGTAAAAAATGCTGTTAAAACCTGAATGTTAATTTTATAAACTCAGTTAAAAAAATTCTACGCAAAATTTGTAAATTGAATTTCCAATTTTTAAAATTCAGTTTTAAGATTTATAATATTTTATTCGATTTTCATGAAAGTTTTTGTAAGCGCAGCTATCAAATTCCAAACATTGATTTTTAAAGGAAGTAATGATTGAGGTAAAATTTCAAATATCATGTAATAATGAGAAATTCGAGAATGACGAATGATAAAATTTGAAAATATAAGAATAAGTATTTATGGGAATTCTTTTAAATTCATCATGAATTAGTGCATAACAACAGATTAAAGCAACTTACATTCGACACTCATGCCGACAGAGAAACATTTTTTAAGGCGACATTCCTGGCACTTCCGTCGCATGTACATGTCGATGTCGCAATTCCCCCCAAACTTGCAATTATAGACTGCATGTTTTGTATTACTTCGACGGAAAAATCCTTAAAAACCAAAAATTTTGTTTTTAAAGTTAGATTCAAACTAAACATTTTAAAATACCTTTGCACCCTTCGCAAGTGAGGGCACCATAATGGTTTCCCGAACTCCAGTCTCCACAGACAAGACAAAGTTCTTCTCTTCGTCTCAGATTAGGGTGTTTTTTCGTTTTAGTTTCCTCATCAAATTTACCTACTTTTCTTGCTCCTCCATTGCCGTAACCCTCTTTATGATTGCGCCCTCCAAAACTTTCGACAGGACCAAAATCATCTGTAGTGAAAAAAAATAGTCATTCGCGCAAGGCTATCTTAGGTACAAAACCGTTTGATGAAACAAGTTTGTCAAAAATGCGAAACGATAAATCAGATTTTTTGCAAGCAACCGGATGGGTAATAAAATTTCATTTGACGGAGTTTTTTTCGATAATTTGGATGAAATATACGAAAGAACTGCCGCTACTGGAACTGGAATCCAAGATCTTTTACTCAAGTAGATTTACATCCAACGCAAGAACTTTAAAGTTAGCATCCCTTATATCATCAGTTTTTCTCTCACGACAATAAATAATACGGTTTTTGGTTGAGTTAAACAATTATTTTTTTAGTAACAATAGATTTTCTGGATGGAAGGAGAATACTACACCTTTAGAAAAAAATGTTCCCTGTTCTATGAAGCCTGTAGTCATTTCCATTTTATGTGGCTGAATAAGTTTATAACTGTTTCCAAAAAATGGATACTTTCACTATCAGTTGAATCTCGAGACAGACTGAAAACGCAAATGTATCAGTAGCCTTTTTTCTCAAGTTAAAAAAACGGACGGGTCCATAAAAAGATTTTTACTTTTTTATTAGTTCAGGTAAACATATTTAGTTTTCGTTTCTATACCAAGACCGTAAAGAGCAAATGAAAGGAGTGAGATCGAACGGGAAAAGGGGGTACCTAGGCTGCTCATCGTTCTAAAAAAATCTGCTATGGTATGCTTTAGATTGTGATATTTGTATAGTGACTGGCATGCCGTATCCACGGTAACTGCTCCGGATACGGCATGCAGACTATGGAGATTTTGTGAAGAGCGGCTACTATAGATACGATATGCCCAGCGGCTACTATAGATACAATATGCCCAGCGGCTATGAAAATCATGCATGCTAAAGCGTACCATAGCGGATTTTTTTAGAACGATGAACAGCCTCGTTATCAATTCTTTACCAGGGGCTCATGGCGGCGCAGCACTACTCCAATTCTTGCTATATGCCAAGACTGTGAAGCTGGATTTTCTATTTACAATTCTGTTTATGTTTTAAAAAATACTGACGACAACACTTGACATTCTGCTTGCCTTAACCGAATCAGGGAGCTGTTTGAGAGCATAAAGTAAAAATAAATATGGCTTTTTTAACGTTCGTTTTTCCACATGTTTACTTTTTAAATGCACGTGAACATTCTCATGTTTACATTTTTCATACACACATTTTTACATACTTTCTACATAACCACAACTTTCATCAGTTGTATTGTATTGTATTGTATTGATTAAATTTATATACGACACTCTCCACATAACAGATCGATTGACGGTTCAGGTATCCCACACTATCTACTAGTAAAATTTAGGTATGCCAATATGAAAAAATGGGTCTTAAGCTTTGACTTGAAGATGCGACTGTCTGTTTCCTTTCTAAGTTGAGGCGGGAGAGAGTTCCAAATTTTGGGGGCATAGTTGCTAAAGGCCCTCCCACCAAGGGAATCCCGCCTCCATGTGCTGATCTCCAGGGTAACTGCAGAATCAGGATCGAATGAGCGGAGGCCCAAACGACGAAGGACGTAACGACGAATAACACCAGTAAGGTGCTCTGGGGCCATACCATACAGGCAGTCGTAGGTGAGTAGAAGAATCTTGTAGTCGATTCTCTCAGCAACTGGTAGCCAGTGAAGATCAAACCCAGCCTTTTCAGTGGAGATTGATCTGTCACGGACAATCAGACGGGCGGCCGCATCTTGGACGGACTGGAGGGGTTTCAACTGCGCCTTGGTACATCCCGCCAGTAGGGAGTTTGCGTAGTCCAGTGAGGAGATGATGAACGCATGCACCAGGGTTTTTGGACTTTTGGAGTCAGCCTGTCGCGGATTTGGGCCAGCCTGTAAATATGAAAGAAAGATTTTTTAGTAATAGTTGCAATGTTTGTTATATATAGTTGTGTTTGTTAGGAGATAAGTCCGAGTCAAAAGTAAATCCTAGAATCCTAGCCGATGAAACCGGTTGCAGGGATCTCTCCCTCATGTCTAGCTGAAGTTCAAGGGATGCAGCCTCCGCCTTAGAAGAAGCAAAGCACATCCACTCGCTCTTGTCCGGGTTCGGACGAACCCAATTAAAGGAGAACCGATTGAGAAGATCGCCAGTACGCGAAGAAAGAAGGTCCAGGGCCGTTTTAAGGTCAGGGATTTCCGGTGGAAAAGAGAACTCCAAGTAGATTGTAGTATCGTCCGAGTATTGCTTGATCTTGACGCCATATCGGGCAACCACCTGTTGGAGACAATTAACATAAATTATATAAAGTTTGGGACCGATTACCGACCCCTGTGGCTCCCCGTGCGTTAACGGAACCGCGATAGATCTGGTTCCATTCACAACTCAAGTCTGGGTCCTCCCGCTAAATAGGACCGAAACCAGGTCAAAACGGTCCCGGAGATCCCACATTGCGACTCAATCCGCCGTAGTAGAATTTTGTGGTCGATGGTGTCGAAAGCAGCACTAAGGTCCAGGAGAAGGACGACAGTTCCTTTCCCTCGGTCGACCGCGATCAGAAGGTCGTCTTGAAGAGCCAAGAGGTAGGTCTCAGTATAGTGATTACGCCGATAAGCGTACTGCGAGGGTGCGAGAATGTTGTGTAAGGCCAGATGCTCATCAAGAACCGTGACAACCACTCGTTTGATTACCTTAGAAAGAAAAGGGCTTTTAGTAAAGGGTCTAAAATTAGATAATACCTCTCTATCCAGGTTAGGTTTCTAGGGGAAGAGGAGTAACAAGCCCATGCTTAAGGGTTTCAGGAAATTTTCCGGTGCGCAGGGAGAGGTTGACTAATTAGGTGATCGACGGTGCAAGAACATCAAGAACAGCGGGATTCTTCAGGATGTGTGTCGGGATCGGATCTAGGTCACTGGACTTAGTGGGGGACGCCAATATGATCCTCCGAACCATATCGATATCCACCATTGGAAATTCGTCAAGAGTTTCCCTTGCATCATTGGTCAGCTGGAAGGCTGGAGCTTCCATGACAAGAGCTGGGTCAATCGACGCCCTTTTGTTGGGAGTCCAGATCCGTCTTAATGCTCTCCACCTTATCAGAGAAAAAGGAAGAACATTTATTAGCCAGATCCAAGTCTGAGAGATTAGTAGGTAAAGGCGTCGTTCGGGGCTTTCCAAGCCAGTCATCAACCAAGGTGAAAAGACGTCTCTGATTGCCACTGCACTCGGCAACCTCCGAACGATAATGGTTGCTCTTTGCCGAGCGAAGTAACGAGGCATATTCGGATACTAGGGCCCGATAGCGGTGGAAATGATTCCGTTTGTAACCACTCCTCCGCCAAATCCGCTCTGATTTGCGCAGAGCTCGTCTTGCCGAGAGAATATCCTCATTAATCCACGGAGAAGGCGGGCGCGTTGGTTCCTTTTTATGCTGCAATGGAGCGTGCCGATCAAGTATCGCACGGAGTTCTTCGTATTGCCCGATCTGAGAAGCCAATGTGACCCCCAGATCACCAGGATAGAAAGCAGGTCTTGTAAGGAGCGACGAGGATTTCAGGTCGGCAACGAAGTCCTCCAATATAAGTCGTCGATAATTTCTGAAGGAAAAAGGCAATCCGGCCTCCTTCGGTTTATCTATAGAGAAAGAAGAAATTATTAAATGATGGTCACTGATAAGGCTCGTTACCCGCGGTGGTGTCATAAATGAGCTCCCAGCGCGTGTGATAAACAGATCCAATGTATGAGAACGCTCGTGAGTGCGCTCGGTCACTAGCTGGACCAGACCAAGGAATTCCAAAAAAGATTATAAAGTGCGGGCCCTCGGACAAGACGGACAATCAACGTGTATGTTGAAATCACCGACCACCAGAAGCTCCTCCCTAATACCAGCCGCCTCCTCCATAAGCTTCCGAAACTCTTCGATGAAAGTTCCAAAAGTGACGGCTGCACCCCTCCCATATTCGGGAGGACGATAGATGACGAAGAGCCGAAAGCTCCTCGATCCACTCCGGACAGAGGCATCGAGAATCTCAAAAGAGGAAGGAGATACCATTGGAGGGAGCTGCTTGACATTATAAAGGTTGCTGTAGATAAGTCCCACACCGCCGCCATTCTTCTTCCTTCCTGACTGACCAACTTGCCGTGGAACATGTAGAACAAGCCTTCTTAATTATATGGTCTCCGTGGGTCACATTTAACCAGGTTTCTGTAATATCAAGAAAATCGATATAAGAAGTCGAAATAGTATCAGATATTACGTCTCCTCTTTTCTTGACAGAACGAGCGTTAAGCAGTCCCAGATTTGGCTGTCCGGAAGCCACCGGAGGAAAAATCAATTGAAAAATCAAAAACTAATTGTTGGTAGCATCAGGTTCACCAAACAGCTCCAACTCAGTTCCCATCGTCAAACAACTGGACTATCTGGTAGCCAGCAAGGCTAAGGCGGATTCAATTCGGGCGTTACTTAAGTCACAAGATGCTTCGGTCAGAGGGGCACTAATATCTCATAAAGAATAATATAAGTCATTGGTTCTATAGCCAAGATAAGGAAAACTACAACATTTACAGCAGGCATAGTAAAAACTTATTAGACTGGGCAACCACCTGATATTAACATGTGTCTTAAGTAGCTATTTATACAGTTTGATGCTTTTTTCAAATATAACTTAGTAAATCCAATTATTTTTACTTTTTTCATCATTTGTCAAGTAAAAATTAAATTATATCCGATATTATAAGTCAAAATTTTTTTAATGGATCCTGTTAAAATACTAGATGTTTATATCATGTTCCATGCCCCATCACGCTTTTATCATGACTTTATCTCGACGGATCATGATGGGTCATCAAGATGAAATTATGTTTTGATCTGATCAGAGAACATGGGATTTTTTTTAAAGAGAACGACTCAACTATATGACTTCACCACGTCCCGAGTTCAGTCAAATGCTGCTCTAGTGCTCTTACTTATATGTAGTACATCTTTTGGAAAAAACACCAAAAATTAGGTGAATTTTGAAAACATAAGTAAAAAGTTAATTAACATTTAAAAATGGATAATTTATTTATAAGTTGCTTACATTAAAATCCGTTTCGAGTTTACTTTCTAGCTAATAACTATGTGTCCCTAAAAATTATATGGATGGTTCAAGTAGGCCTCTGTTGGATTTTAGTGGACATGTATTGCCCGGGCAGCATCCTATATAGGCCGTATATTGGAATAATATAGAATCTTGTGATAGTCTTGGCGATGTAGCGGATTTATTTAGAATAGCAGGACATTTAACTGTATCAAAAAACCCACGCACGATAAAAAAAATCTAACCGCACCGATTGGAGACGTCGACTTTGTCCACAAAAAACAAGCAAAGGGTTACATCCTATTGCGGTACGAAGTCTACGAATCCTGAAAAAAGTCTATCGCCGATCCACTAAACAATCTATATTTTTGGGTTATTAAAAGAACATAAGTAATAATTTAGCTTCTGTTACTTAGATAAAGAATATTGACACCAGTAAAAATTTACAATAAGGCTTAATTACTATATAATAACAAGGTATTTAAAGACTTGATATAATTTTGGAAGCAACCAAATGTATTTTTAAGATTTATATACCAATTTATGCCGAACAAGAATGTATAGCAAACAATGTATAGCATCTTTTATTTATACAACAAATAAATAAAACAAAAAAAATTATAATAAAACATAAAAGAGAAGTACTGCAGTATAGTGTCGGAAGCCAGGCTTCAAAACAGAAGTGACAGGTATATTGTCAATGACGATCATAGTTGCTAAAGCTACTTTTAATTCTTCCTTGCGAGCTTTTCCCATATTCTTGACAGCAAAAGGCAGAGTACCCTGTCCAGGAGCTGCGGTGCTCGATGTGGTTTTATTTTTTATTTTTACCGATTCTTCCCATTCTGGTTCGTGTTTTCGTTTCCGATGTCGTCGAAGATTGCTAAGGGAATCGTAATCTTTGCTGTAAAATGAACGGTTTTTCTGATCAGACACACGACTGAGTTTGAAGCCATCTTCAGCTATTTGGCAGGCCAAAGTAATGGCTCATAAAATTTCGTAAGTTATCCACCAACAAATGCACTGTCAGGGCGGTCTCTAATTTCATCTACAGTCCTGGTCAAGTCTGTATAATCATCATCTGCAATCATATAAATCCGTTAGCTAGAAAAAAATATAAAATTGTATTATAGCTTCAGAATCATCTCTGTCAGAGCTTGCATTACCAGCAACCTCTTCAACCTCCACAATAACTCTGCCTCTACCTCTTTCATGGCCTCTACCCGAAAGGATTTTATCGGATTCCCATCACTTTTAAGAACGTGAAATCCTGGAAAGTTGATGAATTACGCTCTCTTCCTTTTTTTACGGGCCCGGAGATTTTCAAGTGAATTTTGGCGTCCGAAACGCAGGTATATCATTTTTAACAATAATTATTAATGCCATAATAATGGCTAACCATTATTATTTTTTTAAATCATAAAGCGGATTTTTATAAATTACTATGTATAGGTTATAAGCAAAAATGTCAGTGAGATTGCTAAAGGTTGCTTGAAGTATTTTGCGGACTATTTCGGCCGTATTAACGGAAAGAATCACATGACCTACAACATCTATTCTTTAATAAATCTAACAGATGATTGTCTGATTCATTGCACTTTAGATGGATTTTCTTTGATACTTTGAGAAATTGAAATCTAATACGATCCTCCAACAAGCCATTGGCCCAAACAACAAGAAGTGTTTCGGAGCTTGATCACAAAGCGAGTTCCAACCTTAAAGTTTAACCATCAGTCTTCAACGGAAAAACCCCTATAGAAGCAGTTTCGAAGGGAGTAAAGCCGAATTCAAGATCTGTTTCGGTCTATCTCACTCCTAGTGGAATCTTTGTCAAGGTAAACTTATTTATAAGGTAACTTATTTTTTCCACATGAACGATTATGTTAAATTGAGGGTTTGACAATTCTGCATTTAGGTGTGTGGAAATTTTTATGTTTAACGATTTTTGTTTTTTTCGCATTTTTTATTTTTCCGGATTTTCCCGGATTTTTCTGGATTTTTCTGGATTTTTTCCATTTTTTGGGGATTTCGACTTACATTTTTTTGAATGGTGCGAAATTTTTTTGTGGCCAATCACTCGTATTAAATATCTAATTAATGAACCAGACAGAATTAATGTTACAATTGCCCAATACCCATTCATCTGTGGGCAATGATAACAGTAGTGTGGATTAATTGTACCACCGCATTTTCCCATAAGCGGTGATATTTATTTTATCTCCAAAACGCGACGGACTATATAGATATATCCATAACTTTTAAGGCTATATAAATATAAATTGGCTGTTTAAAATGCCCTTAAGCTTCGCATCAAATTAATAATTGTATTACTGTATCGATTTCCAAAAAAATGAAAATTGTTTGATGGGTCACAAAACGCCCTTTCAGATTACGGTAAGAAAAAAAACAACTAAAAAAGCGAAATTAAATAGAGGAGAATAAAAAACTCCACGAGTTAAATTTTACTTTGCTACCCTGAATTCTATTTTTATTTTTCTAAAACAAAATTAATCCTTTTAAAATTACTATAAATATCTTTGAAAAACGAGCGTCATATGTTTTCCATTCATGATAAATCAATTAAGCACGAAAATAGTTCTTTGCTACGACTGTCACTTATTACAATTAACCCTAACCTCCCCTCATTTTTCAAATGAAACTTTAAAATTATGGATGATTTAAGATGTATTGTAATTCAGTATTGAATTAAAATCGAATTATATTATTAAAATCGAAAAACATCATAAATTCAATCAGGGGCAGACGCTTTGCAAGTTACGTTTTTAAGAAAATAATTCATTGTGCTATATTTCTCATATTATCTTTTCGTCATAAGTAAAAAAAACAGATACAAATTTTTAAAAAGGCTTTTTACTTTCTAGCGTAAAACATGATTGTAAAATGAGACGTTTAGCTATACTAAGTGAAATCATATGACATGTTGTTATAAGACCTGACTATATACAGTGATCAGTCGATTACACTTAAACGAAAATTTAAGTGTAAAGGTGAGACTGACTTGGGAAAAATTGGGGCTCTTATTTCCGGGAGTCTTTAGGGCGTTTTGATTAATCTTCTCTTCTCGGTTTTTTCTTGTTGTTTTTCGGTTCGGGGTTCAGCACCTCGCTCTGTTGGCGGGTCAACATACTGGGGTGTTGAAATGTCCTCTCTTCCAGGCTAAGGGTTATGCGCTGCATACCAATCTTGGTACTGACAAAGATTTCCTTAGTTGCCTTGATTGTCTTGCTGGCCAACTCAAGCGACCTAGCTAGTACAAGACTATCATCTACATAGAGCTGGTCACGAATCATTTACACTCCCTCAAGATAAGTTGGATTAAATTCGTGTAAAAACATCAATAAGTGCCCTCCGATGAATGGAACACAAACATTCCTAAATGGGGAACTCTTCAAGCATACCCTCTGATTGGTAAATATGGCTTGGACGAATATTCAACCCACAAAAACCTTTTTTTCTGACCGCCCTCTGGTCCCAACTGAATTTGATGAAATTCCTTTGAATGTCACCTATCCATGAAGTCACTGGAAATTAATTTTCAGGTTCGCCGGGTTAGGAAACTATACATTTACAGAATATGTCTGGGAATGTTTACATTTTTTCGAGGTCTACGGCACCGTCGATGGCGACGGAGTGTCTCTCTGCTGATGGCATGATGGTGACACCACGCTTTTACAGAATAATCGAACGGAAAGAATTAAAAACTGATTAAGATTAAAATAATTTATGCATGACTATCTTAATAAACATGATAGATCATCATTAAAGTATATAATTACATCTAATTCGACGGTTTCATAAATTTTAAATATCAAAGAAAGATTTCCTAAATGAAAATAATTGCCCCATTGCCGTAGTCGGCACTTATGCGAATAAACTTTATAACCGCTTAATGACTAATCAAAGCTTTTGAAAAGGGTATATATGATAAAGCATAAATTATAACTAGACGAAAGTACATAATTTAAAACTTCATCAAGATACAATAAACTAGTTCTTCATTTTTGGTATGAAACAACCGTGGACCGTTAATATGGGGGAACCTTACCTATTAGGTAAAGTTAATTATAATTAGGTAAAGTTTTGGATCAAGAATTGAAGAAAACAACATTTTTATTTTTAACGTAAGAATTCAAAACTATCATGTTTATCTTAAATCAGACGTTTACAATGGTTTACCCATTAGTTTGTAAAAATGTTGTATATTTAACAATTAATGAACATTAGATGGTACCCCCGTTAGTGTTTACGTCTAGTAAAAAATGTAATATAAGACTGCCCAAGCAGCAAAAAAGTACATTGACCAATTTTGGGCTAGTCTTGGTTGCCAACATTGACTGAGGATTGGAATCGCCACCGGTTTTTGGGTTGGGCCAGAATTGGGTTCCAAAATTGGTTCTATTTAGGTTTTGGACAATTTTGGGACAAGATTTCTTTTCCATTTTTGCACCAACCTATTATCTACAATATGTATATAAGAAAGGTATATCGTTAGATTTTGAACTTGTGCCAAGATAGAAAAGCCAATGCTTGGCCAGAATTTATTTTCAATTTATTTTTTTTCTTGCTAATATTGACCCAATGTTGAGCCAGAGTTGATTTTCAATTTATTTTTTTCTTGCTAATATTGACCCAATGTTGAGCCAGAGTTGATTTTCAATTTATTTTTTGCCTAGCTAATATTGGCCTAATGTTAGACCAAAGATGATTTCTTTTTCCCCCTGATAATATTGGCCCAATGTATAAATTGGGATTTTGTCCTATTCATAGATAGCAATAAAACTGAAATACATTGATGTATGCCAAAATTGAATTTTTTTGTTGTACAATTATCATCATGTTCACAAATTATTTAGAGGTTTTAGTAGCCCATGCTTTCCCCTTGTTGCTCTTCTTTTTTTCCCTCTGCTTCTCTTCATCATCATCACTTTTCGCTCTTTTTCCTTTCGTCTTCTTTTTACCAGAGTCATAAGCACCATCATATATTTCCTTAGCCATTTCCTCATCCATTTCCTCATCCTCACCAACTCTGTCGTCGTCGTCGTAGGTAGCCAATACTTTTTGTCCCAGTGCCCTTCTTTTCTTATCTACCGCTGGCTTCTCTTTTTCCCAAACCAGATAAGCTTCCTTCATTTCCTGGATTGGTATCGCTCCTAGGTAAAGTCTATGAACCTTTCGCTCCCACCTTACTCCCAAATTGTCCCTTGCCTTATACTGAATTTGCCGCCTTCTCTTTCCTCCGTTCTTCTCGCCTGCGCCTGCGAGGATTTGGCCGATTTCCAATAGAAGATCGGCAACCGTTTTGGGGCGCTTCACGTTCCTGGGTCTCTATGATGAACGCCAAGCAGCTAAATATTTAAAAAATTAGACGGAATTAAACGAATTTAAAGGGAAAAAAGGATGTACTACCTTCAAAAATTGGCCACACAGACGACTTGAAGAACACTTCTTTTCCTTTTACCTTCTTTTTAGGAGTGAACTTCAGAAGCATTCTTTGTGTCATCAGGAAAAAAAAGTATATTCTCGGCCAGTTTCTTATCATCGCTCCCTCCACGAAGGGTCAAGTGGGTGATCTAAACGGAAGAAAATATCAAAAATAAATAAATAAATAAACGAATAAAGTAAATACCAAAAGATCGCGGGCAAAATCATTGATGGAAAGTTTTATCATCACTTCATCCATGTCCTTAAAAGAATTAATTGGGAAGTTTTGGTGAATGAATTCTTAGTCATTCCACTCCAACACCTCCTGTTCTTCTACTGGATTCGATTGTTCTCCGGAGGGGCCAGCTGTTGGGTTTTCGGTCACCGGAGTTTTCTGTCTTGGCATACGGTTCAGAGGCAGCGGTTCAGAAGACTTTTTGTATTCCGAATTTCCTGGTAGATTAAAGAATTGTTGGAAGCCTGGGTAGCCTGGTTGCTAACAATGATTTTTTGATTCGCCAAGATTTCTCCCAATTTAATGGCGTAGAAGCAAGTACCCAGGTAACCTCCCAATAGTGTTACAATGTTGTTTGAATATGGTATAAAATCTGCCAATATTGGCTGCCATGGCTGAAACATGACGATGCCAATACAGGCAGAGGGTCTCAAATGAAAATAGTAGTTTACCAGTGCCAATATTGGGATCGATTGTTGCAAGAAACAGGAGCTAAAGAAGGCGGGCCATAATGGAATTTATTTTTGCCGCGATTATTCAAAATTGGTTTTATTTTATTCACCAATATTTTTTAACCAATTTTATTTGTATATTTTCACCCAGTATTGAATCTGATATGTAGAGAAATGAAATAAAATGTTAGGTCCCAAACTCGTGTATTTTAATTTTTTCAACATTAATACAAGAATTACGGAAAAATCCGTCAATGAGGTACTTGCTTCCGGACCAATCCGGCAATAAAAAAAATCCACCGCTCCTGAAAAAAAATCATAATTGTTACGAATTACGCCATTTAAGGCTAGAAATTATTTTTGGAGAAAAAAAACATTACTTTTTTAAATTTTAAATTAAGAGAGGATTATTATTGCTGTCTTCATGCTCAGGATCTTCATGCTGTCTGAAAAAAAAAGATTTGAGAAGGGGACAAGGCCGTCTAGAAAAAAAAATGTGAGAAGGGGACAAGGTCGTCTGAAAAAAAATGAGAAGGGGACGGCCCTCAATTTTTAATAAATGACCGCCGCCGACGGGATTTTAAAAGAAAAATGGCGCCGTCTTTGCCGTCGCGTAGAGAACGTAACAAACAATTATTTTACCTCAAATGGTCCGAATAATTTGAAGAAAGGCAGCTTAATCAACACAACAAACGTACAACTTTTTCACTGAGATAACTCTTTTACACCACCATTTATAACTCGAAAAAAATAGCACACACTGTGAAATTTGCCGGTTGGCGGCCGGTCGGCAACTGTCCTGTCAACTCAGAGCGGGAGCTTCTAAGAGAAAAATGCAAAGTTGCCAGGTTTACAGAAATGTAGAATGATAAGCTCAACTGCAAATTTGTTTTATTTTCTAATTCAATTTTCTTTCTAAATTCTAATTAACGTGAAAAAGAAAGAGAAGCATTGCAACCATTTTAAACTGAATTCACATCTGTTTTTCAAATTTTTCTGTCTTTCTTGTTTATTTTTAGATTTTTTAGAACTCTTTTTTTCTTTCTTTTTTTTTGGAGGAGGTTCCTCTTCACGGGTAGCCTCCTTTTCAACGGGATCTAGACTACGTTTACTGCTAGTCTTGCCTGGACGTAGGCCCTCCCTGCAATTTGCACTTGTCAAGGAATTGCGGAATCCTTTGTGTAGCTCCTGCTCGGAAGCGCTCGGCTCCGACCGATTGAATCGCAAAGTAAAACATTCTAAAAAAAAATTATTGAATAAAATGTTTTAATTATTTAACATGTTATTTTAATATATACCGGTCATAACTCGGTAAAGAGCAGACTTGGCAAAAATGATTTTCCCCTTTTTCTCGTAGCACGCTTGTTCGACGACGATTACGTTGCACAGCTTGGCCTTCATCATAGTCTTTGATATGAGGTTGTACGCTGATTCGTAGGGTGTTTTACGCAGCCATCTAGAAAGATAGTGTACCTTAAATTTATTTTAAAGTTAGTTTTTTTAAGCGATTGGAATAAAGACAAAAAATTTAATTTCAATACCATAGATGTGAAATAGTCGCTATCCTTCAGTTTTTTAAGAAGGTGATCCCACTCGTCCTTGTCCTTCAGGAGAAAAATTAGTGGATCAATACGTACTCCCGATTCTACCTCCTTTTTTTCTCCAGATCGTTCTCGATAGCAGTAAGCCGTGCCAAGATGTCTTGGAGAACGCTGAGAATTCGCAGAAGGGTGGTGGCGGCACTTAAAAAAGCGGTCGCTCTTCCAGCTACAGTAGCTACAGATTTTAATAACTTGGCCTTCACTTCCACGAGCTCCTTTTCAATAGCTGTAACAAATAAACACTTCAATAAATATATTTATTAAAAAAGTAAAATAATTTTACCAGATAAATTCTTGTTTCCAGAAAGAGCTTCTCGACTTTCGTCGCCGTTCGCACCTAAAGAATCAAAACATTTAAGTTAAAATAAATAATTACATACATAAAATTTAAATCAATTTACCATTATTATTAGCATCTGGATTTTGCTTTTCAGCGGTGTTATCTTCGATGACCGGATGTTCACCATCCATCTCGTCGTCACTATTACGTATCACTTTTAAAAAAATTAATGAATGGAGGCGAAAATAAATATTTAAATTCCAAATACCTTCGAGATTATATTGCTTGTCCATTCCATGCCCGTAGTAACCTTCAGGATCACCTTTATCGCCACTTCCGGGTTTAGTGGATCCTATAGTGCAATAACGTAATTTTTTAAAATGTAAAAAAAAATGTAAAAATAGAAATACCTTCAGCATCTTCATCGTCATCGTGAATTCCTGATTTGCTGGAACCTACAATACAATAAGAAAATAAATAAAAAATTATTTAAAAAAAAAATACCTTCAGCATCTTTATCGCCATTTTCACTTCCGGGTTTAGTGGAGCCTGTAATACAATAACAAAATTAATTTAAAAAATAGTAATCAACATTAAAATAAAATAATAATACCTAGAGCATCTTCATCGTTATCTTTACTTCCGGGTTTAGTCGAGCCTGATAGACAATAAGAAAAAAATAATTATTTACAAAAAAATCAGTAAATAAAAATGCCTTCAGCATCTTCATCTTCATCGTCCGTTCCGAGTTTAGTAGATCCTAATTTTAAAAATACTTTTAATACTTTTAATTAGCAAAGAATAATATTTTTAAAATACCTTTTAGATCACCTTCGTCGTCGTTTTCCAATTGAATGGAGCCTAATTCAAAAAACATTTAAAAATACACTTGGAAAAAAAATATTTATGAAATTAAAAATACCCTCAGAATCAATTATAATTTCATTTCCGGCTTTAGTAGATTTGGGCAATTCCCTGGAAACAGAGGACCGTGCAAAGGTGTTGGATCGAGAGGAAGACGAGCTGGATCGAGAAGAAGACGAGCTAGATCCAGAAGAAGACGAGCTGGATCCAGAGGCGGAAGAGGATGACGACGAAGAAGACGATGAAGAGGAATCAGAGGCTTCTTCCGCTCTCTTTCTCTTCCTGCTCTCCCTGCCCTTCTTCCTCTTTTCGCTTTCTTTTTTCTTTGCAGCTTGGTCTTTCTTCTTGGTCCTATCTTTGCTTCCGGATTGAGCGGATGCAGATGCAGGGGCTGCAGTTGACACTGCAACAGATAACGCAACATTCGTCCCTTAGACTAATTAAATAAAATTTAGTATAAATAATAAAAATGAAAAATGCAAATACGAAAAAATAAGTAATAATAATAATAAATAATTTGAAACACTGTGACAACTACCTTTTCGTTAAGACTTACTCGACGCTGGTGTCGATTTGGGTTTAGAAGATGATGCTGCTGCAACCGATGACAGGTCACCTTTCGGTGTTTCTTTCTTCTCTCTCTTATCCTGTGTGCGTTTAACCCGCACGTGAGCAAGGAACCTCCGCAACTGAAGTATCACCGGGCATCCTCCTGGGCTTTGTAGAAACCCTTCCTGACAAGGTTCTTATCTCTAAACCTAGTAAATACAATATAAAACATAGGGAAATACAATTTTATTATATAACTAACTCACTTTTTTCTGTAGGTGGCGCCATGGAGCAGTCTGAAAATTGCCGCCAGCTACCTTTGAGGAACACTTTGCAGCTTAAGTCTCGACGAGGACTGATGATGAGCTAGACAGCTTCAAGATCATTCCGTCTGTCCCCCCTCTCCCCCGCCCATATTGCCAAATCGATTACACAAAGTTATGCAAATTTCGAATAAATTCGAACATCAGTATTATATGCAAAAATTTTATTATTTTTTTCAAATAAAAAAAACTTAACATATTACATACAAGCAAAGAGACCTGAAAATAAAAATAATAAAATCGGAAAAAGTAAATTATTGAGCATTAACAATAACAACATCGATGACGTAAATAGCAGATGATCCTAATATGACAGTTAGTTGAATAGTTATTTAGAACAGTATTAAATAAAGAATGGCTCAGAATAATCGATCTGCTTCGACTAATTGGAGAACGAATGTTGCTGGTGCTATTGATGCTGCTCTACAAGATGAAAGGCAACACCTTGAATTACAGGAACCGATTGTTCAACCGGTCCCACTTAATATTCAACAGGATTTGATTGATTCCCCTCATCAATCATCCTCTGAAAATGAAAGTGAAGAAGATATTGAGGCTATTTATGAACCTGATTTACTTAATAATAATGGCGTAAATAACGAAGCCGACATTGCGGACGCCGATCATCAGAATTTGGTAGCTGATTTAGGTATAAGTGATTATTAATTTAAAATAATCTCTAATATGGGAAAAATGATCTATTGACAACTCGTTTTTAAAGAAGAGGAAGATGATGATAGCCAGAGCGGTGCTTCTTCTGACAGCAACTCTTCAGATGAAGAAGTACGTATTCAGCTGGAAAATGAGGATTTAGAAGTACCAGTTGGATTGAGAAGATTGCGGCCAGCTGATAGACTAGCTGTACTTGGAATTCGACACATTCGACATCGACATTCGACACGTCAATGACTTGCTTGAAATATTACGTGATCTCGGCCATGATGTTCCTAAGGATGCAATAACCTTATTTCACACTTCGAGAACCCCTATAAATGACAACACCTGCCACTTTATAGATAATGCAGTAGAAAATTGAATCATCATGCAACTGAAAACAGGGTTTGAAATTGATTATCATCTCATCCAACTTGAATTAAATATCGATGGGATTCCTGTCTTCAAGAGCCCTCCAAAAGGATTTTGGCCTGTTTTATGTCGTGTAGTAGGAACAGCAGACCCAGATCCTTTTTTTTGCGGAGCCTACTTTGGAGACAAGAAACCAGACGAAATGGAGGAGGGTTTAATAGATATGGAAAACCTCGACAACTTTCTCTAGCCAATCAATCAGGAGGTCTTACGTCTACAGGAAGTCGGTATCGACTTCAACGACGAGCACTTTGACGTTCTGCTTTTGCGGATTATATGTGACGCGCCTGCTTGCTCGCTCGTAAAATGCTCCAAGGGCCACTCAGGTTGTAGCTCATAAAGATAAGTTAAGTCAAATTTTATATTTTAATTTTATTGTTGCCGATAGGATACGAAGCGTGTGAAAGATGTACCCAACATGGAGAACGGGTGCTTAATCGAACGACCTTTCCTGAATTTGAAAATCTTGAATTACGAGATAACCACTCCTTCCGTCAACAAACCCATCCTGGACATCACAACGATTATAGCCCATTTCTTGATATTCCAAATGGAAAAATCCAATGGTTTACGGGTTTCCGCTAGACTATATGCATCTGGTTCTTCTCGGTGTAATGAGAAAGTTATTATTCATCTGGGCTAGAGGACTTGCTTCTTACGACTTGCTTCTTACGACTTGCTGGGCTAGAGGATCTCCCTTTGTTTTCAATGAGCGTGGAAGACGAAAAATTAACCGGAGGCTGCGCAAAATCCGAAAGTACCTGCCAAACGAGTTTGAACGACGGCCAATTTCACTTGACCATGTTAAGACTTGAAAAGCACAAGAGTTTCACACGTTTTTGCTTTATACGGTTTTTTTTCCTCATATCTTATCTGTCCAATTATAAATGCGATGTTTTTTATTTAGGTCCTTTTCTTTTGAAAGGAATCTTAACACCAAAACGATACAATCATTTTCTTAAGCTACAAATGGCAATTAGAATTCTTGCTTCACCTGCTTACCTGGAAAAGAATGATATCGCGCATGATTTATTGGTTGACTTCGTAGAAGAATTCAAAGTAATTTTCAGATAATTTAACATTTTAAAAAATTAAGCTAAACATCTTTCATTAAAGGAAATTTTTGGACCGAGCCAATTGATTTACAATCTGCATAATCTGGTTCATATAGTGAAAGAATGTCAAGTTAATGGACCGTTTGATTCATGGAGCGCTTTCGTTTAGTAGTCATTCTTCCTCTCTTACACTCCTCTGGGTAAACAGTATGCTAGATGCCTCTTTCGCATATTTTGCAGATTAATACAGAGCCAAAAGAGTAATAAATATGAATGTTCATTATTATTTCATTACCCCCATTTTTGGTGGAACAGCTTTAAATAAATCTTAGCTTGCTGTTAAGAGTATAATTGTAAACTCAAGTATAAATAACAGTGGAAAAGTATTTAGAAAGTTTCAGTACCTCTACTCACTACATCATATATCGGGTCGCACTGCAATTCCAATTCAGTTTCAAATAGGGACATCAATAGGAATACAATTTCAAAAAAAAAATCGGTCAGAGAGCAAAACTGGATTCCAAGCCGAAGTCAAAATTTGGATAAAGTCCGGGAATATCTTGGTTCACAGAAATGGAAACCATGTCGTTTCCAATATAGAAATAATCTTGAAATAAGAATTTTTTCAAAAATAGGTAGCCAATGCTCCTCCATGACAATCCCAATATTGGCATAAAACTGCCCAATTTTCGAGGCTGCCTGGGTATTGGGATCAACTAAATGAGCACAAAATTGATTATTACCTTTCTCACTCGTTAAAAAGAAATAAAAATTAGAAACTATTAAATTTTTTGAGATTTTTTAGAGATGAAAGGAATATTGGCTAATAATTGGCCCAATATTAATTAATTCATCAGATGGCATTTCAGGAAAATCCATTGAATGTGGAAGCATTTGAATCGGCTTCAATGTTATTCCAGTAGTCTTTTCAGCAGGCGATGGTTGTTGGGATGGTGTTTACGGAAGAGTGTTGCTGGACTCAAGGGCGTCGTTAATACTACCTGTTGTATTAAAATAAAACAATTTATATAGCAAAAAGAATAAACCCGATTTACTTATTGAACTTGGCATACTTTGCGGGATGGATCCTAATCCTGAAGATCCCTCCTGACGAGGAACGTCATCAGAGCCATGTCGAAAAGCGTAAAAATCTACATATTCAATATCTTGTTCTATGAAAATGAAACCGACTTTTAAAAAAATTTAAATTATACATATATTTTAAATAATACCCAGCCCTTGAGCGATATTTCCGGACTTTTCCTTAGGATGCGATCCTGACGTGGTTGAACCGGGTTCACGGGAACGCTTGCATAATCGATCATCCAATATTCATTTACCTCGAATTCTAGCAGGTTGTGGGGCTGTCGATGCATGCTTTTAGCAACGGAACGTTCATTTGCGGGATCGGGTTGGTGATCACTCTCGTGGGATGGATCTTCTTGGGCGTTATTAGCACCTTTTTAAAATAGATAGAAAGTTGAGATGAACATAGTAATTCCAATCTTGAGCCAATATTGACTCATCCAACGTTAGATCCTTGGATTTGGATCCTGAAGCTGCTGGAGACGATCCACCAGATGCTTTAGTTCTAATACGACCTAAACAAAACAACAAATTATTTTATTATTTTCATTATTATTATAAATATATTTTCACCAAATTTTGGAGGTGGTACTTCCTTTTCCACTGTTTTATTTGCGGTCTTTCTCGGCTTCGGATCGGCGGTGTTGTTCGGCGGTGTTGTTCCCCTCATTCTTGACTATTCTCCCCTCATACATCGCGAATTTCTCCCCTTCTTCTCAGATTTAGGAACGAAAGCGAAAGAGGAAAACAACCCGAGGGGATACAGGCGCCGCCCCTTTTAATTTTATTTTTAAATTTTGGGGCGTTTCTAATTATTTTCATGAAATAAAATTTATACAAAAAAAATTCTTATTTTTTTCTCTACAACCCAGATTAATGTTTTTTCTTAATTTCAAAATTTGACCGCGCAGCGTCCAAAAAACCACTTTTCTTCCTACTACTTGTGTATACGCAGCGGGGTTGACTTTTCCCACGCTGAAATTAATTTTAAACTACCATTTTGCCGCGCAACAACTTTGATATTTATTTTGAACTAGTAAATTTCAAGTAAATAATTTTTTTTTAAAAACCACTGAAATCAGCTCGTCGAGCTCTATTAAGCTGTGTGCTCAAAAATTGGTGACTAGACCCCATTAGTTTTGGGTTTGATGATCTTCCAGACCTAGTGATCACCGGTGGCTTTAAAGATTTCGTTTTTGTATTAGAGGATGTCTTTGAGGCCGTCAATTCAGGCATGCCATTATTGTTGGTGTTATCAGATGTCATCCAATTTTTTTAAATAAATTTTTATTATTATTTATAACAAATCCCACTAATAGCATAAAGCAGTAAGGCAGAGTCAAAATAAGCAAGCCAATTTATTTTTTGAGACGGGGAGGTGGTAGGAAGGAGGAGGGTTTGTCCCACACTGCGTTGAAACTGCGTTTCACTTAGATGTAATAAATATGTTAAAAACAAGGACATGCACTTGTAGTCAATCGGCAAAAATAATATTGATTCTGTTTTGAAAAATACCTGCTTATAGAATGATGATGTATTCTTGATAATAGGCGGGAGCTCGCACAATAACAGTACCGGCGTTTGACAGATGAGACGTCTACTGCACTGACTATACTAGCAGAAGGAATTGTAAATTTAGAAAGCGCCATCTCGTTGTAAAGTAGCCCAGCGGCTACCAATTTTGCAGAAAACAGTACCACTCAAGAAAATATATGTCTGAAAGTAGAATAGAACCCAAGACCTTATGAGTGAGAGGCGAGTACGCTAACCACTATGCTATCAGATTCATGATAAGTCAAACACTTTTTATGTATAAATACTATCTCCCTATATGCTTAAACAAACGTTAATTAAATCATTTGATGAACGAAGAGTATCTAAAAAGTTAGCAGTAGTTTTCATTTTTTTTATATTGAAACAAGGTTGGTCCAAAGTTGTAAAAAAGTAGTACTGCAAGGAGAATAGAACCTCAGATCTTATGGATGAGAGGCCAGTACGCTAACCACTAAGCCTTACCTTTATACTTAAACGAACGTTAACTAAAATAATTTGATGAACAAAGAGTATCGAAAAAGTTAGCAGTAGTTTTAATTTCCAATAATGAGCCAAGGTTGGGCCAAGGTTGTTAAAAAAGAAGATAGTAAGATTTGACCCATCAACCAATGTATTACCAGGCAAGTACTCAACCATCTGAGCTATTTGGTCTCATGTTTTAGGCAAATATGTATATATAAAAGGGGGTTTTCCTTTATTATTTTAATCTTGCCAATTTACTCGTTTTATATTAAACTATTGCGTTATTCAACGATCATTTATCAGCTCACCAGGTAAAGACCGTACCTGTAGAGCCTATTATTGCGAGCCCGAAGGGCGAGCTTTTAATCTAGTCGTTGGAATTTTCACCGCTGGTGAATCTCCACTAGGACTCGATTTGAGGTTTCAGATTTTATTTTTGTGTGCTCATCTCCATTTCGATATCCAAAGAATGGCTGAACCGATTTCTTTTTTTGATACCTCATTCGATTCAGAATTGGGGCGAGACAAGTCTAGAACAAAAATTTTGAATAAATAAAAATAAAAATAAAATTAATTTAAAAAATGCGTATATCTGGCATCGTTGCTTTTTTTGACAGAAGCTTTGGCCGTTAGCCGGAAAAGACATGAAATGTCAGTGATTTGAGTGAATAATAGATTTATCAAATATTGCTTAACTGAAACGGGGAGGGGGGGATTTAATTCAGTCGGAGATTGAATTATTCTAATAAGGGCGAGCCAAAAAGCGAGCTTTTCTATCTTATCTGCATAGAAGAACTAAATGGTTCTATAAGTATTCCTAATTTTTCGATAATTGGCAACGTACATGCGTGTGTGCAAAGTATTGAATTTGTTACAAATTCAGCTCATAGGTGGATTCATTAATTCGATGCTCTTTGTTTTTCTCTCTTGTGACATTGCAAAGTGGTGTGAAAATAACTCACTCAATTTATTTCAAGGGTAAAGTAGCTCAATTATGATATATGGTACACGCGTTATCAATGTTTGTTATCAACCAGCTTTTTCTGTACGTTGGAAACTAGATGGCCGGTATGTTATTCGCTATCGCTCATGTGAAAGTGTCAAAAAAAAAGAGAAGTCTCGAATGATACCAACAAACTGGATTAACGGTGGTCGCCCTGAAAAGGTACCTACGTCAAATCAACTTCACATTTTTGTTCTTTATTAACACCGCTTTCACGTAAAAGCGATCGTTTTTTTACACGGGGGTAGCTCAAAATGCTTCTTTTTTGCGGGATTTTGCGGAACAGCAGTTATGGAATTTTAAAAAAATGTGAAATATAGAGAAAAAAATACTTCTGAAATGCCACAAAATTCAGCATCCTACGATTTATAAATTTGAAATTCTATATTAAAAACGTAATCGAAGAAAATAAGCCTAATTTAAAAGACTTTGGATGTGTGCCCTCAGGGTGATTTCTATCTCTCTCTACCGCTGACCTTGTCTGGTCCGTTAACATCCCCCTCAATTTCCTTTAATTTTTTTTCTTCGACCGATAAAAGTAGTTTAGAATCATTTTTTGACGGCAGCGTTGAAATCGTCTCGTCATTTCGATCATCAATATGTTTTAAATTTTTTTTTAAGTATCATAGCGCACAAACCGAAGAAAGGGCTTTTGAGCCACCAAAACGACTGCTTTTACGTGGAAGCCGTGTTAAATATTTTCTGCTTTAAATCAGGGGAGTACGGGGAACTCTGGTGGATTACATAATTGTGCATTGCTGCGTAATTGTTGGTGGCCAAACCAATATCAATCAGAGGAATTTGCTGATCTCGTCAAAGAAAGATGCGAGCCGAACCGTAAAACATGGATCCGACTACAAGTTAAAGTTCTACGGCAATTTAGTAATTCTTATATATGTCTTTATAGTAATCTATAAAATTAATTCATCCTATATTATTTACTCTACTTTTAAATAGGAACATACGAAGAAGCATGTACTAGTTTTGATCTGGGCATACCTCTTTTCAAAATGCAATCGATTCGTGAGTTCGAGAACTCTTTACGGGACTCAGAGGCTGATCGTTCCTGATTTTTTTTAAATAACATTTTCGCAGGTCATTTATTTGAGCAGGATTCCAGATTCGAGTATGGTAGTACGGGTGAGAAGAACGATGAGAGAGATGATCACCTATGAAAATATTTCAATTTGGTCCCCCTAAGACTAACAGTTTTTCAAGAGAAGATTTCAATGATTGGCCATCATTAAAGGATGTGATCGTAGCTTCCGTGAGAGTTACTTTTGCAGAAGCCAAAATTAAGGACATAGAATATAAAATGAAAATATGGTTGGAAAGTTGTCTAGTGAACACACGTTAAATTTTTGTTTTGAAAGAAAATAAAAGAAACATTTTTCTCCACCATAATTAGCAGCTATATCCAAATATTTTACCGATCCCTCGATGATCTGGTATCCTTCCCGAATGCATCCTAGCCCGGGATAAATTCTGTGGAAGTCGTACTTTCTCGACGAAATCCTTATCAATATATATATCTCGAAACTAGCTTTATTGGTATGATATTGTAGCTCAGTTGGTAACGACCGCAGCTCTTGACCGAAAGCCGTTAGTTCGAGTCTCATTAATACTAAATTTCTTTAAATTTTTTCGTATAGTATTTCTTTTTCTTTCTTTTTAAATTTAAGCATGCGCTCGTAAATCTTACTTCTAATTAGCGTCTCTTTAAGTAGCTAAATAAGTTTTGAACAATTTACTGCATCATGCAAGCGTTCATTGTATTTAAAGGCATACAGTTAACCAACTGAGTGCAGAAATGGTACAATTGCACAGCCAGCCCTGTGATCTTGTAATGGGAAAACCCAGCATTTTTTCAACAACTTCACTTGGCTTTTCTTCAACCGAATTGTTTTTTCCTTGCATCCTTTTGAACAATACATCTTCATATCCTTTGAACTAAGATCCTCAAGACCAAATAGACTTTTCAGTAGGCAAAATACTTTTACCAGTAAAAATTCTTCATTCATCCCAATAATCTGATAAAACGAAAAATAGTCCGTAATTTTGACAAGATCACTAAAATGTGTGAGAATACTACTCGAACAGTGAAAAGCTTAGCCCAAACGTAAGCCAAACTTATCTTTTCTTTTCAAATTTACAAAAATAATTAAATTTATTGTCCAATCAACTTTAATCAAGTCTTATTTTTAAATAATAACAATACCCACTTTTACAGCAACTCCATTGTTGGTCAAGTAAACGGAATCTGAACGAGTTGCCGCCTTCAAATCCGTCATAATGGTTTTACCATAACTACGATTGAATATAGACGGTGAAATACTCATGTCTTCGTTTGAGGCATAATCCAGCTCAGAAATTTGCCTGACTAATTGAGCCAATGGTTTATTAGATGAACGAACAAGCGTTTTGAGTTTTCCAAGGTAGGTCTCAAATAGGAAGCAGGAAAAGCTGTCAAGAGGTCCATGAATGATACAATCATCAGCCAGATGAATCAAAGAATAGACATTATAAACAAGCTGGTTTTTTCCTTAGATCTTTCCAAACAGAAAAGAAAAGCGTTTCAAACAATCTTTAGCCACTTGATTATCGTCCTCTCCGAGCAACTGAAAATCAAAGAGGTACGATTGAAAACAGCAGATTACATTTCAGTTAAAAAATTTTTCATTGGATTATGTTATAAAAAATGTATTTCATTTATTACCGGTGTTTCCGAAGCAAGTAACCGTATTCCAACACTGAGCAAAAGAAAGTGTTTGTATTTGTCCTCACTTAGAACTCCTAAAAAATTCAAATTTCATTATATAAATCACTTTTTAAATTACATGTAAAATTTATATGTTTATATGTAAAAGTATGAATAGCTATTTAAGTTAAACTGAGAGTTTTGCCTCCCGCACCGTACCTTTGAAAATTGCAGGTCCTGTATACAGAAGAAGAGAACGCAATTCTACATCTTTCAAATTTCGGCCCCTCAGGCCAGTAGGAATCCGGTGAAACTCCTTTGGATAAGTAAATCTGATGGCCATTAAGCGACAATCAATTTCCCTTAAATCTTTATATCACAGCTTATGTTAACTCCTTTTTTCTTGTTCCATGTTCCACACCATATTTGAGTTTGGCGTTTGAAAACACCAAGAAGCAATGTAATCAAGAGGAAATGAATTAATCATATCGAAACCCAGGTCTTCAAACGGACTAATCCCTGAAAAATGTTTTAATAGAATAGAACTAATTTTTTTAGAAATAAGATAAAAACTCAATTATACCTTTATGGTGTTTTTCCTGCCATCTTTTTTAAAAGACTCGCTCGATCGAAGTGTGACTCCTTGTAGCTTAGGGAACGTCATACACCGAAAATCTAAAAATATATCAATTGAATAATCAGTATTCGGAGAGATAGTCAGTGCGCTATCTGTTAGCAATTTAGCTTCCCACGATTGCTCTAGAAATGAGATGGTACCCATATTACGTTTTTAAATTCTGAGCCAATCATGGACCAAAGTTGGCCCAAAAGAGCCAAAGTTCCAACTCTCTCAGTCCAACTCCCTCATTCCCAAATAAGAGCCAATATTGGCAAGGTATAAGGCTCAATAAATTACGTTTGTCGTAGATCCCGCATTGTGTGCACCACTCACATCCATATCTCCCAGTATGGCCGCAAATCTTCTTAATAAAAGCTCTTGCTGGAGCATCGCAAGTGAAATTAGCAACTTCTTTATCGTAGATGGTGCTATCAATATTGACTCCATCATTCATAATTGTTTCTAATTCTTCAAAAAAGGGCGGAGAAATGCCTCAGCAGACTTTGGCTTTCCATCGCCAAGGTAGATGGATACAACGAAAGGTTTGGTGTCCTTGGCATTCAAAACTCTGATAAGAATTGGCCAAATTTCTCGAGCCTTGCTCTTATAGACAGACAAACCATCAACATTTCCTTGAAGAATCAGCCGTTGACGAGGAATATCCTATTTAACATTACATTAAGCTATTAACAGGTGTACAATTTTGTAAATTAAAAAATAATAAAGCATAAATATATTTATATATATACCGGAATCACATGAATTCCTTTCTTGATTTTTGTCTAAAGGCCTTTTACGAGACCCAAATGGGCAAAGTTGACGTCACCGACAGTAGCAGTATTAGTTTTGCGGATTGTTCTTGGGTCACGGTGAATTTTGTGGCCGCATTTGATAAGTAGCGCAGCAAAATCGCCCAATAGTTCCTGGGTCATATGGGAACTGTGCTTATGGCACAATTTCCTAAGTTCAATCTCTTCATTGCTTAATATGGCTTCATTTTCAATTTCATTTTGTCTCTCGTTATTTCTGATAACGAAAAAATATGTATTTAAAAGTATATCGAGCAAATTATCTTTAATTGTGTTTACCCATCGCAACGAAAAATATGATGGACTTATAGATCCAAAAATAAATAGCAGTCATAAAAATAATGATAAGCAGTCACCAATATCAATATCAACTCTGTACACAAAAGCAGACTATGTATTTATCCGGTTACGAATTAATTACTCTAACCAGTAGATGGCAGTTATGCAAGATATTTTATTCTATAGATTTTATAATGGCCCATATTTGAAAGTCGAATGTTGATTTGGATGTTAATCACCAAAGTCTAGAATTAAAAAAAAAGTAATAGTGCGCCAAGGTAGGCCCAAACCTATTATGCCCTGACCAAAGTGAGCATTTCCTGTATTGTTTTCGTGGTATTTCCAATATAGATTCGACAATCGACCAAAATTGACAGTCCAATGTTCATTTTTAGGAAAACTATCATTATGAAATTAACCAAACCAAATAATGAACCAAAATAGAACCAAAGTGAGCATTTCCTGTATTGTTCTCGTGATATTTCCAATATAGATTCGACAATGTTAACTACAACTTTAAAATTAACCAAACCAATAAATGCACCAATATAGAACCAAAGAGAGCATTTCATTGATTGTTTTCTTAATATTTCCAATATTGATTCGCTTATGTACCAAAATTGGCAGTCCAATGTTCATTTTTAGGAAAACAACCATTTTGAAATTAAACAAACCAAATAATGCACCAAAATAGAACCAAAGTTAGCATTCCATGTATTTCTTATGATATTCCCAATATAGATTCTCCAATGAGCCAAAATTGGCAGGTCAAATTTCATTTTTACAACATTGTTTTATTGTTGGGCCAAGTTTTCCTAGCCAATAGATTTTTAAAATTCCATTTTTGTCTAATTGTATTTGAGCCAATACTAGCCCAAAATTGTCGAAAAACCTCCAATCTTGGATGCTGCCCGGGCTGGTCTTTGAAGTTACTATGAAAAATATTCTCAATATCACAGAAAACCTGTGCCTTATCCCTTGTGCAAATATAAGGCTACCATATCTTTCTCACTGCACCTAGATCTTATTATGGAGGACGGAGGTCCTTGGTAGATGATGGTGTATACTGTGTAGATATCGTACAACTTCCACAGCTATATGGGTGGTGCTGCTGATTAGTCTGTCAGGCGTGCGGAGTAACCCACACAAGCCGTTGAATAATTTGTGAATGGATTATTTATTCTTTAACGAGCTCTCTTCAAAAGTATCCTTATTGTCGGTTTGTAGCCACCAAAGCACAAACCGAGACAGCTCAGCAATATATCCTACAAGTCTTTCCTTCTGTCTTTGGCAGCTATTGTGTGACGTGTGCTTAAAATTTTTCGTCATGTAGTTAATGAAGGACAGTTGAAATACAGTGTAAACTGAACTACACTGTTAGGCTTTACTTTCTTTAAAAGAAGGTAAAAACCCTCGAAAAACGGGCAGATTAGAACGTAGGTTTATAACCCTCGAAATTCGGGAGCCAAAATTAGTTTCAAAAATAGGGGGTTTTAATTCTCATTAAGAGAGAGGGCAAAACATGAGAAACCGATGGTTTTTAATGCTATTTTTGATTTATATTTTGAAAATAAAATTTAAATTTTTTATATTGTTATAGTCCAAATATTATCCTTAGTAAATTAGACTAATTAACAGCAATACAGTATAAAATGGCTCAATTGTATTATCGCCAATTCAGTAAACAAGTACATAATTACATGGGTATAAAACTAATAAGTTACAATAAAAACATAACATAAATCAATAGCATTCTAAAGCAATTTAAGTAAAAATGAATTTGACGCTGATTCAATGGCGATTCTTGCAGTGAAGAGATCCAGTTGGAAGTCTGCTAAAAAAATAATGAAAGTTGTTTACTAAAATGAATTAATTATTGAAACAATATTTACTCCATCTGTATATTTTATTTACCTTCAAAGTAGTTAACGGCCGGAAAGTATAATGTTAAAAAAATAGACTGAGTTCAAAACTTACAGTGCTATCGCCACTAAAGACGGGCACTGACTGAACTCATACTTTGAAAAATGCATGAACCCTTGTGGAATGGAATGTTCACCAAGGTCGATAAAATTCACCGGGGGATTCTTGTTCTCTTCATTGCAACCCGAGGGATTATGTTTCGATTCGATATTAGGGGAGAAACTGAATTGACCCGGGTCAAAATAAATCCTTTCAAGGGGAATCCTATCTTTCCACCCCTCTAAGCTGAATCAAAGCTTTTACATCTCTAAAAGAGGAAGGTATTTTAAATCTCAACGGATTTAACCCTTCTTTACCGAAAATGGTTTCTACTTTAGAATGATCTTTCTCTTTTTGAGCCATGGTTTTACAAATCGAAGGATATGAACCCTCCTTTTAAGAAACTAAGATTAACAGTGTACCACGACAATTCATATTTCCGTCCAATATAATCTAATTTTCATATTTTATATCAGCCGAATAACGGAATAACCCATACAGGCGAGAATAAATCAATACAAAGAATTTAGTAGAGCTAAACAGCATCCGTAATGCGCACAAAAAGTCAACTTTAGAATTTTTTTAAAATAGTAAAACTTGCCGTAGAAGAATGAAACTATTTTAAAAATTAAGAATAAAGGTCACTTAGTAATTTTGAGGGGGTAGACGTCATGGGAATAACGACCTAGTATTTTTAATTAACTTTCGCAGTTTTGCTCAATAGGAAAAGCCATAAGGGAATTTTCGGAAGTGAGGTGAACTAGCGCCGTAGCGGCCAGAACTACAGCGTGGTCGGATTTTGCCGGTTTTTCCTGTCTTGAGACCCCACCATTCTAATTATTCATCATTCTATAAGTGTCTATATGAAGCTGACTTTAGTACACCACCTGGTGGGAGATTTTTTGCGGATGCCTGTACATCTTTTTCCATTTCCAAATGGAGTCCACTTCGAATTCCGTAGGTGGTATTGATTCCAATGGGCATGATGCCGTCGCTTCAACAATGGTTGACAGCGACGTGACGGTCTTGAAGCCTTTTCCGTGTTCACTGCTGGTCG
The DNA here is from genome assembly GCA_030141595.1 of Chydorus sphaericus. NCBI lineage: Eukaryota > Metazoa > Arthropoda > Branchiopoda > Diplostraca > Chydoridae > Chydorus > Chydorus sphaericus. The sequence goes on from CM057927.1 coordinate 1,826,638, forward strand.
AAGGCCCACTTTTGAAACCTGTATTTGATTCTTCTCCTTGTTTGCTCCAATCCCTCTCGGCCACTATAGGTCTTTGCATGCTGGAAATGAACATTTAATGGTTTTACTTTCATATAGGTCTACTAGCTAGACAATGTTATTGTGCCTTTTTACAGCTGTTATTGTACTTTCCTACAATAGGCCATTAATATTCTACTCCAATCAGGATGTCCAACTGCTGGCCTGGCTCGACGCAGGTGAACAATCTGCTATCGACTAGATGATATCACTCAGTGATATCATATAGTCATGATAAACTTAGTGGGCTTATCAAGAGGGTTCCGGACAGATACTCTCGGCTTTAACAGCCGTGATACAAAAACAGCTATGCGTACAAAACAACAAGAGATCTTCTTAAACCATTAAACCAAATCGTCGCCGTCTATAAAAAGGCATTTACCTATGATGGTGAGTTCAATAATGGATTAGCTCTAAAAAAATATTATACTGAGTGCTGTCTTTGCAGTTTCTTCACGTGATCATGACAAATGCTTTTGAAAAATGATGACGACCACTACACTTTCGAAAGGCCGTTTAAGCTCTACAACCTCTTTTTCCTTGGTTATGTTGCATGCTCTTAAGTATCTTCTTAGAATTTAAATTACAATATACCCATTTTACGTTAATATGCCTATACTTATTACAATATGACTCCCCGCATGATTGTGTAATAGAATACACCGGTCTTAAAGCCGTATTACTTTTTTAAGGTGAACTATTCTTTTTTCAGCATACTATAAAATTCTGCGCCAAATTGGATACGAACTCACGTCATAGAAGACATTTAACTATGAAATTGACGCTACTGACTGCGCTATTGAAATTGAATTATGATGCAAACTTCTCTATACTATTTTATTATTATATGACACAAGTAAAGATACATGTCCACATTGAGCTTATTTTAGATTAAATAAAAGAACCACTACAGCTAGTTTTACTTAATAGTAAAAAATATGGTTATATTAGTTTTAGTAAATGTATTCTTTTTTTAAATCTTTGATAACATTTTTTTTGCTTTCTTTTTTACTTTATATTTATTGCACAAAAATTTAATTGAAAACATGACGATAAACCCAGGCATACATTTGAAATATGTAAAACTACATATTTCAATACGAATACAGATTTTGTTAAGGTTTCTTGTTTATCGTATAAGCAGTCATCATATGAAAAAAAGGAAAAACCTTATGTTGGAGTTACTGTCTAGGAAAACCCTAACTCGTTTTTATGATAAATGACAAAAATGGCCCCTAAATGAGTGTATAGTCCTTAAAAAGCTAAAAAATTATGATATTTCCTAATAAAGTAACAATTAAGGTCATTTTCGGGCAAAATACCAGAGTCCGTCTAGGTGGCCATCAAGGCTTAATCCGGCCCTGCTCCTTGGTCTTTCCAAGGTTTGACTTTTGTCTAGTTCTACTTTTAGTTTTGTGACAATTTGAAGTTTTTGATAATCCTATTGCATTTTTAAATACATGAAATAATTAAAAGAACCTCAATTTTTTTTCTCTGAAGTGATGCCAAATTTATTTTGAAATTTAAGTTACTTTACTTTTAAGAAATGGATTCATATATCCGAGCTCGTTACGCATTGTAAATAACAATTGAAAATAACAATGGTAAATGGCCCAATACCCCTAAGAGATTTCGAGTGTATATAATGCTTTTGCGTAGTTTATAGTTTAAGTAAGTGTTTAACGTTTTTTACAACCTAATATAGTTTATAATATTGCTGTAAGCTCTTTAAGTCAACATGAAAAAAAAAATATTTTTGCCTTATAAGAATGAGAGTGTTCTACAGATGGTCCCCATTTGATTTCGTTAAAAGTCCTATAACGGTGTATCAGGAATGACATAATTGCGACCATGTTATAAGACATTAAATCCTACGAGTCTATATGATTTGTTATGGTATCAATCGTTGGAGCTAAACAAAATATCTTATCTTCACATTCTTCTCTTCCACTCTCGCGTGTTCAACGGTGGTCAAAACGCTCGTTTTCATTTGCACGAACTCGCCTACTACTGTAAGAGCTTGAAAAATAATTTATTTGTGTTTAAAATAATTCAAAATAAATTAATATAAAAAGAAGGTTCACCTTTTCCTCGAGCGGACAAGTTAGCCCGACAATCAGTAAACATGGTATGGTTTGAGGCATTCTTTTAGTGATTTCTTCATCATAAAAAAGCACATAATTACATTATAAATTTCAAATATTAAAAAATGACGAAATATCGCATAATTACGAAGCTGGCATCTTACGATGAAAAAATAGCCTTTTGCCAGTGACCAGCTTTAGAAACGTCGCTTTGAGCGAACGAAAAATCATGCGGAGTAAGAGTCGGCATTGATTCCTGAAGCAAACTGAGTTATGTGGGATGACGGATCAATTTAAAAATTATAGTTGTGAAAGTATTGATTTCCTATACTTCATCATACGGAGCAAGACCTGAGCATCGGTCTTATAAGGTATTGAAAATTTTTGGCAGAAGAGTAACCTTATTCTGAATTATACGTATTATCAAGACGAAATTATCATTATTAATTTATTTTTTAGTTCTTTTTAAAAACCACGAGCAAGCGACCTTTGATGCATGTTCTGTATTTGTTTCAATAACAATCTTTTGTTATTTTTTCAAGTGAAACTTGAAATTTTAACATTGAAATTTCAACATCTGGAATTTTTTATGATGTCCATAGTTCTTAACTCGATCTTTTAAGCCTTGGAGGCCAATTTTCCAGGTCAACAACTTCTCTTCAAAAAGACACTTAATCAAACAAAAGTGTTTGAATATGGTGCTTATTTATAATGTCAACAGTATTATCTGCTTTGTGTGTGTACTATAAGAATCACTTATAAATCCCGATCCATTACTTTTTTTATTCACTGATGGTTAAATATCCACATAAGACACTGTTTTAACTCCTCCCAATGAGGTGTACTAAAATGCAATTTATGATCATTTTATCTTTCTTTGTGCTTATACAATTATACATCCAAAATAAAGACTACGCTTCTATAGTCGCCTTCATACAACCGATTGGATTCCACCATTTTAGGAGTTTATCATTTTAAATGGGGAAAGTATTGTTCAAAAGCAATGAGCAAAATAAACGTGTAGAGTTGTCACTGAAAGATTAAAGATTAAAGTTTTGTGAAGGAGTTGTGCCATGATTTGAGTAAACATGTCGGAATTGTTGCTATAGATTACACCACTATAGAATTGACAAGTCACTTCGTCGTTTTGATGAAACGGAAGTATGGTTGATACAGCCATCTAGTGGGAGGTTTTTTGTGCAATATTACCTTGGGTCATGGGAACACCGTTGACCATAAGCAGTTATTCGTGCTTCCAGTTCCGATTGTCTTCCCGAAACACCGTGAAGAGTAATTTCGTAACAATCGTTGACGGGGACAGTGAAAATGTCCCGGTTAAGAGTTTAGATTCGAGTGGATGCCATCATTGAAAACAAAGTCGTAGGAGAGAGACGGTTGAGTGATTTAATGTAACTAATTACAACTAAAAACCACTTGCAAAAACATGTGACAAATGGTATAATATCTACCATGACTTTAAACCGTTTCAAGATACCATCGTCTTTTTCTTCGATCAGACCACCCGATCAATTAACAGTAGAAATACTACCTCAACAATATGATATGATTGATTTCACAATCGCAAATCACCTACACAACTGATAGGGAAAATCAATTAGGAAGTGGTGGGTCTGCTACAGTCTACAAGGAAACTTTTGGCGAATCCAGAGTAGCAATCAAAGTATATTCCCTTGACAAACCAGTCAACAAGAATTTGCTTTTAAAAGAAGCCAAAGAGCTTGTTGCTCTCAACCATCAAAACATCATTAAGTGTTACGGAGCCTTGTAGAAATTGTTGCGATTGTCCTTGAACTTGCGGTAAAGATTGTAATAGTAGGTGACGTTCCCCATTCTATCCATTCGTTGAGACATTTGATAGACATCATTCCATCTAAATTTTTTATCCCACTTCGGAACTGGACCTTCAAGCTCTGTGACATTGGTCAAGCACACATTGAAATGACCACGAAGGTAACCAACTCAATCACGCATCATTCAAAGAGGAGCCGCCAACAACCGGTGAGAGGAACATTTCGTTCGAAGCCCCAGAGGTATTTTCTTGGTTTTTGTTTAGAAAATATGTTCCCTATCGTCTGCTTAACTTGTATGCTGGACTCATTTTGTAATAAGCAATCTTAATCGTTGGGACGAGAAAATATATATACGATTAAATTTTTAGATAAGTTTCTCTGATCTCTCTCATACCTTTTTATTATGGTTTAATTAGTGTCAATCAACACAAGACACTTTTTTATTGGTAGACATTTCAATAAGTCTTAGGGCATTCAATCTTAAGTATTTTTACTTGCTCACTGAACGCTATTTTTCTTTTTAATAGGTTTTCATCGATTGGAAGAAAATTTTGAAAAGTGACATTTATAGCTTTGCAATGATGATGATTGAACTTCTAAATTGCGAGCTAGCGTACCCTTGGGCATGTGATTACTGCGTTGGAAATGCTGAAACTACATCAATAGAAATAATGAATGCTGTGACAAATGTTATGAGACCTTCTGTTATCGAAGACGGTTCTAACGATTCCAATTGCTACATTGGTCTTATGAAACAATGCTGGCAACAAAAAGGCAAATCCAGGCCGTCTGATTTCCAATTGATGCAAGAAATTCAATTTCTACGTGTAAGGATACATATCAAATGTATACATATACAATCAAAGCATACAAGTTACTTATAATTCTCTTTAATCCAGGGTCACCTAGTGAACGAGAACGACGTTGTTTTGTCGGATACCAACCCAAGTAATCTCGAAAATTCCTTAAACTAATCTAGGAATAACCGACAGCTCACTCCTAGCTCTTATTCTCCTTTATCAAAGACCATGGCTTCAAGAGACGTAGCATTGCAATTGAATCGAGATAGAGCTAAAAGGGATTTATTTTTTAGTGGATGTTATGAAGTACTTTCGTTAATGCTCATACATTAATATTGTTACTAAAAAATAAATTAAATTGTTATACAGGTCATAACTACATCAAAGGGAAGCAATGAGCAAGGCAATGGTTCTGGTTCTACTGATCAACCCCAAAATGGAAGCCTAGCAGACAACGTTGCAGTGAGCGCTTTGCACCGTCAAAGCTCATCTGAAATAGAAATAGTGGTACCATAATATTTATAGATTACGTAAATATAATCAAAATTTTATGTAATTCAACTACAGACAAGAAAAACTAATGACCTATCTGATAGCTCCGCCAGAAAGAGGCTAGTTTCGGGTGATTTTTCTAGCAGTTGACGATCGGTAAACAAAACAAAATGGATCAATAAGAACTTAATTAGACGATTCTTTTTTAAAATGTATGATCCAGCATCTCCCTCTTACTGCAACAAATAGTTTTTCTCCTACTAATCCCACCACATGCTAGGCTATTTCTCCAATACATGTACTTTTTTCATCATGGCATTCTCTTATACTATTAAGTCAATATTACATGTATTGATTTATTAAATCCATTTTTAGACACCTTCTGTATACGAAATGACTAGAAAATGATGAAGGAGGAAGTGGCCGAGGCAACATTCCGGATAAACCATTTCCAGTAAGCTGTATATACTGCTTTATTCTGTCTATATTCAATGATTTAACATTTATCCTTTAGGAATCTTCAAGTGAAATAACGTTCGGAAACAATGAAGGACTTCCTCAACAGAGTAATGTTCTAGATCCACCACTCGAAGAAGTAATTATTTTTAAACTTCTGAAACCAAGAACATCATTGTTATTATGTATAAACCTATTACTATCTGTTTTACAGTTGTGAAGGGAAGAAAAACGTGAAGAGGAAATGAAGGTTTAGGGCTATTCAGCTACTCTATTGAAAGTATCTTTGAATCCATTTCAACTCCAGGCCCTACACGCGCACTCAAGCAACAAAGACTCTGATTATTGTTGAAGCAACTGGATCCGGTAATTCTGCATGCTTTTAAATTCCAGCTTTTATGCTAGAGAAGCATCAGTACGGACTGGTGATCGTGCCAATTTTGGCGCTGGATCAAGACCATCAGTTGAACATTACAGAGCTGGAAATTTCATCTGTCATCTTGAATTCTCCTAAACGAGCAGAAGTGCAGTTTGCATTCCGAAAAATTCCGCCAGAATCGGGACACCCATTTCCAAGTGTTATCATTTCAACACCGGAAGCATTTCTAGGAGATGAAAAATCACATGGAGCCATTGATCTAGTGGACCGAAGAGCCCTGAAATTCATTGCTACAGATGAAACTCACTTGACTGCTGAGTGGTGAAATTTCCTTCCGTCTTGCTTTCGATAAAATTAAATAATTGAAGGACCGCTTCAAAGGAAGTCCCTTAATAGCTCTTACAGTCACCTTAGAGCCATCACAACTTGCTGATTTTACGGCCCAAGTCCTTCGAGATCCATTGATTATCCGAGGTTCAATAGATCGACCAAATTTATGCCTTAATATTGCTCCTTATCAGTTGACAAAAGGACTTATGAAGAACACGAAGAACAAACAACTTCAAAAACAAAAAGAAGGCGGAACAGAGAAGAACAAGTGGACTGAAATCGCCAAGTCTATCATTCGTCTAACTGTAGGAAAACCAAAGTCATTGCCTACTGCCCCTTTGCAGTTGACTGTGATTTACTATGCTTCGCGTTCCTCTTGCTGGGATTTCAAGCTTGTAGTTACACTGGTAAAGATATAAAAAATGGCAAGTCTCAAATCTACAAGAGGATGAAGGAGGGAACCATTGACATCTTAATAGCCAAAAAAGCATTCGGAATAGGAGTCAAGCTTCAAAGCTTCGATTCATCATTCAGGTTTAGTTTTACCACAGAATCTCTCCGGCTGGATACAAGAATTAGGCCGTGGAGTGATGGACAACCAGCTGTAGCTTTCTTGCTTGTGAACTAGAATCTAGATGCTGGTCGTCTAAAGTATTGGACTAGTTCTTTGACCAATACGGATGAGCGCCGGGCTCGTTTTCTAGATTTCGAGGACGTATTCTTGTTTTATTCGAACGCTGTTGCTGGTCGCTGCCTCAGAAAGTCCCTTCTTCATTTTTTCGACAATCCATCAGCAAATAACGATCTTTCAAGCTCGACAAATTAAAAATGTTGTACTGGGTGTGTCATCCGCGCAAACGTGCCCTTTAAGGAGATTCCGGATATTAAAGCCATCCTTCGAACGATTCGGCTTCTTTCTAACAAGGGAATGAAAATGATCTACCAGACAACTATTAGTAAATAAAATCTATTATTTGTGTTACTCGAATTTCTCGCTAACTATTTTTTACATTCATTTTCTAGTCGAATGGCTGACAGCATCTGCTGGGACAAGCAAATGGATCAGGAAATATTTCCAAGTTTCATAATTTAAAAAGGAGAAGTCCTATGGATTTCTATCTGGCATGAAATCAGCGCCAGCTGCAACTAGAATTCAAACTGTATTGAAACAATGCTTTTCGATGCGTTATGTATCACCGAATTTCGACTCTTTGGACAACGGTATCATCGTGAAACACTTGACTTTGACTCTTAAAGGAAAGCAGCTAACTGATGGAGAGTTGCAATTGCCGGAACTACCAGATCATGCACTCGAAGAAAAATTCATCTCTGAGTAAGCCTTAACTCTGGATATATATTAATTCATTTTAATTCAATCTAGCCATAGGCTAAATTAAGTTTTGAATTTATTGTAGTACGGATAGTGCGTCATGTGATTCAATCGAGAATATGAGCTAATCAAGAGGAAAGAAGCTGCCCGTCTCCAATAGCCCCCGACTATATATGGGACTATATAAATTTACCAAAAGTACAATCCCAAGGAATTAGGGAGTTTACTCTAAGAGATAATCATGAGGATTAGTCGGTCTATTTGTTACGCAGAGCTCGTTGTGCTGGGGCCAAGGTAGTACATTTAAATTAGTTAGAATTGACGATTGGTTTTAAAATTAAAAAAAAATTCTTAGATTTGTTCTCGTCCTGACATGAATGGACCATGCCAACACGCCATTTCCAACCGTTTGAAAGAGAATTCTCGTAGAAATCATCCAAACACTATTCTTGAACCATCAGGGAAATGCAAACACTTTTTTGTGTACATCCAGAAGAAAGAAGAAAGTAATCAGCGCTGGATTGGATTTCTGAACAATTCTACAAAAGAAGCGTCCCAAGACCATCCAAAACTAGTTCTAAATAATTTGAGCGCCAAGTTGACGAAGTTTGCAGACATAGGTGCAGAACAAGGTACTGTAATAAGAATAGTTTTTTTTTTCATTTTACGTTGTATAAATTTATATTTTATAAATTAAAATTAGACTAGGCCATCTCAGTCAATCCAACGCTAACTGGATTGGGCATCAGACTAGGATACGGCATCGGATATAATCCAACATCCAATCCGCTCGCTGCTGCTAATAGGGGAACTTTGGCCAACAATTTTACTCACTTAAGGCTGATTACGGCGACGATGCTTTGAAAAAAGTGATTCAAGATTTTGATGACCTCATCAAGAAGAAGGTGGACGAACCTAATGCAAACGAGGGCAAAGATCCCGAGTTTGAGAGTGCTCTTTTAGAAAAATGTACTCCTTACATAAGGTATGTGTATACAACTCTTAATCATTTTATTTTACCATTACTATCCATTCAAGTTCACATTTTAAACTATGCATTTTTTTTGAATTTTAAGATAAACGTAGAATCTTATACAAACAAAAGATATGTAATGAGTTATTGTAGTAACTTATAAGTCCTACAAATAATAATCCTACAGACTTGATTTGAACCATTCTTTAGATTGTAATGTCATTATACTAAATTTCATCTATATTTAAAATGCTGATACATTATATTATTCTTTTCACGCATTCAGGACAAAGAATTTTAGCGGGGAATTCAAGTTTGTGTTGATGCAAACTCCTCAAATGCTGGAAGTTCTTTCACAAGGCACATTCGTCGACGGCACATTAGACGTCGCCGCCCCAAAGAACATTTTGTTCCCGTATCTACTGAACGTGGTCTGCTACAATGAAGAGACCATGGTTTTCCAAACAGTTGCAAGAGTGTTGCTCAACCGACTCACCACTGAAGCATAAAAGATAGTCATACCTGAAATTTTCGCTTCAACAAACGAATTCTTACTCTAACTTACAAAATAACATCCTAGTTTCGACCATGGGCAGCATGTCTCTGCATGGATTGTAGATTTCAGCAAATCACAGTACAATGCCCTGGCAGACTGTATCGGAAAGAAAACTGCTAGGTCGCACATAGTAGACTGTAAAGTCCACTACCAGAGAAATGTACAGAAGATAGCCATGAAGATCTGCGGCTCTGACAAGGAGTCATTCAACTTGTTCACTCAAATTGCTTACATGATTCCCAGTCTAGCTGAAGGAAGCGATACATTTCTTGCTTTCGCGATCTTTTGCGATTATGTCTCGCTAGAAGAAGAAAAGGGCAAAAACTTTCATACCAAGCATCTTGGATTTGATCTTCGCGCTCTCGGCCAGGCTCTTAGAGTGGATACTGGGAAATGGTGAGGAGCGAAAAGTTGGGTCGAGTGGTGGTCCACGCCCACCAACTTGGCAATGTTTACGAATTCTTTCGCGGAAATGACCGACGCGAAATGGAAGGTTGTTCCCAAAACAACCAATGCAGTTGATTCTTTAAACAAAGTGAGCCAAGTTTACTCCACTTTGTTTACTAACATGATGGAAAGGTATTACCGAATCGACAGAAACTCAGATTTGGAGGTAAATGATTTCATTGTTTTAAATATATCAGTTGTTCATCACTAACTTTATTTTAAAAATTAGTCCTTAGCCTCATCTAAAGGTGTTTCTATTGGTGGATTTACATGGAAAAGGCGTGAAACTTTTCGCCAACAAAGATCCAAGAGAAGCAAAGCTGGTCCCAGTACCTCTCAGCCGGATGATGTTGATAGTGATCATATGGAAGCCTATGATGAATAAAGACGGGATTCAAACTCTTTTGTTGTTATTCTGTTATTTTAACTGTTATTTGTTGTTGTTGTTATTCCTTTCTCCTTTGTGCGTGTACTCTTTGTATTCACCAAGACTGCTTTTTATGATAATACCAAGATAATTACATTGACACTGTTTAAAATTATTTTTTAAATATTTTATGGAAAACGAATTGAAGTAGATGATTGACCCCAATTCCAAGATCTTTAACTCTTTTGAGAAAATCACTTAAAATTTTTGTATAGGAACATTTCTAATTAGAGATTTACTTTATTGATCCATTAAACAAAACTTTTTATCAAGAAAACAGAATAAATAAATTTTACAAACATTCAGAAATATACAGAAAATAGTTAATGCATGCTCAAATTACTCGTGATCGTAAAGATCATGAAATTATTTTGCAATCAAGTAAAAGCAAACGCTTTTGCTATTAACAAAGTTAGGGTTGAGCTAATTAATATACCAAGAAGCGATCACTTTCGTTTTAATAAAAGTTAGGCAGGGGGGCTAATATTACTAAAAGCGATAACTTTCGCTTTTAACAAAATTAAGGGTAGGTTAATATACGTAGAAGTGGTCGCTTTCGCTTTTAAAAAAGTCAGGGGTATGGGAATTTAAAAGGAAAAGAATGCGATCACTTCTAATGAAAATGGATAAACAAAAAAATGTGACATCAACCTTAAACTGAATGCTTTTGCTTTTGAAAAAATTAGGCGTATAGCAAATCCAACTAGAAGCGATTCCTTTCGCTTTTGAGAAAAGGATGTATAGACTCGCTTTTTTGAATATTCAGAAGCGAATGCATTTGCTTATGGTATTTTTTAGAAGCGGAAGAGTTCGCTTTTAGCCGGGAAGAAGCGGAAGAGTTCGCTTTTAGCCGGGAAGAAGCGAATGCGTTGGCTTATTGCGGGCTAATAGCGAATGCTTTCACTTTTAGTCGACCCCATTAGGTCGATTCGCTTTTAAAAAAACTTTTAAGGAGCATCCATTCGCTTCCCAAGTGAATAAAGATGACCCCTACTATACACGTTTTGCGTATTATACACAGCAGCGATTGACTCCCTTGTTTTGCTGGTTTCATCACCCAAAAATTGATGAAAAAGACTAAATACCCCGTCTAGAGTTATGAATCTATATTTTTACGGGTGCTTAATTTATGGGGTAATAACCTTTCTTACATGCTTAATATCCACGCGCTTAAGTACTCGGGAAAATTTACTATGCAATGGGATCATATCAACAAAGGGAAAATTCATCATTTCAATCAAGGATACTCATGTTTCATCTTTTTTTCATGGCATAAATCTGATTAAATACCGAAAATGCGAAGAAAAAACGGAAAGCAACACCAAAAATATTTGTAATAAATAACCTATTATTACTTTATTAATAAGCGAAGAAAAAACTGGAACATCAAAAATATTTATAAGAAATAACCTAATTTTTTTTAGTTTTGAAAACGGTATCAAAATTATACTACTTTTAATGTTTTTGAACTTTTCAACATAGATAATGTGACTCATCGAAAGAAGGTGTGAACGAACTTTTGCCAGCTGTTCACAATTTTCTTCAAGTTTGAACTCGTTTTATTTTCTACTATAAATACAAAATTTTTAAAAGTTTCAAGTACATTCTCCAAGCTTTTTTGCCATTCTTTTCTAAGAGCTTCTTGATTGTCTTCTGCAAACGTGAGTGTTTTTTTCTTTTCTCTAAAGAATAAAAAAATTGAGTTATGGTAGTGAAATTCGAAACAGGTGTTTCATTTAATTTTGAGCTAAGTAGCAGAACTGAATTTGGTATGTAGATAAGTAAAGTTCTAACTCTAAAAATATTGCGAAAGAATTACTCAGAAGAACAGTGGATGTTTTCGTTGTACGGTACATTATTATATTGTTAAAGGCCTGCTTTTCACGCTTAGAAATATTTTGTAAATTGAATAAATAAATTATAATTGCTATTGAAAAAATAAAAGCGTTCGACAATAGGAAAAAGTGGATGACCTTAAGTAGTTCAAATCTTTCGCACTTAAATAGGAAAATTGTTAATCTTGTTTTAAACAATTCAAAAGAAATATTTAAGATGTTCATTTTTAACAAATTCATCAAATATGAGGCAAAATATGCTTACAAAGTTTTACTGTATACTTTATAAAGAAGAAAACATAGCTGTTAAACTTATACATGTCTTTTATTTAGAACACTTTTGCTGCCCAACATGCTGTCAACACATACATTTTTACCTCTTTTAATTATATTCGGATACGTGACTGCCGGGACGGATATCACCATTGCACGAGACAACGGGTCTTGTTTGAAGTATGGTAGTGACATGAAACTATACTCAAGTCCAAGTTTTACGTCTTGCAAAGAAAAATCTAACCAAATTCGGTGGATCAAAACGAGCTATAACAACAGAAAATTTTCAATCTGCATTCCAAATAAACCCACATGCTTAGGCATCGATGGAGGACACGGAATGTCAGGGGTGTTGGTTCCAATGCCATCACCTAGTAAAAACTTTCTTTGGTCATCTACACCTGCAGGAAAAAATAATGCTGTAAATATAGGTTTGATAGGGCCAGGGGAATTAGTTGTTGGTAAACTTTGTGCCGATGTTTCATCGATAGGAAACAATCTGAAAATGACTTCATTCCATATGTAATGAAAATTCAAAGTCACAGCAATTCATTTTGTTTAATAGAAAGATTATTTCCCCTCTTTATTTGTTTTTAACAGTCTCATCTATGATTATAAAATTTTTGTATTTTTTTAATATCCATTATGAAATAGTCACAATAGAACCTTACTTGTATATTTTGCTGTTTTCATTTTGAAATGTATAATAAACAGAGTTTTACAATGGAAAAAAAAGGCTAAACTATAGAATGCGACTACGCTTTTTCCGTCAATTAGTGAAATTGAATGTCATCCCGAATGGAGTTTAAAAATATTTAAAAAAACTAAAATTCTAAACAATTTAGTATTTTAAGTAAATTAAGGGATATGACTTAACTAATCATAGCATACACCGAGAATCGAAACTATTATGTTGCTCACAGGAGCCTAGTACTTTACCAAAGAGCCTGCTGGGCGACGAAATCCCAACAATTTTTTACGTAGTAAATTGTGTATCATACAAACACATATATTTATTTCGAGCCCGAAAGGCGAGCTTTTAATCCAGTCGTTGGAAAATTTACCGCTAGATGGTGCTGGTAAACCTCTACGGGGACTCGATTTGAGGTTTCAGATTCTATTTTTTTTCTTCTTCTCCATTTCGATATCAAAAGAACGGCTGAACCGATTTCTTTTTGCAATAGCTCATTCGATGCAGAATTGTGGCGAGATGAGGATGGAAAAAAATGTTGAATAAATCTGAAAAAATAAATTCATAATAAAAAAAAAATGCGTAAATATGGCATCGTTACTTTTTTGACAGGAGCCCTTTTTTAAATAAGCTTCGGCGGTTAGCCGGAAAAGGCATGAATGTAATTTTGATTTGAGTAAATAACGGAAACTACTTATAGTTTAAACTGCCCGAAATGGGAAGAGTGGTACGAAAAACGAAGCTCGGGGTTAATATTAATTTATGTTTTCAATCGAAATTCAAAGCAAGCCGTTTAAATATTAATAGTACTATAGTATATTGTTTTCAAATATAAAGCAACGAACGAATATAAGCCCCCCAGAAAAAAATCTACAGTCACCTAGCATATTATAATAGATTTATAAAATATTACATAACTGGAACGGGGGGGGGGGATTTAATTCAGTCGGAGACTGAATTATTCTAACAAGGGCGAGCCAAAAAGCGAGCTTTTCTATCTTAATATATGGATATTAAGTTAAACTAACTGTTTTCATAATTTAAAGTATATTAAGTATTAATAAAAAAACGGAGTAACACTTTATAGCTTTACCAAATAAAAGAATTATTTAATCCAATGTGTTCCCTATCATTAGAAAACTGTATAAACATGTTATACTAATTTTCAAAATCGATGAAAAATTTAAAAATTCAAAATTTAGAGTTACTACAGCTAGCATATTAACTATTTAAATAAACTTAATTTCAAAAGAAAATTCATTACTAAAATTTATCTTTAATTAATAAACTTGAAGGTGACTTATTTTGCTGCTTGTAAGGCTTTATTGTGCACAGAAAAGCACTTTACTGAATAAGGTAAATGTAGCACTGCAATAATGAAAAAACGAGTTTCTAAATTATGTGGCTGCAATCGCAGTCTCTTGTGTATATAGTAACGTGAAATATTGATCAGCTACGTTTATTGCGCTAAAGAAATCACAGTAAGATGGGAGTCACTGTTCAGTCAGTACACTTTAGATTAGATGAATCTGAGGGATCCCCACCACCACTACACATGTTAAATTCCTATATCGACTACCGTGAAAAGCATCTCTGCTCATGTTAAGAATGGTAGAAACGTCCATCTCACGTAATTCTAAGAAGAGTCAGGTATACCCACATTCACAGAAGGGAAGGGATAGATCAACGTACGGGAAGCAACCGTTTGTTGAATGGGAGGTGAATGACAGCTACAGACTGAAGGGCAAGCGTAATACTTTATTTAAAAAATTGAATTGAAGAGGAAATGCTTACGAAATTCCCACAATTACGCCGCTCCACGCCGGTCTTTCATCAGAGATAATTTTACATTTTAAAATTCCGTCTGCTTAATTATTACAAACTAGTAATTTTCTGGAACTTATTTGGGTACCCAAAAACATTTGCCTGGTTAGTTTTTTTTTTTTATTATTATCTGAACTTGAAAGTCTAATTATTGGCATTATAGCATAACGTGATACGAGTGGCACAACTCTTAAAAAGAGCCAGACATACAAGAACCGGCCAACAGTGTTCAACTTCTCCTACCCAACCCATTCCATTTTCCTACAGAGACATATATTGTGTTTCTCCCAGTTATGCATTTACCATGTAGGAAAAATCAAGAAGACGACAATTATTCCGCCTACGTTAACCCCAAACAGGATGGGGTAAACATTGCCAGCCTAGACCCCATTGACATCCGTATTTCCTAATAAGCTTTATGTTTCAAACTTGCCAACAGATGGCGCTGCAGTAGAGGAGTGATCGCTCACTAAGAGTTCGCTCGCGCTCTACCTCCTAGCTTTTTGCAATCTAGAAATAAATCAATGAAAAATTCTAGCTCAAAAATTCGATTTTTCCAAGCCGAAATTCGGAGGGAACTTTGGGACTTGGGATCTTACACGCGCGGCGTACAGTACTTAATAAATTGGTAGCTACTATATGTACTTATATTAAAAATGCTTCATTGATTAAGTTTCCATAAAATTAGCTTTAATTTTTCGGTAATTTTCCAGTATTAGGTTAAATTTTCCAGTATCTGGTAAAAGTCCCGGTATTAGTTTCTACTCATATAAATTGTAAAAAAAAATATTCGGGCTGATATTGCTCATTGAAAACGGTTTTAAACAGCCAAGCTGCCACGCCTCATTAGGAGGAGTTAAATACAAGTCTCACGTCGATATTCCAGCATGAGCGGTGGCGAATAGCATAATTGGTCGCTGGTATAACAAGAAGCCCACACACGCAACGCAGAGAATTCCATTTACATCATTTATTACTTTAGAAGAAAATAAGCACGATGATCCAAACACTTTTGTTTAATCAAGAGTAATTTTGAGGAGAACGTGTTGTTGAACTGGTAGATAAGCCTGTTGGGCAGAAAAAATCCGATTAATAGCGATGTTCATGTTCAAAATCAAAAAAAAAATCATGAAAATCTTTTTTTTATCTGGAAAAATTAAACAAAATTTCTTTTTTCATATTTTAAAAGCAAAATACAAAAATTTTAAATTTCAAAGAAAATAAAAAATCTAGTCGAGAATTAAAATAAAATGCAAAATCCTTAAATCTTAAAAAAAATCAAATAAGGATAAATCTACCAAATATACAGAGATTTATATTTCTTCATTTTTAATATAGAAATATTTGTATGCTAAAATAGGGTTTTTTGTCGCCGGTACTAAAGAGTTGGTTAGCCTGTGCATTGGCTAATGGAAAAATTGGTTAGCGAGTGCATTGGCTTATAGTCTTTATTAGCGAATGCATTGGCTATTTATGATTGGTTAGCGAGTGCATTCGCTAACCAAGAACCCTATATAGGTTATTTCGCTAATCAAAGAACGATATTAAATATCGGTTGGTTAGCTAATATAGCAAAAAGAGAAACCCCATATCAAAGCCACTTTGCTGAAAGCAACCAACATGTCCATCAACCAAAGCAGCACTGCAATGTATGACAACGTTTTCTGGAACGCTAATAGCTACAGGCCTAATAAGTTGACAAAAAATTTCAGGTATGCGAAAAATGAACACAGCTGCTAAGAAAAAAATGACTGATACCATGACTAGCAACGACAAGCTCAGCTTGAAAACAACTGTTGACGTGCCCGAGTATCTTAACATTCAAGCAGAAGCGGGTATTGAACATGGACGGGAAAACAGTGAAACTAAAGAGAGTATTGAAAAACTTCTTAAAGAAAGTAAAGAAAAAGTTCAGTGGGACGGATTAAAATTTATTCCCAAACCAACGTCCTGTTCATGGGTAAACTTAGCCAAATTGCACGATTCCAAGACACTAGTTGATCGGAGTGTTAAAATGCAATATTCAACATCAACTTTGTCTGTTCAACTAAATATGCCTCCACGTTTGGGACTCTTACCTGCCTATCCTCTAATCGAAATGGAGAGAAAAATTGAAGGTAGGAAAAATTAAATCCCATTTATTTTAAATGTGCTACCATTTTTATGATCGTACTTTATTTAATACTAGCTGGCCCTTGCTTCGGCTTTGCCCGAATGACTTTTCAATTTGTATTGATTGGTTTTCTCTATAGTTTATCGTTAAGTAATCATTGAAATACAAATGACCAATTTGAACAACTTCAGTTGGTTGACATATTCCAAGTTGATCCTTATTAGTCGTGGTGTTATAACCCGTAATTTTAAAAAATACTGTTTTTATTTTTCTAACAGTCAACTATTTTTTTAAGGATTATTACATTTTAATTCTGAGATTACCCAGGAATTGTTGCCAAAACCTATCATCATCTTCCATGCTTATCTCATGGAACCTAAATATGATTTTGGGTCCATGATATCTTACACCTGCCTGAAAGTAAACATTTCTCAAGAAATGTGCATCGATAATGGTGTTTTAATTGCTCAAATAGAAGGAATCTACGAGTTTACTTTCCATGAAATTTCAATCTTTCAATTAAATTTGGATCAGTTTCGATGGCTAGTATATATCTGATGGTCAATGGTAGAGCCTTACCCTTTGTCAGATACAGCTAGCAATGTCAACCCTTCTTCTTTTAAAGAAAAACCACTTCGTTGCTTGTCTATTAAATACGGGCTATTTAGTCAATTTTGAGAGCTATGAGATCCCAAATGCCCATTTCACGGTTCATCTTCTTTATTCTTCCCGCCAAAATGCTTCATTTCCTCTTCTGAAATAATTAAAATATCTATTTTAATAACTAGCTGTATCTTGCCTTCATTTGTTTTATGGTGTGTTGATGAGTGACTAAATTCACCATGTTGAAAATACATTGTTTTGGGAGAAAATGTTAGATGGCTTTTCTTCTAATATTTTTTTCCAAAAATACAACATTCTTTAGCATACAATGTCTGTGTTGAATACATACAACGTACAGTTCAATACATAAAACATTTTTTAAGGCGACCATTTAATTATGCAAGTTTAGGGCAAGACAATAAAGAATTGATTGATTGTTTAGACAACTTATGATTTTTTAATCAAACTTGGAATTAACTGAAAAATAATTTTAAACATGATTTTACAGGTTGTGAATATTGAGATATATTCAGATCATCAAATAAATCATCATCACAGGCAAAAAATTCGCTCATATACTGTCAACTCTTACATCAAATTTTCCAACACTAGTTAATTTTAGGAGGAATAAGATTAAACAATCATTACTTTAGATATTTCTTTTGAATTTCAAAATGAAATGGGAGCATCTATAATACATTTCATTTTAAAATCATAAATTTATCATAACGAAATTGAATTTCAAAATGAAATGGGGGCATCTATAATACATTTCATTTTAAAATCATAACTTTACTCAAGGATTTGGTAGGCTACTTTAAACATGCTTTAAAATAAATGTAATTAGATAGATAATTAGACCTTTTATTTGAAAACAACTTGGAATTTGAGAATGTTTCTGATTTTTTAATAAAACCCAAATGACAAGCTTAAAAAGTCTAGATTTTAAAGGCATTTAACATTCTGACTGACATTAATAATCTTTTACTTTGAATTAGTTATTGAAAACCCATGCTCCATACATTGACATAAAGGGCCTTTCAACTTTACCACTACTCCATCATCAGCATTAAAAAATGTGACAATCTAGCCTCTGACTTACAGGTTAAATATACACTAATTGTGATTTTCTGAAGTACTTGTCCTCATATGGCTATAAAGCGTCAAATATGCTTCTGGCTTCTCACCTTAAAAAATACTTTGAAATATATGATAATGACTGCTATAAAACATATGTGCGTATGTTGCTTACAGCATCGAGTGTGTTGCACTTAGAGAGACTTATTTCGATGTTGGTTGTCGCATTGATAATGCAGATAAATTGCAGTAATAATGTATTGATAATGCAGATAAATTGCAGCAATAAAATTAAAATGAATTGCAGTAATAATGCATTTGAAATAAAGATAAACTGTTTAAAACTATCGGCTAAACTATAAAATGTGACTACGCTTTTTTGCCAATTTACTTTAATCAAATGATTTACCTGTCTTTATTATTTAAGTGAAAAAGCATGGGATTTAAGGGTGAGGAACCTGCGTTTAATTGATATATTTTATCACTTAATTTCTGTAAAATATTGAAAGTGGACTTATTAAGTAAATTAATGAAATCGATTGTCGTCACGAATGGACTTGATCCTATAATCTTTTAAATATAAGGCTATACTACTTACTACTATACCAATGAGCCAGCTGGACGATTGAAACTTAGTAATTTATTAGCTTGTGAAATATGTTAATATGTAATATACTTAGTATACATACATACATATATATATACACACACGTGCATATATATACATATATGTGTGATATATGTATTCGTGCGTGTTTATGTATGTATGTATATTCATATGTAAAAATATTCAATTAAATTCGTTAAAAACTGAGTAAGAAAATCAGACCAAAACAAGGTAGGCCTATTCGATTATTATTTTGTTATTATTGTTCAAAAACAATCAAGCCGATCTTCTTCATAAAAGCCCATTTTTAACAGCCAAGCTACCACGCCTCATTGGGAGGAGTTTAAAAAAAACCTTTTTTGGATATTCCATTAAATACAAGTTCAGTAAATGCAAGGTTCAAATTGCTGGATAAGTTGACTTGAATACGGCACGCACAGGAGTTTTTCATTGGGTTTGTATAAGGGTTGTGCACGTTAGTGGTGAGGGATTCATACGTCAGGGATTCATAATTAGGCAGGAGCTTGAAAGTATGTAACTTATCAACAAAAGTTGGATCTGGTTGAGATGTTATAACCAGTTTAATTAAAACATCCTTAAATGAAGGAGCTGCATCCTCTCTTTCCTCGCAATAAAAAAAGATCCTCGTCTCCTTATTCCACATAATCATCATCACCACGACCTTCATCCTCGATATCTAAAAAAATGATCCGCCACTTCGTCTACGGTCTGCTCTCTCACATCTATTTCTAATTCTCGCTGATTTGTTTCAGCCAAATATTGTTCCATGGCATCATTTTGAATTCTTTCATTTTCGGCCCATTCTTCCTCAATTACGTTTTGTGGAACAAAATTAGCACCACCCAATTAGCATACCGAATACCCCAAAATTGTTCTTACTTTGTAAAATTGTATCATACAAAGGCCGTTTGGGCGAGATGGTAACGCGTTGGGCTCCCAGGAGACCCAGGAGATCCGGGTTCGGTTCTTTGTCTTACCAAGCCTTTTTATGAATAAAAAAACGGGCGAAATTGGTTCATGGAAAACCATTTAACGTTTACCGTTGATGCGGAGTTTACCCTCCCTGTTCTTTCCCTTTTCTGTAGATCCTCACTATACGAATAATATATAAAGCACTAGATATATTATCTTTAAAATTGTGACACTTTGTATAAGTCATTTGGCTGTTTAGAAAAGCATTGTGCTCCTACGCTAAAGATATGGGTTTGATCCCCTATCTTGCAATATCGTTTTACCAATTATTTAAGTAAACTGGTGCTATAACTGGCCGCAGATTAAGCTTTAATTGAAAAGTAATGGAAATCAAACTATAAACCCGAAAAGCTCACTCGGTAGCACGGAGATTTTCTATTGCGCATATCAGAGGTTCGATTCCACCAATAAGGTTACTTTTTCGCATGTTGTATCTCCTCATGACGTAAGACGTGGATGAGGCCAACGGAAATAACGTCGTAATAACTAATGACTAATAACAAATACAACCAAAAAATGTCAAATGGAAATTATATTATTTCACCTTTTTTTTAAGAGTTAACGTCTTTTTCCCATCTTTTTCCCAAGTCCTAAAATACCAGGAGTTGGTCGAATAAATATTTAAACTCAACGTATTTTTAAAATGCGCATTTCGTTTCCCGGGTTTCTAAATAATATAGGTCTGCTGGAATAATTAAAAGTAGAAGTGTATCAAAAATGTTTATTTCTTATCTTTTCCTCGTTTCGCTAAATATTACGAGTCGGCTGGAAAATATTAAAAGTATAAGTATATTTGAAATCTTCATTTCTCATATTTTTTCCGTGTTCCTAAATACAAGGAGTCGGACGGAAAAATATAATAGTAAAGGTATATTCAAAATGTGTATTTCCTATCTTTTACACGTTCCATTCAACACCGCTTCATTTTTAACAACATATGGTATTAAAATGGTATTATATTTATGTTTTTTCTCGTGCAATCTGGTGTCGTCCCACTCATCCTAGATTTACGATTTAAGTATCAGATTGTACCAAAGTTTCCTGTGTGGGGAAGCTCTATCATAATTCCTCATAAACACGAATTATTTATTTTACCATAAAATCCTCCAAACCGGACAAGGCTTCATGATCTGCCTTAGCCATTATCTATAAGACATTAAAATAAAGTTTAAAAAAAATTTAACTGCAAATAACTTTGTAAATCGAAATTTGATTTTTTTAAATTTACGTTTCAAAATTAAAACTTCAAAGGTGCATAGGTAGAATTTATTCCTTTTGTAAACAGTAAGTAACATAACTGTAACCGTGTTAACAGCAATAAACATACCATATCCGGTAAAATACGGGAAATAGATTGAGTAATACAGTGCCGGCTCGGTTATAAGGACACTCGATCATAAGGACAATTCGGTTATACGGACGATTTTTTCTTGCTCACCTTTTGGGCGCGAAAGGGGAAAATTTCAAAAGCATCACTCTTCTTTCACTAATTCTTTCTCTCTTCCTTCATTTCTTCCTTTTGGGCAATGAAATACAGAGTGAAAATGGAGATGGAATGAAGAAAAGGGTGAAAATTTTTTTTTCTTTACCTAAACTGGAAAAAATCGAAAAATTTTGCGCTTTGCACTTAAATTGGCCTTTTTACTACTATTACGATCGGTACTTGGTTATAATGACCATTCGTTTATAAGGACACGCACAATTTGTCCTTATAACCGAGCCGGCACTGTAGTAGAGACTTGAATTGTTTGAATTTGAGTTTTTTAAATGCTAAAATACTTTATATGATAATTTAAAAAATCGTTCGCTGTAACTTTTTTTTTTAAAAATTAGTTTATGAGGCGGATAGGGGAAATACGAGCACTCTTAACCCGATAACCGCAGTAGGTTTTCACATGACGTGGATCTGATTAGGCTAACTTTTTCTTGCATACTTACTAGACAAATGAAAATTTGCATTGTGCAAGTCTACTTGAAAAGAGCATAAATTATTCATTTATTTAGTAGCCCTAAGACGTTAAATAGGTGATACTCTGAGTTGTATTTAAATCTCGTTTGGTAAAATTTTAATTTAACGATACAGAAATAGGGACGAAGAAGAGCTTTCTCATTTTCTAGCATGAAAAAAATCAATGACAGTTTTATTTTAAAGTCGTTGCTTTGCAGACTGTTTTCAAATTTTCTAGTAACAAGTGTCTTAAAACAATTGAAAATATGTTCGCACAGTTTCATTCAGTAACATGTAAGGCAAGAAAAATGTAGACGATGCAAAATTAGCATATATTGACATCACTTTCACTTGTAAAAATTACAATCGTCAGTTTTTTTGTATGCTGATAAAATCTAATAGTATAATTATGGAAGATAAAAGCCTCGTATATTCCAAGGTAGTATGCGGTGCTTTTGCCAAGGCATTATAGAACTACCACATCAACAGTAACACTGCGCCAAAACGGGATTCCAACAATTATCTCGTGAAAGAACTTCCACGAGGTAGTATATCTGTAACTTAGGGCGTTAAGTGGTTGATCAAGAGGTTGTCCAAAAGTAGCCGACGAAGGAGGATTTACAACAATCATCCAAAATGTTGGATAACGAGAATCCGATGAAACTAAATTAAACGGTTTGAGCTGTTGTTCGATAAACAGGGCATGGCGCTTAAACGGATGTACGCCTGCCTGTTTATCAACAATTTGTTTCACCGCAGCCGTATTGATACCCTTGATAGTACCAACGGGACTGTTTCTTCGGGGTTCGCCTGTCCAGTAGACGCTCCAACCACCTTTTTTCACGTCACCAACAACACCATTACATTGCCAACACAACATATAGGCGGATTGCACTTGTACATGCGTTGCTACTCTTTCATCAAATTTTGTTGCATGGAACTCCCAGGCTTCATAGAATACCCATGATATACCAAGTGGGTAGTAGATATCATCAAAACGTTCATAGAGGGCTCGGGTTACATCGACTGTTGAAGAAGTCTGCATGAGGGTCAGAACTTGGGAGATGTATTCGTTGACTATAGGTCTTTCCAATCTTGCACATTGCTTCATCGCAAGTTGGAGCCTTTGGAGAATTGCATCTTTTTTACCACTCAAACTTTGAATTCGAAGATCCCTGAAAACAAAGAGAGAAAAATACAAATACAAAGTCGATTTAATACTATTTTCATCATTAAAAATTCCATATTGTTTGATTTTCTATTTTATTTTAGTTCTGTAACGCATATAGTATAAGTATAAAACATTAAATAGTTTTCAAACTGTTTAAACAAAAAGGCCACAAATGGTAAAAAAATAACTATAAATAACTAGTTTTGTCCGTTTTTAGAATGACCAATTAAAGATCTGCTGACATAACCGGGTAGCACATAATTAAAAAAATAACTTACTATGGAAAGGGTTTGGACACTATTGAACCAATAGACATTAAAGTAAAAATTTAAACATGTTCAATTAATGGGAAATAATTGGACAATATTCAACAGCATTTTTTTTACTTTAATTGAGAAAGGGTTAATAAGTTCCACAGAAATCAAGATCCCAATAAAATCTTTGTCTTAAAATAATGAACATCATATTTACCCGTCAAACTTGTCCGTATTGTTGATGACTTTTGAGTAATAACTTATGCCTATGGCACCAACGTTCAATAAAGTGATGAATCTTTCCATCATAGCATACATTCTCCTACTTCCACACTAAATTATGTGTGAAAAATGAATGAAAATGGACAATCCGTTGCGCAAGGCAAAAAAAAAATTAAAGTCCTTATTTTAATAGCTTTTAAATGGAAAATCATTACAAGTTTTGAAATCTTGCAAAATTTGTAATGCATCTATTATTCTTTTTAACCTTTTTAAAATTATTTAAAAATCTTAATAGTTCACAAAGGAACTGTTGTTAGCATCTAAATTTGTAAAACTATATTTCTAATTTACGTCGTAAAGACTTTGCAGGGTTGTCAGAAGATCAGGAATAACAGTACTGTGACCAAGCATGCCATTTACGAATATGACTAACTGGTCATACAAATCGACGGCTCTTGACTCGATGTTAATAGTGCTTGTGAATTGGATGTCATTTACTCCACCCACGACGGCCACTTCAACGTCGTGGTACACATTGATCTCTTGTTGAGTCAATTTCTTTTCGATTTCTTTTAGTTGATTTTTTACTTCTGAGAATTCTTCGGTTACTTTTCCCAGCACATCTTCCAAAGTTTTTTAGGAGCTTCAGGGTTCAGTAGAGAGTTGATTATCTTGTGGACCTCGTAGATTTTTGGCAGGAAACCGATGATTGTCATAATAGGAATGGCACAATTAATGTCATATGCATGGATTGTTTTCTCCCAATCAAATTCTACCCCCATATTACTGTAAGAAATATTCGTATTTTCTATTGCTGGAAGTTGTACTGATGGAGCATCTGAACTCAACAATGCAGTTGCATTGGTCGACGGAACGAATTATAATAGAGAGAACATCCGAATAAGTTGTCATCTTCGGCTTCAAAGGTTCTCTGTGATGGAGTTTAAATGTAATTTTTTAAATGTTTAAAGGTCTTTGATGTGCATTGGTAAAATACGGCAGCTCTGAAAGTTTGCGAATCAACACGGTTCCTAAAAGATGCTATACCACCGCAATTTTTTAATTTAAAAAATCCTTTAAAGACGTTTATATAAAGTGCTAAAGTGACCACAAGACAAAACTTCTTTAAACCCATGCTTGGGGAAGTATATGGGAAAAGCTTGTAAATTGTTCAAATTTATTTTTTAAATATTATAAATTAAATGCCCTAACAATGTAAATAATCGACCGAATATAAAACAAGTGTTACTTTTAATTTAAATATTTAATTACCCACCCAAGAAGTTATCGAATATGAGACCATAAAACGGAAAATACAGAGGATGACTTCTTATATGCATATACCATCATTTAATTGAAAAATATGCATACTTGAATTGTAAGAGAATTGTGTCCCTCTACGACATATCACGTTATTTTTTAAATCGTCCAAACACCACAATTTCAAATAAACAAAGTAATAATTAACATTTCTTATTGTCTTATTTTGGTGAGCTAAATCACAAGCATTGAAACTGTTTAATATTTTGCCGCGACAACTTATTTGGTAATGAACTAAAATATTACGGAATTTTATTACGGAGTTGTCGACTTACTTATAGGGCTTACCAAAAATTTAAAAACTTAAAAACTTTTAAGATTTTGACAAAACTTTGGGGATCTCTTACGGAGATTTTTACAATTACTTTTAAAAAATTCTAGGGTGTACGAGAATTTTTATCAGGCGAATACGAATTGCTAATCACACACCTGCTGCAAGTGTACATAAAATTCTTAGGAAAGGTGTTATGATTTTTTTTTTGAATGTGGCTAGATGAATCAAATGTTAGGGTCGATAACATTTCAACCGCCTGTGTGAAATCATGATCATAATACTCCTTTCAAGCGTTGGCACACTCTGACTTTTATTTTTTTAAATTTTGATATTAAAAATAATTTCTCAAAAGAAATGTTGACCAAAGGTGTCATTGTCACTCATCTTTTCTTATTAAACTACCACGAATCATAACAAACCAGTTCCAATAAGGATTAACATTTCTCATAGTGAATTGGACTCATTTTTAAGGGCTCTCTTGTATTTATCAAAGTTCCAGATGAAACGTTCCAAGCTGAGCTTCATTTAGAGAGGAATCTTATCCGCCCGAATTTCGAAATGATTCATGCCGGCTGCAGAGCTTAATGTGCCGGCTACGAAAGAACGCCGGACATTATGGAGCTGTACCATAAACAAATAATGGAGGACATCAAGCAGGGTTCGTCGAAGAGGTTGATATCTCGTGTTACTCACATTAATTTTCACAGTATTACTGATCATTCCTATGATCGTTTGACACGGCCCTGTAAGCGCATCCTAGCTAAAAGATATCTTGAAGCTAGGATTGAGACAGTCCGCTATCTCTGTCTTGCAAGATATCTTCAATATATCTTTTTAGTGGCTATCCAGCTAGCTATAATTTAGATATCTTTAAGATATCTTATCCTTATCTTGCAAGACTTGTTAAGTTTTGAAATTGTTCTCTTTCCCAGATAGCCTCAAGATATCTTTTGTCTAGCTCAGAAAGATAGTATTTTTCTGAATTTGGCTGTCTTATAAAAGATAGCTGTAAGAAAGCTAAAAAATATCTTGAAAATCTAACATTTAAAAAAATTCTCTCAATTTCAATATAGCTTTAGGCTATCTTAAAGATATCTTGATAAGATTTATTCTTTTTAAAAAGCACGATCGTGGAAGTATCTTTCAAAATAGCTGGGGGATAGCTAAAATATATCTCTTTAGGTTTTCTTCTGTTGTCATATATATACTCCTTTCATTTCAACTTAGTTATTCCATCCGCGGCCTAATGGTTAGAGTGCCGTTCTATGACACTGAAGATTGTAGGTTCAAGTCCCATTATCACCTTACCATTTAAAATTAGAATTAGCTCATCCAACATGTTCCAGGAAGTGGGAGTAGAAAAGGGTATGAGACAACGGTCCAAATAATTAATAAAATAAAAAAATTTAATTTTTATAATTTACTAAAATAAAATAAAATAAAAAGATATCCTCAAGATATCCTCAAGATATCTTCAAGCTAGCTTCGAATCTATCTTTTAGATATCTTTTAGCTAGAAATCAAGATGGTAAATTAGTTACCTGTGAGCTACCTATATGATATCTTAAGCTATATTTGCGGCAGCTACCCCGCTATCTTCTAGCTATCTTTTAGCTAATGTGTACTTACAGGGGGTTAGCAATCTCGGAATCTCTGAGACCCCGTAAATAACTAGAAGCCTGTCTCAATGCTTTGGCTGTGAATACTCTTTTGAGCTTTTAATTTTAAAACCAAGTCACAAAAAATATATATTGAAAAAAAAAATACAAAAAACATCTCAAACGATGTATTGATGACTCAAATGATGCCATGACAACAATAAATTAAAGACAAATCAAAGGCATCTGTTTAAAATAAACGAATGTCTTGTTTCATCTGTGGATATTGTAATGAACATAGTAGTTCAATTTTTTGTACATGGAAGAATGTTAATATTTTGCAATCAGTAATCTGTTTTGGTACAGTACAACTATGATGGATTAATATATCATAAATGCAAGCATTGCAAGCTTAAAAGCTCTGCGATACTATCTTCATATTTTTCAAAATCTGGCGCAGTTTGAACGAATTCTCCAATTGATTCAGCTTCTCTACTTAACAATGTTGTGCCTTTAATTTGGTAAACTATGTACGAGGTTGGTAACGTACGAACTTGGTACCCGCTAAAAAAGCCGCATTTTTCAATGATGTCTTGAACGCGGCTCCAACACATGAAATGTCTGGAAATTACTTGGACAAATATTCTGTCCAAAAAATGCGGACAGGAAATGTTCCATTTTTTCTTGAAAGGAAATTCACATAGTTTGATTATTTGGGTACATACGGAGTTAAACCATACATTTTTAAAGTTAATTATTTGGACACATACGGAGTTGAACCATGGGCCTTCAGTCCACAGACAAATGCTTTACCACAGGGAGCTGCGGTAAAACTTAATATCGTGGGTTTTTGTTACATGCAAAGTTTGTTTAGAAAATAAATATAGTTTTACACATAAATTTTGTTATTTCGTTTGATTACTAGACGTGAGAATACAGCCTTCTGATCCCGATCGCTCACGGTGTATAAACTTTGAAACGCTGTGAGCTCCACCTCCAAAATTGTGGTTCCGCCGTCGCCAATCCTCTTCCCCTTAATGGAAATTGATGTTTGGTCAGTTTGGAGTGGAATAAGAAGGTCGATTTTGACGATGGCTTGAGGGAGACTATCAATACTATTTCTCTTCTTTTTTAGTTCCTGCTTCAAAGCTTCAAGTTTTGGATGCTCTTTAGTCATGAAACGATTTTCAATTTTTTCATAAGATCCGCTCGTGATCAATAAGAGTATAAGGCCAACGGCAGGTGATCTTGCCCGTTCTGGTCCCAGGTTCAATACCGTCTAGCGAAGGCCGGCGTCCGTGACGCCCCAAGGGAGTGTTGCTAAGATTATCACTTTCTCGATTCTCGATTGTGGCTCCTGGAAAACCAACGTCGTGACGGGCTGGTTGACGTGTACGATGGCAGCATCCAAATCATTCTCATCTTTATCTTCTTCTTCATCATCATCTTCATCTAATTCTACTTTCTTGCGCTTCCCAGCCCCTGTGCTGCTGCTGCTGCTAGCTTCATCATGACTAAGAGGGTTTTGTTTGCCAAATATCACCACTAAAATATAATATAAATTATAATTAGAAAAAAAACTTGAAACAATTTATTTCGCAAAACTAAAACATGAAACACAAAATGTTGCTTTCATTTGTCGGAACACATCCTGCACACATGAGCATTTCTTAACTCCGGATATTTCGGTTGTAGTTTGACGGCAGTAGTTGATGAGAAGATTTTTTTTCGAGAAACAGTTCTTTCAGGAAAGCGTGAGTGGGATTAGTAGTGGAATCACGTACCCATCGTTCAGTCATTGTGGAAATCGTAATTTTAAACAAAATGAGTAAATAAAATACAACGCATAGTTATTTTTTATTTATAATGTCCATTAAGTAATCAAAATTAAATAATTTTTTTTTAAATTCTGGAAAGTTTCGAGTTCTGTGAGTTCCGGAATCTTTCAGATCTTTTGTGAGACCCTAACTTTGAGATGCGAAAGTTCGGTCAATATACAACCATCTGACCTAATTTTTTTCAGATTAGCTTCTCGATAACACATTTGCGCTAGATTTGGCCGGAAGTTTCATAAAAGTCCATATTAAATATGCAAATGTGGCCATCTGAAGTTTCCGAAACTTCGCAAAATTAGCGAAATTTACACTTTCGGAGGCCAGATTCTCCTACTTATTATCAACTTTGATTAAACTTCCGGCCAGATCTACCACAAATGCGATCTTGCGAAGCCAATTTGAAAAAATTAGGTCATTTCATAATTCATCACACATGAAAACATATCAAACGTAGAAAAAATACACTAATTAACATCCTTCAACTTCACCACGAATACTCGCATCAGAAAGGACGACCGTTTGTAAGGCATTCCTTCACGTCTAGCTACGGAAGAAGATCCCACTGAGCACCCTCTTGTGCAGAATGTCTGAAGCGAGGATCCGTCACATGTTTCAGAGGGAAAACATGGATATGTACTACGACGCTTATTGGAGAGACACATTTTTCTCTTGTATTCAGTATTCTTAGAACTTGTAGACTAGATTTTTAGGCTCATAAAAAACATTGATTTTTCGGATATTTAGAGACCAAAATTTAACAATAATTTGGTTCACAGATTTTCTATTGATTTTCAAAGCATTTAGTGTCTGTGCGTTGTCAGTGCATTAAAGCGAAAATAAATTCTTTAAAAATCAGTGAAAAATTAGTAAATAAAAATCCACAAACAATTTATGTCTTTAAAAATTCAAAAATTCATCATCTTTCATGAGCCCAAAGATTATTTCTTTAGCTTCTACGGTTATGGAGTGCAATAGAAAAAAAATCTCTTTTTCATAAGCGCTGTAGTACGTATCGCTGTTTCCCCAAAAAACATGTGACATGTGACAGTGGGATTTCCTTCCGTAGCTAAACGCGGAGGAATGTCTTACAAACGGTCTTCCTTCCTGCTCGCATTTTCAATCGAGTTAACGAAAATTTGTTTTAAATCACATACACAGCGCGAGTTTTAATAGGATAAGCATTTCGAGGACATTCTTTAGTAAGAGGCCAAATCTGTAATTATTTTTAAAAAATCACATTTCATTAAAAAGAAATTAGCTTTTATCTATCCTGTTTACAACACGGCTACGTATTAAGCTGCTGTTTTTAAACAATATTTTTTCAGCTTTTTTCAATCTCAATAAAAGTGGTAGAACTATTCCAAATCCAAGAAAAACTTCTTTTTGGCCTTGAAATATATCAAGGACAACAGCTAGCTGTTGCATAACCATGGCGTACTCAGTAAAGAGGATGAAGTTTTCTTTAGTGAAGGCGACGTTCTTAAATGTATCGAAGTACACAGGGAATTCATACTTTCCTGCAAGCTCTTGTAGTGTTTATGAAAGGAAGAAAGTGAAATATAATGTTTTTTCCAACGTGTTGGCACGGAGTGGATAGCACAGTACCTGTTCTATAAATCAATGAAAAGGTGAATCAATTAGTTAACTTTTAGAAGTTGTAAAAGCTGCCTTACCTTAGGCATTTTTTCACGATGCTGCGGATATTCCCAATGGTTATCTAAATTTACCACTCTTAAGTACTCTCAGAACCATGAGAAATAATAACTGAAACTAGCATTCCAAATTAGTGCATTCTAACTCGATATTAAGTTCACTTTAACATAAATGCCATTGGGATACAAACTCTAATGACGAAGCCATTTTATAAGGCGAGTTTATATCATTATGCATTGAGACTAAAGATAATAGTTAATTCAAAATTAATTTTACGTGGGAAAAGTATGCCTATCGTATACTCTCATTTTCTTTAGTTTATTATTTTTCTATGAAAATTCCCCCTTTTCTTAGTATAAGACTGTATTTTGCTTACCTTTGTAGGAGATTGAACTTAAAATCTTAAAATTGATATTCGAAGGGCTAACCTAGGATGTTTTAAATTGCATCAATATTCTTGATTTCGATCGGCCTTCACAACAGTTATTTCATATATATAGAGAAAATAATACTTGCCTAAAATTTATATTTTTAAAATAGTATTTAGACCTTCTGTAACGGTTTCAAAATTTGGAATTTCTTGAAAATTGTTGTTTTTGTAACCATTTCTTTTGTTATGTCAAAATCTCAACTTTGGTCCTTTGTCTAAAAATATTTAAAGTTACTTTAAAGATAGTGTAAAAATTACTTAAGTATTGAGATAGGAGGAGTGTGACACTGACGCTAGCTATATGGATAATCATTACACTATTACTACAATTAATTTGCATTATCATTGCACTATTACTGCAATTTATCTGCATTATCATTCCCTTATTATTGCATTGCAACTTCATTTCATTTTCGTTTTAATTGATGCTTAGCTACATTACTATAAAATTGGTGATTGTGGGAAAGAGCTGTACGAGATATTGTAGACACGAGGCAAAAGGATAGAAATGGACTATTACTGTATAGCTTATGGGCTATAGCTCCTAATTTTATACACCAAAAGCGAAATGGGTCTTTCTTCATGCTACAGACTCAGCCCAGTGAGCAACATATGCCCATATGTTTTATAGCAAAGTCATAACCATATGATTCAAAGTATTTTTTTAAAAGATAAGATGCATACTTGAACGTTTAATAGCCATATAGGGACCAGCGGCTCTGAAAATATACACGTGTGTCTCTGACCTGTAAGTCAGAATAAGCTACAATCCTAGATTTTATTTTTTTGTGTTGATGAAGTAGTGGTAAAGTTTAAAAGCTTATTGTTCCAATATATAGAGCATGGTTTCCAAATTATATTAATTCAAAGCAAAAGGTTATTAATTTCATACACAATGTTTATGTGCCTTTAAATATCTCTGTTCTTTTCTCTGGTGATCATTTGGGTTTTATAAAAAATCAGGAATGTTGTCAGATATTAAGTTTTTTTAACATTAGGATTGTAGCTAATTATACATCTATTCCATTTTCTTTAAAGAATATTTTAGGTAACCAACTTAATCCCTTCCACACAGCATTGAGTTATCGTAGGATTAGCCAATTTTTTATGCGTTATGCTAAGATTATCCTTCTAGTATTTGACTTATTTCTGGATTATTGCATAACATTTCCATTGTGTTGTTTTCTACAGTCACTTTGATCATTTTTGGATGGTCGACTTATATCTATATTGAAATTTCATTTTAAAAAGTGTAGCTTTCAATTCAATTGAAAATATTGCTGACTTTTGCCTGCACCAAGGTAAATAATTAAGTATAGCATAAAATAAAAAGATACCATCCAATATTTACATTATATTTTTCTTTTTTGGTGTTTTTTAAGGATAGTCTGCAAAAACTGAAAAATTACAAACCAGGGTCTATTTTCAAGCAAAAACTTCCTATCCATTGCAAACTACAGACGATATATAAAAAGTTTTAGGAGCAGGGGACTATATAGGGTAAATAAGTTATCCCTGAGGGTTATATTTACTTTAGTAAATACCGAAAGGTGATTAATAAATAAATGAATGTAGTGCAATTGTAGTCTGCTAGACCCCTACCAGGGACTCTAGACTGTTAATTACCCAAGTGATTGCCAGTTTAGATGTTATGAAAGTAATTTTTATTACATTACTTAGTTGTAAGCATTCAAAATAGACAACTGCATTGAAAAAATACTAGTTAGCTTATTTATTTACATTAGGAGTACTCTTAAGTAATTTAAATTTTGAGTTGAATAAACATGTTTCAAGCCTTCAAGGGGCTTCAACTAAGGATTTATAGAAATTGCGAGTTCGATTCAGATCTTATTGAAACTTGGTGTGAATAAAGAACACTTGTTACCCCTTGAGGATTTGCATTTAGGGGCATATCTGTGGTGTTAAAGTATATTTATGTCAATGAGTAAACTGTTTTGTGATCTGTCAAATTTGACTTCAAAACACAGCTGATCGTCCCTCATTCCCAAAAGCCAACTCCTTTTTTATTTATAGTTCAATTCTAGCAGTATTGAATATCGAGCCGTAGCGTAGATGGTTAAAGCCTTGCCAAGAAAGTCTACGACTATGTAATGAGTGGGTTCGAATCGCAAGAATGTAGTTTTTTTTTTCTAATCCCATATTTATTCATAAAGATGAACTCCCTTATTGTGCCGCACAAATCTGCATTATATCTAGTTTTTTATGTGTCTAATATATATGTATTTATGAGAGATATGTATTGCACGACCACAGCCCGGCAAGTGACTACGACCTTGTCGAGAGGGGCACCCGCCGGGCGGGTCCCTCGACGAGCGGAGTGGGAGTTTGCCGGGTGGATTTCCTAATAGTTATATAATTGGGTATTACATTTGTAATACAATTTATAGCACACATATATTAATTATTTTTTAAAACTAATTTTGAGAAAACTTTAGGGATTAATAGATTCAAATTTCTTTAAAATGATATTGGATTATACGGAGTGCCAGTCAGAGACTATTTCTAATATTAGGATCTAATACTATGAGTAACATTTCACATCTAAGAATTGAGATCTATTAAAATGAAACATCTAAGTTTTAGTGGGTTTAGGACCAACATTAATATTCAAATATAACAGTGTTATTATAATAACCTACTACTAATACTTAAAAAAATAATCTGCAGTTCTTCCTATCACCACCGTTGAGTTACCCTCGGTGAGGAGAACACCCATGAATAGTTGGCGGCTTACTAGACGACGACGACCGTCGTCGTTACTAGACGGCGTACGAGAGACTTACTATATATATACTTGTTTCCTATATTGTTTCGTCTTGTACTTTGTACTTGTCTGGTAATTTTAAATTAAATTAATTAAACTTTCATAATAAAATAGTTGAAGCAGCTTTGACACTCTTAGAAGAGAACGATAAACAGCAAGTGCTCTCTGAATCGGCGATAAACATTCAAATTGATACGATGGAAGACCCGGACATCATCTCACCCAACTCATAAGACCAACTCGGCAACTCATGAAGTTTTTTTTTCAGAAAAACATGTTAGATCCAACCAAAACGGTTATCAATCGATTGTGAAGCAATGTATTTTTTAAATTCAGGCATCTATAGACCAGATCAATTGGCAAGTGCCTACAACAACGTATCCAGAAATTCAAGTACAACAAACCAACAGATCCTTGCCACTACTTTTAACAACAGCGGAAAAGTTGGGGGAGGAGGAAGCTTAGGTGTTCCTGCAATTGTTGAGATCATAAAAGCCCATATAATTACATACTGCCAGTTATCTGCATTATTATTGCATTATTAGGCACTGCAATTTATCTGCTTTAAGTAGCATTATTGCTGCAATTTATCTGCATTTCTGTATCATTCTTGCTACAGTTTATCTGCATTATTATTGCATCATTACTGCAATTTATTTGCATTATCATTGCATTACTACTGCAATTTATTTGCATTATAATTCCACTATTGCTGCATTTTATTTGCATTATTATTGCATTGCAACTTCATTTCATTTTCGTTTTAATCGATGTTTAGCTGCATTACGATAAAATTGGTGGTTAAGGGAAAGAGCTGGACAAGAAATTGTAGCCACGAGGCAAAAGGATAGAAATGGACTATTACTATATAGCTTATGGACTATAGCTCCTACTTTTATACACCAAATTGGGCCTTTCTAAATGCCACAGACTCAGGCCAGTGAGCAACATATGTCCATATGTTTCATAGCAAAGTCATAACCATATGTTTAAAAGTATTTTTTTAAACATGAGATGCATACTTGAACGTTTTATAGCCATATGGGGACAAGCGGCTCTGAAAATCTATACGTGTGTCTTTGACTTGTAAGTCAGAATAAGCTACAATCCTAGATTTTATTTTTTTGTACTGCTGATGAAGTAGTGGTAAAGTTTTAAAGCTTATTGTTACAATATATAGAGCATAGTTTACAAATAATATTAATTCAAAGCAAAAGGTTATTAATTTCAAACATAAAGTTTATATGCATTTAAATATCTCGACTCTTTACTCTGGTCGTCATTTGGGTTTTATAAATAATCATAAATGTTGTCAGACATTAAGTTTTTTTAACATTAGGATTATATCTACTTATACATCTATTCCATTCTCTTTAAACAATTTTTAAAATAACCAACTTAATCCCTCCCACACAGCATCGAGTTATCGTAGAATTAGCCAATTTGTATGTGTTGTGCTTAAAGTTATGCTTCCAGTATTTGACTTAATCCTGGACTATTGCATAACATTTCCATTGTGTTGTTTTCAACAGTCACTTTGATCATTTTTGGATAGTCAATGTTTATCCATATTGAAATTTCATTTCATCATTTGACTTCTTTGATTAATATGATTTTTTAAAAGTCAATAATTATATTTTTCTGGAATAGGTTACCATTTACAGTAAGCGAATTGGGAATACGCAGTACAAAATCCATAGGAACCGCCAACGTTTTCAGATCGTTATTACGAAACCGATCATTTTAATTCAAAGGTGACACCGATGATTCATTTCTCTTTATAGAGAAGCAACATATTTCACTCTTTAAAATTTCATGAGAAGACTTAGTTAAAATCAATTAGTTTTCAATGAGTTCAATGACCTTTTTAAAAATTCACTGACTTTTTCCCGATTTCAACGAGTTCCAGAAAAGTGGCCACCCTGTCTAGAACAGTGAAACTGATGGTTAATTGGTTACCATTTTTATAGTTATTTAGTTTCTTACTAGCTCGAAGGGCTCGCAGAGGATTGAAAAAGTAAGAAACACCGCAACCCTGTAGGAAGAGCCTCTAAAATGGAGGGCAGTAAAAACCGCGCGTCTCTCCATGTACCTGTCTGTCTTTGTGTTTCTATTAGTCTAAAGTACATTTAATGTAGATTTACTTTTTTGTAATGTAAAAAAATTCAGTGGGTTCAAAACTCTAATAATGGGCAGCTGGTTCTAGTCATTGAAAAAAATAAACAGCGAGAACCCTTTTACAATTTCAAAACGAGATACAGTAAGTGTGTAACAATTTTTTTTTCGAACGACCGAAACGTTTTGGATCAAACTTTGGGTTCAAACTTCTTTTAATGTATAGCAAATGTTTATTCATGACTACTGAAAGCGTTTTACTTTCTGATAACCTATGAGAATTAATCAAAATGATGAGGGCGGAATCACATTTTGGTTAAGCTCCTCCATCAAAAATATTTTCAGAGAGTGATGATCCTAGTTCTTTTCTCAGTATATAAAGGGGAATTTTAAAAAGGGGAAATATGTGAATCAAATTTGAAGGTCTTTGGCACCAGATCAAGAAGAAAATATATCCTCGTTGAAGCGTAAGTACATTTTTTCATAAAAACATCCGATTCTATATCTCCATTTTGCTTTAAGTCGCGAAAATACTATTCAAAGAAAGATAGATTAAGTCTTTGATCATTATTTAAGCAACACTTGTTCTTAAAACAAAATGGAAAGGAGATTTTAAAAACCATTTCAATATCTAAAAACCTTTCGGGAACGGAAAGACTTATTAATCTATTAAATATTTGCGGATATTTCCTAACCCGTCCACATTAAACTTCTTTAGATATAAATATTAAAATTTAAAAAATCTGATGTAAAATCCCATGTAAAAAAGAGACGTTAAATTAAATATTTGACATAAATAATGTAAAACGAAATAAAAATATAGCTTATCGTACAAAACTTTTGATTTTTTCACATAAAAAATTGCGTGAAAGAAATAAAGATGATTGAAAAAAGTAGAGGAATGTCATCTTATTTTATTCCGTTTTGTCCCTCAAGCCTTCGCGTAAATCCAGCGCCACTTAGACTTTTTTCCGTAATGGTTTTGGTCATATTTTGTATTGTTTTCATAATTTTCTATTTTGAAAATTCCCAACTGATTGTGTATCCTTCAATCAAAAAGTCCATTTCTTGCAACTATTTGAGCCCTTTAATTAAAGAGTTCTCAAATAATTAAATACATCAATAAATAATTGAAATTGTAAGACGGCCTGAACTAAGAATTCTATTACTTTGTATTTAAAATTTAGTTTTGGACAACTTCAAGATGGTGATCCCTTCCTCACCCCCTTATATTTGAACCAAATCTGCTCTTATTTTCTTGATGCTAATAATGATAAATTTCAATGTCGTTTTCTCTTCCGATTCAAGCGTAACTGCTTCCATTACTGCCGAAATCCCGGCAATTGAAGGAAACTCCAGTCTTTCGGAATTAGATCAATTTGGACATGTTAATGGGGTTTGGGGGAAAGTAGCTATAAATCATGAATCAATTTAATATATGGACCCTATTACGATTCTCAAAGGAATGCAAGGGTTTGTTTCATCACTCATGTCGATCTATGGTAGGTACATGTCATTAATGGAAAAGCCCACTACGTTGGACGATGTGATAAAACAGATAGAATCACAAGGGTGTGAAGGAACAGCTAACACAAATTGCAACCACGTTGCACAAGATGGAGATCTATACGTGCTATGGTGCCGACCTAGTTGTCAATAAATCCATTAGCGATGTCAAGCACAAAACAACAACTAACCTTGGAAATAGAACCGTCAATTTGTACGACCAACTGTTTACATTTATGAGAGGGCTGCTTGGTTTACATGCTGCTAGCCCCGACCTCCTTGACACACTTCGGAATCTTTACGATGTTAGTTTCTTTTTAATTAAAGAGTTAATTTCCTTTAAATAAACTATAATATTTCTTTTCTGTAGTGTGGTAGAAGCAGTATCATGATAAATGTAAAAAGATTTATCACTTTGGTAAACGTTGGTGCCGTCGGCATTAGCTATTACACCACAGCGATCGATAATAAAGTTCAATCTTCGACGGGTATACATAATCATGTCTTTCAATCATCACTTTATCCTATACATTCATACTTTTTACTAATTAAAAATTGAATTATTGCCTTTTTGTACAGAGAAACTCGAATTCAAACTCTGGATGCCCTAAAAGATGCAGTCCTTAAGAGGACCATCGATGTGATGAACACATGTGCTAATATGAGTAAACCTATAATTCAGAAATACATGAACAAAATGTTAGGTCCAAAACAAGCTGACACAACAGTCGACGTATCCCAAGCCCTCTACGAGCGTTTTTACAACATCTAACCTAGTCATATAAACTGGTTATTTTACACTGTCTGGACATTTCATCCGACAGATTTGCATTGGCCCCAATACGCACATCAAACCGACCGAATGATTTATAATGGCAGCGGTACTTCTGGTGTTACCAGAAATGGACTGTCTACTGGGCAGGACATCCTTCAGGACACACTGCTGGTTTCATTTCTGTTGATTCCAGCAAGATCGGTGCTGTTATTCATGAAATGAAAGAATGATGGGGACCAAAGAAAAGTTGCAATGCCTATACCGTTGAACAAGGAATTTACTATACCATAGACACAGGAAGGCATTCCGTGTTTAGGTTAGTCATAGCAAATCCCAAATCAACGACTACTGTTGGGAAACCCCTTTGCCTTATTTATTTCCTTATTTCATTCGAAAAAAGTTGTAAAATCCTGCCAATTCAAATACCTTCACAATTCATAAAAGGCCAAAAACTGTACTGCTATCAAGAATAATCAAAGCAAAATCTCAAGAAAAAAATAATTTACTTTCTTAATTTG
Organism: Chydorus sphaericus; assembly: GCA_030141595.1. Classification (NCBI taxonomy): domain Eukaryota; kingdom Metazoa; phylum Arthropoda; class Branchiopoda; order Diplostraca; family Chydoridae; genus Chydorus; species Chydorus sphaericus. Next base: position 1,865,200 of record CM057927.1, read on the forward strand.
AAAATGTTTTCCTGTAAACTGGTTTTAAAATGAATTTATAATTTCAAAATCATTATAGCAAATACGGGTTTTTACTTAAAAGTAGTTTTTTTTCTTTGTCTTTCTTCCCTCCCGATTAAGTATATTACACAGGAGCGATTGGATGGTTATTTTAGGGCCAATTTTCATCAGTGGCTAGGAGTGCTTAACGTAACGTAGTTGTATATCAGAGTGCTTAACTTCCCCACAGAAAAATTTCCCCCGATAGGAAGCGAACTTACAACCTTGAGTGTACGAAGTGGGTGCTCTACCGACTGAGCTATCTGATGTTTTTTGAATGCTGTTATTTTTACTACCACTTTCTTGGAAAGACTTCCAACATTCAAAGTTTTATTTTCATACATGAGAGAACTGTTTCAATATACGGCAATGATTATCTTTGATTATTTTGTTTTCTCAAAGTTATAGATAGGTGTAATTATATATTGATGACAATTATGGTGGGATTGTAAGAAAAAAATGGCGTGAAATAGAAAATCTCGGCGAATTTTCGCTTTGCGCTACAAGTCTTTTTCCCATGATGACAATAAAAAATAGTTGCCATTTAAATCCATTTAAGAATCCCCATCGGTGTAATTGACGGTACATCATCATCAACGCAATACACACTGTTATAGCGCTCTTTCCCTTTGTTAATTCAGGACATCTACAGAATGCATTTTTTCCACGTGCTTAATCGTGCCGCCCTTTCCCCTTTGTTGATATATACCACCGGAAATAGTGAATTTTTTCCCGCATATATTATTAGGCGGATATTAAGCATGGAAGAAAGGTTTCATTACCAGATAAATAAAACACCCGTAAAATACATAGATTCACAACTCTAGACGGGGCGCTTAATCCTTTTCATTACTTTTTAGGTGATGAAACCAACAAAATTTAGGAGTCAATCACTACTGTGAATGATTATATAAATTTTTTGTTTAGAAATAGTCCAGCTAAAGTAAGTAATTAGTAAATCATTCATTGATGATCTTGATTGATGATGCTTTATTTCATGATCTGAATATATTTAAAGCTCTAAAAGCATTTTTTTACATTTTTTAAAAATTAATACCCAGGCAGGATTATAAAATAATACTCAGACTTGAATAAGTAAATGGTCACCTTAAAAAATATTTTTATATGTATTGCACACAGACATTAAATGCTAAAGAATGTTATACCGCTGTAATAAAGATTTATGAAGTCGGGAAGGTGTAGCCATTCGCAATCCGTGCGACCACTTCGCCACCATAAGGGGTGCAGAGCAAGTTGCACTTTCCGTTTTGCTTGGCTGATAGTGTATTTATCACACGTCTGAGAACACTTGTGACTGCCAGCCCAACGGTTTTTTTAAAAAAATGAACTTTTTCATTACAATTTTCGGATAATTAAATGTTTTATTAAAAACAAAAACAAAAAAAGGTATTTAAAAGAAATTAATGTTGTAACAAGACCTGTACGATTTAATATCCGAAAACAGAAATGAAAAAAGTTCTTTTTTTTCTAGAAAGCCGTCACGCTTCAGGTGCTTCGGTTTCGCTTCAGTGTTTGGTTCGCTTCAGGTTAAAACCCAGTAGGCCTAAATGGCCTTGGAATTCACACGTTTTGAAAATATTTTAATATTTTAAAACAATAAAGTAATTTAAATATAATAATAAAATATTTATAAAATTTTACTATTATTATATGAATAATTATATATAATAATTATAAAATATTTATATATAATAAAGTAATCTTGCTACGTGTAAAATTAGATGATTATCCCATGCCGATGAGATTAAGGTTTTAAAATGAGTTTTCACTTTTAAAATACTGTTTAGTGGATTGTTTTCTACCCTTATTCGAACAAAGATTGGTTTTCAAAATAATTATTTCAATAAAGTTCGAATTTTTCTTTTCACGATTACCCTTTTCGTAATCATACTCTTAAGAAAATGAGAAAAAAAACTTGAGGTTAGGTTAGGTTACTCGCGCAAGCGTCAATTATGGCAAGGGGAGCGTAATAGTATTTTCTAGAATCACTTGTTTGATTCTTCTCAATGATCCTTCCGTTTCCAGAATGTTCATAGATGTTGATAAGGAAGTCGTTGTAAAGGAGAGAGTCAAATGCAGTAGGAGAAATTTGTAACTTCGCTCAGGAATCAATATCTTGGCCTTCGTGCGCCTGGAACATGGAATTTATTTCTTTGTGGATGTTTGCTTTCTGTTAACTCATTCTCATTGATGTAATCTGACGTACTCTTTGCAAATCTTTCTGACCGGTTTTTCAGTTGATTGACTATTTCTTTTAATATAATTTAGTCGATTGAGGTCTCTGTTTAAGTTAAATTCATGAAAACGCTTACAGGAATCTCGGAACAAAAATTTGTTGGTATACGACATCACACAGTTAGCGCGTGGAGATAGGGGTAAACATAATGTGACAGAATATGGCCATTAGAGTGGGAAGAGGGTATTAAAAAATATGAAGGCACAAGCAATTTTGGCGTCTCGCCTATCTTACTTGTTGTGCTTGTACTGTACTTAAATTAACAGTTTAGTTTAACTTTTGAAAAGCCACCAGAAGGTAGAAAAAAGCTAGCTAATTTTTAAACTACCATTACTCAACGTTTGAATAGAGTGGAAAATTTACTTAAGCCATTCGAAGCCGTGTGAATTTGTCTTTTAAGGGAAATGCAAAGTAAAAAAAGCAAAAAACACTTACAATTGCAGATGGAAATGAATATATTACCATTCTACTCTTTCATGTAAAATTTATACTCTTTCAGTTAAATGTCTAAAAATAAACGACTGAATATATTTCACAAGGATATGAACTTATATTCAATTTGAGACTGCAGCGGTAACGAATTTGGGGAGGTGGCAAGACGTGCCACGTTTCGGTAGAAGCTATTTGATTTAAATAAGGAGCTGCTCAAAATGTTACATACTTTGATCTTTTTAAATTAAAAACGTGTTAACTGAGTTCTTTTTTAGTTGCAATGACTATTTGTCCATTCAAGGCTATTGATACCAACGCTACTACGCTACTACCAACAGTACTACTAAAATTTAATTGCTACTCCCAGAATATTTTTTTACTTTCGTTCTACTACTTCAGTTATTTTGGTCCATCACACAATACTTAATTTTCAATAGCTTCTTAACAATAAGATTATTTTCTTGTAGCCGACATTATTTATTTTCAGCTTATTTTATTTAAGTCCTGCTCCAGCGTTACAAGACAATCAAGCTATGACCAGCAAAAACTTATCACTTGTAGATAAGTCATTGTCCTGTCATTAAACTGTACAGCTGCAAAATCATTCTTGGCAAGTCATCTTTTAATTTGAAAATTGATAGTAAAGGTTTCTGAGAAAATATTTTTATTCCATTGCTAATACTACTGCAAATTATCTGCTTCAGCATTACAATCCCATTGCTTTGCAAAACCAATTCTTATTTCAATTAATGTTTTCTTGATCCTCATTATTACTGCCCCATGTTTGTAACATATCTACAAGCATAATCACTACATTCTAAATTCGTTCTGCATCAAATTTCGTGGCAAAGGATTGAAATAGATTTGGGAGGAGGGAATTTATTCTACAAACATATAATACTCGACCCAAATTGTAGCTTCCAGAAACGGAAAAGTCCACTTCTGGATACTATTAAACGGTAATGTTATTGGCCTCTGAAAGTAAAATGAATCCTTTAACCACGTTGCTTACAGTGCATGACAATATATTGACTACAAATCGGATTGAAAAAAATGTCACCAAGGCCATAGAGACTTAAAGGCAAGAGCGTTGATTTATCTATTCCATTTGACGACGACGAGCAATTTTATACAGACTTGGAGTAAGATCAGAGATTTAAAAATCGAAGTATGTAAACCGGTGCACGGGAATACCTCAAACATTACATACATATTAACGTTCACCAAATGTCACCAAGATAGTATTTGAACTCAGCAACAGCCTAAAAGGTAATGACGTTGGATTCATTAACCTAGGGGTGCAATGCAACAACTAAGCTTAAAAGTGTATTTATAATATCAAACATGATTGTGTAATTGGGTTGATCTATAATAAATCAGTGGACTATGTAATTCATTTTTCATATCTTATCCTTCTGTTTTAAAAGCATACGATCAGTGATGTGACCATTAAAAAGGGTGAAAGATGATCATCATATCCCAAAGAAAATTATTTTTCTTGATTGGTTGTCAATTATTGTTGGTCAGAACAGAGAATTGAAGAGGGGTTGAAATTCGAAAGCAACATAGATTCACGAAAAAAAGGAAAAACAATTTAAAACAGCTATTTGGTTTCTAGTAGAAACGGTGCAGTAAGCTACAAATCAAGTAAAATTAGTCCCACTAGCAAACGGCCTTAAATCAGTGTATAAAAGTGAGGTAATAAACGTATAAAAACGGCGCTAAACTGCTTTACACGAAGAAAAAGATGGCAGCAACAATAAAAGTACGTGGAAGAAATAACCTCTTATTACTTTAAATAAGTAAAATTAAAAAAAATTATTAATGTAGTCTTGGTTTCCTTTCATAGTTGTCATGTTGGTGTTTGTTGTTATGACTTTGTCGATTCCCAAATCGATTGATTTTTTGGAGGTGAGACCTTACATTGAAAACCTAAGTATATATTTTCTTTATTCGACATTGATCCTCAAAAATGTACATAATACATATATAATAGTTATTTAATCCTTATAGCTGATGCAAATACCGATAGGTTTCTCTCCTTACTGCCCATCAAGAAAAGAGTGTACTAAAGAAGCATCAGATTCGTTTTGTAAATTGTGGGCAAAGCAACAATTTTGCTCTACGGATCCCTCTTTGACATAATGTTTGAAAACCTGTAAATTCAGATGTCTTTCAAATACAGCGACGGAAAAACTGTGTTGTTATCAAGAATAAAACAAAAACTTCAGGAAAAGAAATCATGAAATTTAACGCTATTCTTGATTCATACTTGTTTTTGTGTTAAATTACTTGTAACATGATGTAATACATTTCCAGATCTTCAGGAAAATATTCATTCAATTTCTTTACATACATTATATAGAAAGCCGACTAAGAGACGAAATCACCCAGTATAGTGTTTTCTTAGTTACCAACGTTTGGTTTACTTACATTCCCCTATACTTATACATATGCAAAATGTAGTAAAAAAATTACAATAAGTATTAAATTCTATTTTTTTTTATACAAAAAATTATCTAAAGATGGGTTTCCAGACTAAAGACTAGATTTAGCACAAGTTTACATCTTAAATTTTGTCTCCGTTACCATTAAAATTTATTTCCATAATTATTCGATGGACATTTTTCTGTTTTATTATTATAACTTAATATCCACCTATTTGAGCAAGGGATTGCCCTCCGATTCTTGTTGTTGAATATTGGAATTCTTTCCTCCGGTTATTCGCTCTTACTAGAGAAATTTTACATATGGAGTATTTCTCATTTCTAAAAAATAAATTTGAAAAATTGTTGGAAATAGTTTTGTAAAGACGCTGCAGTGGCTAAGATGCAATCAGTGTTATGAACTCTTGGTGCTGCGTTTAGAGTCAGCTGAAAGCAATAAAAATGTCTTAATGGTCTTTCTACCTACTACATCATACTCGGGCCTGTTAACAAAACATATGGTCATGTTTCATAGCAAAGAAATTTTATAGTTCATTTGTCAGTCACCTCTGAAAATCAATATTAGTTCCCTAAACCTTAAGTCAGAAGCTTGAATGTTACATTTTTTTTTGTAGTAAGAAAGTTCAAAAGCATTCATATATTTATATTCATATATATTTTTTTCTTGTTTGAGTGTTTCTTCTTGTTAAAATAATAACCACGTATACCTATTATCTCTTTTACATTGAGTGAAACCAAATTTTTACATGTATCGATATTCATGGCTATTCGCCGGATTTACTTGCCTTGAAGGCTCATCTCCCAGGTCAAAAACACCTTCTCCTCAAAATTACACTTGATCAAACAGAAGTGTTTTGAACATCGTGATGATGATGATGTTCTGTTTTTCAAAAGTAATAAATGATGCCGACGGCATTCTCTGCGTTGTACCATAAGAATCATATATGTATCTTGTGGAGCCAGCTTGTTTTGTCAGCGATCAATCCCGATCCACCATCGCATCATTATGCTGAAATATCCACAAAAGAAATGTTTTAAACTCCTTACAATAGGGCGTGGTAGCTTTTCTTTTAAAAATTGGTTTTAATGTGAATAATGAAGAACTTCGGCTTGAATGTTGTTGAACAAAAAAAATTAATGGAATAGTCCCACCTTGCTTGTCTGATTTTCTTACCGAGTTTTTAACTGTAATTCAATTGAACAATCCAGTTCGTGACTAGAATTCAGTCCATGAAAATATCTTTTAAATAAATAACTATTAATTAACCGTATATAACAAATCATTTATCCACAAAGGTAAATCATAGATTGCGCCATTTAGGCTGACAACACACTTCATCGTTTGGATGTAACAAAAGTATGGTTGGAAGTGCCATCTGGTAGGGAGTTCCTTGTGCACCATTCCTTGGGTTAAAAAGAATTTACACTTTTCTTAATCTTAAAATATAGGTTAAGAATTAGTAAGAACTACAAATATGATTCTAGCATTTTTTGTTCTTCTCCCATTCACCATTTGAAGATAGAATGTCTTCCATTTAAAGAAAAATTTACAGTGAGCTTCCTTTGTTGCAATTCATCTGCATCATTATGGCATTATTACTGCAATTTATGTGCATTATCATTGCATTATTACTGCAATTTATCTGCATTATTAATACATTATTACTTCAACATGATTTCATTTTCATTTGAATTTATGTTTATCTACATGATAATTAAATTGGAAATTGTGAGAAAGATTTGGACAAGAAGTTGTAGACACGTTGTAAAGAACAGAAATGGACTATTACTGTGTAGAGCTTATGGGATGTAGGTCCGACTTTTATACAATATATTTATTATTATTATTTTATACATCATATATTTTAAAGTATTTTTTAAAGCTGAGAAGCATGGTTTTTGGTTTTTTTCGCTTTATAGCCATATGGAGACAAGTACCTCTGAAAATCAACATTGGAGTCTTTGATAAAGTTGAAAGACCCCTTATGTCAACATATAAAACATGGTTTTTAAATTATGAATTCAAAAGTAAACTGCTATTAATGTCAGACAGTATTTTATGTGCATTCAAATAACCACTTTTTTATGCTTTTCATCGTTTCGTTTTAACTGAGAAGGTTACTTTTAGATTTCATAGCCATTTGGATTTTGGGGACAAGCACCTCTGAAAATCAACACTTGTGTCCTTGACTTGTAAATCAGAATAAGCTATATAACTAGATTTTATTTTTTTTCTGCTGATGATGAAGTAGTGGTAAAGTTGTAAGACCCCTTGTTCCAATATATGAAGAATGGTTTCCAAATTCACTAAAATACTGGTCACCAAATTCCAAATTACTAATTTAAAGTAAAAGATTATTAATGTCAGTCAAAATGTTAAATGCCTTTAAATATATACTCTTTTTAATCTTGATATTTGGGTTTTATTCAACATCAGAAATATTCTCAAATTAAATTTGTTTTAAAATGAAGAATATTTCTAATTACATCTGTTCAATTCTCTTTAAAGCATATTTAAAGTCGCCTACCTTGATTATACAATCATTAATTCTCTAAACTATCAATCAATTCTTAATTGTCTTGACCTAAACTTGCATAATTAAATGGTCGCCTTAAAAAATGTTTTGATACGTATTAAATACATAGATGTTATGCTAAAGAATTTTGTATTTCTGGAAGAAATATACAGAATACCAAAAATATGAATAATTTAAACATAGCATCGCCATATTAATTTTTTCATGTATTTATAAAAATAGTTGCCGGTTTCGGATTATATTTAGCCAATTCTTTCCACGCGATACATCCAGACTTGAACGCTCTCTAAATATTCTTACTCTACGCCTTGGCTGAGAATTTAACACCGAGTGGAGCGTGAACCTCTGCGACCGAAGTGGACTGTGGTCTTTTGGCGTCTCTCAAATTCTTGGCTTTGTCCTTACTCTCCTGGCTCCTACCTCTGAGTGGAATTTGTAGATTTGCTCATGTCACTTGCGACCGAGACTTGCCATTTGGTCCTCTAGGATACGTTCCTTGCTGGTCGATCCGCCAATTGTCGTTAATAACGATTTGGTTTCTGATGCCAACTGTTGTAACCGATTCTAAATTCCAACGGCTGATCAATCAAATGTACCCTCGATAGTCTTGTCCAGAGACAGGTTCAAGTTGACTGTCGGCATAAGGACAAGCCTGGTACTGCTAGTGTCTGGATTCTGGAAGATGATGTCGGGAAAAGGCAAACGATCAGCTTTTTCTCCATACACTTGTATGAATGCCACCTCAATTAATAGCTTCGTATAAAAAATTAAAACATAACGATGATTGTTTTTTTACCTGATTGCTTGTAATAAGAGGGACTCTCTGGAGTTGCCGCAATGCCGCTGATGCACAAAGAATTAGGGCCAGCAACGCATTGAAAATCTAGGCGATAAAACGATACGTTTTCATACCCGAGGATAGTACATGGAAAATGTTTAACCGATAGAGAATGTGATGCCATGTTAAAGCTAAACGTTGCCAGGTCGAATGTTAGAATGCGAGCGCTTCACTTGTTTTTATACCGAGATCCCAAACTAAAATTTAGTATTAAAAAAAAGTATAAAATTCGAACACGCACTGATGTTCATAGAATCTTTTTAGTAATAGTCAACTAACAAAGTTGTAGGTAGTGTAAATTATTAAAATTCTACCTATGAAATTAATTTCTTTTTAAACTTTATTATTTTTCTTTTTCGAATACTTTCTATCTATGTGAATAACAGTTCAAAAACAAATGGAAAAATAATGAAATAATGACAAACTGAAAACTATTCAAGATGAATCCTTTCTGTTAGTATGTGTGGTTAAGCTTTTAGGTTATAAATCTCTTTGGTAAACAACACCTCAAAATTACTCTTGATCAAACAAAAGTGTTTTGAACATCGTGTTTTTTTCCAAAAGCACTAAATTATGTCAACGGCATTCTCTGCGTTGTGCGTGTACCATAACAACCCTATATGAATCGTATGCGGCCACCTTGTGTTGTCAAGGACCAATCCCGATCCATCATTTAAGTTTATTTGCTGTTAATGAAATATCCACATAAGGCATGTGTTTAAATGAGGCGTGGAAGCTTGGTTGGTAAAAGATAATTTCAATGAGGATGTTAGTTTGAATAGTTTGAAGAAAGAGTTGAAGAAAGTTGGCTTGAATGTTTATCTTTACTTACACTCTAGTTCCATTTTCCTGAACTAGAGTAGTTAGTTTCTAAAAAATTCCAATGAAAAATCCAGTAACTTTTTTGGAATTAACACGATTTAAAAAATATTTAATTAATTTTCTTGAATTATTTTTACACAACTAAATGTCTAAATTGTGTGATTGATTCCGAGAGACGATGAACTCAATTATGCAAAAAGTAGACAGCATGGAGTCGACTACAAGACAATGACATGCCAGGGTAGGCAATCTTAATTATCCAAATCCAAAATAATACTACACCGTGTATAAGAACGTACGTGTTTCATAAATATAGACAATTAAATATAAAATGTAATTAGTTTTTTTAATAATTAAAAAGAAAAGCCATCACGTTTTCTCCCTAAACAATGTAGTTTCTACATGGTGAATTTTGTCACTCATCAACACACCATGAAACAAATGAAGGCAAGATACAGCTAGAATATATAGATTTTAAACTATTCCAGGAGAGGGAATGAAGCATTTTAGTGGGAAGCATAAAGAAGCTGAACCGTGAAATGGGCATTTGGTATCTCATAGCTCTCAAAATTGACTAAATGGCCTAAATTTAAAAGACAAGCTACAAAGTCGTTTTTCTTTAAAGGAATAATGGTTGACATTGCTAACTGTATCTTGCCTTCTAAGAGATAAGAATCTGTTCTGACAAAGGGTAAGGCTCTGCCATTATAAATTAGATTTACACAAGCCATCGAAACTGGTCCGTCACTTCCAGAAATTCCATGGAACGTAAACTCGTAGATTCCTTCAATTTGAGCAATGAAAATGCCATTATCGATGCACATTTCTTAAGAAATGTTAACTTAAAGGTTAATTATATTTAAGTTAACGTTAAAGTTAAGTATCATGGACCCAAAATCATATTTAGGTTCCATGAGGTAAGCATCGAAGATGACGATAGGATCGGCAACAGTTCCTGAGGAATCTCTGAATTAAAATGTAAAAGCCTTTACAAAATAATTGACTTAAAACTAGTTTGAGAAAAATACCCTGTTCTAGATTCTTCTTTTTTCCATCAATTTCTTTGAACAGAATTTCGATTGATTGCATTTGCTTATCCACATCTGTGGAACGTTGAAATTTTATCATTACTATCCGTAAATAAGGAATTTTAGAAATTATATTTACCATCAAGTGGCTGGGCCATCATGGGGCCTAGATTATTGACTCTGTTAACTTGTGCGTTTACGCTGGTACTTAATTCTGTAAAATGTTAAATATAGAACAATCAGTAAAAACGGTACCATATTAAAAGTAAATAGGATTTTGTTTTTCCTACCTTCAATTTTTCTCTCCATTTCGATTAGGAGATATGCAGGTAAGAGTCCCAAACGTGGAGGCATATTAACTTGAACAGACAAAGTTGATGTTGAATATTGCACTTTAACACTCCCATCAACCAATGTCTTGGAATCCCGCAACTTGGCTAAATTTACCCTGGAACAGGACATGGGTTTGGGAACAAATTTGACTCCGTCCCACTGAACTTTTTCTTTACTTTCTTTAAGAAATTTTTCAATACTTTCTTTAGTTTGACTGTTTTCTCGCCCATGTTCAACATCCGCCTCTGCTTGAATCTTGAGATACTCAGGTACCTCAACAGTTGTTTCAAAGTTGAGCTTGTCGTTGCTAGTCATGGTATCTTTCAATTTTTTCTTAGCAGCTGTGTTCAAAGTGTCGTATACTTGGTTGAAATTTTTTGTCAACTTATCGGGCCAGAAAGTGAGATTTCTAGTTTTGCCCAAGAGTTACCGTCTTTACCGTTATTATTATCTTTCTGATCTTTTTCTTTTTATTCCGTCTGTTCCATTTTTTCCATCCGTAACGCGTTTTTCGTCTACCGCCACCCGAATCTTTGAACCACTAGATGCTAGTTTACTGAAACTGTTTTCCAGTTGTTGAATTTCTTTTTCAAGATGATAAATAAGATTCCTACTGAACCATTGAATTTAAATAACATAAATAGATCATCTAAAAGTAATTGTCATTTAAATTACCTAAAGATGTGAAGCTCTTTCTCTATTTCGGTGGCCGAGAAACTATTACAGACTTTTGGCGAAATAACAAGAGCAAAAACAAGGGTTCCAAATACTAATTTTTAAAAAATTAAAAACATCTTATCTGCTTAAAAAACTAGAATAGATTGATTGTGATTGATTCCCAAACTTTTAAAAGACTGCCTTATATACCATATAGTATCTCCTTGAAATACAAAAACTGTGAAAGTGGAACGGCGTCACAAGCGATGGCTTCAGACACTTGAGAATGTTTTGAAAACGAACGGGAGAAAATATACAACTATTTTATTTAATTTATTACGTTCCATCGCTTCATCGTTCAGTTAAGACTGAATCCTATCATTCCACCTAGCCAGCACTTAAATTTTATTTACGCGCCAATTAACCGTTTTCATATTAGATTAAGTACTATGTTATGATAACTAGTGTTTCAAAGTTAACAATAACAATAACAAATTTTAACAATAACAACGGCTTTTTTACTGCTGTTAACAAAACAACTAACTAACTAAACTCTTGCCAAAATAACAGAAACAAAACAATTTTTTGTTATTTTACGTGAAAAACAATGTTTTTTTCTAGATTTGGTAACGTTTTAGATCTTAAGATTCCTGACGTTGACATAAAAATTTATCTCCACAAACCATTGAAATTTTTGGAGAAAGAATCTTTCAATTCCCCAAATTTGTCTGTATCCCTTCTCACTGTTCAACCATCGTCAGGAGCATCTGTAAGGATGTTTTCAAAGTTAGGTTAGCTGTCCCCTTGCAGATTGAATCGTATTTAGAAAGATCTACTGGAAGCAAAAACCCTTTGTGTAATTAGGACCTTCGAGAGGGTGGGAAGGAGGGGGATATTGACTCGGACGCCCAGCTCTAGCTTATGGGTGCCGGACGACCATACTCGCCCTATTAAAGGCCCGTTCACACTGGACGTTTTTCGGCAGCCGAAAGACAAAAGACGAAAAAATCGAGCCGAAAATCGAGCCGAAACTGAAAAAAGTTTCGGCTTTGAAATTTTCTAAACTTTTCGGCGCCGAAAAAATTATGAAGCCGAAACTGAAAGCCGAAAAAACCGAACAGCCAATGAGATGAAGCCATTTTATCACGTGACAGTGCGCAAATAATAAAAAGTTTTTTAGAGCAACATCACCAATGCCAATTTTTTTCTTCTGTCAAATACGACTAAAATCTGCCGAAATCAGCCGAAAAAATTGTAGTGTGAATGGGTTTGGCAGAAATGAAAAAAAATCGTCTTTCGGTTTTCGTCTTTCGTCTTTCGGCTAGCCGAAAAACGTCCAGTGTGAACGGGCATTAAGGGCGCCTTAAGGTAATGTTTTGACCCGGGCGCCACGGTATCGGCAACAATCTCTCGCAGGCCCTACGTGTATTAAGGAACTGTTTCGGGATATTCTCATATTCGATTCAAATTAATAGATTTTTGTAAAACTGAAATGTAATGAAACTGAGCAATTAAATAAAAATACTAGCATAACAAAACAATAACTCGAGTTAACAACGTTGTTATTGTTAACAAAAGTTAACAAAAACAATAACTAGAGTTTTGTTATTAAGTGTATAACAAAACAACTAACACAACAAAGAAAAAATCTGAGGCTGGCAGGAGTTATCATTGATAACTATGTTATTAAGGTATTTGTGTATTACTAAAAGAATTTGGTCCAATTATTATATTATGGTACACTGAAATCAAAATGATTTTTTTCTACTTGGTTGGTCCTGTAAGCAAGATATGACCATATGTCTCATAGCAAAGTCACAGTTGTGTATTTAAAAAAATATCAAGCATAAGTTAATTTTAAAATTGTGTAGTAGAGAGGGCAACAACCCCTGAAGATCAGAACTCTATATTTTGAACTTTATATTTTTATTTATGAATTTTAGACGTTTTTAGTAACGAAGTGGATCAGAATAATATTTTGTGGGCACATTATTCAAGTCCTTTAAACACCTTTTGCTCAGCTCGGTGCATGACATTATATTTACTACATATCGGCTTAAAAATTAAAAACTTAACAATACCCTATAGACTTAAAGGCAAGAGCATTGATTTTACTATTATATTTGACGAGCAAGTTTATACAAGCCTGGTTCAAGATAAGAGATTTTACACATATTAAAATTATATGTACCGATGCACGGAAATATATCAAATACTACATACATATTAACGTTCACCAGATGTCACCCAGAGAATGTTTGAACTCACGTTTAACCTAGTCGTTTGAGCACGCAGCATTAGCCTACAAGGTAATTGCCTTGGGTTCATTAACCTAAGGGTAATGCAATTCAACAACGAAGTTGAAAAGACTTTTTATGTTATCAAACGCGATGGTGTTATTGGGTTCAACAACTAACACTGGCACAACAACTAAGTTGAAAAGAGTTTTTATGTTATTAAATGCGATTGTGCGATTGGGTTCCTTGATCAATAATAAATCAATATGGGTTATTTCATTAATTTTTTTATGTCTTATCGTCCTCTTGTTAAGGCATGGTGATCAGTGATGCGACCATTCCAAGTGGTGATAGATGGTCATTAAACCATTAAGAGAATCATTTCTTGATTGGCTGTTAATTATTTATTAATCAGGGCAGAGAATTGAAGAAAGGCTGAAATTCGAAAGAAACCTAGGTTCACGAAAAAAACTAAACAAAAAAATAGATTTAGAACAGCTGCTTGAATCCTAATAGGAACGGTTCAGTAAGCTACGAATCAAGCAAAATTAGTCCCACTAGCAAACTTCCTTATATCAGTATATAAAAGTGAGGTAATCAGCGTAAAAAACAGTACTAAACTGCTTTATACGAAGAAAAAGATGGCAGCAACCAGAAAAGTATGTGTAAGAAATAATCTCTTATTACTTTAAAATTAGTTAAAGATTTTTTTTATTATCTTTTCATTTATGTAGTCTTTGTTTCCTTTCATCATCATTATGATGGTACTTCTTGATGTGACTTTTTCGATTCCCAAATCGATTGATTTTTTAGAGGTGGACCCTTACGTACAAAACCTAAGTATACTTTCTCTTTATTTGATATTGATCATCAAAATGTACACATATGAATAATGGTTATTCAATCCTTATAGCTGATGCAAATACCGATCGGTTTCTCTCCTATTGTCCATCGAGGAAAGAGTGTACTAAAGAAGCATCAGATTCCTTTTGTAAATTGTGGGCAAAGCAATATTTTTGCTCTACGGATCCCTCTTCGACATATTGTTTGAAAACCTGTAAATTCAGATGCCTTTCAAATACAGCAACGGAAAAATTGTGTTGTTATCAAGAATAAAACAAAAACTTCAGGAAAAAAATCATGAAATTTAACGTTATTTAAAAGTATAAAAAGAATTTATGTTTGTTTCTATTATTATTTGACTGAAATTTTTCTGCCTTATTATTTGAATTTGACTAACACCCTACAAATCCGTACCAAGATACGGTATTGAAATTATACAAAACCAATATAATTAAAATGTGAAACTCGATTTATTTATTTTTTGTTTTTATGATATTGAAATTCGTTCCTCCGGTTAAACGCTTAAAACGTAAACGTTTAAAAGATGTGGTATTTCTCACTCTTAAATAATTAATTTGAAAAGATTGTTGGAACAGTTTTGAAAAGACGCAGCAGTACAGTGCCGATAAAATCGATGTTATGAACTCTTGGTGCTGCATTCTGCATCAGCTCGAAGCAATTTAAGTGTAAGGCCAAAGTAATTTTACCTAAGCTTTAAGTCATATCAATCCTCCAACTGATTTTTTGAGTATTTGAACATGAACCGAAAAATTTTAATGAGAAGTTCAGAGAGCCAATTGAGAGAAATAGCTTTCAGCTTTATCTCTATTGGCTATTCATATAACAGAGAAATACACTACACACAATGTTTTAAGGCTACGTCTTCAATTTAATATATTTGTTATGAACCAGATGGCCATTAAAAGACTTATAAACCAGTCCATTACTGAACCATATTTTGTTCTCATGTCTTTGACCTCTTTATCTTTTTTCCCCAGCGGTGCCGAATACTGTAGCATGAAATCGCCAGGACTTAGGGGAACTTTGTATGTAGGTACCCAAATTTAAGAGGGTTCGTCAAGCTAAATAACAAATGAACAATGCAGCAAGCTTATAAGAATAGTTGAAGTAGATTTTTTAAAAATTTGGGTTGAATAGTGATATTTAATAGATAATACATTAAGGATTCATGTTAGTATCCATGTTAGTAGTAGCTTTAGGGTGGTACTCGGTCAATATTACCCTGCACTAAGCGCCTTAGCCTTTTTTTTTCATTTACAAACAATTATTATGCCAAAACACGCACTATGTGGTCAATATTAGGTATATATGTATTACTAAATGAACTCGGTCTAGTCATTATCGAAATTTATATACGAATAACTTTATATTGTTTGCAATACACTATAAATTAAATTAGAATCTATTGTTATCATGCTGATAGCTTGTACCAATTTATCTTTATTTTAATTGCGCTATTGCTGCAATTCATGTTATTGTACTATTTCTGAAGTTTATCTGCATTATATTGTTGCATTATTACCTCAATTCATCTGCATTATCATCACACTATTCCTGCAATTCATCTGCATTATGATTGCATTATTACTGCAACTTATCTGCATTATCATTGCATTATAGTCGCATTATCGTTGTATTATCATTGCATTACAACTGCAATTTATCTGCATTTTCACTGCATTATGATTGCATTATTACTGCAATTTATCTGCATTATCATTGCATTACAACTGCAATTTATCTGCATTATTACTGCATTATTGGTGCATTTCAATTGCTTTTTAGTTTCATTTTCATAGAAAAAGCTGACCAAGAAAAATGTCGTAGGCGCGTTGAAAAGAACAGTTATGGACTATTACTGTTCAGCTTATGGGCTATCGCTCCGACTTTTATACACCGAAATCAAAATGGCCTCTTAACCTACCACATACTCAACCAACATATGGTCATATTGAAACTTATGACCATATGTTTCTTACCGGCAAAGAAATAATAATATATTTCAAAGATTTTTTTTTTACTTTAAAGCTTTCTTTTTACAGCCATATGGGGATAGTCACCTCCTGAAAATCAATATTAGTTTCTTTGACCTGTAGATCAGAAGCTTGAATATTACATTTTTTTTTTGTACTGACGATAAAATAGTGGTTAAGTTGAAAGGCCGCTTGTGTCAACATATGGAACATGGTGTTTAATCCTTAAACTCTAAGTAAAAGGCTATTAATGTCAGACAGAATTTTCATTTTTCGATACTTGCCGTCGTTTGATTTTTCACAAATAAAAAGAAATAATCTGAGATTCTGTGTTGTTTTTAAATGCGGATTGTACCTAATTAAATATATTCCATTCTTTTCAAAGAGTTTTTAAGATAAAACTTTTTTCTTTCTTTAGTTTTTTAGGTTACTATGAGTAAGTGACCTTCAGTGCGTCTTTCGTACTTGTTTCAATAATAACACTTATTCCTTTTTTTTAGTGAAACCAAGTTTTTACATTAACACATGTTCATGGCTATTAACCGGATTTTATCTGCCCAAAAAGCTAATCTACCAGTTCAATGACACTTTCTCCTCAAAATTACACTTGATTTAATAAAAGTGTTTTGAACATCGTGTTTATTTTTTCAAAAGCAATAAATGATGTCAACGGCATTCTCTGCGTTGTGTGTACCAAAAGAATCATATATGAACTTAAACGGCCATCTTGCTTTGTCAGCGACCAATCCCGATTCGCCGCCGCTTATGCTGAAATATCGACATGAGACATGTATTTAACTCCTCCCAATAAGGCGTGGCAGCTTGGCTGCTAATAAGACTTTTCAATCAGAAAGATTGGCTGAATATTTTTCAACAATATTTAAAAATTTAATGTGATACCGGAACTTTTACCTAATACTGGAAAGTACCAAAAAATTAAACCTCATTATGGAAATTTAGTTAATAAAGCATTTTAATAAACATTTATTTTAATATTAAATTTAATTAATAATACTTTTTTGCTGCAAAGTCATAATCATATATTTCAAAGTATTTTATTAAAACTGAGAAGCTTAGTTTGACATTTTATAGCCAAATGGGGACAAGCATCTCTGAAAATTAACACCAGTCTCTTTGACCTGTCCAAAGAGTGAATCAAGTAAGTCGTTCGAAAACGAAAAGACAAATTCCTGTTTAAGGGTAGTTCACACGGCCACTTTTTTAAAGCCATTAGGTGCTTAAGCAAATTTCTTAGGAAAAGAATATGTTTGAACCAATTCAAGAGATAGAAGTTGTTAAGAAAAAAGCGCTTTTACTAATGCTCTAAGAGCTTAAGAACGTAAAAAAAGCGGCCATGTGAACTAACCTCTAGCAATTTAAATCAAAATTTATTTTTTTAGAGAATATGTCTTTTAAAATGGATCTAAGTCCTAGAATAAGTCTAAAGGCGAAGTAAAGGGAATTAATTAGGTTCATTACCACCTTGACAATATCTTCCAGTTTTGTTTCAATTGATGGTCTATCTTATAATAGAAATACACAATATGTAAGGTTCGTAATATGGTGCCACGTATTCAACTCAGTATTTTTTTTTATCAACGAGATGGCTATTATGAGGTTTTTGAACCCTACAGTCACTGAAGCGTATTCTGTATTTCACATCTGTTAACCTACCATTTTTTAACAGTGCTTACTTTTACTGTAATATGTGTTACCCACATGGTGTAACTTTGCCCCTTTAAAATTTCTGGCCCATCAACTGAGATTACAATTAACTGTTGGAGGAACATTACTTAAGGAACGATGCTATTTCCCGCTATGTCCCTATCGCTAATTTGGAACCAGAAATCGGTTATTCTTAAAAACAAGATTTTTGCGATAATTTAAATGGATTTTTGATGATTTATGGATTTATGGAATGCAGAAATTCAAAACAAATTAAGAGTCTTAATTTAACAAGGAAATTTATTTTATATACAAAGAAAACTATATTTTGGATTTTATTTCTTTTCACAATGGAAACATATTGCAATACAATCACTGCACATATAGTAAATTGCAAAATACACCTTCGTCAATTTTTTGGGTATGCTTATACTAAAAACTAAAGTGTGTATCAAATTTAATTGAATGTGAATATTGGTGTCATCAAGGCGGTATGGTAGAAGATCACCAGTTAAGGTATCAAATGACAACAATGTCAACAGTAACGCTGAGTGGATATGGAAATGGGAAATTCTTGTCTAGAATAAACACCCATGTGGTAGTGGCTCTGCAACTCTTTACATTAAGCTGTTGGTCAAGAGGGTGTCCAAAGGTAAGCCGACGAGGGGGGATTCAAAACGATCAATAAAATAGCTGGATTACGCGAATCCAATGAAACTATCTTGTTTCTTTTTTCATGCGTGATGGGAGGAATACTTCAGCAGATGCCTACGACCTACCCCATCTCGGTCTTTTTCCCACCCACAAATTAATTTGAGAAAACAAGAAGAAACGACCTAAGGATTTGCGAGCTTTTAATTTTGATAACTTTATGAGTCAAGACCTACCCAGTTTGGCGTAGAATTTTGTCTCTGTTTTTTTTTTACAAAATACGATGTAATTTATTAACTAGCGCAAAAACCCGTCTTCACAAAAAGCATTTTCACCCGTAAAAATAATCTCCACTCTGACTTCCGTATAAAAAATTGCCGCTTTTATGCGGGCGCGGTGTTAACTGAATAGTGCTTATTTCAGCAAAAAAAACTTAAGATTTTATGTTGTCATGTTGGTTTTTGAAAGAGTTAGGATATGGCCACTGCTTGGTTCTAGCCTTTATGGCGCTAGCTATTGAAGCTTACCTCAAAAATTATCTTATGAGTCCTTAAAAAAATACAGCCAAAAATAAAAAATCAATGTTGACAAACAATTTTGATGCAACATTAAAAATATTGAAAGCAAGTTGGGCCCTATCAGGTATATTTTTGGGAGGATGTTGAAAAAAAAACAGTAGAAAACAGTGAATGTCAAGTCAATAGTAGTGAATGTAAATATTATCTCTTACAATAGATGGATATCGTTGTAGGTAGCAAACTTACTCTAAAAATCAATTATTGATCCTCTCCTAAGCCACATTAATATTTAAAACTTGACCTTTTAGTAGATTATTGAAAATTAGATAGAATAATTGCAATTGAACATGCAATTTATTTGCAATATTTTTTGAAATATTATTAGAACTCATCTACAATGTATCAACACTGTTGAATAATAATTGCATTTTTCATTACATTTAAGCATTTTTGCATTTTGCATTTTACATTAATTGCATTTTTTTCATTCACTTTTTAAGTTACATTTTTTTCATTACATTTTTTAGCTGATCTACATTTCAGCTTTGCTGAATCGCTGTTTAACTTTCTTGTGACTGCATTCGATATTTTTGATCGTTAATCGATGATTCAAATAAAGTTGGCATCTTCCTAGTCAACCCGTATTACTTTGAACTAAATATTTACTTTTGTGTATTACTTAAAAAATATCTTACTTTCAAGCTAAACAGGGTAATGAATTTTCTCAGTTTACCCGTATTATGTTATTACTTGTAATCACACTTGCCATTTGATAATCGTTTCAACGAATAAATCGATTCCCAACAATCGCTGAGTTTTGATCGCCGATCAAATCATTCTCAAATGATCGTGATCGCAACAGCGATTAAACTCAACCTGAAAAAAAAACTTTCTGTTCGCGCCCTTCGCGGCTTCTATGAGCCAACTTTAACATTCGTCTCTCAATTTCTGCTTTTATCTAATAAACTTGACAACTTCTTCACTGTTTGAAAAAAATCTATTGTCATGTAATGTTGGGAAAACCAAGACATTCACTTTATTTTAAAACACCAAAAAGGAAAAAAAATTTATAGATAACAGGATTGATTTTGATGTGATTGAAGTATTTCTCAGGCGGCCAATGGCTACCTTCGTTCCAGGGCTTATTAAGGTTTCTTGGTTACTCATAAAAATAGTTGCAAGTTAAATTTTGTTCTCCGAAAGATAAATATACAAGCTGGTGAACGTGGTTTACTGTTAGCGTTTAAAGCATTAGCGTTAACAAACTCCCATTCTTGAAGTATACTAAAACTACATTTGCAAGTT
Source organism: Chydorus sphaericus (assembly GCA_030141595.1). Taxonomy (NCBI): domain Eukaryota; kingdom Metazoa; phylum Arthropoda; class Branchiopoda; order Diplostraca; family Chydoridae; genus Chydorus; species Chydorus sphaericus. The sequence goes on from CM057927.1 coordinate 1,885,803, forward strand.
AAAACTTCAACTGCATTCTCTAAGCCTCTCCCCCTAGAAAATAATTAATTTTCTAAGCCCCCCCCCCCCCAATCTTCATGATAATAAGATTTGATAACTTAAAATTTATAAATATGTTATTGAATGGCATATGGGCTATCGCTCCGAATCTCATACACTAATCAAAATGAAGCTTTCCTAAAAACTACATTCGCGGGCCAGCTAGCAACATATGACCATATATTTTAGGGAAAAGTCCATTTCATAAATCTTACTTTTTTTCTTAAACTCAAAAGTCCTTTTGTAACATTTTACAGCCACTAGAGGACCCCTTTTTAAAAAATCATTTATGCCGTTAAATAAAAAAAAACTTGAGGATTCTTGAATAAAATGTTGGAATTCGGCTAGTTTAATCATTTCTGAAGGCATGTTTTCCCGGAGAATTTCTGTCAAGGTCATTTTTTTCTCTCTACCTGTGTGTGTACGGAATACGGACACCACCGGAAATTCTCAAAACATAACTTCAAAGACGATTAAATCGGACTGATTCAAACATTTTTTTCAAGAATACTCATGTTTATCTTTTTTATTTCAATGGCACATACCCGATTCAAGTCGGAGCTCTAGATTACTTTAAATGATTTTTTTTTTAAATATGGCCTTTAATGTTGGAATATATGGCGGCCGTCTGGGGTATTCAAATAATTGTTTCAAATCGTGTTGTTGCATAGCTCCTTAGGAAATCAGAATGGCTACACACATAGATTGAGGAATGTCGAGCACTTTCCAATATCTACCCAGAAACCTAAGTTGATGAATGATAATAAATCGATTATGATATTGAATGATAATGAAGCGATAATAATGATTTGTCGCATTATGAACATGATATTCTGGGATATTTCTCCAGCTAAATTTCTATTGCAGCTCTTTGGTTTCAACTAAATACTGCTGAGACAAAGCTAGAAATCAGGCAAACTTAATTGCAAAAAAATGGGCCCTAGAGCGAAAAGAAATCTAAAGTAATCAATGCATTAAACGTTCAAAACTTCTTTATACGAAGAAAAAAATGAAACCAACACCAAAAATATTTATAAGACATAACCTTTTATTATTTTTTTAGTTTTTAAAATGGTAACTGCTTTTAATGTTTTTGAACTTTTCAACATAGATAACGTTACTCATCGAAAGGAGGTGTGAACGAACTTTTGCCAGCTGTTCACAATTTTCTTCGAGTTTGAACTCGTTTCATTTTCTACTATAAATACACAATTTTTTAAAAATTTCAAGTACATTCTCCAAGCTTTTTTGCCATTCTTTTCTAAGAGCTTCTTGATTGTCTTCTGCAAACGTGAGTGTTTCCCAAACTTTTTTTTTCTTTTCTCTAAATAATAAAAAAATTTTAGTTATGGTAGTGAAATTCGAAACGGGTGTTTCATTTTATTTTGAGCTAAGTAACAGAACTGAATTTGGTATGTAGATAAGTAAATTTCTAGTTCTAAAAATATTGCGAAAGAATTACTCAGAAGAACAGTGGATGCTTTCGTTGTACGGTACATTATTATATAGTTTAGAAGCCTGCATTTCACGCTTATAAATATTTAGTAATTTGAATAAATAAGTTTTAATTGCTATTGAAAAAACAAAAGCGTTCGACAATAGGAAAAAGTGGATGACCTTAAGTAGTTCAAATCTTTTGCACTTAAATAGGAAAAATTTTTAATCATGTTTTAAACAATTCAAAAGAAATATTTAAGATGTTCATTTTTAACGAATTCATAAAATATGAGGCAAAATATGCTTACAAAGTTTTTACTGTATACTTTAAGAAGAAGAAAACATAGCTGTTAAACTTATACATGTCTTTTATTTAGAACACTTTTGCTGCCCAACATGCTGTCAACACATACATTTTTCCCTCTTTTAATTATATTCGGATACGTGACCGCCGGGACGGATATCACCATTGCACGAGACAACGGGTCTTGTTTGAAGTATGGCAGTGACATGAAACTATACTCAAGTCCAAGTTTTACGTCTTGCAAAGAAAAATCTAACCAAATTCGGTGGATCAAAACGAGCTATAACAACAGAAAATTTTCAATCTGCATTCCAAATAAACCCATATGCTTAGGCATCGATGGAGGACACGGAATGTCAGTGGTGTTGGTTCCAATGCCATCACCTAGTGAAAACTTTCTTTGGTCATCTACACCTGCAGGAAAAAATAATGCTGTAAATATAGGTTTGATAGGGCCAGGGGAATTAGTTGTTGGTAAACTGTGTGCAGATGTTTCATTGATGGGAAGCAATCTGAAAATGACTTCATGTAACGAAAAATCCAAGTCGCAGCAATTCATTTTAAATTGATAGAAAGACAATTCCCCCTCTTTATTTGTTTTTAATAGTTTTCAAAATATAATTATAAAATTTTAGTTCAATTTTTAAAAATATCCATTATTAAATAGTTACAACAAAACCTTACTTTGCGTTTCCCCAGCATGAAAAATTCCAATGTATATTTTGCTATTTTCATTTTGAAATGTATAATAAACAGAGTTTTACAATGGAAAAATAAAAAGCTAAACTATAGAATGCGACTACACTTTTTCGTCAATTGGTTTAATCAAATCGCTTAAATCTCTTAATTATTATATTGAAAAAACACGGGGTTTTGTGTAGAAGATACTTAATTAACTTAAATCATTGAAATTACTTAATTTCTTTAAAATAAATTTCTTTAAAATAGTAAATTACTTGAATTCCGAATATTAATGAAATTGAGTCATCCCGAAAGGACTTAATAAAAATATCGTTAAAAAACTAAAATTCTAAACAATTTAGTATTTTAAGTAAATTAAGGGATATGACTTAATTAACCATAGCATACACCGAGAATCGAAATTATTATGTTGCTCACTGGAGCCTAGTACTATACCAAAGAGCCAGGTGGACGGCGAAATCCCAACAATTTTTAGCTAGTGAATTATGTATCTTAAAAACACATTTATATAAAATATGGATATTAAATTAAATTAACTATTTTCATAATTTTAATTATATAAAGTATTAAACGAAACAAGCGTAGTTACACTCTAAAGCATTACCAAATAAAAGAATAACTAAATCCAGTGTGCTCCTATCATTAGAAAACTGTATAAACATGGTATACCAATTTTCAAGATCGATGAAAATTTAAAAATGATCACTTTAGTCAATTGTGTAATATTTTTAGGTAAAAAACGTCATCTTGTACCATCATTTATTACTTGGTTATTACCTAAGTTACTACAGCTAGCATATTAGCTTAGCATAACTATTTAAATAAAATTAATTTCAAAAGAAAATTCATTGCTAAAATTTATCTTTAATTAATAAACTTGAAGGTGACTTATTTTACTGCTTGTAAGGCTTTATTATGTTTGGGCACAGAAAAGCACTTAACTGAATAAGGAAAAGGTAGCTTTGCAATAATAAAAAAGAGTTTCTAAATTATGTGGCTGCACTCGCAGTCTCTTGTATATATAGTAACGTGAAATATTGGTCATCAGCTACGTTTGTTGCGACGAGGAAATCACAGTTCAAGATTCAAGATGGGAGTCCCTGTTCAGTCAGTTCACTTTAGATTAGATGAACCTGAGAGATCCCCACCACCACTACGCATGTTAACATTCCTATATCGACTACCGTTAAAAGCATCTCTGTTCATTTCAAGAAAGGTAGAAACGTCTTCTGTTAAAACATTGGCGTTTCATCAAGAAATTCCACTTTTCTTGTTTTGTTTTCTAAATCTGATTATTTTACAGCTAAGCTTATTAGGTAATACGGGTGTCAATAGGGTCTAGGCTGGCAATGCTCACCCCATCCTGTTTGGGTTAAGCGTAGTGGGAATAATTTTCGTCTTCTTAATTTGTCCTTGATGGTAAATGCCTAACTGGGAGAAATACAATATATGTCTCTGTAGGAAAATGGAATGGGTTGGGTAGGAGAAGTTGTACACAAAGCGGAAATTGTAATAGTGAATTGTTTTCAGTGAAAACTTAAAATTAATAAAATTTTAAAAATACGTGTATTTTCTAGTTGTAATAATCTATTTTTTTAGTAAACCATTGATTAAATATCTAAAATAAAATGAGTAGAATAAGAAAAGTAAATAAATGATAGAATTCGGGGTGTCAAACTACAATTTTGGGTGGCTCGTTTTTTAAAAAAATTCTTGTGTTAAATGAGTCGAGTTAATAAAAAACTTATATTGTTTTTTGATCTTATGGAGAATCTCACGTTACATTCAACCCACACCGTTGTTACAAGTGTCAACCAGCGAAGGCACAATTGAAACAAAAACTGGTTTCAAATAACTGTGATTATTTACATGATGCGCATGTTAAAATTAATTATAAGTAATTTGGTTGGATAGCCAATTCAATATGGAATAATTAATATAATAAGCTTTATGTTTCAAACTTGCCAACAGATGGTGCTGCAGTAGACTTAGTCCTACTTTTCCATGAGAGCGGGCTCGCGTTCTTCCCTGGTGAGCGAAAGAGCGATCGCTCATTGCTTAAGGCATGTCTAGCAGTGATAATATTATAAGACAAGTTTGCATTGTCAAAAGAAATAAAAGGCAAAACATAGTTGTCTTTAAATATCAAACAAATTTCATTATTAAATCAATTCTGTTAATTTGTATTGAATTTCTGAATTTCATGAATCCAAAATCCATTAAATTTTTTCCGAAAATCTTGGTTTTAAGAGTAACCGATTTCTGGCTTCAATTTGGTGACAGGGACACAATAGCATCGGTTAATCAAATTCGTCCAAGTTCCTTAGGTAATGTTCCTCCAACAGCTTATTCTAGTATCTGTATTCGTAAACTAAGACTTGTAAAGGTCAAATAAAATAGGTTAACATTATCAACTTTGTTCCCCTGTACCTGCTGTAGAAAACAGATCGTGTTGCTTCAAGATCATTTTTGTTTCTACCAGTGGCATAGAAGAAACGATATTTATTCAAGTTTGTCTATTTTATTTTTCCCGACGGAACTATTTTTGTTATTTTTTAAAAATTACTGTTGTATACTAATCAATACCCAACTTAATGAGACTAGTCCGATTAAGTGAGCATCCATTCTAAAGTTATAATTTTTCGTAAGGGGTGGTCGGCCTTGAGAATACATATAAAAAAAGCCGTAATAAGAGGACATAACAAATAACCCCCTAGATGTTGCACGCTGATAGCTCAAATTAATTTAGCAGATATATTAGCTTTCTGCGATCTAGAAATAAATCATTGAAATATTCCAGCTCGAAAATTCGATTTTTCCAAGCTGAAATTCAGAGGGAACTTTGGGACTTGGGGTCTTACACGCGCGGCGTACGGTACTTAATAAATTGGTACCTATTATATGTACGTATATAAAAATGTTTCATTAATTAAGTTTCCATAATTAGCTTTAATTTTTCGGTAATTTTCCAGTATTAGGTTAAATTTTCCAGTATCTGATAAAAGTCCTGGTATTAGTTTCCACTCTTTTATATTGTATAAAATATTCAAGCCAAAAGCGAAAACAATTTTAAACAGCCAAGCTGCCACGCCTCATTGGGAGGAGTTAAATACAATTCTCACGTCGATATTCCAGCATAAGTGATGGCGAATAGCATAATTGGTCGCTGGTATAACAAGATAGCCTCATAAGATTCATTTATGATTCTTATGGTACACACCCAACGCAGAGAATTCCGTTTCCATCATTTATTACTTTGAAAGAAAATAAGCACGATGTTCCAAACACTTTTGTTTAATCAAGAGTAGTTTTGAGGAGAACGTGTTGTTGAACTGGTAGATTAGCCTGTTGGGCAGATAAACTCCGATTAATAGCAATGTACATGTGTTAATGTCACTAAAGAAAGAAACAAGTGTTCTTTTTGTAACAAGTACAAACGACGCACTGAAAGTTTTCTTTTATCTTAAAAATCATTTGAAAAGAACGGAATATATTTTTAAGGTATAATTCTCATTTTAAAAAACAGAATCTCAGATTACATCTGGTTTTTTTTCAGAAAAACCAAACGACAACAAGCATGAAAAATTGAAAATTCTGTCATACATTCTGTCAACATTAATAGCTTTTTACTTTGAAATAATGACTTAAAAGCCATGTTCCATATGTTGACGCAAGTAGCCTTTCAACTAGCCCACTATTTCATCACAATAAAAAAATAAAATGTAACATTTAAGCTTACGACTTAAAGCTCAAAGACCTTTTAAATATCGATTTTCGGGCGGTGACCATCCCCCGGATTGCTTACAGATCTTGAGTATGTAGTAGGTTCAGAGGCCATTTTGATTTCGGTGTATTAAAGTCGGAGCGATAGCCCATAAGCTGTACAGTAGTACTCTATAACTGTTCTTTTCAACGCGCATACGACATTTTTCTTGGCTAGCATTTTCTCACAATTACAAATTTTATTATTATAATGTAGGTGTACAATCTATAAAAATAAAATTGAGATGCAAAATTAATGAAATAAAAATTCAGATAAATTACAATTATAATGCAATAATAATGCAATAAAAAAATGCAGATAAATTGCAATAATAATGCAAATCAATTACAATGATAATGCAGTAATAATGCAAATAAATTGCAGTTATAATGCGATGATAATGCAGGTAAATTGCAATTATAATGTAATAATAATGCAGATAAATTTCAATTAACTGGTCACTTCGTCTCCAATTTCGTGTTGACTCTTCTCAAACCAAAGAAACAATTATCAGTATTCAAAGGATAATGAATGGATACCAAATAAGTAAACTTGACCAACAACTGCCCACCGCACAATTGCTCTCCCGTTCACACTAGAGAGTTAGAAGCTCGATTTTAAGAAAAATGCATAACGGATTGGTTTTATTTTTCTTATATAAGTTAATCTCTGCTAGAATAGATCGCCCGTCAAGTTTTAAAGCGACTGGTTCAGTCATTTTCTAAAAATCAAGGTTCAAAGTCTCTAGTGTGAACGGGCAGAAGGCGACACACAAATGCTTTCTGAGTCAGCTTCTAGCAATTCCTTAGACTAATTTGACGATTCCGAAATCGTTTCCCCCAATGCGGAGTCTAAACTCTTACCTATTATCAAAGCCACTTTGCTGGAAGCAACCAATATTGCCATCAAGCAGAACTGCAATGTATGACAACGTGTTCTGGAACGCTGATAGCTACAGGCCGGATAAGTTGACAAAATATTTCCACCAAAATTAAAGGTAGGAAAAACAAAATCCTATTAACTTTCAATATGGTACCGTTTTTACTGATTGTTCTATATTTACATTTTACAGAATTTAGTACCAGCGTAAACGCCCAAGTTAACAGAGTCAATAATCTAGGCCCCATGATGGCCCAGACACTTGCTAAATATAATTTCTACAATGCCTTAGTTACGGATGGAAATGTGGATCGATAATGGCATTTTAATTGCTCAAATCGATGGAATCTACGAGTTTACGTTCCGTGGAATTTCTGGAAGGGACGGCCCAGTTTCGATGGCTTGTGTAAATCTGATGGTCAATGGCAGAGCCTTACCCTTTGTCAGAACAGATTCTTATCTCTTAGAAGGCAAGATACAGCTAGCAATGTCAACCATTCTTCCTTTAAAGAAAAACGACTTTGTAGCTTGTCTTTTAAATTCAGGCCATTTAGTCAATTTTGAGAGCTATGACATCCTAAATGCCTATTTCACGGTTCAGCTTATTTATGCTTCCCGCCAAAATGCTTCATTTCCTCGTCTGAAATAATTACAAATCTATATATTCTAATAACTAGCTGTATCTTGCCTTCTTTTGCTTCATGGTGTGTTGATTAGTGACTAGATTCACCGTGTTGAAAATAGATTGTTTCGGGAGAAAATGTGAAATTGCTTTTTTTTAAATCATTTTTTTATTTTTGTAATTACAATTTACATTTAAAATATTATAATTTTATTTATGAAATATGTACGTTTTTATACATGATGTAGTATCATCCTGGATTTTTTATGCTATCAATAAGATTGCCTACCCTGGCATGTCATAGTCATGTATTCGACTTAATGCTGTGTCTAATTTTTGCATAATCGAGTCATGATCTCTCGGAATCAATCATACAATTTAGTTATTTGAAAATATAACTGATTTAAATTAGTTGAATAATTTTTAAATCGTGTGAATTACAATTAAGTTACTAAATTTTTCATTGGAGGTTTTTAAAAACTAACTAACAAAATCAAGAAAAAGGAACTCGAGTATATGTATAGTTTAACATTCAAGCCAAGTTCCAGTTGAAAAATATTCAAGCCAATATTCCTCATTGAAAGCAACTTTTACCAGCTAAGCTGCCACGCCTTATTGGGAGGAGTTATAAACATGTCTTTTGTGGATATTCCATTAAGAGCGAATAAAATCAAATGTTGAATCGGGATTGGTTGCTGACAAAACAAGATGGCCGCATACGATTCACATATGATTCTTATGGTACACGCACAGCGCAGAGAATGTCGTTGACATCATTTAGTAATTAACCATAGCATACACCGAGAATCGAAACTATTATGTTGCTCACAGGAGCTTAGTACTATACCAAAGAGCTAGGTGGACAACGAAATCCCCATAATTTTTTAGATTAGCCAATTGGGCAAATAAAATCAATCAAAATTAAAAAGATGTCTTAAAAGCCCTTTGAAAAGAATGAAATCGAATGAATTAATTAAAATCCTCATTTTAAAATAATACAGAAATTCAGATTTTTTCCTGTTTATTTTAGAAATCCCAACGACGAAAAGTATCGAAAAATGAAATTTCTGTCTGACTTTAATAGCCTTTTACTTTGAATTAATGATGTAAAAAGAACCATGATCCATATGTTGACACAAGCGGCATTTCAACTTCAACACAATTTTATCATCAATACAAAAAGAAAATGCAATAATTAAGCATATGTTTTAAGGTCGGTGACATTAACTTTGATTTTCAGGCGGCGACTATTCGCATATGGCTTAAAAGTAACTTTCCAGTAAAAAACGTTATCTTTTAAATATTATTATTTCTTTTGTTTGAAACATCCCATACAGAACCGGGTAATCCCTATGTTAACCAAAAGCTGAATTTTGATTCTAGAGCCTTTTTCGTATAGCTTTAAGATAAACTTTATTGGGTGACATTGTTTTCAGATTTTACTTACCTTTGATGGATTATGTGTATTTTCCGAGAGAAATTCTTTTTTCATTCTAAGGAAGACATCTTTTCAAGTTAACTAATAAATAAGTAAATGAAAAGAATTATTCCGACTTCAACGACATTCGAGCAATGGGTCCTCAAAAATAGTATCGAGCACCATAACCACTATATCATTCAGAATTCTTAAATGTCAGCTTGTAATGGATATTTGTACGTTTCAATCACAAACTATATCGTGATTCTTTTTCGCGTTCTACTTTATTTTTTAGTATATAGTAATTCCGATTCAGGTAGAAACCTTACATAGAAATAAACTTAACTGCTGGAGTAGCCGTGTTATGTAGATTTTTTCTACGTTCCTTCCCAGCGGGCACTCTTAACTCCCCGGTAGTTTCCCGGGCTTTTTCTATGGTGACCGGGTCACAACCCATGGTCACGTCAGGTTGTGTTGTTTCAGATACCTAAGATCGCGGCCAGGTAACGATTACTAGAATTTTGTGCAGAAGAATAATCTTCTTAAGCCACCCTCCCCTGCTATTTTCAAGAGACTGCTGACATTAATCTTGGAAAAGAATTATTTTCATTTTCAGGAATCCCGATATTTCCGGAAACGGAAGGGAACGGCGATGGGTTGCTCCATGTCTGTGTTTATTGCTAATGCTTTCATGTATGCTAGGACTCGCCGGCTGGTGGACAAATCCACCCGTCCCGCGGAACTTCTCTACTTTGGCCGTTACATTGACGACATCATCGGGATCTGGAATGGCCCTGTGGATAAGATAGAGAATATCTTTACTGATTATGATGTTATTTGTGAATGGATCCGACTAACTTATGTTATCGGTGGTCAAAGTTTAGAAGCGTTGGATCTGTTAATTTATATTTCAGAGTGTAAACTTGGGACACGGCTCTTTCGAAAGCCGATTGCCGGTGACCAGTTTGTACATTGGGATTCTCTTCATCGCTACAACCTGAAAATCAGCATTCCCTATGCGCAACTTTTACGGATGAAGCGGAACTGCAGCCTCCCGGAGGACTACGAGCGCGAGGCGGCCCGCCTGCTTGCTGCCTTCCGAAACCGCGGCTACCCAGAGGACGTTCTCCAGCTCATAAAACTATTGCCGCTGTAAACTTATCTGCCCGATAACCGTGTTTCATTTTACAGTAACTAGCTGTATGTTATTCACAATATATTATTCATACAACTAAACACATAAGTAAGTTTTACCTTTGGTGGGGATTGATCCTACGACTTTTCGCATGCCATGCGGAGACGCTAACCACTCGGCTAAGTGGAATATGTTTATTAATTACAATTTCGGCTATTTATACTTCAAGTACTTTTTCTGTGACGGAATCCTTTATATATTTTTACAATGAATTAATTCTTAGCATATTAACACAATATAATTAAAAAGCAGTGTTGCTTGTACAAATCTAGTTTTATTTCGACTTTTTTAACAATTAAGAAAACATGTAATACAAAACTGATACGTTGAATTCAAAAGATATTTTCACCTTAAAAATAAATGAAGATTCACTTAATTATAAATGATAAGTCAAAGGAATGGTGCTATTTTAATTAAATTAACATTGCTATTTTTAGCCTAATATTACAAAAAAAGCCGAAAATCAGCCGAAAAATTAAGATGATGATCCAAATGGCTACCAAATAAAAACCATCATTTTTTTTCAACAATTACCGACCCAAAATCTACAAACCTAATTGCTCTTCATATTTATAAATAATTGCAAACATTTTTGACCTAGTGACCAAAAAGTGACCAGTTGAGAACCCATTGTCAAAAAAAAGCAAGGGAACGACTTTGCTCCCAAGTCACGACCTGGTCGTGAATTGGGAACATCTGTGCCGCTGGGTTCTTTTCCGACGTCTAAGCTAGTGTATCTCATTCAATTAACGTATGCCGATACTTGAATGTGGTAAACACTTAAGGGAGAATTTTTTTCTTCGTTTAGAACGAAACTTATACAAAATAATTTATGTCCAGTTCTCGTTTTACATTTTTTATCCATTTGTCTTATCATTTCTTAAAAGAGCTTGCAAACAAAACATACAAAATCCATTTAGGGAATAGAATTTGAAACGTGTCTTGAAACGTGAATGATTTTAGTGATGATTGAAACGTCTATGCAATGAGAAAATTAAAAAAAGATAAGAGAATCAATGCAAAAAGGAATTGGATATAATAAAAACAATGTCTTAAAATTCCCTACAAGAAAATTACTTCTGTTTCCTCCTTAGTTTTACGACAAAGATATTGATTTTTAAGTGACATTTAGTTTTAGAAAAAATATGCTATAAGCAAATGTAGATTCTAAGAATCATTGAACATGTTTGACTTTCTGTTTGATACCTTAAATCAAGAATTAGTGTCATCAATAATAATAATAATAAGTAAATTCTCCAAGCTTTTTTATTATTTTCTAAGAGCTTATTGATTTTTTCTACAAATATGTTTCCTAAACCCATTCTCTAATATGAATGAATTTATTATCTAAAAGCAGACTTGCCACCCGACAATCGTTTCAACGATCAAATCAATTTCCGATAATCGCTGTGTTTTGTTCGGCGATCAAATCATTCTCAGTTGATTTTGATCGTAATCGCAATCGCGATCAAAATCAACCTATAAAAAATTTTCTCTGCACGCCCTACGCGCCATCTATGCGTCAACTTTAACACTCGGTTCTCAGTTTTATTTTTTTCTCAAAAAAACTTGACAATTTCTTCATTTTTTAACATAACAAACTCTATTTTTATGTTGTCTTGGAAAAACTAAAGCATTGATTTTATTTTAATACATGAAAAACGTAAATAAAAATTTCTTTACTTGACAGGATTGATTTTGATTTGATCGCGATCAGCAGACGACAATTTTCAGTGCTGTGATCGCCGATCAAAAAATATCGATTGTTTAAATGATTTGATCGATATCGCGATCAAAGTTTGATCCGATCGTGGCAAGTCTGTCTTAAAGTCTAGAAATTTGCGGTAAAATTAGTGATATCTCTTTCATTTAAGGGTTTAGCTTAGTAGCAGTACCGATTTTGATAGTTGGCTAAGTAACGTTCTAGTTTTGTGATTTTTGCAAAAAAATATTTAAAACAGTGAATGCTATAATGCTGCTATGCATTAGCATGTGGTTTACAGAACCTAAATTTTACACCTATAACAAATATTTTGTAGATTGAATGAATATAAATTTTTAATGTTATCGAAAAAATTTGAAAATTTGACTAAGTCGATGACGGCAAACGGTTCGAATCTTTTGCACTTAAATAGGAAAATAGTTAGTTTAGGTTAGGTGCAACACGCTGTCAACACACATTTTCTCCTCTTTTAATTCGTCGGTTGGTCGAGGGCGGCGTAGCCACCCCGATGACCAACCTAAATTGTACGAACAAAAGTACGCAGACATTAACAGTGTTGACACTTTTATGTTTAGCTCTTCAAAGAAAAAGAGAGAGAATATATTCCCGCCAAAAGCAACAAGCAACACTGGCTGATTTGACGTATAAGCGAATGGAAGAATAAAATCGAGCAAGCAAACAACACAAAAAATAATGAATTCAAATCTAGAGGGTATGATGCTTGCTGGTTGAAGAGGAATGCTAGCCCGGTGTTGTAGTAGGCGCTGCCGACGAATTGTACCGACGAATTGTACTGTTATACAAGTCCTTGACATTAACGGTGATTTTAAAGCACCAATATAAATTTCATTCAGAACGAGTTAAGACAACTTGATATAGATCACTCTGAATAGTAGGACGATGATAAAACCGTTCAAAAATCGATTCAAAGAACCAGTTACCCTAGCGTAAGATGGCATTTAAAGGCACACCGTGAGATGACGCACAGGACGCCGCGGCGCTCCTGGTTAAATGTGCTGTGAATGACGGGTCAATACCCAATTTCTTAAGAATCCACTTGATCCAGTAGCTAATTGTACATGCTGAAACTGATTTTAAGGGACGATGAAGGCCCATAAATAAACGGTCCCCGTGTTTAGGTGTTCTAACAACTTATGTTGTGTACTTATAAATTGCTAAGCAATGGACAGGGCAAATGATTCGATCCTCCAAACGAGAAATTTTATTGGTCTGTAAAGGACTGGACCGTTGTCCCTTTCTTAGGACACCGAGCGCAAATGAAGCGCCGGAATCAGGAACAGAAATGGAGCTAAACAGGATCGAACAGATCTCTGATACTCTTAGAAAAGTTGATAAAGCAATGAGCATGACTAATTTTCGGGATAGAATGGTATGCTCGAGCTCTTCCCTAGGGCCCAAAGAGGACAAATAGTTCAAAACTTTAGCCAGGTCCGACGAAGACGAATACTTTGGGCGAGGCGGGTTCCGATTAAAGGAAGCAGCTGCTTGAGTGCAGGGAGATGACCAATAGGCACACTATCAATAGGCGGAAGAGTAGTAGATAACACTGAACGGTGTGTGTTGAGCTAAAAGATTTGCCTGAATAGAACAGTTCGGCCAAGTAAACAAGGATTGAACCTATAGAAGGCGACAAGGTATCGGTACCCTCTCTCACCAATCAAACGAATTACCCCAAGCGGTTTCGTATGCAGATTGTGTGGACTTGCGGGATCCATCCAGGAGTAGGTCGACCACTCTGTCCGAAACGCAATCGGCACCGAATCCACACCGCAATGTTTTCAGGCGACTACAACGAGGGAGTCTTAAAGAGGGTGAGGCTCTCCTAGGGTGCTCCAAAATGCATCAATATTTTTATTTCGATCGGCCTTCATATCAGCTTTTCCGAATAAAGAGAAAAACATTCTGGCAAAAAATAAATAAAAAAAAAAAATTTAGACCTCGCGCAACCATATTTTTTGTTCAAGTTTCAACTTCGGCATTTTGTCTCAAAATACTTTAGTTTATTCTTTAGAGACTGTATAAATTATTTTAGAATTTGGTGTGGTTTAGACCTCGCGCAACTTAAAAATGTTGGTTCACTTTAGTGTTTTTAGCCAGTTTCTGCATGTGGAGCTATAACATGGAAAAATATATTACCGTAAAAAATAATTTTTGTGATCTAAATAATTTTTTTGCTCCCAAAATCTTAATTAAAATTATATTTCTTTTCATTTCCAGAAAAACAACCGGAAAAATTAATTATTTCTTGTATCGAAAAAAAATTCTATATGGCTATATGGGAAAACTGTCTGAAAACCAATTTGTTCCCTGTCGTTAGAAATCTGTAATAAAATGTCTTATCCATTCTGACATCAATGAAAAAACAGTGAAAAATGATAACTTTAGTCAATCGCGTAATATTTCAAATTGCAATACTTGTCATCTATCACCATCATTTATCACTTTGTTATTACTTAAATTACTACAGCTAGAAGACCAATCATTTAAACGAACTTTATTTTAAAAGAAAATCCATTTTTACAATTTATCTTTTGTTAATACACTTAAAGGTGGCTTATTATATGCTGCTTGTAAGGCTTATGAATCTTATATCCAATCGCGCTAACTATATGTGATGCTTTAGTTAGTTATCGTTTATTTACCAGTGAATACGCAACTTTTGAAAAAGTGTCAAAAAACTCCTGGTTGATAGTGACGTCATTACTTTTCAATGATCCTGCGTTTAATCAACTTGTTGAAAATGAAAAATTGTACTTTCCAGAGATTACAACATCTCATGACTCAGGATTATTTAGTCTATAGCTTTGAATTCCAATTGGGAGAGATGGAAACTTGGAAATATGATTTCCTCTCTTAAATTCTTATCCCTTAAATAAAACAAAATATACAAAAAGTGATAACCTCAGGGCCCTCTTTACAGTTTTGCATTAATTTTTTTTAATTGATTTATACATTCAAATTTATTACATATCAAAGTTTGGAATTTCGAACTCAACAAAAGTTTTTTTTGTGGTTTGTCAGTTAGGTTTCTAAATAATCGAATAAATGTAATTATATAAGATATAGCCCTCATTTTAAAACCGCTCTTGGGGTAACACAAAATTATTTTTTAAAACTAACGAAACGATAAAAAGCTTTAAAAAGTGGATATTTAAAAGCACATAAAATGCTGTCTGAGATTAATAGCAGTTTTGACATAAGGGGCCTTTCAACTTTACCATTGCTTCATCATCAGTACAAAAAAATGGAAGATTCTAGCTTCTGACTTACAAGTCAAAGACGTTAATATTGATTTTCAGAGGTGCTTACCCCCATATGGCTATAAAACGGTCAAAGTATGCTTCTCAGCTTAAAAAATACTTTAAAATATATAGTTATGACTTTACTATGAAACATATGGTCACATGTTGCTTACCGGCCCGAGTCTGTAGCATGTAAAGAGACCCATTCCGATTTTCGTGTATAAAAACCGGAGCTATAGCCCATAAGCTCTACAATAATAGTCCACACGGTGGAGATCGGGTACGTAAAAGCGCGTTAAGGTCATTATTTTTCGACGATACAGTAACACAATGGTACTTTATCAGAAAATCAGTATTATTAAAGATACTGAATTACCGAAATAAATACCTCCACGCAATTTTAAGTATCAGAATAAAGTATCGATTATCCGCTGTTCATTTCTATCCTTTTCCACGTGTCTACAATTTCTTGTTCATTTCTTTCCAATAATCACCAATTTTACTATCATACAGATAAACATCAATTAAAACGAAAATGAAATGAAAATGCAGTGCAATGATAATGCAAATAAATTGCAGCAATAATGCAATGATAATGCAGATAAATTGCAGTAATAATGCAATGATAATGCAGATAAATTGCAGTAATAATGCAATGATAATGCAGATAAATTGCAGTAATAATGGAATAATAATGCAGATACTCCAGGTGAATTATGTATCTTACACACATTATATATATATATAGATATATATATATCAAGTGTAATTTTTAAGAGGAGAAGCTGTGATTTGGGAGATTAGCCTTCCAGACTGGTAGAATCTAATGCTGTGCAGTTAACGAAAACGAAAATAACGAAAACGAATGATAACGAAGGTTTTTTGCTAACGAAAACGAAAGTTTTTAAATCTAGAAAACGAGAACGAAACGGAAAATTTTCGTTTTGTTTTTCGAAAATTCTGATATTTTAGGACATTTCCTACAGGAAAACCATTGATTTTTTCAAGTGAAAATGCAGTGCAATGATAATGCAAATAAATTGCAGCAATAATGCAATGATAATGCTAATTATTAATGAGCATTCAGCTAATACAAGCGAAAAAGATCTAAGTATTTGAAGGCACTTAAAATTAATAATCACTACAAAACATTAAAGCTGGAATTCTAGCTTATTCCGACTTACAAGTCAAAGACACAAGTGTTGATTTTCAGAGGTGCCTGTCCCCAAATGTCAAAGTAAGCTTCTCAGATAAAACAGAACTTATATGAACAAGAACAAATATATGATTACTACATTGCTGTAAAACACATGGTCACATGTTGCTTACAGTCCCGAGTATGTTGTATGTAGAAATACCAATTTGATTTTTGTGTAAACAAGTCGAGTGATTACACGTAAGCTACACAGTTAAAGCTATTACCAGTTTTAGTAACGCCTAAATTTACTTTTCCAGCTCTTTTCAACAATTACCAATTCCATTATTATGTAGATGAACATCAAGGAAAACGAAATCAAAATGCAAATGAAATGCCATAACAATGTAATAAGATTCATATAGATTGCGCAGAAATAATGCAATAATAATGCAGATATGGCCGTTGAATATCGAATATGTACTACACGATCCTCAGATCGAGGAAATTAAGATTTAAAGCTTTTCTAAAAAAGTTACATTAGTAAACATGTGTTAGTTCTTGTCTCTAGTCTAAAAACCATCTTAAGACAAATAAAATTTAAATTTAATTTTTATTAAAACTACACTCTACATAAATAGAGGAATGTAAATAAACTAAACGGCGGTAACTAAGAAACAATACTGGATGACTTAATTGGATTTCTATGTAATGGATGTAAAGAAATTGAAAGAATAATTTCTTGAAAATCTGGAAATGTTTTAAATCATGTTCAAATTTAATAAACATGAAAACAAGTATGAATGAAGAATAGCGTCAAAGTTCATGATTTATTTTCGTGAAGTTTTTTTTATTCCTGAGCAGCACAATTTTCGCATTTTAAATTTAAAAGGCACCTAGATTTACTAGAGGGATTCTTAGGGCAAAAATATTGTTTTGCCAACAATTTGCAAAATGAATCTGGTCCTTCTTTAATACATTCTTTCTTGCCTGAAGGGCAATAGGAGATATATAGACCGATCGGTATTGACATCAACTATCAGAATGCATTAACCATTCAAATATGTACATTATATATTCAAACCATTCAAACATGTACATTTTTGAGGATTAAGATCAGAGCCGGATTAAGACATTTACGGGCCCTAGGCTCAGACTACTTTCGGGGTCCCAATTGTATTATCGTAAGTTGTATGCTGCATATACAACAGTGAAAGTAAATCATTACTAGGTTATTCGATCTTAATATAATCAATCGAAAGGAGATGGCATATTACATAAGGCGGTTTGCAGGTAGAATAATAGCTTCTACTGTTGCAGATGTACTGTTCAGTGCATCCGTAAAAATTATCATTTTTATACGACAAAAGCGACGAAAATATTACTAAATAATATGTACCAATTACCCAAACCAAAATCATCTGACCAACGCCTTTATCCTTATA
The DNA here is from genome assembly GCA_030141595.1 of Chydorus sphaericus. Lineage (NCBI taxonomy): Eukaryota > Metazoa > Arthropoda > Branchiopoda > Diplostraca > Chydoridae > Chydorus > Chydorus sphaericus. The sequence continues at coordinate 1,903,727 of CM057927.1, forward strand.
GTTTCTTCGACGGAAAATATAAGTTTTTGCGCTTTTTCGTCAAGCGGATCGAATCTCTTAGCTTTAGTCTCATAATAATATACGAAGTAGAAAAAATATTAATCTTATGTTTTCGACTTTGGAATATCCGCAAAAAAACTTATGATAAGGTTTCATAGTATAATATAACAGTCTAATACATTTCGATTTGTATAGCGATAAGTATAAGCAAACAGTTAAAAGTTCATCATTCTAAACGAGAATTTAAACTAAGCTATTCAGTAAGTTCAAAGCATCCAAGCATGAACTAATATTTGCTATAATGTGAAATACTAAGATTCCCTAATGTTACTAATATCCCTAATATATTGATTTTAACAATAAATTTCAATGTGATGATTTATGGTATAGCGTATTTTTTTTTAGTAGAAAACTGAAAACCATGCAAAAGAGCAATACATTTATTCAGGAAAGAATACCATTAAAAAGGTGTTTTACGTTTATTATTTGATTAAAGTGCGACCAGTTGTATGCCACAAATGCTAATTAATAATAGGAAATATTCGTATAAGTTACTCCATCAATTGTAGGTTGGACGATTTTTTTGCTTGACTAATTTAGTTTTTTCAATACTTCAAAATACAGTAGGTAATTGTGATTTTTTTATCGACCTTCTTTAAAAGAAGTCTTATTAAGTGGCAATGCAGTCACCAATAGTTTTCTTTGAGAGACAGTCAGTTCTCACTACATTAGGCTTCATGCTGGATGGTTTGGTACCCGGCTACTTATAGAGCCATCCCAGTTAAGATATAAGCAGGGTTGTATACTATTTACCAAATTGTAATTCTCGCGCGGTATTTAAAAAAAAACGATATCGACCGATGAAAAAAACCATCGATTGATGGAATTGGCGATACCGCTACTTCTAGCAAACTTTAATACTAAATGGTTCAGACACCAAATATTTTATGAAATTCAATGCATACAAACCGATTTTTTCTATTTAATGGATCATTTGTGTGAAATGACTACTTCTTTCGTCATTAAAAAATCCCGTGATGATCTTATCGTTTAAAACTACAAAACTGTGATCAAAATATTTTCATTAATTTTTTTTTTGGCAAGTCGATGGCACTAAAAATATATGAAAGTAGCGCTATTTCATCGCTATCGCTCGATACTATATTGTCCGATTATCGCGCGATTCTCGCACGATTAAAATTTTGCTCGCTATCGCTATCGCCGATACTGAAAGAAAGTATCCGCGTACATCCCTGGATATAAGACCATCGAACCATTGTGGTATACGGAAGGCAGCACTGTACGATATGTCAACAAACGATTGGTTGCTTCAACTGGATTTTTTTAATAACTCCACCTTAGTTTTTTTATATAAAATCCAAGTTTGCATTTATTTCAATTTAACGTCCATTTTTAAAGCCAAAATGACTGTTTGGTTTAGATTAGACTTTTAAAATACAGATTTCTTCAAACCCTTTTACTCTTAATTTTCTCTATAAACTAACAAGAAGATTCAATCGGGTACTATTTGTAGACACCGCGCTGTATGAATACACATACGAATTTGCGCTTGAACGCTCACTCATAAATTTAACTAACTAGTTCACCACTTAACTTACACAATTATGTATTGCAATCTGATGCAACTGAGATCAAATGTTGTGCATACTTTTTATGTGTTAAACAATAAAGCCTCATCACCATATAAAAAAAAATCAATAAAGTTTTAGCACACAGGAAAATGTTGGTGGCTTCAGGCCTATTTTTTAAAAACATAAATCGATATAAGCATCTTTAAAGACATTTAAATGACATTTACCAACTTGTTTATTATTTTTTTATTATTAAAACATTTTGAAAAAAATGGGTTTCAGAGGCCTCCGCGGGGCCCCCTATCCATCCCCGGTTCCCTAGGCACGTGCCTCGTGGATAATCCGGCTCTGGCTTAAGGGTCCTGTCCCTACTCCATGAATAAGTCATTAAAAAGTTTAGCTCAAAAATTCGTTTTTTCCAAGCCGAAATTCGGAGGGCACTTTGGAACTTGGGGTCTTACCCACGCGCGCTTATGGCATTACGCGCGGTGTACAGTACTTAACTTGGTTGCTACTATATATATGTATATTATAAATGCTCCATTAATAAACTTTCTATAATTGGCCTAAATTTTTCGGTAATTTTCCGGTATAAGGTTAAATTTTCCAGTATCTGGTACCCATTAAGTCCCGGTATTACATTAAACTCATAAACATTTTAAAAATGGAAAGCAATTTTAAACAGCCAAGCTGCCACGTCTCATTGGGAGGAGTTAAATACATGCCTCAAGTCGATATTCCAGCATAAGCCGTGGCGAATCGGGATTCGTTGCTAGTAAAACAAGATGGCTTCATAAGATTCAAATATGATTCTTATGGTACACACACAACGCAGAGAATGCCGTTGACATCATTTATTACTTTATAACATTCAATTAGTGACATACCATGTGCCAGAGAAGGAGAAAATTAGAGAGGGAGATGAGAAAGGAGAGGGAGAAAATTAGAGAGGGAGATGAGAAAGGAGAGGGAGAAAATTATTTATGATTACGGCAATACGGTTATATTTTCTCGTTTTCTCTTACTTGACCTTGATAGCTTATCAGCCTTTATCGCGCTCAAGGTCGAGGTCAAAAATTTAAAAAATGTGATTTGCCGCAATCTTGAATATTTTTCTCCCCTCTGAATCAATAAAATTTTAAAAAAAAAATGAAAGATCAAGAACATGCTGGCGCACATTTTGGTGGAAACCCGAACCCTATATAAAACACCTTAGCACGAAGAAAGCCATTAAGGTATTAGCAGGATTTTTCCAAGATTTATTGAAATTTACTCATACCACTCGAACTTAAATTTTACATATGGCATTTTTACGGGTATTACGAGATTACTTTTTATGGTACTTCGGGATCACAACTGAAACCAGGAGCATTAACAATTGTGAGGCTTATGGTAAACTTTGTGCCCATGACCAAAGCGAATAAAACGAAAGATATTCTTGATACGACGTGTCTTGTCAACTCTTGACTGTGTCGTCTAACTCAAGTGACGTAATCTATGGCGACAATTTTGACGTGTTTACCCATTAACTTAAATTCAGACCTTAATATTTCGGTGGCAGTTATAAACATTCATTCCTTACTACGGTTATGAACAGTTTTCTCACCAATTAAAATCATAGATCCGTTAAATGACAGAGCAAAGTTATACGCTGGTGGCTATGAAATAAAGTTTAAATTTTCTGATAAATTTTTTGATGACATAAATTAGTCTTAAGAAATCTAAGAAGATAATAAATTGAATTTTTGTTTCGGCAATTTTTGCTTTACAATATTTTTTATATTTGTGCTTAAGCCGAAAGTTTGATGTATGATTTATCACTAGAAAGGCAAGTTGAAAATAAAAATTTTAATTTGATCCCATTGATAGCCATTTTGATAGCAAATATTTGTTCGCGTGATGCAAGAAAAAGTATTCGCTAAATATTTGGAAAAATAACTGATTTTTCAACAAATAATTTAACTTAACGTAACTATCATCAAAGAATCATTCTGGTTTCTACATGTCTGGACGGATTTATTGAAAATGTTAAAAATGCAATTTTATGTTTAGAGGATAAGAATGAAGAAGTGTATTGACATTAAACGTCTAATAGTTTAATAGTCCTCCAGTTAACACACGCACGCCAAATATTGAGACTGCTGCAATTTCCATGAATATACAATTAAATTAACACATTTAATTATACATTGGTATAGACTGTATAGCAGGTGCCCTGAAGTCAGAATATTAAAAGATAACGACGTCAAAGTAATTGGTGCGCCAGAAAGGGACATGAGGCCACGCTTTAGAAATGTACCCGAAGTCACTGTGGAACCTGTGGTAGAAGACGTCGAGTTGGCAAAGGGGTTTCCCAAGAGTAGCCGATGATATAGGATTCGCTATGACTAACTTAAATGCAAATTGCCTTCCTGTTACTATGTTATGTTCAATTCTATGCAGAACGGCATGGGCATTGCGATACATCCCTGGGTTCGCCCATTGTTTCATTTCGTGAATAACAGCACTGATCTTGCTGGAATCAACAAAAATTTTGGAACCAGCAGTGTTTCCTGAAGGATGACCTGCCCAGTAGACGGACCAGCCTCCATTTTTTGTAACACCAGCAGTACCGCTTCCAGAATAAAACATGTGGTCGGTTTGATGTGGGTATTGGGGCCAATGATAATCTGCTGGGGAAAAATTCCAAACTATGTAAAATACCCAGTTTATATGACTAGGGTAGATGTTGTCAAAACGCTCGTAGAGGGCTTGGGATACCACGACTGTGGAATCAGATTGTTTTGGGCCCATTATTTGATTTATGTATTTTTCAATTATAGATTCAGTCATGCTAGCACATGTGTTCATCATATCGGTGGTCCTCTTAAGGACTGCATCTTTTAGGGCATTCAGAGTTTGAATTCGAGCTTCTCTGCACAAAAATGAAATTTTTAATAGGATTAATTGTTATTAGTAAAATATACATGGTTAGCCTTGATTAAATTTTATCATACATACCCATCAAAGATATCTTTATTATTGATCACTGTGGTGTAATAGCTTATTCCAACGACACCAACGTTTACCAAAGTGATGAATCTTTCCGCATTCTTCATTATACCCTTACTATTACACTACAAAAATAGCATATAGTTTAATTAAAAGAAATAACATAACTGCAAATAATTATGAAAATAGAACAAAGTATTATAACTAACTAACATCTTGAAGATTCCAAATTATATCCAGAAGGTCGGGACTAGCAATATGTATACCAAGCATCCCTCTCATAAATGTAAACAGCTGGTCGTACAAATTGATGGCTCTATTTGCAAGGTCAGTGGTTGTTTTATGCATTATGTCGCTAATGGATTTGTCGACAACTAGGTCAACATCGCGGTACGTATAGATCTCCATTTTATGCAACTTGGTCGCAATTTGTGTTAGCTGTGCCTTCACATCCTTGAATTCAGAATCTATCTTTTTTATCACGTCGTCAATCGTAGCGGTGGGCTTTTTCATTAATGAACTGTAGAGGCCAAAGATCATCTTGACTGATGAAACAAAACCTTTCAGAATCGCTAAAGGGCCCAAGTATTGACTTATTTCATGGTTTATAGTTACTTTCCCCCAAACCCCATCAACATGTCCAAATTTATCTAATTCCGAAAGACTGAAGTTTCCTTCAGCTACTGCTGGTATTCCGGTCGTATTCGAAGCAGTTACGCTTGAATCGGAAGAAAAAACGACATTGGTGTTAACCAGTATAAGAATCAAGATAATAAGAGAAGAACGGGTTAAAATATAAGAGGGTGAGAAGAGGATCGCCATCTCGAAGTTGTCGAAAACTGCATTTCAAATACAAAGTAAATGAATTTTTAGTTCAAATCACTCTTTAACTTCGATTATATATTGATACACTTCATTAATCTATAATTTTTAAAATAAAGAGCTTAAATTATTTGAAACATTGGATTATTTAATAAGAGCAAACACAATCAGACTGAAACTTGTTAAACAGATAATTATGAGGATATCTTGGATTTCAACGACACGAAAAAATAATCAAAACCTTAAGGGGAAAAGTCCAGGGCGGCGCTGGTACTATGCGTAGCCTTGAGGGACAAAACAAACAAAAAAGGGTGAAATTTATCGAATCTATTTTATTCATCTTCATTTTTCTTTAAAAAGCCATCTATTAGGTGAAAAATAATTATTTCGTGCGATAAGTTACAATTCTATTTCGATTTTAAGAATGTATGTGACATATTTCATTTAAAGCCTCTTTTTCTGTTTTCCCTACTGTAATTTTTTTTACATCATTGAGCGTAGATATTAAATTTACATTTCTATTCACAGTATAACGGAAAAGTTAAATGTTGACGGGTTAAGAAATACCTGTTATAAGTGAATGCTTTAACAAGTCTTCAACAATCCATTCCCAAAGGTGTGTAAATAATAAAACGATTTAAAAAAATTAACTTTTGATAATTTACTTTACAACTTTATCTTTTAAAAAAGTTTTGCTTAAATTATAATCATAGACTCTATCTCCTTCTTTAAAAAAATATTTTCGTGACTCTTAGTAAAATGGAAGTACAAAATTCGACTATTTTATGATAAAATAGTACTTACGCTTGAACGAGGATATATTTTCTTGTAATTGCTGCCAAAAACCTAAAAATTTTACTCGTATATTTCCCTTCTTTAAAATGTGTCGTTTTATACTGAGAAAAGAACTGGGATCATCACTATCTGGATATATGTTTTAGAGTGGAGCTAAACCAAGATGTTATTCCGCCCTCGTCAGTTTTATTGAATCTCATTGGTTATCATAACACAAAATGATTCCAGTAGTCATGTACAAACATCTGCTAAACATTAAGGGAAGTTTGATCCAAATCCATGAACCCAAAGTTTGATCCAAATCGTTTCGGTAAAAAAAATATGCTCACACACATGTTACACTGGTATCCCGTTTTGAAATTTTAAATGGGTTCTCGCTGTTTATTTTTTTTACTGGTTTGTACATTGACTTTTCTGTCCCTTGAAATTGCCTTAATTTCCATTTCTAAATTAATGTCTACGGATTAAAGCTCAGGAACTAAGGAAAGTTAAATTTTAGAAAAAGAAATATTGGTTATTCACATTTCACGAGTTGTAAAGCAAAACAAATAACTAGATAAAAAATAGTTTTAAAAAATTGTTTTATCTTATGCTAGCTCGTTGCTTTTCACTTATCTAAATCTGGCTATTGAACTACCCACCCAGCATCGGCATCTTCTTGTGTATTTTTTTTATACTCCGGAATTACTTAAAGACAACCTTTAATTATATTTATACTAGACAACGTGCCAGTTGGCAAAGAATGTGATTTCAAAGTGAACTTTTATTTCTCTTTGCAGTTTAAAATGGTCGAAAAATTTTATTTTCAAAACTATTTTTGTGACTAAAGACATAACTGTTGATATTTTAATCCAATAACATTATATATTTAATTTAGATTCTAGGAATGTACTTCATTTGTTGTTTCTTTAATACCGATGATTGTACATTTGAATGCTCTCCATATTTTTCTTTTCATTTCTTAATTGAGAAATGATGAAGAATTTAATCGAGAAGAATACAACATCCATAATATATCAGCTAAGATAGCAAAGCGCGCTTTGTGGCTCGCCGGGAGGATAAGAGTAATTCAGCTCCACTGAATCAGCTTAAAAACATATCCATAGTTATTATAAGAATTAGTTATTATAAACAGATCCATAGTTAATACAGAGTGGGCCCGGAGAGAAAATTTAGAAAATAATAATTAAATACAATTGAAAAACGTGTGTGCAGCAGCTATCACTAGTCATTTTATCAAGTATACAAGGTTGTTGCCCTTCTCTCATCGACAGACATTAAATATGGGTTCAGTGAATGCAAGGTTCAAAATACTTCTAATGGGCATCTGGCCAATGACTAACACCAAGTTGACACCGCTCGCAAGTAGTAGTCTATACAAAAAGGACATTTGCCGAACTGTACTAATACGTCTCAACCATATTAATTAAAAATCATAACGCATGCAGACCATATTTGCTAAAAGTGATTGGAAATGTTAAATGTATTTTTTAATCACTTTACAGGATAATCAAAGAGATTTCTTTTCATTGTTTTCGATAGCAGCACAGCTGTTCCTTTCATGAATTTTGAAGGCATTTGAATTGACGGGACTAAAAAATTCTGTCACATGGGGATTTTTGAGGAAATATATGAGGATGGAAATTAAACTCTTCCCAATTAAAAGCCCATGGAAATAGACTAATGCAGATAAATTGCAATAAAAGTTCAGATAAATTACAATGATGATGCAGATATTAGATTGAAATAATGATGCAATTATAATGTAAGTAAACTGCAGAAATAGTCTGATGGCAATATGGATTAATTGCTGTAATTATTGTACAAAGCAAGTATAGTACGGATAAATTTGGTCAACGATGTGAATCAGAAAAAGTGGAATAAGTTGGCGATTTTTCGTTCGTTAACTTTTTGTATATGAAGTCTTGGAAGTTAAAAAGATTGTGCCAAAAAAAACAGTAAAAAATGCATCTAATAAAGTGTTCACCGTTTTTACGGATGACAAGGACTTATTTTAGGGTCTTCTGTATTATTGTTCTTAAGATGATAGATACGGATGGAAACGATATGATTCCAACAGTAGAAAAATAAGGATGATTAGGACAGGGACTAGACACACAGAAATGGGGAATGCAATACCTTTGGAGTGTACACGCCAGAGCAAACTCATTAGGCAACCAAATTAGATCGGACCCGACACGAGGAAAAGATTAAGAATATGGTACGCAGATACATGCAAGGTAATATACTAGCAGAAGAGGGTCTCCTCTAGGTATCTCAATAAGGTACCACACAAATTTGCAAGGTACACACAACCTGGGAATCACAAATCAAAATATATAACACTCCAGAAAGTAAATATTTAAATAGAAATACACTGAAGTATACCACAGGCGTGCTCAAGAAAGATGCTAGTCTGAATCGCTGACTCTGATGATTGCTGTAGCTAGGCTACTTAGAAATACAACATTATCAGAAAGAGCTGGGCAATCGACACAAAAAAGAAATTGTGCAAATACCTTGCTCAAAATACTTAAATGATGAAGACAAAAAGTAATGAAACACAAACGAGAGGAATGCTAAAATAGAAGGCGTCGCTCTGTGTACGCAGAGTCCAAATTGAAGGAAACTTCAATTCCGGAAAGTATATCAATTTGCTAGAAGAGTCCTCCCTTACGTAGAGAAGAAATTTCGAGACGAAGAAGTTTTCTTCATTCAGGATCGATCACCAATCCATACGGCTCACGTTGTGCGGGACTGGTTCAAATACGTCGAAGAGATGTGGTAGGGATATCGCGTCGATCGTCTAAATTACTGCCAAACATTAGCCACTTCTATGGAAAATAGAATCCCGCTCGTTATTGAAAACAACGTTTATTGGACAGACTATAAAAGGTATTTTTAAAAAATATTTATTGAAAGAAGATTTACCTGTTTTTGTTACAAATAAACAACCCATACCCTTCATTTCATTTTCAATTTCATTATTATAATTATGTAAAATTATAATAAGTGTTTAAAAATTATGACCTAAAAAATAAAAATTCCTTCAGTAAAATTCTAAATTAAATTTAAATAAAATTTAAAAAATATATTATATCTAAAAATATAAATATTTTCCAATTCTTATCAATAATTCTCATCAATATAAATAAAACTAGAAAACTGACCAATATTTTAGTGAACATAATTTAAAAATCTAAGCGTTCTTTAGTTAAAATCTTAAAATCAAATTGTTTCCGTTTTTGACATTTTTTTCGTATAAAAATGAATCTCTCTTTGAATTTTTTAAAAAGTTAAAATTAAATTGCCGCACTATGAATTCAATAATAATAACCAAAGGTCACTTTCTCATAATTTGTTAAATACTAAATAAGTACGAGCTAGAATTTGGTTTAACTTAAATAAAATAAAACGAAAACAATTTTGCTGTCATTGAAACTAGTACTGTACAGACCAAACACCGAAGGTCACTTACACACAGTTTTTTAGTACCAGATTTCAAGTTTGTGTCTCAGTATAAAAAGAATTGAAGTGCCCGCATCATTCTAACATTCAACTTGGCAACGTTCAGCTTCAACATGACATCATATCTTCTACCGGTAACGAATTTTTTATATTCAGTTCTCATGGTAAAACGATTAATTTTATAAAAACGTGTTGTTTCATGGCCTAGATTTTTTGTTCTTTGTCGGCACTGATTCTCTGCTCAGCAGCGGAAACTCCAAAGAGTCCACCTTATTCCAAGCAATCAGGTAAAGAAACAATCATTATTATGTTTGTATATTGTATGCGAAGCCATTATTAAAGGGCCATTTATACAGGATATGGAAAAAAGCTGATCGCCAGCCTTTTCCCGACATCTTCTTCCAGAATCCAGACACTAGCAGTACCAGGTTTGTCCTTATGCCGATGGTCAACTTGAACGGGCCACTAGCCAAGACTATCGCGGGTACATTGGATTTGATCAGCCGTTGAAAATATGACTCGGTTAAAACAGCTGGCATCAGAAACCAAATCGTTAGTAACGACAATTGGCGGATCGACCAGCAAGGAACGCACTCTGGAGGACCAGATGGCAGGTCTGTGCCGGGAATTTAACTCGGCCGTAACAGCCAGGGGAGTAAGGACAGAGCCAAGCCTTTAAGAAACAGACCACAGCCCACTTTGGTCGCCGAGGTTCACGCTCCACTCATGTTTAATATGTATAAAACATTTTTTAAGCCGATCATTTAATTATGCAAGCTTAGGGCAAGACAATGAAGAATTGATTGATTGTTTAGAGAATTTATGTTTTTATAATCAAACTTGGAGCTGAAAAAGAATTTTAACTCATTTTGGGAGAAAGTTTCCTTCTTTTGTCTTTTCGTAGTGACAGGATTTTTTTTGGCCGATAGTTTTCTCTTGGGAGGTTTCGGTTTATTCAAATACTGAGGGCAGCCTGCAAATATTTTAAAAGGGAAGAATTACGTTTAAAGTTGTAAAATATTTGTTTTTAATTATAAAGAGAAACCTGAAAAAATCCTTGGAATAGCTCCTTCCTTGTTGGTCCAGCTGTTCCACTTGTAGAATAATATTTCTCCATTCCGTCCAGTTAAGGTTCGGACCTTGACGATATTATCCTCGTCAAAATGTCTTGAGCAAACTCTGGGAGAGGGCTTAAGAGTAGTATCGTGGAATTACACTATTCCAGTCACTTCAGGTGGGAACCTTCTTTGGGAGGTTTGGAACACGAAATCTTCCCATCATGATCATAGCTCTTTGACTTAGAGTTGCAGTTCGGCAGAAAGCAGCGGTCAGGCATTTTGCAATCCCAAGATCTCTACAAATGAAAGCAAACATTATTACAGAGCAACATTTAGGAATAGGTTTATCATGTTTGTTGACAGCTCAAAACTGGGGCACATTAAATAAACTTTTTCATTTGAGGGAATTAAAACTCACAACAGAACTGAAAGAGGCAAAGAATCCAGTCATATAACCTTGCTGATTAATATGATTATAATATTAACTCTGAGTAATACCTTTTATAGGCTAAATTAATTGAAAAATATCCAGTGTTTATGTTGTAATACACTGTCTTAATAGGATTCACACCGTAAAGTAATGCCGGCGCAGAGTACTCAGCGCCGCCTAGCGACCACTACCCAATTCCCCCATTTCTGTTTATAAATTTTGCAGACGACAGTTGCTCGTCCTCCTGTTTATTGTCCCTTGCAATGGCTTTAAGAACTGCCAAAAGGCCACAGTCCACTTCGGTCGCCGAGGTTCACGCTCCACTCGGTGTTAGATTCTCAGCCAAGGCCTTCCAGCGTGCTTTCGCCGAGAGTAAGAATATTTCAAGAGACGGCGGCGTTCAAGTCTGGATGTATCGCGTGGAAAGAATTGGCTAAATATAATCCGAAAACCATTTACTATCTATAAATGCATGAAAAAATAATATGGCGATGCTATGTTGAAATTATTCAGATTCTTGGTATTCTGTACATTCTTTAGCATAAAATGTCTGTGGTCAATACGTATAAAACATTTTTTAAGGTGACAATTTAATTATTCAAGTATGAGTATGATTTTATAATCAACCTCGAAAAAAAATGTTTTTTAAAGGCTATGAATCTGGAAAATGCATTCAGATCATGAAATAAAGCATCATCAATCAAGATCATTAATAAATATTTGTTTCCCCCAATTACTTATTTAAGCTAGAATTATTATAGATCTTCACTACACTCATTCTCGAAAACTCGACTCATTTTTTGAACAAATAAAATGAACATAATCATTTTAATTTTCATAAAGTCGCAAACTTCTCAGCTCATGTACTGCCAACTATTTATTTAGATTTCAGTTTACTAGATTCCTACACCAGTTTATTAAATAAGCAATAAGCAGATTAAATTAATATTGTTTAAGATATTTTGTTTAGCTCTACCGATTAAGACATAATCAGTCCAATACACTGTTTTGATTCAATATCTGGAAAATCAAGTTGTAATATCATTAAAAAGGCATACATCGGTAGAGAATTTTACCGTTAGCTTAACGAATTTGAACGGGTGCATCTGTATAGAACATTTCCATGTCCTAATCGATATATAAGCTTTACACAGAGCTACTTTATGAAAATGGAATAGATGCATAAACCTCATTTTAAAAATTAAGTACAATTAGTTATTAGTTAGCAATTAGGTATAATCCTCATTTTAAAACCTCTCAGAATATGAGAACATATGTATTTTTAAAACAAAACCCAAACGACGACAAGCGTAAATAACTAGATATTTAAATGCACATAGCATTAATTATTTCAGACATTAAAAGCCATTTACCAAGAATTGATTGGTTAATGACCTCACAACTCTAGCGCAGCTTCACCATTAGTACAAAAAAATGTGACATTCTAGCTTCTGGCTTACAGGTCAAAGACGCTAACGTTTATTTTCTGTGTGCGTTTTATAAGTGTTTGTCCCACATATGGACAAACAGCTATAAAATGTCTAAGTAAGCTTCTCATTTGAAAACAACATACTTTGAATATATGATACTACTTTGCTGTGAAACAAATACGCTGCTTACAGGCCCGAGTATGTAGTATGTAGAAGGCAGGTTCAGTGTATAAAAGTCGGAGCGATAGCCCGTAAGCTAGTCGTTGATTTCTATTCTTTTCTACACGCTTACATTTTTCTTGTCAGCCTCTTTCCCGCAATTACCAGTTTCATTATTCTGGTGGGAATTCTAATTAAAAAGGAAATCAAATGGTATTGCAATGCAGATAAATTGCAGAGACAATGCAATAATAACGCAGATTAATTGGAATGATAATGCAGATAAATTGCAGTAGTAATGCAACTATAATGCAGATAAATTGCAGTAATAATGCAATAATAATGCAGATAAATTGCAAAAACAATGCAATAATAATGAAGATAAATTGCAGTAATCCCACACAAGAATCAAAATATAATGCAGCATTAATACAATTAAATTGAAAATAAAATAGTATCCACCAGCTGCATATTAACAAAATGTGCAACGATCGGTTTCTAAAGTTTAATCATGCAATTGATACTCAATTATAATTGAGATACATTGCTGTTGCAATGCAGTTATAATGCAGATAATGCAAATTAACTGCCAGTCTTATCTAAACAATAAGAGGTAGGGAAAAAATTAGGTTTTTTAAACGAGTGAATTCTAGTCAATTAATTCGATTTTTCGATTCAACTCGTTAAAAACTCATAAGAGTGGTAAAAGGAGTAAGAAAGCCAGACATAAAAAATAATCAGAATACATTTTTGAATATTGTTAAAAAATATTAAAGCCAACATTCCTCATTAAAAACAATTTTTAAAAAGGAAGATGCCACACCTCATTGGGAGGAGTTAAAAACATGTCTTATGTGGATATTCCAGCATAAGCATAAAAAATAATAACAATTAAAGTGTTATCATTGAATAAATACAAAACAGGTACCGAAGGTCACTTACTAATAGCTTTTCTAGAAAAAAAAACGAAAGAAAGAAAAAAATAGGTCTTTTATCTTAAAAATATTTTGAAAAGAGTGGAATAGATTTAATTAGGTATAATCCTCAGTTTAAAACAACACAGATCTCATATTATATCTGTTTGTTTGAGAAAAACCCAACGATGGAAATAAAATAAAAATTCTGTCTGATATTAATGGCTTCTTACTTTGAATTAATACTCTAAAATACATGTTCCATATGTTGTCACAGAGGGCCTTTGAACTTAACCACTACTTTATCATCAATACAAAAAATAAAATGTAACATACAAGCTTCTGACTTACACGTCAAAGACACTAACGTTGATTTTTCGAAGCGATTGTCGGCTAAACTATAGAATGCGACTACGCTTTTTCGTCAATTAGTTTAATCAAATCACTTAAATCTCTCAATTACTATATTGAAAAAAACATGGGGTTTTGCGTAGAAGATCCTCAATTAACTTTAATCATTGAAATTACTTAATTTCTTTAAAATAGTTAAAATTACTTGAATTCCGTCAATTAATGAAATTGATTGTCATCCCGAATGGACCTAGAAAAAAAATCTCTGAAAAGCTAAAAATTCAAACAACTAAGTATTTTTAGTAAATTAAGTGCATTGACTAAATTAACCATAGCATACACCGAGAATCAACCCTATTATGTTGTTCACAGGAGCCTAGTACTATACCAATGAGCCAGCTGGACGACAAATCCCCAACATTTTTTAGCTAGTGAATTATGTATCTTACAAACACATATGTATAATATATGTATATTAAATTAAATTAAGTATTTTCATAATTTTAAGTATATTAAGTATTTAACAAAAAAACAGCGTAGTTACACCCGTCTATAGTTTTACCCGATTGTCGAATGCCAACGTAAGCTTCTCAAATTTACAAACAATACTTTAAATGTATTTTCACGACTTCTCTGTGGGACATACTGATATGTTCATTACAGGACAGAGTACGTAAAAATTAAAAGGGCTATTTTGAATTTGGTGGTAAAAGTCGGAGCAGTAACCCACAAGCCCAACAGTATTAGTTATTTCTGTTCTTTTCCACACGCCTAAATTTTTTTTCTTGTCCAGCTCTTTGCCACATTGCCAATTTCATAATGTAGATAAATTCCAGCGATAATGCAATAATCATGAAGATAAATTGCAATTATTTTGGGTATCTAAAGTACTTTAATTTTAGTGCATGTCCAATCTTAACTAATACATCGTCGAATCATAAATTTATCCCAGTTTGATCGCCCGTGGCTTAAATTCGTATTTTCTTGTAATGTTACTTATTTTAATTACAATTTTAAAAAAATCTTTTGATTTTAAAATTAAATTAACTAAAGTACTATTTTTTAAATTTTATTTTTATATTTTGAGTGTCAATCTATTGAAATTTTATCAATGCTTCAATATTTAACCTGACTATTGACCATGATGAAAATAGCTACAGAGTCAGATATTTGTTTTAAATATTAATGTATTATTGTGTTTTAATAGTACTCAGACTAAATGTTTTGCATTTTTGGATAAATATCTGGAAACACATTACAAAAGTAATAAAATTCATAAAGTGGCAAAACTACATCAGGAATAAAATGCAATTATGCTGTTGATTTATCAATGTATGATGGGCCAAATTTTTTTAAACTGTTTTCAGTTATTAGTAAATGTACAATAGCTGTCCCGTAAAATGAGTACCATTTTTGTATGATCCCACCAGTTTCAAATACACAAGCTACTTTATCGTTAGGGTTCCATTTAAGAATAACAGTTAAAGCCAAAATGTGTTGGTAAGATGGATCAGCCTAAGTGACGGCTTTAAATACACCATTCACTAAAAGTCTAAGCTGAACGGGAATCATTCTCCCGTCCGCAGATGTTGTACCGTGGAAACGGAATTTATAGATCCCTTCGGAGGGAGTGGTAAAAGTTCCAGTAACAAGGTTCATGGAATTATCTTCCACACTGTAGCGATCGTAGGTTACAAAGTGGCCAGCTTCTATGTCAGTTTCTCGATAGACATCAAATATGATAACGGTTTTCAGATCCTTCAACTCTTAAAAATACACTTATTCAATATTTTTTGAATGGTACAGCGCACAGTATCTTTTAATTTTGCGTAGGTTTACCTTTAGACAAACAATCAATGCCAACATTTAGGTATTCAATCCTGGTAGGAAAGTTTTTCATTTCCAAAACTAAAATAAAACTAAAAAAAATTAAATCCTTTCCTAATTGCTCCTGTGATACTTATGCATTTGCTGTTTCTCCACCAAAAAGGATCTAGAAAACTCATTGGCATTTAAAGAAATTCAATTTAGTAAGAAGTTAATGGAGCAAACAAAAAATAGCAAAAATAGATTTCTGTAAATAATTGTCCTGTAAAACATGAGCAGTGGCGTTTTATCCACAGGGCAAACTGGGCACTGCCCAGGGGCCCGAGAGAATGAGGGGCCCTGTTCGGCTAGAACTGCCAGACCAAAAAATCCAAAGTTTTAAGCAGCTGAAAGACGAACGAAGAAAGTTTTAGAAGCTAGGGCCTGGATAAAAAAAAGAAAGGAGCCAATAAGCTAAAATGGAAGAAAGAATGGTATAAATACACGACTTAACTAGTGTTGGCGCCTAAATCTAAGAGCTCGTCAACCAACGAACTTTTTACAATGCTTGGTTAATTTGACGAGGTCGATGCAGAACTTTTCAGTAGTGTTAAGTAGAATTATTATATGTTCCAGGGCCCTTACCTATTGCAATACATCCTCACAGTACGATGTAGTTAAGGCCCGAAATATGTACTTAAAAAAAATTATTACGGGCCCTAGCTTCGTCCTGTGATTTGCGTAAACGATTAGGTAACCGGTACTAATTATCGGTGGACCAGACAACTATAGATTGTCAAGCCTGCTTAAAGATGACTAAAAGTGCATTTACACGAACACTTTCTTTCTTTTTTTCATATAAGGTCTTATTTTTACAAAATGATGCGTTTTGATTGGCTTATGAAAAAATAAGGAAATAATGGAAAATAAGGGAAAAAGTGGGTTTATTTTCTTTCTTTCTTCTTCAATTCCATTTATTCTCTCTGTGATTTTTAATTAAGAAGGCCGTCCTTTAAGAGAGGGTGACCGAGGGAGGTATGCTTAAACTCCCTTCGTCAAGTATTTTGATGAGTTCAAAAGTGATCTTAAGCTATAGATTATTACCGAAATATAATTTATATCATTCATCTAATTATTGTTTCACTTTAATATACGGCAATCTAGTCGATGGAAACAAAGATTTAATTGTGGTCCTTATATATTAGAATTTATTTCCAGACCAAGTGGAAATTAGACTTTGAGGCAAAAAAAATCATTGAAAATACTTTAACGAATCAGAAGGTATCTAAAAATATTTATAATTGGTTGATAATAACAGATACAAATAATGAAGGAACTCAAGTTTTTAAGTTTTTTGTGATTTGTGCGTGGTGGATTATAAAAATTGCCAGCAGTTGAGCTTAACGTTTTACAATTACTAAACGTTGTCATGTTTCCATAGCAAAGTAGGTAGCGGAATAGGCATTTGAGATTTAACTTTGAAATTTTTGAGTAGTTGCCAAAGCTATAACTATACACTTCATTTAATGGACTCTATACAGCTTGAGAGCTGAGTTCGATTAGTTCTTTTATACATCCCAACCAGCGTTTCTTTTTTCAGATGCTATGGATACAAATACAAAATCCTTTTTTTATCACATAAGTTATATATATGTTAGTTATTTAATAGGTTACTCTTTTTATCTTAAAATTAGGCCAGATAAAGATATTTTCAGATTTGATACTATTTTTAAATTATTGCCATAAAAGAAACAAAATTATAATTTAATCAATTGAAGCCAAAAAAACTAATACCAGTCTTCTCAATCAAATTTCTTTGATTTTTAAATTTTACGGTGTCGAAATTTGAAACCGATCTAAAATTTCCTTCAATTTTTTAAATTCTAATGCTAGATAATATTGAAAAAGTATCTTTTCAAGTATTTTGATTCGGCCAGACAGACGGACGGCTAGTTAATCTTTCGTGGCTAAATTAAAAAAAAGTAGTCCATAGTTACTCGAATCTAGATTAGGCCATGTGAGTACCGGGAGTGATAGTAAGGCACAGGTGGCTACGATTCGGTCTCGTCTGTAAGCTCTAAAATTGTTGAATGTTTATGTCTCTCTTAATGGTCCTATTATTTTCCGTTACTCTCAATTGTACAACCAATAAAGGGGTATGAGTCTTGCATGTGGACTCTATAATAAACCCAGAAATAGGAAAAAATTTCATTTGCCAAGGGGCCCATTTTTCCTAAAAATACTGAACATGAGGCTATTCTACGGTTTTAGCCCCGATTCAGTTTTTTTGGCCCCAATTCAGGTCGTTTGAATATTTGGCCTTGCATAAAAAACATGATTGAAAAGAAAGACGAGACAAAGATTTTTGATTCTGACCCAAAATAAGATGCCGAAAACTGCCCTTACTGCCTAAACACATGCATTTATAGAAAAAAAAATAAAGTAAATAATATAGATAATGCAGAAGGGCCTTCAATACACAAAATCTTAACACTGTAAACAATTTCCTTTCATTTTACGAAACATACAGAGACAATTCAATTTTGTTTATGCTGTCAGATCGAATAGAGGTACTTTGAATTTTTTACGAGTGGGCACCTCATATAACTTTCAAAAATGGTGGTTCCTTTTTATTTTTTACCCCAGTGACCAGGAAACATTAGTTTTTACGTTGCAAAGGGTCCGGAGATCAGCGAGGGCAAATAACAATTATGCAAAATGTAGAACAATTTTGAAAAACAATGTTTTTTTCAGGGAAAATGATAAATTATTAGAATTTTATTTGTTTGGTTATCAATAAGTTTTTGAAGCAAAAGTTTTAAATAAACTCTCTATTTTATTTGGAGTATTTTAAAACATTGAATCTTTCTCTTTATTAACTTTAAAATTAAATAATAAATGCATGAGACAAAAAACCACGATGTGGCGTTGTTAAGTTTGTATGTCAATACTATTACATTTTTAACATTTGTACAATTTTCCACATTATTGATGATTTCAGTTGTAGGAATGGTCAAATTTGAAATGTTGAAGAAAGCAAGTCAGTATTTTATAAACACATACAATGGCTTAACGATTCCTCAATTGCCACAAACAATTAACGAAATTATAATGTAACTTGCAGCCAGGTCTCATACCGACAGTATGACATATTTTGAGGCTATTTCGTCGCATGTGTATGTCTATTTCGCAACTGTTTTCTTAAACTTGCAATCATACACTGCATTCTTTGAAACACTCCGCTGGAAAAATCGTCCATAAACCATATTCACAAATAATGGTTCAAAGTAAAACAGTGTTTGTTAATATGCTATTACCTTTGCATCCTTCACAGGTGAGGGCAGTATAGTGATATCCCGACGCAAAATCTCCACAAACAAAAAAGCTCTCTCTGTCGTTTCCAAACAGAAAGATTGGTATCCATCTAATTTTTCTCATTTATTTCAAATCTTCTTTCCTTCCTCGTCCGTTACCATATTTTTCTCCAAACCTGATACCATCGAAACATCCAAATTGACTGGATTTTTCTATAATTCATTTACAGAGAAATAAGTAGTTTAATAAGCTAAATGAATGTTGAAGAGGGATAGTAGCCCGACGATTAAGAAACTTTATTATTCCGTTGTTATATTTACAGGGGTTTCTCACTAAATTCAGAAGAGCGTTTTTCCATACGCAAAAACAAATTTATAGTCTTTAAAATTAGTCACCTATGTGTTTACAATCAAAGATGAATTGTAGTAGTACTATTTCCCTTTAAAATCAAGTTTATTCAAACAACTATTATGTTAGTGTAATATCTTAGGTTATCACAAAGTGATAAATGATGGTGATAAGTGATAAATATGCCACTTGAAGATACACGATAATATCATATGTCACTTTACCAATTTTTAATGGATAAAATATGTTATAGCAGTTTTTAAATAAAAGAAAAAACAACTTTTGTAATAATTTTTTTTAATTTTTCGATTGTAAAATTCCGTTTATTGTACATTTCTGAATGAACAACAGCAAAATATACAATGAATTTTGTCATGCTGGAGAAACGCAAAGTAAGGTACGAATGAATATATTTTATAAGTAACTTTTAGAGATCAATAAAACAAATAGGAGATCAAATAATAATAAGAGGAGACGAAAGTCATTTCTATCAAACTAAAATGAACTGCTGTGAATTTGATTTACCGTTACAGGAAGTCATTTTCAGATTGCTTCCTATTAAAGAAACATCGGCTCAAAGTTTATCGGCAACTAACTCTGGTAAATTGGATTCACAGAATCCACAGTATTTTTTCAACATTTGGGGCCCCTTTTACTTACACAAAGATAAAGTTGTATGTGACCAGTTTGTTAGTGAAATAAACACGACCTGTAGCCACCTACTTTTGATAACATGCCAAGGGTAAGGATCAGACTTTGAGATCTTATTGACACCGAGATTCTTGCTGCTTCGTGAATCAGCGTCTAAAAATATTCTATTATTTTTGGCTGGCAAATAGTGATGGTAAACATGCCATGGTGTACGTATTCAAATTATCATTGGTTATCGGTCATTGGTATCTCAATTTATCATTGGTTCACAAACCCCATTCAAGTTATCATGCAATTATTTTTTAATAAATTTTATTTTTACAGCCGAATTTCATTTCGTCTTTGGTAAGCGCACTTTAGGTTAAGGAACCAAAAAAATAACAGGTTATGATATTTCGAGATTTAATTTTTAACTGACTGATAAATGTACTTTAACCTTGAGATGCTACCAGAGTTGGTTGTACTTGTCTAGCAACAAGTACATCACTTCACTTAACAAAAAAAAGAAATAAACAGAATGGGCGTTTTTAATAGTTTCATTCCTTTCACCCAATGACACCTGGCGGTTCTCCGAGCATGACTAGAGTGGCCATTGCCCTCGCCTCTCAAATCTCAATTTTGTAAAATTTGTTTGTGAGAATGGTACGGCAAACATCTGGTTTCATTGCCCATATAAATCGCCTTTTTCAATACCAAGGGTTTAGGACGACGGACTTCTAATAAGACAATTAATTGTTAAAAGTTGACTGAACCTTAAACCTGACAAGAAAAAGATTTGAGAAATAATATTTAAGTTTTTTTTATTAAGCAGAGAATAAACAGTTTCTTTTGTTTTTCTTTTGTTTCTCTTTGAATTTGAACTAGCTGTTTCATCTGAGGGAGTTAAAAGAAAATCCGTTCTTTTCAAATTCTTATGGCATGATAACTAATTGCATCATCACAAAATCCATAAATATATACTATTTTTCCCTACTTGAATAAGAACCACGAAAATTTTGTTAGATGTCTTCAAACTTATGTCCGTAGCAGCTCTACAAATATAATATACTTATGAATTTTATATCCAGTCGCGCAAATTGTATATGATGTTTTGGTTAGTTGTCGTTTATTTACTTATGAAAACGAATGAACTTTTTAAATGGTGGCAAGAAACTCCCAGTTGGCTGTGACGTCGTTACTTTCCCCAATATATAACGGAAGGTAGAAGAAACTTTAATTCCAAGTAAAAGCCTTGGTTTCTGCCAGTGTTACTACGAGTAAGTACTAATAAATTAATTTAAGTGTTCATAGTACAAATGCAGTCCTAATTCACCCCTCCCCCATTGGTTACAATGAAAATGATACATTAGAATAGTAATACATGGGAGAAAATTTTCACGCATTCTTTACAAAAAAGTTTGTGAGTACTTTTTTTGGTTTTCATTCACACTGCCGATATTTAGATTGGCCATTAATAATTAGAAATGAGTTTTAAAATAACGAGGAACACATCACAAACAGCGTTAATATATTAAAGTGATCAAAGTTTTGTAAAAATTTACAGTCACTGAAGTTGCCCAAAAATAAATAAAAAGGAAAATATTAATTCGGTTATCAAAATTATAATTTTAGATATTTTTTGCTAACGATGAAAGTCCTTTCGATTCTCCTCTCAATTTTGATCCATTGGAGCCTTTCTATAATACTACTGCTAGGAGTCACGAATTCAACCGCAGCGTCCGATTTTAAAAGTCAAGCAACGACAACAAAAATTAATGCTTATCACCCTAGTAATGGGCTAGATTTTGATTTGGTAAAATCAAGTAACACTAATGAAAGTGGATTTATCCTTCCTATGACACTCATCGGGTTTAGTGCGGACATCTACCAAATCTACAAGGAAATAGGTTATCTTCTAAACCCTGAAATTCCTAAACAAACATTGGAAGCTAAAATAGAAAAAGTAACACAAGTATTCACCGAAGTAGTGGCTCAGATTAAAGAATTCGCAAACAATTTCCGACAAAAAGATGTCGATAAATTGCACAATGTAAAAGTAGCTATTGTTGGCGGGATAATTGACCTTGAATGCAACACTACAATAGATGTTGGGTATAAAGCCGTTGCTTTGTACGATAAGTTAGATTTCCTTGTAAACGGAATGCTTGGAAACCACACTGATTTTCCGGATCTTTTGAATTTCTTTCATGACGAATACCAGGTAAGAATAGAAAATTTAATTTAAAAATAAGTTTCTGATCATTTTATCATTACATTTATTTATTTTAAAAGATTTTAAAATTTTTTTAAAATTTTAAACTTCTCTTATAATTTGAAGTATACAAAGTTGCTAGTTGTTTTCTCTTTAAAAATAAGCTGAAGCATAAAATATTTTTCAAAATTAAAGTTAATTATTTGTCTCGAATTTCAGTGTGGAAGTAGGAGTTTGAATGAAACGATGGAAAAATTTATCACCTTGCTGAATATCGGTGCTGTGGGTATAAGTTACTACTCTACAGTATTAAACAATACAGCAAAGTTTAACGGGTAAATACGATCTGCAATGCATTGCGAAACATATTTTCCGCAAACACTTTCACAAAAACAATAATGAAAACTATAACGAAAATAGATTTTAATTATTTACTTTTCAACACAATTTTCAAACGGCAAAGGAAGAAAAAAATCTATGATTTTTTCTTTGTTAACACCGTTAATTTTCAACATTATTAGAAAAAAAATCAAAATTCAATCTGACGTAAATTATTTTATATGACTTAGCATTTAATCTAACATACATTTTTTGCCTTTTTTGTCAACAGAGATCTTCGAATAAAAACTCTGAGTGATAAAAAAAACACCATCTTCAACAGGCTTCATGATACGATTAGAGATTGCGCAACCCTCAATAAAACAGTAGTCAACGACCACATCTCTAATGTCCTCTGTGAAATGCAGAATTCTACAACAGTAGAAGTAACTCAAGCTCTTTATGAACGTTTTGATGACATATATAACCAACTTGGAATATCATGGCTATTTTATGCTGCCTGGGACTTCCACCCAACATATTTGACTGAAGAATTGGCAACACACACACAGCTGCAATCGGTCCGTATTTGGTACTATGGTGATGAGCAAGTTGGAGCATTGGGAGTTTTTGGGGACATAAAAATCGGTGGCTGGAGCGTCTACTGGGTAGGTGTGCCGCCAAGAAACGCAAATGTCGGTCGCATTAAGGCAATCAATGAAGCTGCGGTTAATCAAGTTGTTGAAAATGCAAAATGGTATTATCCAAGAGATCGACATGCAGAACTTCTAGAAAAATGGCTTTTACCGTACAAACTAGTTTCATTTGATTCGCGTAAACCAGCTATTTTATTAATCGTTGTGAATCCTCCCTCGTCGGCTACTTTTGGACACCCTCTTGACCAACAGCTTAATGTAAAGGGTTACAGAGCCACTACTACATGGATGTTTTTTCCACACATAGTTTTACCGATTCCATATCCACTCAGCGTTACCGTTGACATTGTTGTCATTTAATATTCTAACTGGACATCTAATACCATATTTAAACAAAGGCAAATCGTCTTGACGTTTTAGATGGCATCAGAATGCATGTTCAATTAAATTGTGTTACACACCTTACATTAAAGCATAAGCATACATTAAGCACACCAAAAAATTTAACCAAGATGTATTTTGCAATTTACTATATGTGCACTGATAGTATTGCAAGATAAGTTAAAATTTCCAATAGAAATAAACTTCAAACATAATTTTCTTTAAATGTAAAATCAATTTTCATGTTAATGTTAAATCAATTCTGTTATGTTGTTTCTGTAAACATGAAGAACAGATGTGAAATACAGAATACGCTTCAGTGATTGAAGGGTTCAAAAACCTCATAATAACCATCTCGTTGATGGGAAATATATAAAGTTGAATATGTGGCACCACATTACAAACAAAAAGAAACAAAGCTGGATGATATATTCTCAAGGTGGTAATGAACCTAATGAATTCCTAAAGGGTAGTTCACACGGTCGCTTTTTTACGTTCTTTAGGTCTTAGAGAATTAGGAAAAGCATATTTTTCTCAAGGTTCTGTCTCTTAAATTGGTTCGAACATATTTTTTCCCTGAGAAATTGCTTCAGCACCTAATGACATGAGAAAAAGGGGCCGTGTGAACTACTCTTAAACAGGAATTTTTCTTCTCGCTTTCGAAAGACTTACTAGCTTCACTTTATGGACAGGTCAAAGAGAATGAGAAATTTGCTTGTCTCTCTATGGCTATAAAATGTATTATTAATTTAATTTATTTTTAAAACATTTACATATTTAAAAAATGCTCCATTAATAAATTTCCATACACATAAGGTTAAGTTTCCAGTATTAAAATAAAAAGTTCCGGTATTAGGTTAAATTTTAAATATTATTAAAAAACATTCAAGGCAATTTTCCACATCAAAAATAATTTTAAACATCCCCGCCTCATTGGGAGGAGTTAAATACATGTCTCAGGTAAATATTCCAGCATAAGAAGTGGCGGATCGGGATTGGTCGCAGACAAAACACGATGGCCGTGTAAGATTCATTTATGATTCATATGGTACACGCATAACGCAGAGAATGCCGATAACATCATTCATAGTTTTTGAAAAAAACAAAAGTACAATGTTCAAACACTTTTGTTTAATCAAGTGTAATTTTAAGGAGAAAATGTCGTTGAACTGGTAGATTAGCCTTTTGGGCAAATAAAATCCGGTTAATAGCTATGAACATGTGTCAATGTAAAAACTTGATTTCACTAAACAAAAATAGTAATCAAAAGACGCACTGAAGGTCACTTGCTCATAGTTTTCTTTAAAAAAATTAAGAAAGAAAAAGTCATATCGTAAAAATCTTTTGGAAAGAATGTAAAAGACCTAATAAGGTACAATCTTCATCTTTTTAAAACAACACAGAATCTCAGATCATTTCTGTTTATTTAAGAAATACAAAACGACGGAAAGCATCGAAAAATGGAAATTTTGTCTGACATTAAAAGCCTTTTATTTTTAGTTAATGGTTTAAAAGCTTCCATGCTCCCTATGTTGACATGAAGGGTCTTTCAACTTAACCACTATTTTATATCAATACAAAAAATCATGTAACATTCGAGCTCCTGATTTACAGGTAAAAGACACGATACTGATTTTCAGGAAGTGACTATCTCCGTATGGCTGTAAAGAGTAAGCTTCCCAGTTAAAAAAATAATCTTTGAAATTTAAATTTTCATATGGCCATATATTGCTTACAGGCTTTGGGTATGTGTTAGATTAAGGTTTGATCCTTTCCCAAGCCACTGTTTTTCAACCTATCCTTATAGTAGCTAGTCGAAATTAGTTGGGAAAACAATCAAGGTTTATTATATAGCCTTTATCTTCATATTTTTATCTTTCGGAAATCATAGTTGGACAAGAAAAATGTAGACGGGTAGAAAAGAACATAACTTACATCATCAAGGTCGCCTACCTTGGCATGTCATAGTCGTGTGTTCATTATTTATTTACAGTGTAACATCCACTCAATGCTAGTTTTTGAGTAATTGAGTTCATAAACTCTCGGAATCAATTGTTAATCAATTCAGTTCATTATGAGGCTCTCACTATTTAAATCCTATTTTATTTTTTTGTCCCTATTAAAAAAAGTAGTACTATTGATCTTATTTAATGTTATGTTTTAATTTAGAGCCCACTTACCCTGTTTTGTTAGTTTGCCCTAGAAAGCTGAAGTTCACTGACACGATTATTGAATGTAATCTAAGCTCGATTCATGTTCCAATTAAGGGAGCCTGTGTGTTTTTCAGCTCACATATACTAATTGTAAAGTTTATGAACATTTAACACTAACGTTTAACATGAACATCACTCCAAATTGTAAAAGTAAATAATATAATATTGCCATACATGTGTTTAAGTTTGAATCACTAGATGTACATGCACAGCGCAAGTCTGCTTGGAAACATCTGTATTAGTTAAGTGATAAAAGGATTCATTTACTTTCAGAGGTCATTGAAAGGTCATTGAATAGTAGTGTACATAGTAGTGTTGACCCTCTTTGACTTCCCTTCTTTCCCTCTTGTTAAAAGTTATCAACAATTCGTATGGCTTCGATTTTTTCAAGTAAATATTCCCAGGGCCTTCGAAACCTTGAGTGGCGCCCGGGAAAAATTCATAATGTTTCGCATCTTATAGCGACCCTATCATAGGGTTACTACAGGGCTAAAAGCCTGGCTTAGTTTCCTGCTCTGTCCCCTCTTTCGAAGGCCCTGAATTTTCCCACTTTTGGTTAAACAAGTCTTGATAGTTTTTAGATTACCTCGCATTTTATTCAACCTTCTGAGGATTTTTAAACCGTGAAAACAGGGATGTTGATAAAAGTACCAATTTGAATGAAAATAAAAACAAAACAAAAATTATTTTAAATTTATTTTTAGGAACCTTCCACTATATTTTACAACAAATTAATACCCCTCTCCACCCACCCTTATTGCGTGACGTCGTGTATGAACGGCCAAAATTTTAGATTCCTCCTTTAAGCGTTTTCATAAATTTTTACTTAATCGATTATCGATTAAAAGAAGCTGTGAACCAACCACCAGAGCAACTAAAAATCTGATCTGAAAACATTCTTAAGAGTAAGTCTGATTCCACGAATGAAGATGATTTAACAGAAAACAAACATTCGTAAGAAAACAAATTTCATATTCCGGGCACTGCTTATGAAGGTCAAGACATCGATTCTTAGGCAAAGTTACAAATTTATCCTACTTCATTTGACTCTGTCCTTTACAACGATTTCCTTATCAATATCTACGAACATTCCGGAAACAGCAAGATAATTGAGAAAAATCAAACGATTCTAGAAAATACTACTATGCTCCCCTTGCCATAATTGATGATTGGAGTGCCCATAACTTCAAAAACGAGATAACACAACAGTTCGAAATGGAATTCAGCATGGAATTGTGGAATGATGACATTCAGAAGCAAGTAACCGAATTAATTAGGGAAAAACATAAAATAAAAGTCAGACACTTCAGTCCAGATAATACCGTTGAAAGAATTGATATTGACAAGTTCTTCGTTAATTTTCCGGAAAAAGTATAAGTTTACAGCAGACACTTGGGAACCCTACCAGCAAGGAAAGAGGGCAAAATTTTCCCTGATCTGCGAAAGTCTAGAACGCTGCAGTAAAATCGCAAAAAACATGAAGGATGAGCCCGAGTCTTTTAGATCACTACGGCTTCAGTTCCGTGTTGATTCAGAAAAGTCTACAACACAAAAAACCAACATCCGAATCCAAAGCATTATGAGAGGAAATTTGATGTCTAAACTTAGCCAAGAAATGCCTGGTGCAGAATTTGCTCTTCTGAGGGAACAAACAACAAATGCTCTCAGCCTCCAATATTATTTATGACTCATTCAGTGTTTCTGATAATCCGGTCGTGAAACCAACGGAAAATAATCAGCTAATGACTTTCCTTGAAGATAATATCATAGAAGCACAAATAACAATGATCGACATGAAAAACGACACCAGGTGGGGAAACGTTTTTTGGAATGCCGATAACTATCGACCAGATAAGTTAACTCATAGCTTTCAAGAAACGTACGATACTTTGAACCAGACAGGCAAAAGGGATTTGCCAATTCCTTTAAAAACATAGACAAGTAACAACATAGTAATTGATACAGCTGTTAATGTACCAGCAGCTTTACTCGATGTTAAATTTAATACGGATATTGAGCATGGATTTGGAGAAAATCATACGAAATCAAACCTTGATAAGTTTCTGAAAGATACTCTCAATAAAGTTATGTGGGACGGAGAGAAATTAAGTCCCAAACCCATGACGTTCTCAAGGATGAATTTAAACAATATAAATAAAGATACGAAGTTATTCAACATTATGGTCACCATAAAATATTCAAATATACCTACCAGAAAAGACTACGTTCCTCCTAGCGAGTTAGTTAAATTGCAGAACCTAGTTGAATGTATTTTCAAATCTAAAACACCTTCTTAATCTTTTGTTATCTTCTAAAACTGAATGAGAATAGTATGTTTATACTGAGTAAAATAGGCAGTTCTTATTAATACTTAAGCTAAAATAGATATATGCTACACATTGATTTTCAAATTGTTGCATTAACGGTTATACTACTACTTTAATTTACTTCTATTTTTTATTTCCAGGGATAGCCAACAACATAAATTCAAGTAGGGCAGAAATGGAAAAAATAGACCTTAGCATGGAAAAAACCAATAACTGGAATAAGCTCGAATTTTCTATTCTATAAAGGCATTAATTTTGAAAAATGAAGAGTAAATTGTGAACAAAAAAGTATTTTAGTAAGGTTGAAACGATACTTCTTTTGTCAAGAAGTTAACCTAAAGTAAATCATTCATTATATGCTGTTTTACGAAATAAAATTATATTTTTGTATTGCTAGAAACGTCAGTAAAAGTTAAAACGGTCGACTTTAGTTTCAAGGCAAAAGAGAACCAAATCAAGTCATTAGAAGAAGGTGCGTATTCTGTTTCTTTCTCTTCCAATTATGCGTTTTAAAAAATTAGATATTCCAAACTATTGCAATTTTCATTCATGAAGTGTTTACATTGAATCACCCAACCGTCTCTTGCCAAAAAATATGTATTTATTGTAAATCATTTTTATAATTTTGAATTTCAGCACTTACTAATAGACTTGCCGCATTACCATTTTTCGATGCTTATCGAATAACTGGATTCGACCATGTCGGCGAAACTATAACCTACGATAGTGTAACTGTTGACGTTCACTCGAACCTATATGCTACCAATCTCATTTTCACGGTCCCTATCAATGGTTATTACGAAATTACTTTTCATGGTATTTCTGGGACCCAATCGGGACTGGGAGAATTCGAAACTGTGAGGCTGATGGTCAACGGTGTACCCACGACCCAAACAAATGGTGCACAAGGAACTCCCCACCAGATGGCTCTTTCAACCATACTTCCTTTACATCAATACGATGAAGTGTCTTGTCAACTCTACAGTGGCACAATCTATGGCAACAATTTTGACATGCTTATCCATTTCACAGGACAGCTTCTTACAGCACCAGCCCATTAGCCAAAGTTTAGATTTAAAGATTTCGGTGGCAAAAAACATGTGTTCTTCTCGTTGGTTCTGAATCATTTTCCTTAACATAACAAAGTTAAGTTATGTGAAGCGACTATGGAAGCATAGTCTTAATTTTTTTTATTGATTACTTTGTATTGATCTAAAGAAAGTGAGGAAGATAATAAATTTGTTAAAGTTTGGTTTCTGATGTTTTCACAATTATTACTTAAAAATTGGGTTGCAAAGCAATTTTCTTATTGGAATGAAAAAATGAAACAATCAAATGAAACTTATTTGAAAGCTCAATTAAAAATTATCCCATCGAAATATTAGAAAATGCATCTAACCATTTTCTAATATTTCGATTGGATAATTTTTTAGTACATTCCCATTTAAACTAATACTAAGTTGAATCTCTTTTTCTAGTTAAATAGGGTCGTGGCTTTAATTCTTACTTTATTTTAATGTTAATTTTCACAAGCCATTTAAAAAAAATCTTTTTGGTTTACACATTTAACTCTTGTTTTCGAATTGTAGTTTACATATTTTGAGCGTCAACATGTTAGAATTTTAACTATTATTCAAATTTTTATTTTACTATTGACGATGGAAAAAATATCTGGATACCCAGAAGATATTTTAAGGGACACAGAGTGTTTCAATAGAACTTAGACTAAAAATGTTTCATTTTAAAAAATAAATATCTGTATACTATATAAAAGCGTGGACTGTAACCGTTGAATATCTAATGGTAGATCGGAAATAAGACTAAAACTTTCCAAATAAGTTCACATTAGTAAACTTGTGTTAATACTTTTCTTTGGCTTGAAAACCATCTTAAGATGGATGCAATTTAAATTTAATATTTATTGCAACACGTTCAAACTACATTCTACATAAAAAGCGGAGTGTAGGTTAACCTAACGGTGGTAACTAAGAAAGCGACACTGGATGACATCATCTGTTTTCTATGTAATGGATCTAAAGAAATTGAAGCAATCATTTCTTTAAAAGTATGTGCACCAAAGTTCATGATTTGTTTTCGCGAAGTTTTTTTTATTCTTAATAAACAGCACTTTTTCCATCGCTGAATTTGAAAGGGATCTGTATTTACAGGTTTTTCAAACAATGCTTCGAAGAGGGATACTGAGAGCAAAAATATTGCTTGCCCACAATTTAAAAAAAAATGTATCTTATCCTTCTTAAGTACACTCTTTCCTCAATGGGCAATAGGAGAAAAACCGATCGGTATTGACATCAACTATAAGAATTGAATAGTCAAATAGTTTATTGATTTAATAGAGTAAATGTTGACCAAACAATTGTCTTAGTAAAATTGAAACACTATTTAATTTCAACAAATAAACATCAAACAAGTCATGCATTATGTATTCTACTCATAAAAAATTATTTTTATATTTGTAGAAACGTCAGGGAAAGTACAAACGGTCGATACTAGGTTTAAGACAACGGAGAATCAAATGAAGTCATTAGAGAAAGACGCGTATTCGTTCTCCTCTACCTCAAATTAATTTCTGCAACAATAAGCAAAAATAAAGTAAAACATCTCTCCAAAAAATGTATTTATGCAAAACTATTTTTTGAATTTTGAATTTCAGTACTTACTTATAGATTAGACGCATTACCAGTGTTCGATGCTTATCGAATGGCTTAATTACCTTAAGAGTTCTTGAAACAACTTTTTTGTTGTTAAAGATACGAAAAAATCACTGTGTTACTTAATAGGTAGCGCAAAATGAACGCGAAAAATAAGAGCGTACGCGTCCTTCACCCTAAAAAACGAACGCAAACGCAAGAACGCGAGTGGGAGGGCGTTTGTTTTGCTGATTAACTTTCTCAACGCTGATTTGATCTTATTTATTGAACAGATGGCCTACTAGTGCAAATATAGAAATTATAGTAATATGAAGATAAAAATTTGGTCTAGATTCCTGGTACAACTCCGTAATTTAAAAAAAAAGTAATCAAATTGGGAGTCAAATCATCCATACACTTTAATCCGGCACTGTTTTCCAGCCAGATTTTCTCTGCCATAGAAGGTCACTTAGACATGATAACATTCAGCCCGGCATCTTTCGAAAAGTGTTCCGCGCTTTGATCTAAATTTTATCTAACTCGGTTTGATCTTAAAGAAGTCTTAAATTCAAACTTTTTTAAAAATTTAAAACACTGAACGGGACTGACATAACACAGACGAACTTTTGCACCTAACTACAACAGTATACCCAGCTGCTCATAGATCTCCCGGAAAGCATTGTGCTTCTTTTTCGCATCATGGAATTCAGGGGAAAAAGCATCAAGGACATAGTAGGTAGGGGTTAAAATAGTTTAGATTTCAGTTCAAGACAAAGTATTTTTATTACTTGTCAAACTAACAATCACATTCATGTGGATTTCATGCGAAAAACAATTAAAGAAAGTGAAAGTGAAAATAACGTTCCTTTGATGACACTCATCGTGCAAAAATCTACCAAATCTTTAAGAAAATCGGGTCTTTCCTAAACCCTGAAGATCCTAAACAAACGAAAACAAAACAAATCTTCAAACTCACGAATTCGTCGTGAATTGAATTCATGAAAGTCGTAAATCAGATCAAGGAACCCGTAAAGAATGTTGCACAAGAAGATGCCTACAAGTTGCACAATGTCGAGGTAGCTGTTGTTGGCGGGATCATTGACCTTCAATGCAACACCACAATAGATGTTGGGTATAAGGCCGTCGCTTTGTATGACATGTTCGATCTACTTGTAGATGGAGGGCTTGGAAACCGCACTGATTTCCTAGACATTCTGAAATCGAAAACGATTTCCATGACATTCAGAAATCGAAAACGAAGTAAGAATAAAAAAAATCTCAAACTGAATTTATAGTTATGTCTTTACATAGTCATTATATTTTGTATTTCTAAAGATTTGAACTTTTCCCAAATTTTAACGTCTTTAAAATTTCAAATTGATGAGATTGTCGGCTGTTTTCTCTCTAAAGAAAGGCTGAAGCATAAATATTTTTCAAAATGAAAGAGAAAAGTTTGTTTCGAATTACAATGTGGAAGTAGGAGTTGTTTAACGCCACAATGGAAAAATTCGCCACCTTGTTAAATATTGGTGCTGTAGCAGAATCACTACTCCAAAGTCTTAAATAATACAAGGTTTGACGGGTAATTACGATGTGCCATGTATTAAAACGAATTCACTTATCAATTCTAATTATCAACTTAATAGAAAAAAAGCTATTTCAATATTTGTTTTAAATCCCCCCTCTTCGGCTACTTTCGGATAGCCTCTTGACCAAGAGCGTCCCTTACGGAAAAAACTCATATGATCTAATTTGATTTCATCTGATCTCACGTGAGAATCATCTGATCTTCTGATTTCTCAGATTAGAATACTATCTTCTCAGATAAGCATACATTTTTCTCATATTATCTCAGATGCTCATCTGATTTCTTGTATGATTTTTGTAATCAGATGAATACACAAATACAAATAAACCCAGTTGTTCACTATCTTTTTTTTACTATTTATTCTGACGAAAGGAAAGGAATCATGGAAAATCAGATGGGATATGAGGTCTCATATAGTTTTATTAGGTGAGAAACGAAAGTGATTTTGCAGATGATTTCCTATCTGAGTCTCGGATATCTGATCTGAGAAATCATATCTCAGACTGGTCTGATTTCTCAGTTTCAAATACTTGGATTCTAGATGAGGATCATATGAGCAAATCATATTAGATCATCTGAGATTTTTTCGTAAGGGGCAATGTAATTGGTTACAGAACCACTACTACATGGGTGTAGTAGTTCTTCTACTTCCATATCCACTCTGCGTTACTCAAAGGACATATACGAAGGACATTGCTGTGCTTTAATGCCTTGACTGCTGAACCTACTTTCATTCAATAAAAAGAATTCTCCTTGACAAGTTAGATGATATCAGGATTTTCTTTTAAATCGTGTTCAATTAAACTGGATTATACACTTATGACTTAAGCATTAGCATACTCAAAAAGTTGAGAAATGAGTATAAAAGTGCAAATTAAATACTTAAGGTTTTATGTTGTCTTTAGCAGATAAAAAATTTAAATTTAACCTAAACTTGGTCAGTTTTCAAACCTTTCTTGAACATAGATAAAACTATTTTTTGAATTTTCTATCCATTCTTTTTTTTTAATTTCACATTTTTAAAAATATTTTTAGATGTAAGTTTCTAAAAAAACCGTCTTCCAGCTATAATGGTAGACTTGCAACTATAAAGTAGAATTTTGGGTTTTAAAGAGTTAGGCTATGACCACAGCTTGGTTCTAGCCTCTATCCCGAGCAGCATCCAAGATTGGACGTTTTCCGACAACTTTGGTTAATTATTGGCCCAAATACAATTATTCAATACAGAGTTTTTCTTTATCTCTTGGCTGAAAAAAAAAATTGGGCAAACAAACAATCAATATAGGAAAAAAGAGTTTGGACTGCCAATTGTGGTCCATTGGCAAATCTAAAATGGATATATAATAAAATCAATACATTAAATTCTTACTTTGGGCCTACTTTGGAGCACTCTTTGGTTTATATAACTTCACGATTGTAGTTTTTCTAAAATTTACCATGAGACAGCCAAATTTGGTCCATTAACAAAACTAAAATGGAAAAAATAATAAAAGCAATACATGACATGCTTACTTATTTGTTGCAGTATTGAGTTTCCATAACTTCACAGTGGTATTTCCCAAAAAATTACTATTGGACCTCCAAAATTGGTCCATTAACCAATCTGAAATGGAAAAAATAATAAAAGCAATACATGAAATGCATGTTTTGGGCGCAATATTGAGTTTTATAACTAAACAATCGTAGATTTGAAGATTTCGTGATACCTACCATTGGAATTCCAAATTTGGTTCATTCAGAAATTAAAAATGGGAATATTATGGAATAATTTTTTGAAAAAATAACCTTGTGGGCCAACTTTTGGTTACTACTATATTTTTGTTTTTCTATACTTTGATGGTATATAAGCATATTGTGCTTTCAAATTTTGAACCCTTTCAAAAACTTAAGTGCGAATATGGCTATCATAAGAAAATGACATATTTTAGTACTATTTTGGTGCGACCATTTGATACTTAAAATGGGAAACCCCAAGCAGCATCTTATATCGGCCAGCAAAAAGCCAATATTCGCATACATCGGATGAATAATGGCACTTTAATGCAAAACAAATATCAGTATACATTGAACAATCATAAGGATTTAAAATTTATAATAATTTTATTTCCAAACTCGAGCCAGTATTGGTAAAATTTTGAAGAATGAAAGGGCGACAAGATTCATTTTGTGTATTACCCAACTCCACCCAATTATCGGCGGCTGTAATATATTGACTTTAAAATTTAAATGTAGTAAAACAGAAAACATTCATGACAATATTTCTTAAACAAAACGTTGAGTAAAAATCTAAATGTGTTTCCTGCACCAAATACTTCAGTGGAACTGTGTTGGCTAAATTTTAAAATTTCAAACGCAAGTACATCAACAGAACGGAAATACGTTTATTTTAGTCCGAATTATTATTGCATAACAATTGCAATTTATTTGCATTATTACTGGATTGAAGCTTGTATTTTTTCCATTACATTTTACTAGCTGGCCTACGTTTCGGCTTTGCCCGAATCGTTTTTTAATTTTCTTGTGACTGCATTCGATATTTTTTATCTTACTTCACGATTCAAATAGACTTGATCAGTTTTTACATCGTTGTCATCTTCCTAGTCAACCCGTATTACTTTGAGCTAAATACTTAGTTTTGTATATTTAACTTAAAAACTTAATATAAAATCTTAATTTCAAGCTAAACAGGGTAAATGAATTTCCCAGTTTACCCGTATTATATTATTACTTGTAATCACACTTGCCATTCGATAATCGTTTCAAAAATTTAATCTTTTCCCAACAATCGCTGTATTTTGATCGTGATCGCAATAGCAATAGCAAACTCAACCTGAAAAAAAGCTTTCTGTTCGCGCCCTTCGTGCCTTCTATGAGTCAACTTTAACACTCGTTTCTCAATTTCTGTTTTTTTTTCTCAAAAACGTGACAACTTCTTCACTGTTCGAAAAATAACTATTTGAATCATTGAAATCTTTAATTGGAAAACTGTTTAAAAATCAAGCAAACTTAATTGCAAAAAAACTGGCCCAACACAAGGCTGGCGACAACAAAACAAATCTGAAGTAATCAACGTATTTTACGTTCAAAACTGCTTTATGCGAAGAAAAAACTGAAACCAACACCAAAAATAGTTTTAATAAATAACCATTTACTACTTTTTTAGTTTTTAAAATAGTAGTAAAAAATCAACTACTTTTATGTTTTTAAACTTTTCAACATAGATAACGTGACTCATCAAAGGGAAGTATAACCGAACTTTTGTCAGCTGTTCCTAATTTTCTTAAATTTTAAACTCGTTTCATTTTATACTATAAATACACAATTTTTTTTAATTTCTAGTACATTCTCCAAGCCTTTGCCATTCTTTTCTAAGAGCTTCTTGATTGTCTTCTGCAAACGTGAGATTTTCCGGCATTTTTTTTTATATTTATTTTTTTTAATTTTTCTAAAGAATAAAAATTTAGATATGGTAGTAAAACAGGTGTTTCATGTTATTTTGAGCTAAGAAGCAGCTAAGGGCTGGTTTTGATATGTAGATAAGTAAATTTCTAGTTTTATGAATATTGTGAAAGAATTACTCAGAAGAACAGTGGATGCTTTCGCTGTACGGTACATTATTATATGGTCTAGGTTTTCACACTTAGAAATATTTTGCAAATTGAATAAATAAATTTTAATTGTTATTGAAAAAATAAAAGCGTTCGACAATAGAAAAAAGTTGATGACCTTAAGTAGTTCAAATCTTTCGCACTTAAATAGGAAAATTGTTAATCTTGTATTAAACGATTCAAAAGAAATATATAAGATGTTCGTTTTTTACGAATTCATCAGATATGAGGCATAATTGAATTAATAAATAATTGAATTAAACTCTTGTTCAAAATTGTTTTAAATTTTACTATTTTTTCAGAAATAAGAGTAAACAGCTGTTAAAACATTGGCGTTACATCAAGAAATTCCACTTTTCTTGTTTTGTGTTGTTTTCTAAATCTGATTATTTTACAGCTTAGCTCATTAAATAATACGGGTGTTAATGGGGTCTAGGCTGACAATAAGCGTAGGGGGAATAATTTTCGTCTTCTTAATTTGTCCTTGATGGTAAATGCCTAACTGGGAGAAATACAATATATGTCTCTGTAGGAAAATGGAATGGGTTGGGTAGGAGAAGTTGAACATTGTTGGTCAGTTCTTCTATGTCTGGCTCTTTTTAAGAGTTATGCCACCCGTATCACGTTATGCTATCATGCTAATAATTAAACTTTCAAGTTCAGATAATAATTTTGAAAAAATAGGAAAATATTTTTGGACAGCCAAATAAGTTGGAAAAATTTAATAGTTTGTAAATAATTAAGCAGACGGAATTTTTATGTAAATTATATCTGATTTAAGAGCGGCGCGGAGCGGCGTAATTGTGGGAATTTTGTAAGCATTTCCCCTTCAATTCGTGCAATCTTTGAAATGATGCCAAAAATTGAAAGGTCTTTCTTTTCGTTTAAGTCGATTCTAATTAAAATCTTCAAGGTTCAAACTGAGATTTTGAGGGACCGAAAAAATTAAAACGAGTAGGGGAGAGCTAATTGTAACACGCGGAAATTGTAACATTTAATTGTTTTCAATGAAAACTTAAAATTAATAAAATTTAAAAAATACGTGTATTTTCTAGTTGTAATAATCTATTTTTTAATTAACCATTGATTAAATATCTAAAATAAAATGAAAGTAAGCAATTAAAAATAGGATTCGGGGTGTCAACTTGGGGTGGCTCGTTTTTTGTTAATTTTTTTTGTGTTAAATGAGTCGAGTTATTAAAAAACTTATACTGTTTTAAAGAGCTTTCGATTCTTCATAATTTTGTTGTAAATTAAAATGTTTTAAGTAACTCTGTGGTTAATTAATTACACTTAAAGTAGATCAACTCACTGTTGAACAATTGTTAAACCTGAGATGTAGCATTCTTAGGACTAGGGCAGCCACAAAATAAAAAGCACTACTTTTTAACTGCTATTTGATCTTATGGAGAATCTCACGTTACATTCAACCCACACCGTTGTTACAAGTGTCAACCAGCGAAGGCACAATTGTAACAAAAACTGGTTTCATATAACTGTGATTATTTACATGATGCGCATGTAAAAATTAATTATAAGTAATTTGGTTGGATAGCCAATTAAATATGGAATAACTAATATAATAAGCTTTATGTTTCAAACTTGCCAACAAATAGTGCTGCAGTAGACTTAGTCCTACTTTTCCATGAGAGCGGGCTCGCGTTCTTCCCTCGTGAGCGAAAGAGCGATCGCTCATCGCTTGTGGCATGTCTAGCAGTGATAATATTGCAAGACAAGTTTGCATTGTTAAAAGAAATAAAAGGCAGAACATAGTTTTCTTTCAATATCAAACAAATTTCATTATTGAATCAATTCTGTTAATTTGTATTGAATTTCTGAATTCCATGAATTTATTCCAAAATCCATTACAATTGTTCCGAAAATATTGGTTTTAAGAGTAACCGATTTCTGGCTTCAATTTGGTGACAGGGACACAATAGCATCGGTTAATCAAATTCGTCTTACATTATTAAGTTCCTTAGATAATGTTCCTCCAACAGCTTATTCTAGTATCTGTATTCGTAAACTAAGACTTGTAAAGGTCAAATAAAATAGGTTAACTTTATCAACTTTGTTCCCCTGTACCTGCTGTAGAAAACAGATCGTGTTGCTTCAAGATCATTTTTGTTTCTACCAGTGGCATAGAAGAAACGATATTTACTCAAGTTTGTCTATTTTATTTTTCCCGACAGAACTTTTTTTTGTTATTTTTAAAAAATTACTGTTGTATACTAATCAATACCCAACTTAATGAGACTAGTCCGATTAAGTGAGCATCCATTCTAAAGTAATAATTTTTCGTAAGGGGTGGTCGGCCTTGAGAATACATATAAAAAAAGCCGTAATAAGAGGACCTAACAAATAACCCCCTAGATGTTTCACGCTGATAGCTCAAATTAGTTTAGCAGATATATTAGCTTTCTGCGATCTAGAAATAAATCATTGAAAAATTCCAGCTCGAAAATTCGATTTTTCTAAGCTGAAATTCGGAGGGAACTTTGGGACTTGGGGTCTCACACGCGCGGCGTACAGTACTTAATAATTTGGTAGCTATTATATTTACGTATATAAAAAATGTTTCATTAATTAAGTTTCCATAATAAGCTTTAATTTTTCGGTAATTTTCCAGTATTAGGTTAAATTTTCCAGTATCTGATAATAGGCCTGGTATTAGTTTCCACTCTTTTATATTGTATAAAATATTCAAGCCAAAAGCGAAAATAATTTTAAACAGCCAAGCTGCCACGC
The DNA here is from genome assembly GCA_030141595.1 of Chydorus sphaericus. NCBI lineage: Eukaryota > Metazoa > Arthropoda > Branchiopoda > Diplostraca > Chydoridae > Chydorus > Chydorus sphaericus. The sequence goes on from CM057927.1 coordinate 1,942,535, forward strand.
CTCAGTGGGAGGAGTTAAATACAAGTCTCACGTCGATATTCCAGCATAAGCGGTGGCGAATAGCATAATTGGTTGCTGGTATAACAAGATGGCCTCATAATTTATTTATGATTCTTATGGTACACACCCAACGCAGAGAATGCCGTTTCCATCATTTATTACTTACGAAGAAAATAAGCACGATGTTCCAAACACTTTTGTTTAATCAAGAGTAATCTTGAGGAGAACGTGTTGTTGAACTGGTAGATTAGCCTGTTGGGCAGATAAACTCCGATTAATAGTAATGTTCATGTGTTAATGTACATGTGTTAATGTCACTAAAGAAACAAACAAGTGTTCTTTTTGAAACAAGTACAAACGACGCACTGAAAGTTACTTACTCATAATTTTTCTTTTATCTTAAAAATCCTTTGAAAAGAAAGGAATATATGTTACAAGGTAAACTCATTAAAAAACAGAATCTCAGATTATATCTGGTTTTTTTTTCAAGAAAAATCAAACGACAGCAAGCATAAAAAATTGAAAGTTCTGTCTGACATTAATAGCTTTTTACTTTGAAATGATGACTTAAAAGCCATGTTCCATATGTTGACGCAAGTGGCCTTTCAACTAGCCCTAAATTTTATCATTAATAAAAAAATATGTAACATTTAAGCTTACGACTTAACGCTCAAAGACCTTATAAATATCGATTTTCGGGCGGTGACCATCCCCCGGGTTGCTTACAGACCTTGAGTATGTAGTAGATTAAGAGGCCATTTTGATTTAGGTGTATTAAAGTCGGAGCGATAGCCCTTAAGCTGTACAGTAGTACTCCATAACTGTTCTTTTCAACGCGCATACGACATTTTTCTTGGCTAGCATTTTCTCACAATTACAAATTTTATTATTATAATGTAGGTGTACAATCTATCAAAATAAAATTGAGATGCAAAATTAATGACATAATAATGCAGATAAATTGCATTAATAATGCAATAATAATGCAATAAAAAATAAATTGCAATGATAATGCAATAATAATGCAATGATAATGCAATAATAATGCAAATAAATTGCAGGTATAATGCGATGATAATGCAGATAAATTGCAATTATAATGTAATGATAATGCAGATAAATTTCAATAAACTGGTCACTTCGTCTCCAATTTTGTGTTGACTCTTCTCAAACCAAAGAAACAATTATCAGTATTCAAACCATAATAAATGGAGACCAAATGAGTAAACTTGACCAACAACTGCCCACTGCACAATTTGCTTTCCTTAGAGAAGGCGACACACAGCAAATGCTTTCTGAGTCAGCTTCTAACACTTCCTTTGACCAATTTGACGATTCCGAAATCGTTTCACCCAATGCGGAGTCTAAACTCTTACCTATTATCAAAGCCACTTTGCTGGAAGCAACCAATATTGCCATCAACCAAAGCAGCACTGCAATGTATGACAACGTGTTCTGGGAACGCTGATAGCTATAGGCCGGATAAGTTGACAAAATATTTCCACCAAAATTGAAGGTAGGAAAAACAAAATCCTATTTACTTTTAATATGGTACCGTTTTTACTGATTGTTCTATATCTAACATTTTACAGAATTAAGTACCAGCGTAAACGCCCAAGTTAACAGAGTCAATAATCTAGGCCCGATGATGGCCCAGACACTTGATGGTAGGGGAGACCGGGGCTATATGGCAAGCTTTTCGTTTTTTATTTTTCTAATTTTTTTTATTGACTTTCTCTCGTTTTTTCTTGTTCCACTGTGTTGCCTATTATCTTAGCTACAAAATAAGCTATCTATAGCAATATTTGAGACATTTAATAAGTCACTGGAGTTAAAAAAGTGATGTCCATTTTTTTGGACAATTTGCCCTATGCGGGGTAAAATGACCAACAATGTGTTTTATATGGATATACGCAACCGTTCTTATTTTTGCTGATGATTCACCATGGACATAAAATGTACGGGACCTTCAAACTTTATGCTAATAATAATCAAGAAAGCTATGGAATATACTTTGAAAGTAGTTTCAGAGAAAAGAAAAGAAATTTAATATAAAAAAAATTGACAGTGGACATCTTACCCCAAACCCAGTTTTATCCTTTTTATGGTTTTTCAGTTGTATAATTTAATCTTTTCTGTATTATTTACATATCATCAGAAAGAAAATGATAAACTGAACCAGATCCTCTTGGTCTCACTTAAATTTTCGGATTAATAGGAAAGTTATAGTGCTTCAAAGATGCAGGGGTTATGTTACTCACACCCCTGCTTTTTCGTTTTTAATTTTTTAAAATCGCGAAATCTTATTTTTCATTAATTATTTTTCTATCAAAACATGGAAGGCATTACAAAGCTTCGTCTGTAATTTTTCCAAATTTTTAGCTTTCACCATTTGGCTGTAAATTGCAAATGGTCACTTTACCCCTTGGCCATTTAGCCCCGGTCTCCCCTAAATATAATTTCTACAATGCCTTATTTACGGATGGAAATGATAAAATTTCAACTTTCCACAGATGTGGATAAGCAAATGCAATCAATCAATATTCTGTTAAAAGACATTGATGGAAAAAGGAAGAATCTAGAATTCTGTAATTTTCTCAAACTAGTTTTAAGTCAATTATTTTTTAAAGGCTTTTTACATTTTAATTCAGAGATTACTCAGGAACTGTTGCCGAAACCTATCGTCATCTTCGATGCTAACCTCATGGAACCTAAATATGATTTTGGGGGTATGATATCTTACACTGGTCTGCAAGTTAACATTTCTCAAGAAATGTGAATCGATAATGGCATTTTCATTGCTCAAATTGAAGGAATCTACGAGTTTACGTTCCATGGAATTTCTGGAAGTGACGGACCAGTTTCGATGGCTTGTGTAAATCTGATGGTCAATGGCAGAGCCTTACCCTTTGTCAGAACAAATTCTTATCTCTTAGAAGGCAAGATACAGCTAGCAATGTCAACCATTCTTCCTTTAAAGAAAAACGACTTTGTAGCTTGTCTTATAATTCAGGCCATTTAGTCAATTTTGAGAGCTATGAGATCCTAAATGCCTATTTCACGGTTCAGCTTCTTTATGCTTCCCACCAAAATGCTTCATTTCCTCGTCTGAAATCTATATATTCTAATAACTAGCTGTATCTTGCCTTCATTTGCTTCATGGTGTGTTGATGAGTGACTAAATTCACCATGTTGAAAATACATTGTTTCGGGAGAAAATGTGAGGTTGCTTTTCTTATAAATCATTTTTTAAATTTTATAATTACAATTTACATTAAAAATATGCTTATCTTATTTATGAAATATGTACGTTTTTAAACATTGCTAATCTTATTTATAAAATATATGTACGTTTTTATACATGATGTAGTACCATCCTGGATTTTTTATGCTTTCAATAAGATTGCCTACCCTGGCATGTCATAGTCATGTATTCGACTTAATGCTGTGTCTAGTTTTTGCATAATCAAGTCATGATCTGTCGGAATCAATCACACAATTTAGTTATTTGAAAAAAATAATTGAAGAATATTAGTTAAATAATTTTTTAATCGTGTGAATTACAATTAAGTTACTAAATTTTTCATTTGAGGTTTTTAAAAACTACCTAACAAAATCAAGAAAAAGGAACTCGAGTATATGTATAGTTTAACATTCAAGCCAAGTTCCAGTTGAAAAATATTCAACCCAATATTCCTCATTGAAAGCAACTTTTACCAGCTGAGCTGCCACGCCTTATTGGGAGGAGTTATAAACATGTCTTATGTGGATATTCCATTAAGAGCGAATAAAATTAAATGTTGAATCGGGATTGGTTGCTGACAAAACAAGATGGCCGCATACGATTCATATATGATTCTTATGGTACACGCACAGCGCAGAGAATGTCGTTGACATCATTTAGTGCTCTCGAAAAAAACACGATGTTCAAAACACTTTTGTTTAATCAAGTGTAATTTTAAAGAGGAGAAGCTGTGACCTGGGGGATTAGCCTTCCAGACTGGTAAAATCCGGTTAATAACCACTGTTTCAGTGCACTTGATGGCCGAAAGGGTTTAAAACACATACTAACAGGAAGGTGAATCTTGAATAGTTTTCAGTTTTCCATTGTTCTTTCATTCATTTCAGACCTGTTATTTACACAGAAAGAAACTATTTGAAAAAGGAAAATGAAGTTTAAAAAATTAATTTCGTTGGTAGAATTTTAATAATTTACACTACCTACAACTTGTATTTAGTCGACTATTACTAACAATTCTATGAACATCAGTACATGTTCGAATTTGGTTTCAGTTAAATAAACAAATAAAAAACAGTGTAATGTAACTGAATTAGTACAGAACACGCACCGAAGGTCACTTTCTCATAGTTTATTTTTTAAATAATAAATTTCAATTTGGTGTTTCGTCGTATAAAAAGAAGTGAAGCGCTCGCATTCTGACATTCAACGTGGCGACGTTGAACTTCAACATGCCATCACATTCTCTATCGGTAAAACATTTTTCATGTACTATTCTCGAGTAAACGTGTGATTTTATGAAAACGTATTGTTTTATCGCCTAGATTTTCAATGCGTTGCTGACACTAATTCTCTGTGCATCAGCGGCAACTCCAGAGAGTCCGTATTATTAGTTTATTACAAGCAATCAGGTAAAGAAACAATCATCATTATGTTTGTATTTTTTATACGAAGCCATTATTGAGGTGGCATTCATACAAGGGTATGGAGAAAAAGCTGATCGTCAGCCTTTTCCATAACCTAATTTCATTATTATAATTATATAAAATTATAAGAAGTGTTTAAAAATTATGACCTAAAAAATAAAAATTCCTTCAGTAAAATTCCAAATAAAATTTAAATAAAATTTAAAAAATCTATTATATCTAAAAATATAAATATTTTCCAATTCTTATCAATAATTCTCATCAATATAAATAAAACTAGAAAACTGACCAACATTTTAGTGAACATTTAAAAATCTAAGCGTTCTTTAGTTGAAATCTTAAACTCAAATTGTTTCCGTTTTTGACATTTTTTTCGTATAAAAATGAATCTCTCTTTGAATTTTTTAAAAAGTTAAAATTAAATTGCCGCACTATGAATTCAATAATAATAACCAAAGGTCACTTTCTCATAATTTGTTAAATACTAAATAAGTACATGCTAGAATTTGGTTTAACTTAAATAAAATAAATCGAAAACAATTTTGCTGTCATTGAAACTAGTACTGTACAGACCAAACACCGAAGGTCACTTACACACAGTTTTTTAGTACCAGATTTCAAGTTTGTATCTCAGTATAAAAAGAAGTGAAGTGCCCGCATCATTCTAACATTCAACTCCTTGGCAACGTTCAGCTTCAACATGACATCATATCTTCTACCGGTAACGAATTTTTCATATTCAGTTCTCATGGTAAAACGATTAATTTTATAAAAACGTGTTGTTTCATGGCCTAGATTTTTTGTTCTTTGTTGGCATTGATTCTCTGCTCAGCAGCGGAAACTCCAAAGAGTCCACCTTATTCCAAGCAATCAGGTAAAGAAACAATCATTATTATGGTAGTATTTTGTATGCGAAGCCATTATTAAAGGGCCATTTATACAGGATATGGAAAAAAGCTGATCGTCAGCCTTTTCCCGACATCTTCTTCCAGAATCCAGACACTAGCAGTACCAGGTTTGTCCTTATGCCGATGGTCAACTTGAACGGGCCACTAGCCAAGACTATCGAGGGTACATTGGATTTGATCAGCCGTTGAAAATATGACTCGGTTACAACAGCTGGCATCAGAAATCAAATCGTTAGTAACGACAATTGGCGGATCAACCAGCAAGGAACGCACTCTGGAGGACCAGATGGCAGGTCTGTGCCGGGAATTCAACTCGGCCGTAACAGCCAGGGGAGTAAGGACAGAGCCAAGCCTTTAAGAAACAGACCACAGCCCACTTTGGTCGCCGAGGTTCACGCTCCACTCATGTTTAATATGTATAAAACATTTTTTAAGCAGACCATTTAATTATGCAAGCTTAGGGCAAGACAATGAAGAATTGGTTGATTGTTTAGAGAATTTATGTTTTTATAATCAAACTTGGAGCTGAAAAAGAATTTTAACTCATTTTGGGAGAAAGTTTCCTTCTTTTGTCTTTTCGTAGTGACAGGATTTCTCTTGGCCGATAGTTTTCTCTTGGGAGGTTTCGGTTTATTCAAATACTTAGGGCAGCCTGCAAATATTTTAAAAGGGAAGAATTACGTTTAAAGTTGTAAAATATTTGTTTTAAATTATAAAGAGAAACCTGGAAAAATCCTTGGAATAGCTTCTTCCTTGTTGGTCCAGCTGTTCCACTTGTAGAATAATATTTCTCCATTCCGTCCAGTTAAGGTTCGGACCTTGACGATATTATCCTCGTCAAAATGTCTTGAGCAAACTCTGGGAGAGGGCTTAAGACTAGTATCGTGGAATTACACTATTCCAGTCACTTCAGGTGGGAACCTTCTTTGGGAGGTTTGGAACACGAAATCTTCCCATCATGATCATAGCTCTTTGACTTAGAGTTGCAGTTCGGCAGAAAGCAGCGGTCAGGCATTTTCAATCCCAAGATCTCTACAAATGAAAGCAAACATTATTACAGAGAAACATTTAGGAATAGGTTTATCATGTTTGTTGACAGCTCAAAACTGGGGCACATTAAATAAACTTTTTCATTTGAGGGAATAAAAACTCACAACAGAACTGAAAGAGGCAAAGAATCTAGTCATATAACCTTGCTGATTAATATGATTATAATATTAACTTAGAGTAATACCTTTTATAGGCTAAATTAATTGAAAAATATCCAATGTTTATGTTGTAATACACTGTCTTAATAGGATTCACACCGTAAAGTAATGCCGGCGCAGAGTACTCAGCGCTGCCTAGCGACCACTACCCAATTCCCCCATTTCTGTTTATAAATTTTGCAGACGACAGTTGCTCGTCCTCCTGTTTATTGTCCCTTGCAACGGCTTTAAGAACTGCCAAAAGACCACAGTCCACTTCGGTCGCCGAGGCTCACGCTCCACTCGGTGTTAGATTCTCAGCCAAGGCCTTCCAGCGTGCTTTCGCCGAGAGTAAGAATATTTCAAGAGACGGCGGCGTTCAAGTCTGGATGTATCGCGTGGAAAGAATTGGCTAAATATAATCCGAAAACCATTCACTATCTATAAATGCATGAAAAAATAATATGGCGATGCTATGTTGAAATTATTCAGATTTCTTTGTATTCTGTATTTTTCTTCCAGAAATACAACATTCTTTAGCATAAAATGTCTGTGTTCAATACGTATCAAAACATTTTAAGGCGACCATTTCATTATGCAAGTTTAGGGCAAGACAATCAAGAATTGATTGTTTGTTTAGAGAATTTATTATTTTATAATCAACCTCGGACTTGACTGAAAAAGAATTTTAAAACATGATTTTAAAGGCTGTGAATATCGAGATATATTTAGATCATCAAAGTCGAAAATTTCGCTCATATACTGTCAAGTGTTCAATTATATTTTCCTAGACTAGTTATTTGAAGGAGAAATAAGATTAAACTATTATTACTTTAGATACTTCGTTTAGCTCCAACAATTGAAACATTATCGAATCCAATAGACTTATGATTTAATGACTTGATATTTGAAAATACCGTTGCAAGATCATTTCTGATACACCGTTGGGGAATTTTAAGCGTTATTAGCTTTCAAAGGAATCAAACGGGAGCACCTATAAGACATTTCATTTTAAAATCCTAACTTTACACAATGATTAGGTGGGCTCCTTTAAATATGCTTTAAAGAGAATGGAATAGATGTAATTAGATAGATAATTAGATCTTTATTTTACAACAACTTGGAATTTGAGAATATTTCTGATTTATAATAAACTTCAAATGACAATCTTAAAAAGTCTAGATATTTAAAGGCATTTAAAATTTACATTAATAATCTTTTACTTTGAATTATTAATTTGAAAACCATGCTCCATACATTTACATTAGGGGCCTTTCAACTTTACCACTACTCCATCATCAGTACCAAAAAATGTGACAATCAAGCCTCTGAATAACAGCTTACATACGCTATAATGTTGATTTTCAGGAGTACTTATCCCCATATGGCTATAAAGCGTCAAAGTATGCTTCTCACCTTAAAAAATACTTTGAAATATATGGTTATGACTGCTATAAACACATGTTCGTATGTTATTGCTACAGGCCCGAGTGCGGCAGGCCCGAGTGTGTTGCACGTAGAGAGACCCCCATTTCGATTTTGGTGTATAAAAGTCGGACCTACAGCCCATAAGCTCTACAGTTATAGTCCATTTCTGTTCTTTTCAACGTGTCTACCTTTTCTTTTCAAGCTCTTTCCCACAATTACCAATTTCATTATCATCAAAAATGAAATCAAGTTGAAATGCAATAATAATGCTGATGAATTGCAGCAATAATGCAATGATAATGCAGATAAATTGCAGGAATAATGCAATAACGATGCAGATAAATTGCAGTAATAATGCAATGATAATGCAGATAAATTGCAGGAATAATGCAATAATGATGCAGATAAATTGCAATAATAATGCAATAATGATGCAGATAAATTGCAGGAATAATGCAATGATAATGCAGATAAATTGCAGGAATAATGCAATAATGATGCAGATAAATTGCAGTAATAATGCAATGATAATGCAGATAAATTGCAGCAGTAATGCAATTATAATGCAGATAAATTGCAGCAATAAAAAAATCATAATGCTGATAAATTGCAGTAATAATACAATTAAAATAAAGATAAGCTGGTTTAAACTATTGGCTAAACTATAAAATGTGACTACGCTTTTTCGTCAATTTACTTTAATCAAATTTATTTAAATGTCTTTATTATTGAAGTGAAAAGGCATGGAGTTTTGCGTGTGAGGAACTTGTGTTAACTTTTATTTATTTAATTATCTAATTTCTTTAAAATATTGAAAGTGGTCTAATTATAGATGGTCATTTAATGAAATCGATAGTCGTCACGAATGGACTTGAATCTATTATCTTTTTAATACCAGGCTATAATAATATACCAATGAGCCCAGTATACCAATACCATATACCAATGAGAGTGTGTGTGTGTATCAGTGCTTCCTATCTTTTCAAAAAGATCCGATAAGATAAGATAAGATCCGATACTTTTGGTATTTTAATGAGTATTTTTACCTTTACTCAAAAACTGGAATAAAGTAACTTATCTTATCTGGAAAATATTTAATTTATTCCAAAAGATACCTAAAAGATACAAGATACTTTTTATTTTCTGCGCTTGGGATTTCATAATTTTAAAACGCGACAAAATTCCGCATTTTGAAGTGTTCCAAATGATTAAAATGCGGTTTGAATTCTCTGGGTTCTTTTAAACCTTTCGTCAGTGACTTATAGTCTTTTATTCTAACGGAAATTATCGATTCTTTTTAAATTAAAACTCAAGACGCATATTTTTGTGAAAATTTAATTTAATAAGTTTGTTAATTGTTAATTTTGAAAACTGATTCACCTCTGCCCGCATGAATTATGATTTATGAATTTTAATATTGAAAATTTTCATATCAAGGCCTATTTTCTCTAAATGAGAGTTCTTGAACAAGTATGATAGATGTATTAAACATTATCCCCAGCCATTTTCATTGAAAATATTAGAAAGAAAGCATCGTTTGAAAAGTTAACAACCCCTAATATGGCGTTTGTCCACCAAAAATTCTACGCTGCCCAGTATTTTGCTTAAAATTACGATTTCTGATAGGGAAAATGGCGAATTTTGACTTTTATTTCTTCAATTTTGAAGTATCTTTATCTTTATCTTACCTTATCTTTTCCTTCTTCAGGAAAACAAAAAATATCTTAACTTACCTGGGATTTTTGAAAATAGTATCTGTATCGGAGCCTAAAATTAAAGATATATATCTTAATTTAACTTGAATGTTTTATTATATCTTATCTTTAGCCTCTAAAAAAAAAGATAGGAAGCACTGGTGTGTATGTATGTATGTATATTAATATATGTTGTATTATGTTATTAAGTGTTTCCATAATTTAAAGTATAGCCTATTAACAATATTAATGCAAAAGCTTAGTCGCATTCTATAGTTTTACAACATCAGCATACATATTGTTTATCAAAGTTAAAAAAAACAACCTTAGTGCAGGGTCATATTGACTGAGTACCACCCTAGAGCTACTAATTTCATGAATACAAAGTTAAAAAATTAGCAGTCGTATTTTCCATTACTGTTATTGATGTATCCTCACTGTATTATCGACAAAATTTCAATTTCATTTTATTTCTACAAATACTTTTGGTGTTGCTTCCATTTTTTCCTTAGTGTAAAACAGTTTTGAGCGTTCAGTGTGTTAACTTCTTCACTCGTGTACCGGAATTTATTATCGTAGCTTAATTTACTGTTTCTGTTAGAAACCAAACAGCTGTTCTAAATCTTTTATGTTTTTGTTTCGTGGAACGTCGACGAATTTCAATCTATTTAATGTGCATGCTTTTCTTTTCTTTCCTTTTTCCCTCTTTTTTTTTCATTTTCTTTCTCAATTTGTATATATATATAAATGAAGAAGAATATTTTATTGATTTTAACTTTGAAAGTTAACCATAATACAAAGAGAAGTTAAATCTAAAATCACATGATCAATTATCCAGACCCTTGTGGAAAGATGAAGAAGCGAGAAGAAAGAATCCTCCCCTTCCCTTGCTGCACTACCCTCCCTGTTGCTCAGTCTGTCTACTGGTCTGTGTGCCACAAATCCGTGGATATTCTTCATTACCAAAACATTCTCAAATCCTCCCGGGTCAAAAACACCTTCGTGCTTGTTTTACTTTTCAAAAGCAATAAATGATGTCTACGGCATTCTCTGCGTTGTGCGTGTACCATAAGAATCATATAAGAATCTTGTGCACCCATCTTGTTTTGTCAACGACCAATCCCGATCCGCCATCGCACCATTATGCTGGAATGTCCACAAAAGGCATGTTTTATAAACTCCTCCCAATAAGGCGTGGCAGCTTGGCTGTTAAAAATGGGTTTTAATGAAGAACATCGGCTTGAATGTTTTTGAACATTTAAAAAATTTTATTTAATGAAATAAGCCTAACTTTTTGTCTGATTTTCTTACTGAGTTTTTAACGAATTCAATTGAAAAGTGTTACTTAACTGGAATTCAGTCGATGACAATATTTTTTATAATAACTAAGTAAGTGAACCATATATAACATATCATTTCTCCTCAAGAACATGGGTAAATTCATAGATTGCGCCACTACAAAGTTGACAACACACTTCATCATTTGGGTTTAGCAGAAGTATGGTTAGAAGAGCCATCTGGTGGGGAGCTCCTTGTGCACCACCACCATTGCTTGGGTTAAAAAAGAATTTGCATGCACTTTTCTTAATCTTATCATTATATAGCTTAGGAAATAATAATAAGAACTACAAATATGATCCTAGCATTTGAAGTTCTGCTCCAATTTACCCTTGGAGGTCACTTCTGATAGTTTTTCTAGAAAAAAAAAATAAGAAAGAAAAAAAATTGTAGGGGAGACCGGGGCTGCTTGGGACAAAAAATTTGAAACTGGCTTATAGAATTTTTTGTTTTTTGGTGAATAGAATTTGATGAAAACGTTTATGTGTATGTTATAGCCCATTCATTTAGCTTTTATAATCTATTTTTAAAATTTAATTTTCCAAACACACAATAAACTAAAAATTTCAAATGAAATCACTTTTTTTCTAAAAACCAAAAAAATCACGGGGCTGCTTGGGACAGTTTACAAAAATAATTATCCTACAGTTGTTAATGATAATTCATTAAAAACTGAAATAGCCATTTGATTCAGAATTGAATTTTCTGCCTAATGGTATACTCATATTATTGATAATAGCATGCAATAACAGTGAAATATGTAAAAAAAAACTATTTTTGGTCGAAAACGCGCCGTGCGCGCTTTCCCCCTACTTTTTATATGGCCTTTCATTGTCCCAAGTAGCCCCAGGCTTGATGTCCCAAACAGCCCCGCCGTACCTGTTCACACATTTTCTGTAATAACAACTCCCAACTGAAAATTTTCTATACAGTAGTATACAATGTTGTATACACACTATACACAAACCTATAGATAAATGTATACTAAGTAGGTAAACGCATAGAGTAGCATATAGGTAACCCTTTACACATGTGACGAAGTAGTGTATGTGTGCACAATATACTATGGAGTACACTATAGTGCCTTATATATTGTCAAAAATACTAGACCCCATGCATACACTGCACTATACAGTCAACTACAGAGTACACTATAGTGCCTCGTAAAATGTAAAAAAAAAATATTTTTTTAGTGAATGGTGTACTGAGTGCTATATAACGAATTATAGGCAATGGTATAGTATTTGTTCTGTTTCTTCGAATTTATTCAAATGAATCAGATGATGACGAAACAATGACGAATTATACATAGATGCAGACTGTATTTTTTCTTCTTTTTATTGCCTCTCATTGAATTACTGATACCACGTATACAAACTTTCTCACTCGTCCGTTTTGGCCGGCGTGTGGTAATTATAAGTAACATGGTTTCATTGTCAATTTCGGACCATAAATGGTTTACAAAAATACATGTTGTATACACACACTTAACTATAATACTACATAGAAAAAAATGTTGGAAACACTTTGTTGTGTTTATTTCGCTATAATATGCCAACAACAGATTTCAGATATATTCGACATAGAAAGAAGAAAAATATGCGTAATCAAGAGGCCTAACTATATCAGAATGAGGATCTAACTTCCTTCAAAAACAGTATCGTTCACGACACAAAAACGATGACCATTGTGATCAGGAATAATAAGGCATTTATATGCAATATCAGATGGTGCAAATACTACTGGACGACGATGCATGCCATTGTACTCGTTCTCATCTAATTGTTTCAGGAACCCAACTAGATCGATATTTTTGGCAAATTTATCTATGCAAAGTGGTAACGACTTCAGCTTTAATTTTCCACCAACTAAAAATACACCGTTTATATTTTCCGTTCCAAAAAGAATGTTACGAGGGACTACACAGGCAGCATGACGAGGTTCGTCAACTCCTTGGCACAAACAATTTTTAAAACATCGGATTATCATTTTAATGCGGACAATTTCACCTGATTTGAGCTTAACAACCGAATTATCACGTTTTAAGTTTGCGCAATACATTCCTGTGCTATAAATTTTCCCTTCATGAACACAACGGGCAAAAGAATTGAAATTAAAACAACTGCGGGGCAAATCGAAACCAATTTTGAGTCCTAGTGATAGCAAATGAATTTCCTGTATTGTATGATGCGATCCGGTCCCCAAAGTTTCAGGAGCCATATCTCTTAAACGTTTTATTTTCCCATCTAAATGCTCATACAATTGCCTTACTTTGGGATCTCGTGAATGAGGAATGTAGTAGCTGGAAAAGTCACGCAAACGACCAATTGCTAAAAAGTGTTCAAAAATCTGTTTGGTAACATGTTTGAACCGTGAAAAAGTTTCTTCAAGACTCCTCCAACCCCCTCAAACAGGAAAGCTGAATAAGCCCATGGAAGACCAAAAATACGAGCAGTTCTACAAAAATGGATCATTAAATGTACATTGTACTTGACAGCTTTTAACTCATAAAGTTCTTCTGTCTCGTAAACAAATTTGTAAATCAAAAGTTCAGCCTTTTCTATGTCTTCTTTTGATGCTTCTTTTTTATGCAAAATGATTGAGGCATTCACTAACAGAAGCCAATGTTTGTAAAAAACAGGTCGCAATAGTTTCCTTAAAGCCACAGATGAATACAGAAGAAGGAAACCCTTATGTTCACTTGCTTTCCAATTTCTGCCGTGTTTAACAATTGATCTCACCGCCCGCGGAAGCTCATCCGGTGGTCGAACCAGTCTAATGATAGAGTCTAATCTTTTGTCAAGATCTTTTACATAGAAAGGCTGGTTAGGTTCTGATTTCCAGACGTTCAAAAAGTGTTTATCAACTCCGAGGAACAAGCAATGCATTATATCAGGAATGAGACCGTTCCCAACATTGAATCCGGGGATAAGGTATAAAAGGCTTGGTCCCTTCACACCATTTACAGGAGACCCTTGTTCCAACGCCTTTTCGGCATCGACAATCATAGACTCTCTATCTCTTTCAGGGTAGATTGGATGGACAAGGGGATATGCTTGCATCGTTCCTCTTCCAGTTTGAGCGCGGACACCTGGATGTAAACAGTGACCGCACCCAAACTCGCCGTTATACTGCATTAAATTAGCAAACATGCATCGGGCGGGGGCGTCGGCGCAGCATAATAAAAACATTACTTTTGATACTCTTTCTAATCCATCAGCATCTTTCCAAGTAAATCCTTCGGAATAAAGCTCCCGAGTCTCTTCTACAAAGAAACGAAGAAAGGCATCTGTCGGTGGCTTTCCTTCCCCACATGACAAAGTAGACATTACGACGTATTCTGATCTACGTTCGTAGGGGACGTCATTGAAAGTACACAGAAGAGACCATAACGAGACAGGAGATGACTCGAACAATTTAGTGCCGTCTGAATTGAAGGTCATAGTAAAGTTGTAAGGGGATTCTGAAAGAAAAGACTGCACTGTAGGAGATTTATAACAATCACCCGTATAGATTTCACTAAGCATCTCTGGATTCTGTGGTCGACGACCATTAAAGAATATTAAAGATGAAAGATTACGGTTCTCCAGGAAATCTTTGATCTGGTCCTTTAATGGACTAGCCAGAAAATACTTTCCCAGAGATAACAATGCAGATTGGTTTGTTTCCTCTGCATCATCACAAAAAGAGCAAATAAATACCTCTTCACTTTGGGATCCAAGGTAAGTATCGCATTCAGGGCAATAGTAATGAACTGCCGCCTTAGAACAACTTGAAGAAAAGAAATATCGCTCTAGAAAATACTTGGTTTGTGGTACGCAGTTGGGAACTATAATATTGAGCAAAGTGAGGAAATCTTGCAGTGCCACTTTGGTAAGTTTGTGGCGGATATAGTACGCCACTATTAGAGATAAAGCCTCTCCTTTAGTGCAGGTAAGACTCGGATGAATAAGGTCGTTGCCGGTTTCGTGAAATTTATTCCTTCTTAATTTTTCCGCCTGCTGGAGATACACGAATTGTTTGTAGGAAATTCAATTATTTTGTTCTAATATTATATCTTACAATGTTATCTGCCTGTCCTTGGTCAAAAGTTTCATTGTGCTCAATGAGGACATCATCTTGCTGATTGTTGTTCCATAAATCGCCATCATCCAACCCAAATAATCCAATAGGACTATTGGCTGGTGGATTAGAATCCTCATCAGTTTCATAATATGGCCCAGTAGACAGCTCGTCATCTTCAGATGGTCCAGTAGACAGCTGGTCATCTTCAGATGGCCCAGTAGACAGCTCGTCATCTTCAGATGGCCCAGTAGACAGCTCGTCATCTTCAGATGGCCCGCTAGAGAGCTCAGCATCTTCTAGTGGTTGCTCATTTTCCACCTGTGTCTCTGGGACATGTAGCTGACGCCTTTGTCCATCTAATAATCACCAATGTATAACGAATTAAATAATCACATTATTATTGAGGGTAAATTGTATACCTTGATTACCTCTGTCATAAGCATTTTGTTGGCTCGCAACAGTTTGTCTTGGGATATATCCTAAATAACCATGACGCGCACCATGTCGCAAATACGTCTTATAACCTAGACGCCTAGCTCCTGACATCTAAAAACTATGCAAGCAGTTAGCATAGTTGTAATTATAATTTAAATACACGTAAATAAAGGCAAGATAACTACCTCTTTATTACAGTCACTCCGAGATCTGGGTAGAAACAAGCTAATTTGTTCCGCTTGTATAACATTTACTGACTTATGATTGTAGAACAATTAAACCACAATGAAAGTGTGTTTCTGTGTTATGTTTGGATCAATAAAAAGCACGCACACATTTTATACGCACTATATTGCAGACGACGTTTTGTGCGTAATGTGTAAAATTCCATCGCATTTCTAAACAACAAATCGATTATTTATTATTAATTCAGTTTACAAAATGTGCTTCTAAAGTTCTAATCTCACCCAAAATTAATTTATGTGCCTACAAGTCCACAACAAATTACAATAAGCTTTTCTCCAATATTAAGTAATAACTTTGATTCATATTTAAAACAATCACTTTTCAATCACACGGTTTAATAATTTATTAAGCTGCTAACAATCATATATTTGATGTTTTGCCTATAAGGCTTAAAAGTATACGTATTAATTCCCTTTTCTTATTGAAATAATTGAATAAAATCATTTAAATCATTTTTAAATAATTTTCAAAGTGGTAAATTTACAAAGCCGAGTAATAATACGGTTTCTGTTTAGCCTTTCTACGTTTCCGTAATTCCGTCTGACTTTCTGCCGTCTGCTAAATCACGTGTGAAAAGTGCAGCTCAGACTTTCAGGAAATAATTTGGTCATTATTATATTTAAACATAAGAAATGGCCTCTATCAAGAAGTTTGCTCTCGTGCTATTTGTTTGTGACAACAACGCCAGAGTGGTTAATACAAAATCAATTTCTAAAATATATCAAACAGAGTTTTCGTATGACAAAAAGTTCAAAGTGTCACACAAAACTCAAAATGGAGCAACAAAGCAGTTTGATTGCACGATTCTTCTGTTTTCAGGTAAGTGGAACTATCGGAATTTTTGCAAACCAGCTTGTCAAGTAAATAGTAATGCCCTTTGTTCATTCATAGATGATGAGACTTATCTCGCAGACAGGAAGCTGGATTATGAGACAGACAACTTGAGCAAATCAAAATTGGCTGCACTACGTAAAGAAGAAGAAGAAGAAGAAGAAGAAGAAGAAGAAGAAGAAGAAGAAGAAGAAGAAGAAGATGGTTCTCCAGCTGATGGAGATGCAGTTGAGGGAGGAAGTGAGATCGACAACTCTGAATCTCAGATAATTGAAGAGTCTGATGAAGCAAGCAATCAGAATAAACAAGATGGTTCCAGGAAGTCAAACCGTATATTGATCAAGATGAAGAAGGAGGAGAAATCAAAGGAAGCCACTAAAGTCATTCCTATTAAAGCAAAGGCAGTCTCAGTTTCTGAGAAAAAAAAGGTGAAAAGCAAAGACATTCTTGCTCTAATTAAAAAGGATATGGCATCAGCGAAGGTGACACATTCCTCTATAAATTTATGTTTATCAGTGCCAATATAATTAAATGATTTTTTTCCTCTCTTTTATTAGGAAAATAATACGGAAACAAAGCCCAACGAAGCTGATAATCCTCCGTCTAAAAGTGACGACACTACAGAGCCTTCCATTAGTGTGATTGATTCTCAGGTAGATATGTTTAAATCCAGCCAGCCGTCTTCAAATACTTCGGATCCAGAAACGCCACAACTGAGTAAGAAAGCTACAATGAAGGTAAGCCAATAAATTTTATTATTACCATATTAATCCTAAATAATTTTTTTTTATTTTGGGAGACAAGATATTGAGCTGATTATTTTATTACTTTTAGGATTTTTGTGCTTTGAAAACTGAGCTGGAAGCCACTATCGCCTCCCGAGATGCGTTAAAACTCCAAGTTCAAGAGTTGACCGAAAGAAAAGAGTACTACAAAGAGTCTGCCGTAACCTTGAAACAGGAACGTGACCATTTCCAAAGAGAAGCAATGAGACTCGCCGAGCAGTTTACTGCCATGAAACGTGAGTTTTTTTGCCTCGTTTTGAATTTAAAGGAAATTAACATTTTTTCAGTGTTGCCAGATTTAATCTCACGCGCAGAGGCGCTAGTTGCCGAAAACAAGTCTTTGAAAACTGAAAATGAAGGACGGAAAAAGTCTCCATCAACTCAATCATCTACCACAATCCCTCTACCTTCACCACAAGAATCCGACCATGAAAATTATGCATCCGATTTGGACTTGCTTGAATCTCGGCCAACCCCCAAAGCCCAGTCACCGAAATTGGTTATTAGTGCAAACCGGCTAAGTCCAGAAATTGCTGCTGAAAATACTAATGATGATGACGATGTTTATGACATTAGTGACATTTTTGAAGTGGATGATGGCAAGAGTGCAAAAAAGGTTAAAAAAAAAAATATTTCGTTTCATTTCGATCAATTTTTTTTTTCAAGGATGCTTTTCCCATCAAGAAGTCGTTTGTGCAGAGCATCGATCATTCTTCTCCTCATCGGTTCATTCTTGACCTGCTTCAAGGTCTTTATTCCACAGCTTATCTTCGTTTACACAAAGCAACCGATGCTACGGTGGCTGTGGGCAACAGTGGCAAGATTGCTATGAATCCCAAGGAGCGACAACAGATAATTGGTAATATTAACATCAATTAAAATATCTTTTCGATTGTAAAAATCTTTAAACTCTAATATGTCTTTAGCGGTTATAAGGAAGGAGTTTCCCCTCCTGAAAGATGGTGAAATGAACGCCTCTATCACCAAGAAGTTCAACATGCATCGCTGTCCGAAGAAAGAAGCTGATGACGAGAAGGAATCAACTCCCGCAAAAAAATCGAAAAACGGAGATTAATACGATTACTGTTGAATAACTTGCAGGGTATGGTTCATCTGAAATACTCATCCTGGTCCTTATCACATCACGTAAAAAAACTGCCATTCCTACCGCATTGTTTTTTACGATAAATTGCAGCACATAAGAAGGCTCTTAGTAATACAAATATTTTTGATGACAACTGAAAGGTCTTAGTATCGTACAATAGTCACTTAAGGAGTCTTTAAGTTATTTGATGTAACACTTTTGCATTTTGTGGTTTAGGCAGCAATTTTGCAGCAATTCTATACAAAACCATGTATAGGGTAAAGCATAGAGAGTTCCATACAATACACTATAAGGGGGTTAAAGCTTAAACGATGCCATGTATAGTGCGCTGCTTGTATATTTTATACCGCTAACTATAGGTTTTCCTATAGCATGCAGGTCACAGCTGATTACGATGTATAGATAAACCTATCGAGTGTACTATACGATGCTGCATACCATTCCACAAGAAATTTGCCGAAATTGTATACCAAATTATATATAGTAATCTATTGTGAGTTGTATATGCCGAAAATTGTATACAGCACTCTATAGAACGCACAACCTATACAATAAAGTATAGCTTAAACTATAGAAAATTTTCAGTTGGGCTAATCTAAAAGAGATAGAAAAAATTAATGTTCAGCATAGAGAAAGTAAATTAAATTTCCTTTTCAATCGGTTATCTCGTTTTCTTATTGCATTAGCATAAGTAAGTGTTGTTTAGGTTGAAAAAACTGTCGTTTTTTAACAAAAAAGTAGAAATGTACATTTTACCATCTACCTCCCAAAATATTTAACATTTTTAAACCAAATTTTGTGTCAAGATGCGGCATAATAATGCGCTTGCTTGGTAAAAAATTTGGATTTTTGAAATATAGGGAACATACTCAAAACCTCGTTGTCCCACCTAGCCCCTGTCCCAACCAGCCCCGGTCTCCCCTTGTTCGAACCCAAACCGGCCGTATCGTGCAGCTGCCCAACTCTTTACGTGATTTTGTGTTGTAATATATACTACCAGGTGGCAGTAGAAAGGGAAGCTGCTTAGCCCCATCCAAGTGATGAGTTCTCTTTCACGTCTACTGTTCACCAGGTAACATGTCAATCATATATTTTCTGTAACTTGAATCATTAATGATTGATTCTAATAAACTCTCTTTCACGTCTACTGTTCACCAGTCTTATAGCCTCAATCTCGAGTCAACCGCGCGTTATTTCATGGTCCGTCGATGCCACCTAAACCAATCAGCCCTGTCAACGATACTTCTCACGTCCAGACACGCGGTCAAAGACGAGATAAAAGGCCACTCACCGACTTCACATCTTAAATTTCTACATATTTCACACTCTTAACCTGGTATGAAGCGTATGGCTATCAGTAAGGCCAACTCTATCAATCAAGAAGAGGCCACTCAAGATATCACACCTCCATCGCCCAAACCAGCAAAGAAGAGGAAGAGTAATTCCCTTCTCAGACGAAACCAGGCTCGCTCAGAAGTTCACCACTACATCCACGACAATCCCTCAGTGCTAGGTGAGTTTAGAAGCGCACTGCATCACCGTCAACAGAATTTAGTGTCACCTCAACCAAACCAGCAGCCTCACACACTGAGTCAACTTCCCTCAGCCGGCAGCAGTACCTGTAGTTTTCTTTCTACACCTCCACAAAGAATCCTACCAGAGACCGAGGTCCAATTCACAGTCACACTACATGGTATTGAATGATTTAAAGGCTCATCATCAGTAAATCAGCCTGAGGTAGGCCTGTCGGTCCAAGTACCTGCTCATCAAACAGTATCAATACCTTCTTCACCATCTAGTCTAAACCGCAAGTTGAATCACAGCATCACACCCAACACTGATACTGAGCCACAAAATGATGAATTAGCCATAGATATTGGTTCAGATTTTGTACATTAGCCCTTTGTGTTTCATAATCGGCAGTGTCATCGTGTTGGAACCGTTAGGCTCGCTCACAGTCAAATCTCCTAACTATTCTTATATTTATAGCCCTCTGCTGCACCCTCACTGATAGAATTCAATTGCAACTTGTAAGCAACTTCTTGTTTTCTATATATAAGAGTGTTGCACCTTATTTCATTGCAGTATTAATAAGGATCTGGTTACCGTCACCTCAAACTGAGTTCTTTGTGATTCATAAATTACTCAAAACAATTTGTGTTGCATAAATTGTTCCCTTCCTCAAAACTGTATGAATAAGAAATAAAGGTAACCAAAAATGACTATACTCGAGCGATCTAGAAATTCTTATCTTGGGCATCTCACTAGGATACACACAGAGCTGGGCAATCTCATCCCCAAGAAGATGTGTGACATTGTGGATGCTCAAATTGAAGTAGCTCTCGTCCAGCTGTCAGTCAAATGGACCAATTTCGAGAACGTTAGCAAGTCAGTGGAGGAAGCACTCGATCAAGAAGACCCTAATTACTCTGACAATTACATTAAGCATATTAACGAACTCGAAGGTCATCGTGATGAGACTCTGAAATGGCAAGTTGCAGGTGAACGAGTACGGCGCGAATGGCAATCATTAAAGATGCTGTACGAGCTGAAGCTTTGGAACAAGCTAAACCTAAACCTATCATTAATGTCTCAGTGGAGCCTCCCGCAGTAACTGTAAACACTTCGACCACCGAAAGAGATCATAGTCCAACAAGAAGAATGCCAATTAAATTAAAAGAAATATCGCTTCCTGAGTTTTCCGGTAACAGGCTGGAATGGTTTCCCTTTTGGGATATGTTTAAGGCAAACATCCATAAGAATAGGGGACTGTCGGACGTCCAGAAATTCACTTACCTTCGCCAACAACTGAAGGGTGAGGCGTTAGCCACAATCAGCACATTCCAAATCACAGACGCTAATTACGATGCAGCAGTCGCCTTACTCAAGAAACGTTTTGGTGACAAGCAAACTATTATCGATGCACACATGTTGCAACTCGATAGCATTACGGCCTGCAAAAACATCAACGACGTTAGTCAGATCCGTCAGTTCCAGCTCACAATTGCCCAAAACATTAATGCCTTAGAGGCACTGAACGTCTTTAAGGATGGTTACGGCACGCTACTTTCTACGAGGCTATTAAGAAAAATTCCGGAACAACTGCAGAAGAAATGGTTCGAGGACCCAAAAAACAAGTCAACAGACTTAGATGCCTTCCTCATTTTCTTGGAAGAACAAGTAGGAGCACTGGAACGCTTCAGTCGTCTCAAGCTGCTAGATGATACCCAAAAACAAATCAAGACGCAAAAGGAGCAACACACAACGTTTTCATCAGTCTCTTCAACCTCGGCCCTCCTAGCCGGTTCTTATAACCAGCACAACATAGGAGGAGCGGCTTCACAACAAAATAGAGCTTTTTTCCCAGACAGTCCATGTCCATTTGGTTGCACATCCGTCCACTTCCCGTCCAGATGCCCACTACCACTAGAAACAAGAAGGAGGGCTTTAACCGAACGTAAAGCATGTTTCAAATGCTTGCGCCCGGGTCACGAAGCAAAAGCGTGCACTAGTAAAAACATGGGACCCTGTCCAAGAAGTAAGGGGCTCCATCACAGCGCCGTGTGCACGGTACCATTCATCCCCGTAGTAGCCGCCTCCCCAAGTCAACCAGTACCAACGCCACCTGCTACACCGGCAACTACTACCCCATTGGCAGCAGCTGTAGTAGCCAAACTAGCACCGAAGGCTAACACTATTATAGTTGCAGCAGATGATGATTCAAATTTCGCGCTCAATGAACAATCAGATCCTCCCTCCATTCTTCAGACGGCAACAGTTTGGGTGAACGGTCCAAATCGCAAAACAAAGTGTCGCAGTCTGATGGACAACTGTGCTAACTACACCTTCATCACCAAAAGGATAGCAGACGCCATCGGATTAAAAATCTGTGGCCAAGAAGAACTAGCCATCGGGGGATTCGGCGGCAACAGAACAAGCGGCTTATTCAACTACACAAAAGGTATTGTCTACGGTGTACACAAGCGACATCAAATTCCCTTCAAAGCATACATCACGGAGAAGATTTGCAACCCAATCCATCAAACCACCACCGGTCCATGGGTGGAAGAGCTACAGTGAAAGGGAATGCTGCTAGCAGACAATTTAAGCACCACAGACGACATTGACCTGCTAATAGGCGTTGACACTTATTGGAAGATTGTCACTGGAAGAGTACATCTACTCCAGAATGGTCCAATGGCAGTGGATAGCTTGTTCGGATGGTTGCTAAGTGGTCAAATAGTAGAAACTGGTGTCAATAATTCTCCCAAATCCATAGTGATGCTGTCAGCATCCGAGTACGTCAACAACGAAACAGTTTACGAACAACTACAGCAGATGGTTGACGTTGAGTCGATTGAAGTGGATCAACAAGGGTCATCGGCTTCAAGCGGCCCGGAAGGAGAACTAACCCTGTTCGAGGAGAGCGTGGAGTACACCGGAAAGGGGTACAAGGTACGCCTCCTTTGGAAGAACCCTCGTCCAGAGCTACCAAGCAATGAAGGTCCTGTCAAGCGCCAGCTGTCACGACTCGTTCAGTCATTGGAGAAAACACCAGGCCTCTTAGAACGGTACGATAGCGGACTGCAGGAGTTAATAGATCGAGGATGGGTAAAGGAGATCCCAGTGAAATCCTGGGGCTCCCAACCCGCTCATTACCTCTCTCATCATCCCGTCATTAAGGAAGAACGAGTCACTACTAAAATGAGGGTCGTTTTCAATGCCTCTGGCAAGGTAAAAGGCTCCAACTCCTTGAACGACTGCCTCATTACAGGACAAAACTTGACTCCACAATTAGCAGCCATTCTATTGCGCTTCCGGATGCATCGTATCGCCTTCACAGCGGACATGGAAAAGGCATTCTATCACATCACTCTTCACCAACAGGAAATCGATTTAAAAACAAGAAAACTCCGTCTCTTTCACTGGTGCGTCATCGCCTTCGGAATGTCAACCAGTCCGTTTTTTCTTGCAGCCACCTTGCGACATCACCTTGACAAGATACGTTCATCAGAACCAGTGAATGAGCTACTAAAGAAGAACATCTACGTCGACGTCTTCATTGCTGGGGCGGATACAGTAGAAGAGGCGCAACAAATGATGATAGACGCCCAGTCAATCTTACTTGAAGCTGGGTTTCCGCTTCGTAAGTGGGCTACAAACTCAGCTGAACTCGAAGCACTTATTCCAGAACAGTGCACAAACGAGAATCTCATTTTGTCTGAAGGACAACCCATCAAAGTCCTTGGATTAGTTTGGGACAAGAAGAATGATTGGTTCACCTTTGCAGCTCATCCACTTCTTGAAATTTGTTCAACAATTGATAGAATGGATTCAATGAGACTATTGCTCATCGCTTATTCAAGAATTTTCGATCCTCTTGGCTTCATCTCTCCCTTTATTGTAAAAGCACGAATTCTGTATCAGGAGTTATGGAAAAGGAAAGCAAAATGGGACCAGCCGCTACCTGAGGATATTGCTATCACATGGAAAAAGTGGGTGGAAGATTAACCCTGTCTTTCATCCGTAACAATACCAAGATTCTTCTTTCCAGGAGATTCATTACACACCGACATACAACTCCACATATTTTGCGACGCAAGTGAAAAGGCTTATGGAGCCACTGCCTACATCCGCTCCATGGATAAAGATGGATTACTTTATGTCCAATTTGTTTCCAGCAAGGCTAAGGTCGCTCCGCTCAAGGTACAAACTATACCTCGTCTAGAACTCGAAGCGGCGCGAATCGGAGTCAAACTCGCCGAATACATCATGGACGCAATCGGATCATCAGTCAACCTACAAGTCCTCTATTGGTCCGACTCGATGGTGACGTTAGGATGGATCCGTGGAGAACCTCATCGATGGAAAACGTTTGTAGCCCATCGGGTTCAACTTATACACCTGAAATCAAAACCAACGGATTGGCGTCATGTCCCTGGATCCGAAAATCCCGCCGACCTTTGCTCAAGAGGGTGCTCAGCCGAGACATTGTTGTCATCCTTGCTGTGGTGACAGGGACCTTCATTTTTGAAAACAGATCAATCATCTTGGCCAGGAGAACCGGAAGACTTGTACAACCTCAATACCAATGAAGACCTTTCAAAGGAGGCAAGGTGCCTTCTTATCAACAAGAGTGATCCTCCAGCCCCAGTGATTCAATTAAAAAGATTCAGCATCTGGAATAGAGCGGTCCGAGCAGTAGCCTATGCAACCCGCTTCATATCCATCTACAAGAAACCAAGTGATTATCACACCGGCGATCTGACTGCAGGTGAAGTCCAAGCGGCCAAGATTGAAATCGTTCGCACGGTTCAAAAGGAATCTTTCCCAACCGAGTTCGCTATTCTTAAAGAAGGAAAACAGAGACTCCCGGAAAATTCACGCTTAAACGGACTACGACCTTATTTTGACAAAAAGGATGGAATCATCCGACTTCAACGGCGAACCGAACTGTCAGAAGAAGAAGGTATCAACTTGGCAGTTTTGCCATCAAAGCACTGGCTACTAAATCTAATCATTTGGGACGTCCACAAGAAGTTGAATCACGCCGGTGTGAGTCAGACGATTACAGAAATTTGACAAAACTTTTGGATACCAAAAGGTCGGCAAACTGTACGAGATATCTTATCAAAATGCGTCACATGTCGACGACTACACGGATCTAGTATTCATCAACCGATTGCTCCATTACCAACAGTCAGATGTTCACGAAGTTTGGCTTTTGAAGCAGTTGGCATCGACTTCGCAGGGCCTTTATTTATAAAGGAAAGATCCGGTGAACCATCAAAAGCCTACATATGTTTAATCACTTGTGCTTCAACTAGAGCTATTCATCTAGAACTCGTAAGCTCCCTATCCACGGCCGACTTTCTACTCGCATTTCGACGCTTCATTTCACAAAGAGGGTTGTGCCGCATTGTCTATAGCGATAACGCAAAAACCTTCAAGAAAGCCTGTAGTCTACTCGTTCAACTTTGGAAGAACGTCAACTCTCCGGAAGTACGATCTTTCTTTTCTAATACCGGTATTGAATGGAGATTCATTTGTGAACGCGCCCCATGGTGGGGTGGGTTTTACGAATCCTTGGTGAAGTCGGTCAAAACTCCGCTTAAGAAAATTATAGGTCACGCGCTACTCAATCACGACGAAATGGAAACCACTCTGAAGGAGATCGAGGCTACTATCAACTCCAGACCCTTAACGTACGAGTACAACGACTTAGATGAGCCTCAACCCATCACCCCTTCTCATTTCATCATTGGAAAACGTCTGGCACTCTTACCTCCACTAACGATAGAAAACACGATCGAGCCGGATCCTACACCGGAGCAGCTCGTCAACCGCGCTCGTTACCGTGAGCGGCTGCTGAACGGATACTGGGTCAAATGGTCGGGGATCTTCAACAACTTTCCAATCGAGTCTCCAAAAATCCCTTAAACCAACGCAAGATACAGCCAGGAATGGTTGTTGTCATAAAGGAGGATAATGTACCCCGTCACAAATGGAGGCTCGGCGTAATCCATCAAGTCTTCTCCGGGCAAGACAAGATCATCCGCTCAGTCCAACTACGAACCGAAAGGGGGCTGATCAACAGGGCCGTTAAACTCATCTTTCCATTGGAAGTCACATCAGAACCGGCGACATCGTCACACAACCGGAGGAAGTTCATCCCAACAACAACGACATCATTTCTCAACCGGAAGAGGCCCAGTCCGAAGCTGACAGCGCCGATCAACAAGAATTACACCAACCATTCAACAGTGTTGATCGACAATCGGAAGAAGGTGATCCAGGCGGGCGGGAGGATGTTCGAACCCGAACCGGCCGTATCGTGCGGCTGCCCAACTCTTTACGTGTTGTAGTATATACCACCAGGTGGCAGTAGAAAGGGAAGCTGTTTAGCCCCATCCAAGTGATGGGTTCTCTTTCACGTCTACTGTTCACCAGGTAACATGTCAATCATATATTTTCTGTAACTTGAATTATTAATGATTGATTCTAATAAACTCTCTTTCACGTCTACTGTTCACCAGTCTTATAGCCTCAACCTCGAGTCAACCGCGCGTTATTTCACCCCTATCCTAAAAATCCTTTCAAAAGAATGGAATAGATTTAATTAAATATAACCTTCATTCAGAACAACACAAACTCTCGTATTATTTCTGTTTGTTTAAGAAAAAAACAAACTACGGCAAGCATAGAAAAATTTAAATTCTGTCTGACATTAATAGCCTTTTTACTTTGAATTAATGATTCAACAACCATGTTCAATATGTTGACACAAGAGGCCTTTGAACTTACTACTACTACAAAAAATAAAATGTAAAATTCAAGCTTCTGACTTAAAGGTCTAAGACACGAATATGGATTTTCAGAGGTAACTGCCCCCATTTGACTATAGAAATGTCTAAATGAGCTTCTCACCTTTAAAAAATCTTTTAAATATATGATAATTACTTTACTGTGAAACAGATGTTCATATGTTGTTTACAGGTCCGAGTATGATGTAGAACGCAGAGAGACCATTTTGATTTCGGTGCATGAATGTCGGAGCGATTGCCCATAAGTAGT
The DNA here is from genome assembly GCA_030141595.1 of Chydorus sphaericus. NCBI lineage: Eukaryota > Metazoa > Arthropoda > Branchiopoda > Diplostraca > Chydoridae > Chydorus > Chydorus sphaericus. Next base: position 1,969,796 of record CM057927.1, read on the forward strand.
AGTTCATATCTGTTGTTTTCAACATCACGCCTACATTTTTCTTGTCCAGCTCTTTCCCACAATTACCAATTTCATTATTATGTAAGTGTATATTTGTGAAAACGAAATCAAAATACCAATTTCATCATCACGTAGATAAATATCAATTAAAAACGAAATGCAGATAAATTTCAGTTATAGTGCAATAATAATACAGATAAATTGGATTAATAATGCAATGATAATGCAGATGAATTGCAGTTATAATATATAATTATCATGTATTGCAAAAAAATATAAAGTTATTTGTGATTTGTAAATAAATTTCGATGGTTACTAGACCGAGTTCATTAAGTGACATCCAAACCAAATAGTAATTTAAAAAACCCAATATTCAACAACAAAAATCGAATTGCACATATTTTAAAAAATTTTAATTTGTATATCTTATCTTGATATGGATTTGTGGGGTGTTCAAGGATGATTTTTTATGAGGACAATCCCTTGCTTAATTGCGCGAGGTTAAATTAAAATAATAAGACAGCAAATTTTCAATAATACTGAAAATAATCTAGAAAATAATTCAATAAAATAGCAATTTAATACTTATTGCAATGTTTTTTTTACTACATTCTACCTAAGTGGGAAAATGTAAGTAAACCAAAAGGTGATACCTAAGAAAACGATACTGGATGACTTAGTCGGCTTTCCATATAATGTATGTGAAGAAATTGAATGAATAATTTCCTAAAAATCTGGAAATATATTACATCTTGTTACAATTTACTGACACAAAAACAAGTATGAATCAAAAGGTTCATGATTTCTTTTCGTGAAGTTTTTGTTTTATTCTTGATAATAACACAATTTTTCCGTCGCTGTATTTGAAAGGCTTCTGAATTTACAGGTTTTTAAACAAAAAGTCGAAGAGGGATCCTTCGAGCAAAAATATTGCTTTTTCTTGGTGTAAAGCAGTTTAGCGCCATTTTTATACATTGATTACCTCACTTTTATATACTGTTATAAGGCCGTTTGCTAGTGTGATTAATTTTGCTTGATTCGTAGCTTACTGAACCGTTCCTATTAGAAACCAAACAACTGTTCTAAATCTTGTTTCAAAAACAATTGTTCTATTTAAGAAATAAGTATGTTATTATATTTAATGAAGTATCATCCCGTAAGAAAAAGTAAAAGCCCAAGGTGAATAATTTCTCAGGTCGTTTGACTCTCACTGACAATTTTGCTAAAAATGCTACTTTACAATTTAAAGGATTTTTTTCACGAATGACTTCCCTATTACTGTCAAAGTCATCTAGCCTTTAACTGAAGACCTGAGAACCTATTTCACTCATAAGGAGGCTCCTACTAGAATCAAAAACCGAAATAAGATAGATAAATTATTCTATCTCAGAAAGATAGTTAAATTATTCTTTTCATTATTTTTAAAACTTATTTTGGAAAATCTTTACTATTTATTTTATAAATTAGTATTATGCTTTAATCTCAAAGCCCACTAACCCCAATATTTGTTTGCCTTAGCAAATCTTAAGTTCACTGACACGATTGTTGAATGTAAAACATATTCAATTCGTGATCAAAAAAGGGGACTAGGTGTTTCTAAGCTTATAAATACTTATTTTAATGTTTAAGAAAATTTCACATGATGAATCTGAATAAAAGAATATAATATTGTATTACAAGACATTTATTTTGGTCTCACTCACTAGATATTAACGAACAGCGTCGTTCTGTTTGCTTAGAAACATCTGTATTAGTAAAGCGATCAAAGAATTCATTTTTATTGCAGACGCCAATGACATTACTATTTAATAGTATTTAGAAATCGACTTTTCCGTTTCTGGAAGTTACAATTTAGGTCGACAATTTTATGCATGAAGAAGAAATTCCCTCCTCTCAAAGCTTACTTTTATTAAAACGAATTTGTAATGTAGTGATTATGCATGTAGGCATATTACAAACATTGGGCAGTATTAATGCGCATCTTTTATCTAGACGTGATAAGTTCTTGCTGGTCATAACTTGATAGTCATGTAACGTGGCAGCAGGATAAAAAAAAATTAAACTCATTTATCACCTTTAGATGACAAGCCCTCATACCTCATAATAACCTTTTGAAGGGAAATAAACAGTTTCGACTATTAAAAAATAATCATTTTTATTATTTATAATCTATTAAGATTAATCATTTTTTAGAAGACATTGAAAATTAAGTATTGTGTGGTTAACCAAAAAACGTAAGTAGTAGAAAATTGAGTAGAAAAATTATTTAAATGTACAGGAAAATCTTATTCTGGAAGTAAGATTTCATTTTTAGTAGTAATAAATAGCGTTAGTACAAATAGCTTTAAATCGATAAATAGTGATTGCAATTAAAAACGAACTCAGTTAATTTTTTTAATAAAAAAAAGATCAAAGCATGAAAAAACTTGAGCAGCTCCTTGTTTGAATCAAACGGTATTTACCGAAACATGTGACGTCTTGCCACCTTCCCAAATCCATTACCGGTACAGTTTCAAATTGAATATAAGTTCAAATCTTTGTGCGATATATTCAGTCGTTTATTTTGAGGCATTTAACTGGAGGAGTTAAAAATTTACATGAAAAAGTAGAATGGTAACATATCCATTTCCATCGGCAATTGTAAGTGTTATTTTCTTGTTTAGTTTGGCAACCGCTGCTAATTTATATTCAACTGGGATACCACAAGACGAGCTGCAAAACAACAGGTAGTAAATTAATCGGCTGTTTAACTCTTTGCTATATGTCAACTGACAACGCGCCATTCGAGTAACCGTTTCTGCATGAAACTTAAGAAGATAGCTTGAGGGCTCCTTTTTCGAGTTTATCGCTGCCCTCGAGCTCTATTATTGAGTTTGAAAAGCAGACGATTCTCTGATGGTGTTGTCAGCTGATTCCTTTTGCGATTTGGCCGTGTATATACGGCGTCACACGTTTTTGCCATTTTTACCCCCTTAACCTTCCCAAAGCATTTCCCTTAAAAGCTAAATTCACATGGCTTCAATTTGCTTAAGTACATTTTTCCATAGATATTCAAACGTTGAATTATGGTAGTTTTAACATTAGCTAGCATTTTTTCAACCTTCTGGTGGTTTTTAAAGAGTTGAACTGAACTGTTCATTTAACTACTTTTCTAAGTAAAATAAGAAAGATAAACGAGACGTTAAAATTGCTCGTGACTTACAATTTTTTAATACCCTCTCCCCACTAATGGTCATATTCTGTCACATTAAGTTTAACCCTATCTCCACTCGCTAACTGTGTGACGTCGTATACAAACGGCCAGTTTTTGTTTTGATATTCCTGTAAGCGTTTTCATGGACTTTACTTAAACAGATACCTTAACCGGCTAAATCGATTAAAAGAAATAATTAAACAACTGAAAATCCGGTCAGAAAAATTTCCGATTAGTACGTCTGATTCCATCAACGAGAATGAGTTAACAGGGAACAGACATCCTTCAGGAAATAAATTCCATGTTCCAGGCACTGCGTATGAAGGCCAAGATATTGATTCTTGGGCGAAGTTACAAATTTCTCCTACTGCATTTGACTCTGTCCTTTACAACGACTTCCTTATCAACATTTATGAACATTCTGGAAACGGAAGGATCATCGAGAAAAATCAAACAAGCGATTCTAGAAAATACTATTACGCTCCTCTTGCCATAATTGACGCTTGGAGTGCACGTAGCTTCAAAAACGAGATAACACAACAGTTCGAAATGGAATTCAGCATTGAATTGTGGAATGATGACATACAGAAACAAGTAACCGAATTAATTAGGGAAAAACATAAAATAAAAGTCAGAGACACTTCGGTCCAGATAATACCGTTTAAAGAATTGATATTGACAAGTTCTTCGACAATTTTCCGGAAAAAGTATAAATTTACAGCAGACACTTGGATACCCTACCAACAGGGAAAGAGGGCAAAGTTTTCTCTAATCTGCGAAAGTCTAGAACGCTGTAGTAAAATCGCTAAAAACATGAAGGATGAGCCTGAGTCTTTCAGATCACTCCGACTTCAGTTTCGCGTTGATTCAGAAAAGTCCAAAACACAGAAAACCAACATCCGAATCCAAAGCATAATGAAAGGAAATTTAATGTCTAAACTCAGTCAAGAAATGCCTGGTGCAGAATTTGCTCTTTTGAGGGAAAGTGACACACAACAAATTCTCTCTGAATCGGCCTCAAATATTATTTACGATTCATTTAGTGACTCAGACAATCCGGTTATTAAACCAACGGAAAATAATCAGCTAATGACTTTCCTGAAAGATAATATCATAGAAGCACAAAAAACAAGGATCGACATGAAAAACGACACCAGGTGGGGAAACGTTTTCTGGAATGCCGATAACTATAGACCAGATAAGTTAACCCACAGCTTTCAAGAAAAATTCAATAGTTTGAACCAGACAGGCAAAAGAGACTTTGCCAATGCCTTCAATAACATAGACAAACTAGTTATTGATACATCTGTTAATGTGCCAGCAGCCTTACTTGATGTCAAATTCAAAACAGATGTTGAACATGGCTTAGGAGAAGATCATTCGAAATCAAGTCTTGATAAATTTCTCAAAGAGACTCTCGACAAAATTATGTGGGATGGAGAGAAGTTCAATCCCAAACCCATGACGTTCTCAAGGATGAATTTAAACGATATAAAGGAAGATACAAAATTAGTCAACACCAAGGTCACCATAAAATATTCAACAGCCACTATGCTGGTTGAAGCCAATATACCTACCAGAAAAGAATTCGTTCCTCCTAACGAGTTAGTTAAATTGCAGAAACTAGTTGAAGGTACTTTTAAATTTCTAAATATCTTCAAATACCGAGTAGTAAGACAATTCTTAATAATTCTTTAGCTAGGTTAGATGTATGTCACACATTAATTTTTAATTGTTGTATAAACGATATACTATAACTTTAATCTACTACTATTGTGTATATAAAGGAATAGCCACCAACATAAATTCAAGTGAGGCAGAACTGGAAAAAATAGAACTTAACATGGAGAAAACCATTAAAGGTACTACCCCGATTATTTCAACAATTTTTGCATTTTACATTAAGGGAAAAAAGGTTATTCATTAAAAATAATAATAATAATAAACAAAAAAGTACCTTAGTAAAATTGAAACAATCGTCAACAAATAACCTAAAATAAATCATGCACTACATACTCTATTCCATAATAAAAACTATTTTTTTACTGGCAGAAACGTCAGGAAAAGTACAAACGGTCGATACTAGATTCAAGACGATGGAGAATCAAATAAAGTCATTAGAGGAAGGTGCGTATTCCTTTTCTTCCACCTCAACTTAGTTACAGCAGAAGTAAATTAGATGTTGAAAATTATTGCAATTAGTTTTCGTTGAATGAATTTTTGAATTTATTTAACACTGAATCACTCAATCGTCTCTCTCAAAAACGTGTATTTATGCTAAATCACTTTTATAATTTTTTATTTCAGCACTTACTAATGGATTGGCTGCATTACCAGTGTTCGATGCTTATCGAATGGCTGGATTCGACAATGTCGGCGAAACTATAACCTACGATGGTGTCAATGTTGACGTCCACTCGAACTTAAATTCTACCCATGGCATTTTCACGGTCCCCGTCAACGGTTATTACGAAATTACTTTTCACGGTACTTCGGGAGCACAATCGGAACTGGGAGAATCAACAACTGTGAGGTTGATGGTCAACGGTGTGCCCATGACCCAAGCAAATGGTGCACAAGGAACTCCCCACCAGATGGCTCTTTCAACGATACTTCCTTTACATCAGCATGATGAAGTGTCGTGTCAACTCTATAGTGGCGCAATCTATGGCGACAATTCTAACATGTTTACCCATTTCACGGGACAGCTTCTAACAATACCAGCCCATTAGCAAAGATGCCCATTGTACTGGTTGATTCTGAAAAATGTTCCCCCATTTTAAATCATTAACCCTTAAACTGGCAGAATCAAGTTTTACGAAGGCGACTATGGAAAAAAGTTGAAACTTTCCGATATATTTCATTGCTGACTTTGTATCAGTCTTAAGAAATCTAATAAAATACTAAATTAGATTTTTGTTTCTGACGATATTTGCTTAATCATTTTTTTTTCAATATATGTGCGTGAAACCCAAGTTTTTTCTCCATTATATGAGAGTATGATTACGAAAGAGGCAAGCTTGAAAAGAAAAATTCAAATTTGACCAAAAACCTATTAATTTAAAAAATACTTTGATAGTAATCTTTGTGGGGAAGAAAAAAATCCACTAAACAGAATTTTTAAAGTGAGAACTCATTTTAAAACTACCCCATGGACATGGGGAAATAATCAAATTTTACGTGTGGTAAGACTACTTAGTTATATATAATCGGAAAAAAATGATTAAAATATTTTTCAAAATGTGTCAATTCCAATTAAGTTAGGCCTACTGGGTTTTCATCTGAAGCGAAACCGAAGCACCGGAAGCACGACGGCTTTCTTCGATTTTTGGATAGTAAACCGTACAGGTCTCGTTAACAGATTAATTTCTCAAAATCAACTTAACAAAAATTAATTTTAAACAGTGCAATGGAAGGAGAATGAAATTCTCTACATCCCTGTCACATTTTTTTTGTTTTTATTAAAACGTTTAACTATCCAAAAATCGAAATGATAAAAGTTCATTTTTTTCTAGAAAGCCGTGGCGCTGGCATTCACAAGTGATCTCAGACGGGTGTTAAATACACTATCAGCCGAGCAAATCTGAAAGTGCAACTTTTCTGCACCCCTCATGCTGGCGAAGTGGTCGCGCGGGTAGAGTTTGGCCACACCCTTCCGTCTTTATAAATATCTATTCCAAAGATACAAAATTCTTTAGCATTTAATGTCTGTGTGCAATACATATTAAAATATTTTTTAAGGTGACCATTTAATTATAAAAGTCTGAGCATTATTTTATAATCGACCTCCGTATTTATTGAAAAAAAAAAGAATTTTAAAAAATGTTTTTAAAGCTTTGAATATGGAAATATATTCAGATCATGAAAAAAGCATCATCAATCAACATCACCAATGGATCATTTAATAATTACTTACTTCAGCTGGACTTCTTGTAGATCTTACTCTCATTTTTTAAACAAAAAAAATCATATAATCATTCTAATTTTCATAAAGTCGAAAACTTCTCAGCTCAAGTATTGCCAACTATTTATTAGATTTTAGTTTATTAGTTTCCTACACTTGTTCATTAAATAAGTAATAAGCAGATTAAACTATTATTGCTTTAGATATTTTGTTTAACTCTACCGATTGAAACATAACCAATCCAATAGACTCTTATGATTTAATATCTTGGAAATCAGGTCGCAAGATCATTAGATATGCCTTCACCGGTAGAGAACTTTTACTGTTTTCTTTTAACGAATGCGACAGGTGCATCTGTATAACATTTCTATTTCATTTAAAAATTGTAATCGAGATCTAAACTTCACACAAGGGTTATGTACGCTACTTTATGAAAATGGAATAGATGTATTAATTAGGTATAATCCTCATTTTAAACATCCCGGAATCTGAGATTTTTTTAACCCAACGACGACAAGCGTAAAAAAACTAGATATTTGAAGGCATATTACATTCTGCCTGACATTAATAGCCTTTTACCATGAGTTAATAATTTAAAAACCATGCTCGATATATTTACATAAGGGGCATTTCAACTCTAGCACTGCTTCATCACCAGTACAAAAAAGATGTGACATTCTAGCTTCTGGCTTACAGGTCAAAGGCCCTAACGTTGATTTCTAAAAGTGTTTGCCCCATATGGACAAACAGCTATAAAATGTCTAAGTAAGCTTCTCAGTTTGAAAAAAATACTTTAAATATATGATTATTACTTTGCTGTGAAACATATGTTCATATGGTGCTTACCGAGTGCTTACACGCGACAGAACGATCCACAATTTTCTTATTTTAAAGATATAGATTGCAAGCAATATTAAATTATTTGTAAATTAATTGGATATTAATTAGACATATGTTTTTTTAGCAATTTCCCTTACAGCGCATGTCAGGGTGTGTGCGTCAGCTTAAATATTGTTCTCACAAATTAAAGTAATAAGCTAGACCGTTTATCCCCCATCCTATAAAAATTCAATGATATGATTAAAGTTAATTAACGAAAAAGGGTAGTCAATTTCTGTAGTTTAGTCGCGAAATTGAAACTCAATTATAATTCAGATAAATTGCTGTTGGAATGCAATTTTAAGCAGACAATGCACATTAATTGCCAGTGAACTACAAGTCACGCGCATTTTTGTTAAGTCAAAAGTCGAATTCAAAGTCAAACTTGAAATTTTAAGACAGTCATAAGTCGAAGTCAAAAAGTCACAGTCAGCCATTTCCAAAGTCAAAATTCAAAGTCACATAAAAAGTCGAAAGAAAGTCAAATTTTTTTTTTCGTTTTTGCTCCAATTTTTTTCCGAACTACTAACAGATTAAAAATTAAGTATAGAACACACTATCAACTGTTTCATCAACAAAAATTCCAACTGCAGCTGTATTAATTTAAAAATTGCGATGTCGTTTTATGCTTTGCGCTATTTTAAGTGTGCGGCTTTGACTTTGACTGATTTTAACACATTTCAGAAAAAATTAAGTCAAAAGTCACAGTCAAAAGTCATTAGCCAAAAAAGAAAGTCAAAGTAACTTCAAAAGTCAAAAACGAAGAAAAATTGACTTAAGTCAGAGAATGACTTGTAGTACACTTTTAATTGCCCTTGCATTTCAATAATAGTGCGTACAGTTAAATTACATTTGCAATGCAATAATAATGTTGATACATTGCAGTAACTATGCAACAATATGACAGAAAAATTTCCGAAAAATAGTAGCAGAATGACAGTCCAAAAAATAAGCCAAAAATGTAAAAGATTTGGTACTAAATTTAATTAACAAGCAAGCAAAGCTGAGTTATTTTTGTAATACATAATACTTCATGGTGACACCCATCGTGTCTGCGATTGAGTCAGCATGGAGATTGTTCATTACCAATAAAAACAAAACAATAACACAAGGCTCAGGCTCGTAGCCTAGGGTGTTACTAACACGGGTGTAAGATGGGAAAGCTAGTGGTCGATTTGAAAAAAAAATTATTATCAATTATTTTTAAATGCTCTATAATTTAAATTTTTGTATTCAATTATACTTTATTTATTTTACAGAAAAAATAATTTACAAATCAACACATATTTCTGTTTATTGTGCTTATTTCAATGATAATAACCATTAAACTATATACACTATACAGTCAGTAAAAACGAAATTTTTACTGGATTTAAGCTCATCGAAGTTTTGTTTTCAAAGTCTATATTACATACTTTGAACGTCAATCTTTTGGAATTTTCCATTTTCGTTGATTTTTAATTTTACTATAGACCATGGTGAATATATTGGATGGTCAAGGTTGCTTCCATACACATATATGTGGAATGTGGAGAAGAATATTTAAAAAGTGTAACAAAAATCTGACGAGATTGGGAAATATACAGAATGTTTCCATTTAATCAAGACCAAATGTGTTGCATGGGAATGTTGTGCTACATTTTTTTTTTGCTTTTTTTTAAGTAGGCAAAAGCTGAGATTTTTTTTACGAGTGAATTCTAGTCAATAACTCGATTTTTCGATTCAACTCGTTAAAAACTCGTAAGAGTGGTAGAAGAAGTAACAAAATCAGACATAAAAAGAAATAAGAATAAATTTTTGAATATTGTTTAAAAATATTCAAGCCAATATTCCTCATTAAAACCGTTTTTAACAGGCAAGATGCCACGCCTCATTGGGAGGAGTTATAAACATGTCTTATATGGATATTTCAGCATAAGCGGTGGCGGCTCGAAATTGGTCGCTGACAAAACAAGATGGCCGCTTCTTATATGATTCTTATGGTACACGCACAACGCAGAGAATGCCGTCGACATCATTTATTGCTTTTGAAAAGTAAGCACGATGTTCAAAACACTTTGGTTTCATCAAGTGTAATTTAGAAGAGAAAGTGTCGTTGAACTGGTAGATTAGCATTTTGAGCCGACAAAATACGGTAAACAGCCACGAATATCAGTTAATGTAAAAATTTGGTTTCACTCCAAACAAAAGAATAAATGTAACTGCTATTAGCGAAACAAGTAGAAAACAGGCACCGAAGGTTACTTACAAATAGCTTTTCTAAAAAAAACTAAAGAAATAGAAAAATTAGGCCTTTAGATTTAATTAGGTATAATCCTCAATTTAAAACAACACAAATCTCATATTATTTCTGTTTGTTTAAGAAAAACCCAACGACGGCAAGCATTAAAAAAATGAAAATTCTGTTTGAAATTAATGGCTTCTTACTTTGAATTAATTTAAAAACCATGTTCCATATGTTGTCACAAGGGGCCTTTGAACTAAACCACTACTTATCATCAGTACAAAAAATAAAATGTAGCATTCAAGCTTCTGACTTACAGGTCAAAGACACTAACGTTGATTTTTAGAGGCGATTTTCGAATGTAAATTAATGTAAAGTAAGCTTCTCAGTTTAAAAAAAAAACTTTGAAATATATTGTCATTATTTATCTGTGAAGCATATGTTTATATATTGATTACAGGCCCGAGTAAGTAATATGAAAAAAGGCCATTTGGATTTCGGTGTATAAAAGTTAGAGTGATAACCCATAAGCCATACAGTAATAGCTCATTTCTGTTCTGTTTTACACACGCCTGCATTTTTCTTGTCCAGCTCTATCCTACATAACAAATTTAGTTGTTATGTAGAGGAACACCATTTAAAACGAAATCGAAATGCAATTGCACTGCAAATAATGCAGTGATAATGCAATAATAATGCAAATAAATTGCGCCGATAATGCAATAATAATGCAGATATATTGCAATGATAATGCAAAAATGATGCAATAATAATGCAAATAAATTGCGATGATAATGCAATAATAATGCAGATAAATTGCAGTGATAATTCCATAACAATGTAGACAAATTGCAATTAATTTCGGGGATCAAAATTTTTTACTTTAATTTTAATGTATGCCCAATCTAAACTAATACTTCGTTGAATCACTTACCCTAGCTTGATGGCCCCGTGGCTTAAACTCTTACTTTCTTGTAATGTTACTAATTTAAATGCAATTATAAAAAATCTTTTTTGGTTGTACACACCGAAGTATTATTTTAAGATTCTAGTTTTCATATTTTTATCGTGTGTCAACCTATTGAAATTTTATCTATTCTTCAATTTTTAATTTGACTATTGACCATGGTGAAAAAAGATAGATGCCAAAAGGATATTTTAAAAATATTTAAAACAAAGAATAATTGAGGTTGACGAAATTGTGAATATGGATACATAATTGGACAGTGGAATAGGTCCATCGACAATTACTACGGAAGCTGAAACTTCTCAACGTAAACGGACTCAACAGACTAATATTTCTTCTCTAGCATCACGTCTAGGTAGGAAACTAGTTGCTATTATTGGAAGAAATGTAAATTTAACCAGAAAATAATAATGATTATAAAAAAAGGATTTCAAAAAAAAAAATTGAAGTTTTTTTTAACTTTCTTTTGAATCAATGTGGTATCAGCAGCGAATGTGTGTAAATGGTGAGAAAATGTGTATAATAGACGTACATGATAGATATGAAAATTATTTGTTTTCATTCATATCGATTAAAATATTCATCATTCAACTAGATATCGTAATGTCTTTTATTTAAATAAGTCGATAATAATCGATACAACGAATGCCGAAAATGTCAAAATGTAATAGAGCAATTCGTGCGAGTAAAAATTTATTTATTTTTGCAACAAAAATATGCCTGAATGGTTCCAGCTCCTTTCGCTCTTTCTGGTTTGAAACTATCAAGATTTTTGACAACTGTTTTTTGATAACTTATTTATATGATTCAAAATCAATAACTAAATAGATTTAATTTTAATCAACAAAAAAAGTTAAATTTAAAAAAAGCTATTTCAAATAACTATTATATTTTTCAGAAGAGATTCCCGTGGAACCCATTCCCATTTTGAGCAGTTAAAGTAGTTACCGGTTAATTCACTGAAATCACAATGACATTTTATGCCTTTTTCGGCTAAGCGCCAAAGCTTCTTTCAAAAACAGCGCTACTGCAAAAAAAGCAACGATGCCAATTTCACGCAATTTATTAAAAACAAAATAATATGTATATATATATGTATATTTTTATAGATTAATTAAATTTTTTTCGATCCTCATCTCGCCCAATATTTGAATAGAATGAGCAAATACAAAAATAACTCGGTTCAGCCATTGATTTGATATCGAAATGGAAGTGATGACACAAAATTAAAATCAGAAACCTCAAATTGAGTCCCCCTAGAGGTTCACCAGCGCCATCTAGCGGTGAAATTAATAATAAGAAATTAACCATGCTTAAATTATTTTTATGATCTATTTTTAACATTTACTTTATTTTATGAAACCTTTTATGGCGCGCCGTTTGGCCCCACATTTTTCGGAAAAAAATTTGGCATCGGAAAAATTCATTTCGATCCGGAAAACTTTTTTTTTCATCGGAAAAGACTTAGATTTTTTTTCTCCTCTCTATCAAGCGGTAGATGTACGAATCCTTTTAAGGGCGTTCCATATTAGAATTAGTTATTTGAGCTGGTGTGCGTTAATGTATTTTTTAACCGATTATAAATTATGTTTAGAACTTTAGAACTCTTTATACTTTATATAGTATAAAGAATACAATAAATAAATTGAATATCAAACACTGTAGAATGATGCAAAGATAGTTTATTGACTGACGAAAAGAAAGAAATTAAACTGGCATCTAACTCGGAATTACTTCGGTTACATAATTAATACAACACAATACAAATGTAATAATGCAAAATTCTCTTTAGTCATGAAAAGGGGAGGAGACCCAGCATTACCCTCCTAAACGAAAGAATACATTATGGGTTTACTTTAGTAGTCACAGACCCACAGTGGCTACTAAACACGGATATAAGTAATCTAATTAGAAACAAATTGACCAACTAGGTCTATTTAGTAGCGACTCAAATTGCTAGAGAAAGGCTAGTAGTGATTCAAGTCGCTAGTGGTCGCAGGTGGAATTTTACAAGCGCGACTTGACTCGCTACTAAATATATTTAATATCGCAGGAGACTCAGATTAATAACCAAACTAATAATAACCAAACTACTTGCGATGTGAATTAAGTCACTACTATAACTAATTGAAAATAGGACTTTCATAAGCGAATGGAGTCGCTATTAAAATTGGTTTTATTTTCGAATTGTGTCGCTAGCTATTTCGTGTTTCATATGTTAAAATACGGCGCCGCACTGCGTACCAATCTTTAAATATTTAAAAAATACAACTATTGAAAAAAAAATTCTTGAGTGATTTTGAAAATCCGATTTCTCTTGCATCAAGTCTTGACATGTGATTCTTTTTTGGTTGTCTGCTACTTATACTGGCTCCTTTTTAGAGGGGAACTGTCCGACGTCCTTACTCCGGATCTTCGGTTCTGTGGTCTGCACGCCAGGCTAGGCTAGTCTAGAGCAGATAGACCTAGTCACCCATTGACCAGTACTGCTAGAAACTTTTGCACTTTAACTTTAAAGTCGTCTGCTAGTTGCGCCATGAGGAAGGCCGCACAATTTCAACAGCTCCCAAGTTTAGCGACTTTTTCAATTGGATTTATTTTGTTTCCGTTGGTCTTGCCAGCAAGTGATTTAACCAACATTTTCTCGTGAATCTTTTGGTGTTATTTATACGGTGATTACGCGAGATCATCTTACTTTGACTTCTGCAATTATCATCCCAGTCGCTGTCAAAATTCTACCAAATCTGCCGCTTGGCAACGCCACATGAACATTGTTTACATCTAGATTCTCTCTACGTGACAGACACTACAGTTTCTCGGCGACGGTCGCGACTGTACGCGATTGATCTCCTGCTTTAAAGGCCAATAATGCTATTAGTGGTGCGGGCCTGCCACCAACCCAACTTATCCGGGTAAAGTCATCGTTGATGAGCTCGCCTCTGACCCAATTACTTCCACCTGTTGTCCCTTCTCGTTTATCAGGCATACATTCACATCATCAAGTTCTACAACAACAACTCACCTGATACTGATACTGATACCGGGATACTGATACAGTATCCCGGCATCTGCCGCGGCTGTACGCGATTCTTTCCGTTGCTCTAAAGGCCCTTAACGCACTTGGTGGCGCGGGCCTGCCACCAAGCCCTCAAAACATGGTATTATCTTGTGTTGACCCATTTTAAAGATCATTCTGGCTGGCTTCTTTTCTTGCTCGTTCCTACTAGCCCACTAGGCACTGAAATGTGTCGTCATGACGTTCGTCGGACTACTTTCTCACCCATGGATTGCGACTTTCTTCTGTCTCGATGTTCCATTAGACAAAAGCAATCCCTGTATGACTGGGCATCATCGACTGAGCTGCAGTCTCTACACGAGCATGGTCCTCTCTCCTTCTTTCCAACTAGAAGGAGTTATCGTGGTGGCCGAGCGGCCGGAATCCGCTTCGAAGCAAGAACTTCCTTCTACTCGAACCATCCCAAGCAATTTACTCGACCACTTCTATCCAAGGAGAGAAGAGTTCCAGTGACTCCTTCCAGCTCTCTTCCAAAACTGGGCCTATTGAACGCCTGATCCGTAAGCAAGAGGAGAGACATAATCGTGGATCTCATCGTCTCATCCGGCCTGGATTTTCTGGCTCTGACAGAGACATTCCTAAACATCACACACGGTGACCATATATTGAAGTCTGCGTGTCCTCCTGGCTACTCCTCTCTGCAATTCCTCGCATACTGGGCCTAAAGAAGGGTGGTGGTGGAGTCGGCTTCATCTTTAGTGATTTATTCACTGTCAAGACCACCGAGCCGTTAACATCTCCGACCTCTTTTGAAGCTCTACACTTATCTATTCGCTCCAACACCAAGCACATCCACGTTTTCGTCATCTACCGCCCACCTGAGCGGACTGATCATCCATCTTTTCAGTGTTTATCACCGAATTTCGCCTTCTGCTGGAATCATCAATCGACATCAACGAAGACCTAGTTATCATCGGTGATTTTAACATTCACGTAGAGGATCCATTTAACTACAAGGGCACTACTTTCAATCAACTTCTGGAGGACATGGGATGGATTCAGCTGGTCAACGGTCGAACACACAAAGCCGGCCGAACGTATTTGACGACTTGGTGGTTACTTGCATGGCCACTTCGAATCATACAAGATCTGCGTCGCCGAGTACGCTACTATTCTACATCAAGCTAAGTCCGAGTATCTTTCTTCAATTGTTGCCAATCACAGTGGAGATCAGAAGAAACTCTTCAAGCTTGTCGACTCTTGGCTTGGTCGAGCGAAAGAGCGCTCCCTTCCTGACCATCAAAGTGCATCCGACTTGGCCGCCTCATTTTCAACATTCTTCCACGAGAAGGTCGATACCATCAACGAGACTCTTGCAAGTGAAAGATCTACCATCGATCCAAATTCAGTGCTCAGGTCGGACCCTTTTCTTCAGTCATGGAGTGAAACTGAAATCTTCACTAAATTTGCTTCAGTTACCATGAAAGATGTGTTTAAGGTATTCATGAGCTCACCTGCAAAGTAATTTAGTCTCGATCCTATACCAACAACACACTTGAAGTCTGTTGCTATTGCAGTCACTCCAATCATCACCTCGATTGCTAATCCATCTTTCCAGTCTGGTATTTTCCCCCAGAAGTACAAGCATGGTTTGGTAACTCCACTTCTTAAGAAGCCGAGTCTAGACAAGGAAGTACTCTCTAATTATCGACCTGTCACACAGCTCTCCTTCGTTTCTAAGATACTTGAACGCCTCGCATCTATCCAGATAGTCGATCATCTGTCGAAGCATCATCTTCTATCACCGTCCCAGTCTGCTTATCGCTCCGGCCACTCCACTGAGACCGCTCTTCTTGCTCTCCAAAACGACATACAAAAGAGCTGGCCGACAAGCTCCCTCTCATCCCATTACGCGTTGGCGAGCATGTTTTACCTCCATCCGATTCAGCTAGAGTCCTGGGTGTGATGCTCTCAAGCGACATGTCCATGGATAAGCAAATCTCTGCCGTCACCAAGGCCGCCAACTTCAACCTATACCGTCTCGGCAAGATCAGGAGCCATCTCACCACCGAAGCCACTAGGATTCTGGCTCATGCGCTGGTCATATCACGCATCGACTATGCAAACTCCTTACTCGCTGGTCTGCCAAAGTCCAAGATCAAGCCTCTGCAGTCAGTACAGGACTGTGCTGCTCGCCTCATCTACCGAGGCTGTTATTCCAGCGAAAAGTCAAGATTCCGTCTTCACTGGCTACCAGTAACATCCCGCATTCTATTTAAAATTTTAATTCTTGTTTTTGATTGTCTCCAGGGTCTCGCACCAGCATATCTTCAGAAAGCCATCACGCTGCACATCCCTGGACGCTCAGGCTTACGCAGCAACGCTAGAAGCCTAGAAGCCAAGGCAGTCAAATCCTCAAGGAGAAAGAAGAGGAGAAGCCGTCTCTTTCCTAGCTACCAGAGACGCTCCTTCACAAATTTCGCTCCGGTCTATTGGAACGTGCTCCTGGAAGGATGACAGTAGCCCCGAATGACACTAGCCCCACGCTCTTGTGACAGTAGCCCCGCTACAATACCTACATACCTAACCTAACCTAACCACCCCTTTTTGCACTTTTGGGTATTTTTTTCTATTTTTGCTGCAAGGTCTTTTGTAACTTGAGAATTGAGCTGGGCTCAACAACCAATTACGGCTTGCAGTATTCCTTTATTTGTTCTTTCAAACACATAAAACTACTATTGGAGCGATAAGAATATAGGATCTCAGACTTCATCAAAGGTCGATTTCGATTTTTCTTCAATAACGGCAAGAAAAAACTTCTTCGACCTTTCAAACCAGTCATCTTGTATATATTAGTCCTAAACACCCTCCCCGACCAAGTCGACCATTTTAAACAGTCTGAAAAAAACTCTCCAAAGAGATCCATGATTTTTCAATAAACGCCCCTAAAACCCTCTCCGACCTCTCCAAGCAGGTCGGAGAGACTTCAATAACGGTCCAACACCATCTCCAACCTTCGCAACCAGGTCATTTTCAAAAATGGTATTTGAAAAAGACTTCTCCGACAATCCGACCCCTCCGACGTAGTCGATCGTTACTGTTAACGTCGGAAAGAATTTTTTGGGACCGGTATTACAGATGATCGATCATTTCGGAAAGTTTTTTGGAACGTTGTTGAAAAATAATCGACAGTGGCGGAGAAGTTTGAGAGCTGTCTTGGGTACTGGTTTTATAATGATCTTTCACGTCGGAGAGGTCAGAGTGGTTTTTTCCTGGTCAATATGACATATGAACGACCTGGTCGAAGAGGTTTGAGATCATTTTTTGAAGCATTTATTGAAAAATCGAAATGGTCGGAGAGGTCGGATATCGGCTGCTATAGGAAAAGTCGGAGAGTTATCTCCGACAATAAGAAACATTTTATGGCAGGTGTGGAGTAATATTAGCCGGTACTTATTGTACTGACCGTCCGTCAAATGCAAGTAATTGTAATTGATTATAAAAAGGAAAGAAAATATCATATTAATAAGTATCCGACTGCTTGCCCTGGCCGGAATTGCCGAACTTGACCAAAACCAGCCAATTTCTATTTTTTACTTTAATTTTTTATAATTTCTACCTTGTATTGGTTGAACTAATTATGCAACCGGAAGTGATTCCACGTTAAATGCCAGTTTCATTTCTTTCTTTTTTTCGTCGGCCAGTAATTTATTTTTATTGCATTATTCAGTGTTTTTCACTATCAAAAGTGATATCTATCAAAAGTGATATTTATCGTGATTTTATCATAAATGATAAATGATAGGTAGTGATAATTATCACATTTTTACATGGTGATAAATGATATGTATGGGTGATAAAAAAATTCTCAAAACTATGAATTTATCATTTATCACAAAACAAAACGGCAACACTGTTTAAGAACGAAAATAACTGTATCACACTACCAATTACCATTTTATACGCATTGATTTGTTTCGATATAATTCGAATGAATTCGATATTTATCAAAAAGTGAATATATAAGCGTATTCATAGGTAATATTTTAATTAATGATGCATTGACCATATTCCAATTATTCATAGCTAAATGCATTTTTATAAATTAGGGCAAAAAATATTTACATAATCAGTTATTACGTCTCTAATTATGACATATCATTGAACAACATTGAAATTGCTAACTGATGTACCTTTAAATGAATTATCTAACCAACTTAACGTGAAGCAGAGTCGAGCAGAGTACAGTCTAATCATTCATTTAACTTTTTGAATTGCTTATTAACTCTCTGAACCGATATCGAAACAGAAAAATATATTATTTTATCAATCCAATTTCAACTAACTAGACCAGCGACCATCTAACTAGTTTTATAATTTAAAAAGTAATTTTTTCATATCGAAGCTGTAATTAAGGTGATAAAAATGGTGATAAATGATGGTGATGGGTGATAAATATATCACTTCGGAAAATTCGTGATAATATGATAGGTTATCATTTATCCTTTTTTCTCGTGATATGTATAAATGATAAAAAAATTTATCACGTTTTTTCGTGATAGCGAAAAACACTGGCATTATTGTATTGTGTAATGTTCAATTTTATTTGTTGTATAATTTTTATGTGTACACTGTTTTAGCAAACATAATTTATGATCGGTTAAAAAATATATTAACGCACATCAGCTCAAATAACCAGTCATACTAAGGAACGCCCTCAAAAGAATTCTTACATTTACCGCTTGATAGAGAGGAGAAAAAAAATCTAAGTCTTTTCCGATGAAAAAAAAAAGTTTTCGGGATCGAAATGAATTTTTCCGATGCCAATTTTTTTTCCGAAAAATGTGGGGCCAAACGGCGCGCCATAACCTTTAGTTCTACAACCAATTCTTTCTAGAATTATCCCATTGGATGGGATAGCGTATGATAAAGGAAACCAAATATGACACCTCAAAAGTATTTCCTTGAACGGGATCTTATTACATTTCACTCTTCACTGAAAGCCAAGCGTTTGAAAAAAATACATATGAATGTGAAAAAAATAAATGGGAAGGGGCTCCAAATCTAACGATTTCTGTAACATAGTTGACCATCAATTCAAGAACGATGATATAGAAGTTGCGTAGATACGATTGAAGAAAGAAGAGGAATAAGCCGAAACAGCAACCGTCTACTGAACCATATTCTTTTGTAGTGAAGAGGCCTCGTCTGATGATGGTTTCTTAAAAAAAAAGAGGCAGGCTAAATCAAGGTGAACCGTCCAATGTCAATGATCAGCCAAGCAAAGGGGAAAAAACAAGAAGCCATAAAAACCCTTATTGGAAGAAGATGATCCCTGTATTGAAAGGTCTGTCTGGATTTTAACAGGAGTACAGGACATAACGCTTTACAGAGCCAGGTAAGAATAGATTTAAGCAGCAATTAAGTGAAAGGATTCATCTGAGAGGTGCAGGTGGATACATCGCAAAGTATATACAGGCTAAAAGAAGAAGCACTCATTGAAGATATCTTGGATGAAAACTTGTTTGCTTCATTGATCCTCTCCCTGAAGATAAAGCTCCCAACTGGTAAAGAATTCCGGTTTTTAGAGCTAAACCGGTTAATCATTTCGCGTCTTGTGTGCCCACCCGGGTCCAACCGAGCTGTTGTAAAGCTGAACCGGGTCAACCGGTTTGCAACCGGTCGACGACTTTTTTAAAAATTTAGATTAAACGGTTCTTAACCAGTTTATTTAACCGGTTTAACCCGAATTAAATCGAATATAGCGACATTTCTGATTAAAGGAACCATATAAGTCTGTATAAATCATCTAGATGTAATCCGTTTATTTAAAGATTGCTTGTATGCTCCATCATTCTCATGTTTATTCCATCAATGGCTCGTTTTTGACGTTTATTATATCGATTATTTAGAAGAAAGTTGAATGTTTCCAATAATTTAGGAATTAGTATTGGTAATACGCACTGCGCTGCAGTGCTTTTGAGCGGCAAAAAGAAATTATGTTTGGTATTTTCATTTTAACAGTAAGGTTTACCACACAACCGGATAATAAAAGTATAGCCAGGTAACCGAAAAATAAGCCAAAGTGCAAAACCGGTTGGAACTGAAACCGTATCCAAACGGTTTCACCCGGTTTGGAACCGGTTAAACCATAACCTGTTAAGAGCCCTACCTGAAGGTGGTTGGGTGGATGCGTTAAAAAATTAAAAGCGGAAACTATCAAGGTGTTTATATTGTTCGTTCAACTACGAAATATTTTTTTTTATGATTGTTGATTTTTTTCTTAGCAATTGTTTCAAATAAACACACAATCAAAACTAGCGTTCTCACTCACTCGAAATCGAATCAAATTTTGCGAATCGATTGGATAATTAAATGAGAAAACGCCAATCGATTTTCATTCGAATATCAAAAGCTTCAATCGATTCTCATTCGATTTGAAATCGAATATAATCGATTAAAATCGAATAATTTTTGTTTTCTATAAAAAAAGAAAAAGCCGATTAAAATCGAATATATTCGAATAAAATCGAATAAAATCGATTAAAATCGGATGTAAGTTAGTTTTTAAAAAATATCTTAGACTAACTAAAATATTTCACAATAATGTTTTCTTCATCTACAAATCATGTTGATTCTCGATATTATGGCAAACCGTTTGAACCCACATTATTCAGAACAATATTGCACTGTAAAAATCAAATTCATATGCTCGAAAACACTTTTTTTAGATTATTTTTTTTATACTGGTGGTAGTGAAAAAATTTCCCAGAATTCGAAAGCGCTGGATTGCTAGGTTGCATAAAAAAATGGGCCCAAACAGCTTGTCATATAGCCTACTCCATGGCACGGAGTCGAGCCATTTCTTAGTTTTACTCATATTACAGTTAGCTTAGATACCATAGTTTAAATCAGCTCAGGGGGTATGCAGGGAGGAGAAGAAAATAATTATTTCACTTGTTCGATACATACATCTCAGCTGTTTTCATCATAATATCTTAGTTTTAAGCCATTAAATAGCATTTTTAGTTATGAAAAGTACTAAAAAGAACTTAAAACTTTTGACTGTCGACCATTCGATTTTAGTCAATTGGTTTTCGATTCTCAAAAATTCAAATCGATTTTCAATCGAATATTTTTTTTGGCCCTCGAATGATTTCGATTCGATTATCCATTCGATTAAAATCGAAACAAATCGAATAATTCCCAATCGACTGAGAGCGCTAATCAAAACCTTAATCCTAACAAACTGTATTGTAAATTTTTTTCTCTTTTCAATGCGACGAGACCAAAGAGAAGAACTCAATAGTTCTAAGAAGTGTGTATTTCACTTTTTAATCATATACAGTCCTTTAAAAAAGCTAAAACTAAATGTTTCATGACAACTTATTGTTAAACGGAATGCAAGATAATAAAATATATAAATCAGAATGAAAAATATTTTCTGTCAAAAACTAGTCATAATAGAATAGGTCAATAGAAAGCCCACTAATAAAAACTGTAAAATAATACAATCAAATATGGCGAGTGTCCGAGGTTGCACTTACACAACTCTAATTCATTAAAATCCGTACAATGATGTGATTTTCCACAATATTCATTTGCGAGGGACACTTGCAGGGCAGCAATAAGAAGTTAGCTGTAAAAACCCGTTATTGCAATGCCATCCACGTGATCCTATTCCTTGCTGGTTTTTAAAAAAGTCAGAGCAGTGGTTCATTTTGTCCAACATGGTTCCACAGTTTGCACCCGCCCATACTAAATAATATTTAAAATAAATCAGATTAGTGTTGATATACGTATAGATACCATACATAAATTTTTAATATAAAAAAGAGTGATGGCAAATGTCAGTTTATGATTTGCTTCAGCTGAAGCACGCGGTCACTCTTTCTACTAAACATGCTGATATGATTCTCCTTTAGTTATAATGATTGAACTGTTTGGGCTTTTCACTTGAAGGCCAAAAATAAAGAGCAATAAAAAAAAATAACGCCTTTAACTATTTTCATGAGAATATAATTTTTTTTTA
The DNA here is from genome assembly GCA_030141595.1 of Chydorus sphaericus. Lineage (NCBI taxonomy): Eukaryota > Metazoa > Arthropoda > Branchiopoda > Diplostraca > Chydoridae > Chydorus > Chydorus sphaericus. The sequence continues at coordinate 1,992,011 of CM057927.1, forward strand.
ATTTATCCCATAACTGCTTTTTAAACGGTAATATGGCAACTGAAATGTTACCAGCAACTCACCAAGGCAACCATCACTAGTCCAAGTTTGTCCTCGGGACTCTGCGGCACGTTCCAGTACAGCAGCCTGGGCTATTGAAGGCAATGTAACAGCCAGCAGCAGTATCAGGACGGAAAAAGAAGTCTGTATGTAAGCCATAAGACAATAAAACATATTTGAATAAAATAGTCTATTATAAGAAATTAAGGAACTTGTAACATACCAGAAATGATACAGTTTTGTTTGAAACCATATTGTACAAATAGGGATGTCTGTTGAAATCTTAAACTGAAAAAATTAATATTAATATATTTTAAAATCTAGAATTTTACTTTCTGGATTTTTTCTTGAAGCCTGTACAATAAAATAAAATTTAATTTAAGAACAAAATCTGGATCAGATTTTTTTAAATGATGAGTTGATCTCAGAACCATTGTATACTCATTATCAAAAGAATTTAGAATTATTATTCCATATTTTGCAAAGTTTTTATATTAATATTTTTTATTCAAATAGTTTTTTTTAAATATAAGAATAAGGTATATCAAGAACCACGTTCTGTGATTTGATCAAAAGTCTTGGTTTTTAATAAAAATCAAGAAAAAGAGTTGTCTTATATTATCCAACTATTAAAGTTTTACAGGAGCAACAATGGAAGAGGTCCATGGGTGTGTATGGACGAAGCATCTGTTGCACTCCTATTTGAGATAAAAAATCAACAAATATTTAAAAAATTACATTTTCGTAAGTCCTTGGGTTTTTAATCGTTCCAAAAGCTTCTGATACATTAATACAGGCTGTACTGAATAGTAATGTTTTAAACAAACGAGTGGCCCGACATTATGATGAAATTTCTAGAAGATTATTTTTGTTCCCCTAAAGCAATTTTCCAGCTAAAAGAGTAAAGGAGGGAATTTTAGCGAACTATTAATTCGCCTGACAGTGTCGGCTCGGTTATCGGTACAGGTCGGTCAATGTATCATAAGCGAGTGTGCCGATAAGCGACGACACATTTGTTCGCCACCTAACGGCCACATGGAAAACCGGTTAAATTTTCCCCGTACCGATAAGCGAGTCGACCCCATAACTGTGTGTTCCAATAACCAAGCCGGCAGTGTAAGCATATGATCAAGCTTAACTCTTCCAGACCTTCTTTACTAAGAGCTAGGCCGCAATATGCCTTTTTAAAAAACGAATGAAAAAGTAAAAAAAAAATACAAAAATGGGGTGGGCTCCCCATCTTACGATTTCTATAACATGGGTATTTAATAATGAGGTGCCATGGTGGTGGATTGACTCCACCCTTTCATAGCACTATTCAGATGGTGGGGATGTCACTACTTTATTGAACACATAAACATGTATGTGCATCATTTAAACGTAGGGATTCGATCAAGTCAGTTATTGAGTGCAACTTTTCCTTCGTCATGTAAATAGTAAGTTAAAATACCACCTTCTTATCCTTTTTATAATAGATAAGTTGCAATAATAATGATAATGTCGATAAGTTGCAATAATAATGCAATGATAATGCAGATAAATTGCAGATAACAAGCAATGGTGATGTAATTTGAATTGCGGTTTGCACCGATAGTGCAGATAAACCGAAATAATAATGTAGTAATTTTGGTTTCAATAATTTAGAAATGCATTAATAGGTAGATACTTTTCAAATCATCTGAATTAGTCACAATTAATAACCTCTACACAACAATATATGATACCGATTCTTAATTCATATTTGGCAAAGTCGATCTTAATTTCCACAAATTTATCGGAATAAGGGTAATGAAGATGAATATTTTAGTCCTTTAAAATGATTTCATAGTTAAGAGTCGTGGTTTAAAATAAGTAAATTAAATCACAATAAGGCGACGACTGGCACTTTTGAAAGCTCGTGGTAGATGAAAATGGTACTTTTCATTTTGTAGGTCATCACTGGCCAGTACTTTCTTCCTTTGCCGTTTGATTTCATTTTTTAAATCTTATGCTTTAGTCATAGAAAATTACGCAAAACCTTGGACGACCTATCTCTGTGTATGTAGATGCTTGACCTCAGCCTCGTTTTTTTTTCTCAATTTCGGTATCAACATTTTAACCTTGATTAAAAAACGAAAATGAAGGTATTCAATGCGTTGCTGAGAGTTAAAAACTAGGCAAGATTGCATTGCCTCATTTTCTATACGCCACTAATTTTTTTTTTTCCAGTCTGTTTCTCAGTTCTAATCTACTCAGATGAACATGTGTGTAAAACAAGTGGCTGGAAAAAATGGAGTGAAACCGGACTCCCTCTGACAGGCGCATCTGTATATCGGATTCACCCATATGAACACAAGACAATACGCGCCCTCGATTATTTCGGAACCTAAAGCTCGAATGAAAAACAATATACATTTCACTTCAAATCTAAACACCGTCACATATGCAGCGGCAAGATTGGCACTGTAAGATTGGAACGGTAAGTTTTGATTTCAATATTATAAATCTAAAAATTGTATTCTAAGGAATATCCGAGGGGCAACCGACTCTTTAAAAATGTAGAAATTCAAAGAAAGCAGACTACTTTTCCACTAGCAGAAAAAAAATTATATTTTCTTGTGTTTTACCACTTTTCTTCACATTTTCTCACTTTTACTACATTTTCCATGTTTTCTCAGATTTATTAGTATGCTTCACAAGCAATTTTTACATGAACTCTGACGTTACTAGACTATTCTAGTGATTGAATTGAGGATTTCGATAGGCACAGAATGTGTTTTCACACCATCAGCACTTACAGCGTATTGCGGAGTTGGGATACTAGCTATATAAAAGCTACAAGGATGAAATCCGTGTAAAATATTAGGCACAGACTCTAATTTACCGCTTGACATGTCCAAACTGTACCAATCACACAGAACACCGACCTCTCCTGTATCGATTTCATCATTCATCTCCCATTGAAAAACAGATTCTCGTCTTCCATCAAGATAAGCAAGCAAAATAATATAGCCTATCAGAAACCCGTTCCCGTCTTCTCTACTGAAAATGCACCAGTCTCCTGGAAGTACGACCTGCTTTTCAACTCTTGAGATTACATGACTGGGCCTACCTAAGTAATTAAGTTGTCTAAACCTAAAGGCTCTGTCGGAGCTGATTCTCTGGACATTATTTTCCAGAAACCAGACGACAGAGCTCTTTTTTACCAGTTTGGCCTCTCCATCTCTGCTCATAATTTCAACAAATCGACTGGATTTCGATCCGGATCCAGAAGAGAAGTCTTTGAGATTAGCTACTCCAAGAGCAGTGAGAACTTCCATATCTTGTTCTAATTCTTCATCCTCCTCAGCATCAGAGTCATGTAACAGATCGTCATCCCTCTCGTCGTCCACTTGATTTTTGGATTTTGATAGCGCTGAAATACGATCCCTTAATTTATCGTCAAATAGTCCTTCAGGATTTTTAACAACTATGCCTGTAATTAAAAATAGAAACAAATAACACTTAATTTAAAAAACAAAACTCGACATTATTGACAGCTCCATTAATAAATTTTACCTAATGACTGAATTTTTTGTAAAGCATCAACTCTAGCTCTTTTCATCTCGTCTTCAAGGGCTGCTAAAAGATCGGTTCTTAAGCCTGGAGTTGTATGCATCTTCTCCTTTGAGGCTAAAACCCATTCTTTTTCTAGTCTTGGGTAAGAGATGCCATCTTCTTTTCCTTCCGACTTCAAGCGATTCAGGACATCGATGTATTTGCATTTATTTTGACGGAAGTCATTCGCCGAAAAATTTATTTGTGTGCTCTCAGATGATGACATAGAACGAGCAGTACGAAAGAAGCTCTCACATGACTGGCTGCCATATAACCTAAAATATTTGAATTCTTTATCAAAAATCAGTATTATATTTAACACTGAACGACGAGTAGTATACCAGGATTTAAATCGATCAATCAAGTCTCTCTCATTCAATTGAAGAATCATCTGAATAAGACTATGTGCACATATTTCCACGCACAGATAAGCGTTTCGAGAGATAAAGTTTCGTTCTAGTGTGTACTCAGGGGTCGATTTTATCCAATCCCGCCAAAACCGTAGGCAAAAAACAGCAAACCAAATAAGATAAACACGCTCAAGTGGTGCCAAAGACTTATCTAGAAAGCTAGAAGTGATGTAGTCGATCAATTGTAGAAAGAAGCAAGTAGCATCAGATCCTAGAAGAATAACTCTTTTATTATTATGTTAAAAAATTATTACCAACGTTCAAAAATACCTGGAACATGAGATTCAATCAATTTTCTTGTTTGAGGAGCACAAAGGCGCTGAGCAGAGGCGAAATTCATTTTGTCATTCGCATTCAAGTCCACGTCTCGTAGAAGGTGTATAGATTTACAAACGGATCTCATCATCATTTCAACGTGAACAGGAGTGGCAATAAAATTGCCAAAAGTAAGAAACAGGAATCTTTTCAAGAAGCGTGTTCGTAACTTGGTAGCAATATGTATCGGATCTTGGAAAGGAAATTGGCCTCGCAGTTGATCAGCTGAATACCAAGCCCACTTACGCCGTAATTCATGACTGAAATCATCTCGCTGGGTGCTTACGATGGGCTCTATAAAGAGTGAATTCGATTTATTATTCGTTTGATTTCCTGAACAAAGTATAACTTTTATAATAGCATAATTAAAAATAATTACGTCGAATATCTGAATTTCCAAGGTTCAATAAAGAGGTCATCAACTTGAGCTCACGGGAATCTCCGTCTGTAGAATACGCAATCACATCAATTCCGGCATCTTTCAATTTTCCAACAATGGTCTTGAGTCTTGCTTCACTATTTTCAGTAGTAAATTTGTTATCGGTGCCGTAAGAGCATATTCTAAAAGCAGGAGGATCGGGTTCTCCAATTTTAGAAAACGACTGCGCCATGATCAGCATTTCTTGCGATGCTCTCGACAAATGTCGGAATGCTCTAGACATTGATTCAACCGTCGATGCAGAAGCCACAGCTGCATCTGGGAGACCATCAGATTTCAGTGGCAGGCTAAACCCTGTCAGGGCATCAGACTTTGAGCAGTATTCTCTTCTCCCAACTATAGCGGTACCATCTGCAGCAATCAAGACTATTGGAGCGAGGTTTTTTGATTTGATGTAGTTTATCAGTGGGTTGATAATGAGTTCTCCCTCGAGTGGAGATTCGTTGCACCCATAGTACTGATTTATTTTCTCGTCGATGACAGAGAGCGCTGGATAAACACCAGGGAAGTTGGCATGGCTCCACTCGTAATGCCTTTTACCAGATTGAATTCGAGAACTCATGAGGTATTTGATCAAAGTTTCATCATTGTAACGATAGCCATTGGGGTCTCTCTCTTTATTCAGTTCATGTTGACTGTTCATTCTTTCTAGCATGGGCATTTCTACAAAAGGATTTCTGCGTAAAATAAAGAGAAGCTAATAAAATATGAGCCAATTAAGTGTATTGATTTCGTAGATATAATTCAACTTGTTATTAGCCCAATTTAAATTACTTTTTTGCTTTCGTGGCAGCTTTTGACGCGCCAGGTTTGCGGCCTCTTTTATTTGCTACCACCGGCTCTGACGCAACTGTCGAGGCTGATGCTTTGTTATTCTGTTGCTGCATTCTAGCACTATAGCGTAGAGTAGTGGGCCGCTGCTGGTCTGTGCCATTGGTCGCCAAATTTTCATTCTCGGATTCAATGGGAGCAATCACGTCATCTTTCGCCGCTTCTTCATTCGTTCGTGAATCAACAAGCGCCACCTTAAAAAATATATAAAACGAAATAGATTTATTTTTAAATTATAAACTATAAAAATTTCAGAAAAAGATGCAAACAAACTACTTATAAAAAGTACCGGATCGTCATTGAGTGGAGGATCAGCGTCATTCTCCAAAATGAGTTCCCGACCCAATTGATGTATCTGAACCATCGCCGGTTGATTACGTGCTCTCTCATCGGTATTGTTATTTGCATCTAAATTTAGTACATCCTCTTCAGTGCAATTTTCGACTACAACGGTAGCCTTATTGTGTGTATGAGCCAGAATAGGATCACGATTAGATGCTGAGGATTCCTGTAACATAACATTATTTTAATGAATTTTCCATATGGAATATATTCTTTCAAATCTTACTCCGTCATTTTCATTGATGGTTTCATGAGTTGATGGAGGTTGCGGTGATGATTCGGGTTCCGTGACGTCGGGCCTATCTTTTAATGGGGCCTCATACGAGGTCGAATTCTTTTCACAATGACGAGTTTTCAAATGGTTGTAAAGTGTAGTAGGCTTCCATTGACCACTTCGGTCTTTTGTGACTTTCATCGGGATCAATTCAGGACATAGTCGGCATTTCACCATGTCTGAATCGGGCAAGATTTCCAGATCGTCATATGAGCAGAGTAGGTTCTTGAACTTTTTTTTTCGGGAAAAAGACTCGGAGAGAAACTCACTCAAAGATGCTTTCTTCTTCTTTTTCATCTTGCCATTGTCTTCCATATCTTCATCAGATTTTCTCTTATTATTATTAAGTTCAGAGTTCAGTTCTTTGTTTTTCAACTCTAGCAACAACACTGCTGCTTGTCCCGCGGCAAATATTTCCACTCTTTCGCCCGGAAGAAATTCAAAATTTTGAGGATCCTCGGAAAAAAAATCCCCAAAAACATTTACCTTGTCCTCTTCACTCATTTTACTAAGGCGATTTTCTCTAGCCAATAAAGTCTTCACGCTGCTCTCAATTTTTGATAAAGTGTCTTCAGTCAACATTGAAAGCCCCAAGAGACTATTGATGCCCATTTTTTTCAAAATGAGTTTGACATGAGGAGGCAAATTAGCACCCACTCTTTCCACCGCAACAAAAGCATCTTCAACAGTATTATTGTTCTGAGGAGCCATTTATCTCGAATGCAAAAAAAAATAAAGAGATAAACGGCTAAACGCTACCGAAATACGTGAAAGCTGCTAACTGTCAGAGCTCTCCGACCATAACAACTAGACACCTAGCGATGGAAAGCTTAATAATTTCCCGTTTTTCTCCGTTTTCCATGACTTTTACACGTTTTACTGTTTTTCTTGGACTTTCCTACTTTTCTTGCACTTTTAATTCTGTTTCTATATTTTTACTCGATTTCTTAGTGATTTATTTCGTTTTTTAAGAGTCGGTTGCCCCTCGGGAATATCATCAGCAAAACACGATACACTTTTACTCTGTCTCTATTTGTCTCTGTAATCTCATACAACTGTATATGATACTTATTCGTTTTTTACTATGATTTATCGTAATTAGTTAGTATCTTCTCGTGATTATTTTGCGTATGAGTTTTTATATTGTTTATACTTTACTGCCCAACAAAACGTGGGCCCCTCAAATGTTTTATTGTACTTGGATGAACACATATCCTGCTTTAGTATCTTAAACTATAGTATCGTCGCGTTCACAAGGGCTTGTAGTATGAAGAGAGATCATCTTTGTGTAATCTTAAAATATCTCAATTTAGTAGGATTACTTTCGTGCAAAAAAAGTAGTAAAAGACATGAGTGAAAATCCAACCAACTTGTACTTAAGAATTGTTCAGTCAACTAGGTAAAATATCAATCATCTTGGATGTATAGAGTCGAAATCTGTGGAAAATAATGCTTAGAATTGGCGACTCTTGGGTTTGCTTACTTCTTTCCAAGAAAATCACCCTAGTAGCACACTTAAATTCAGAGGATATACAACGGATGTAAAAAAAATGAAGATACTATTTTACCCTTTTACATCCTATGGATATCCGTAGGATAGCTTTATTCGGATTATTAGTTTTAACGCCTTAGCAACTCAGCCGCATGGGTATTAACAACAGTGCGAAAATAAGCTATATATACTTCACAAGGAATTTCTGCGACAGGGAAAATAGAAAATCTCTTTTAACCAATTGGATTTTTCTTTCAAAATGAATAAATAATAAATATACAAAGGGGGAAAGTAATAAATAATGAATTTATTTTTATTGTTGCTTATTGTTGCCTTTTTAGAAAAAATTCATGAAAACATGAAAAACAGCTATAGATTAAAGTATTGATTAGGTTTATATAACCTGTATACATCAGAATCTAAAAGTAAACAAAGTAAAAGTATAAAAAGTTTGCCCAATTCATTTTGAAATCGAATTGATTCGAAATTCAAATTCAAATTTTTGATTCAAATGAAAAATCGAATCATTCAAAAATAATTGAATTTAAAAATAACTTTTGAATTGCCAAAAAATTCACTTTTGATTCAAATTCATTCAAAATTAAGCAATGCGTTTTAAGTAAAGATTTGCAATATTTCATATTTATTTCTATTGAAAAACAATCGTATGATGCTTGGTCACTTCTCTGAGCATTGCAAGGGATGTGTTTTTCAAATAGCCCTTCAACTCGGTCCTAGTTTTTAGATATCGATCGTCAAAAGTAAGAAAGTCTTCATCGATAATTAGTAAAATGACCAAAACTGGGGGATTAGTGGCGAATCAATTAAAATCCCACTTTTATATTCAATACTTGATTCAAATTCGCCAATTTTCAAAATGAATTAATTCAAGATTTAAATTCGAAAAAAATCGAATGATTCGCGAATCAATTAAAATTTTAATTGTGAATGGGCAAACACTGCTCTTAAGAAAAAAACCGTTTTCCATTATGGATATCCAATGGATGCAAACAGGTGATGATTTTGCATATCCAATGGGTATCTCAAAGTGGATATCCGGGGACTATCCGTTAGTAGTCCGACGCGGAAATGTCAGCCAACGGATGGCAGGACGTCCATTGGGTTTCCTACGGACTAGGGCAGCAGATGATTATGGATTCGGAGAAAATTTTGGAGGAAAAGATTTAAAAAAACACCTCAGAATGTGTCTAATGTTGCAATTAATATTATATTAGTGCTTTCGACGTAAAACACGATAAAGAATAAATAAGCCTGTCGTATTAAGAAAACAAGATCAAACGTGGATAAAATGCAATCAAGATTTTAAAATTTTAAACACATTTTTCAGTGAAAATCCGTGATATTAATATAATTCTTCCAAATCAAACAAAACAAGAAAATCACAAGCAAAATTCTTTAGGTAGGCGGAATTTGTCATTATTATTCTTTTAAAATTTGTATTGATAGGATGCTTTTGGATTATTCCTATAATTTATTTCCCTTGACAATCAAATTTCCATTTCACACAAAATGCATTCCTGGAAAGGTTTTAAAAGTTTTCTATAGTTAAGGATTGAAAATACATTATGTGTGTTTACGTAATAATAAAATAGTTTCTGTTCTTTCCATAGAAATTGTTTAGATAGTTGGCTTAATCATCTAGGTTTGGTAAAATAGGCGTAAATTTCATAATTATTATTCTTCTTTGAGTCCCGACCAACAACTACGCTTTTTTAAGCCCCTGAAATAAAATAATATACATTGAAATTAAGCCAACATTACGATTTTTTTTTAAATTTAGAGTCACGTGTTTATGGTTTTGAAAAAAACATTCAAAATCAAAATTTACTCTGAAAATATAGTGAGACCAACTTATTGGGACACCCTGGCCTTTCACCATGGTGTCTGATGAGAAAGCTTGTTGTTTTCCGACGGGTTTTTTTACTCGATAAAGCCATCGTCGAATCTTTTAAATGGTGATGATTCAAGATTTTTTCCAAGATTCTTTAGGAATCATGTAAATTCAGCTAAACCTCTAAAACATATCGTTTTGTTACAATAAACCACAAATACCATTCTTCTTTCTGTTGGTGTAGAATATAAATAAATGGATTATTTTCTATCGATGTGCGAACAGAAACGTGTGCCCATTGATCGTTTAATCTCGTCCATTTATTTATAATTTAATAAGCACCTAATCACTTTTCATTAATTAGTTTTTCAAGTTTAAAAATCCTTTCATACAGTTTTCCAAAACTCATTTTCAAAGACCATTTTATTGTTTCAAAATTTTTACCTTAAATAGAAAATAAGTAAATATATAGTTTAGAATAATTAAGTCACAATAGAAACTGCTTAGTAAGTTACTATAAAAGATTGCAGAGTTTCTATTCAAAAAGCAGCACATTAATATTCAAAAAAAAATATTATTTACAATTGTAAGGAATAAGGCCACAATAAAATAAATTGTTCACACTATATATACGAGTTTTAACCTAGAGTTAAGTACTATATGATTGTATGAAATGTCACTCTTATAAAGGAGAAAGGAAAAATTATTGTCTTAAATTAATGTATTTGTGCTGCCAATTGAAGGTTTCTTATTTTCCGTGTGTATTAAAATTAGGAACTTACACCTTGGAATGAAAGTTTCTAAATTTGCTACCATGATAAACACAAGTCTCAACACTTTTCTTTGAGGTAGTCGATAACGACATTGCGCAACAATACTTATTGGATTTAAATCAAAACTCAACAGCTACTTTGTAAGCCCTTTCTACGAACAACTCAAGGTATTTTTGTTTGTCTAGCCTTATTTTATACAGAGTCAAGGTCATGATAAAAGTATATATGGCGACGTTTTTAAAGGTGTTTTTGAAAGCGACCAGCCGCTTACGCTCGAAAAAATCATTGCTCGACGTCACATTCGAAGCTAATCTTAAAAATACGGTTACGGAACAATGCCGCCGTAAGCTGGATCCTGACGAAGAGTTAAACAATGGATGTGCAAAACGTATTCATGGGCTTGATTCCTTCAAATCATTTTATATTGTATTCTAGTCCTGTGATGTAAAATAAACCTGTTGTGGAACAAGGTTGGCCTTCTGGCACTTCGCTTAAAACTGCAGCTCGATACAAACGAAACCTAAAAAGTTTCTAACCCTAATTCTTAGTAAGCTTCTTAAAATATTTAAACTTATAAAAAAATATATATGCTCAATTACACAGGAAAAGGATTCCATGCCTTTGATAACCCCCAAAAAGAGAATCTGAAACGTAACGGAACGGGAGAGCCATTAAGTTATAATTTAAAGCTGGTCGCGGCTCATGTTAACATCTTTGGGGTGACGCGGACGTGGATGACCCTGAAAAGTGATTATGAGGAATGATACATTGGGCAAAAGAATTATGTGAACCATTAGATAGCATGGCGGAGGCTCGAGTGTTATAAATATATCGATAATTGCTGTACCTACTGAATATGCTAATACAAAATGTTTAATGTTGTTTTGCTAAAATTACCCAGGATATAAAATGGCTGGAAGAGAACTTCTGAAATTTAAGAGGAAGCTTTGAAACCAAAGAACCTTTGAAAAACATTTAAATCGTGCAAGGAGAAAAGGCTATAAAAGCACAGATAAAGATTTTGCAAACTCAGTTTTCGATCGAATTCGGTTATCTATAACGTACGCTTGCAACGTTCCATAATAAATTTCTTGGATTTTCTCAACTTTCTGAGTTTCAACCAAACCCGGTCGTTCTGTAAAAAAATCGCAATTTTTTTAATGCAAATTGAACACTGATAATTATAGGTAGGTGGCATAAATAGGACTGCGATTCTACTTTTTCAAATTTTATCTGCTATTGGGCAAATGTCTAATGAATGGAGCAGATAAGTACAATAACTAAAGACTCCAGCTGTTTGTATTTGCACTATTGTCTTGCAAATATACGCTAGTTTCTCTAAACAGAAACTGAGACTAGACAATAATTATATATTTGTTTGTGTAATATAAATATTACCATACTCCAGTCACAATTTTTATAACCCCAGTTCATAAAATATTTCTCGAATGAATATTTCACGATGATTTTTTTGTGTGTGAATATTATTACATTAGTCCAATCCTTACCTAAAAAGATGACGATGGCAGTTAGTGAAGCATACTCTGCACTATCCAACTTCATGGTGGATATGGCCTCTCTGAGCCGAAAAAGAGGCCCCACCGTATCGCCTACTCCAGCCAAGTAAACTTTTTAATTAAAAACTATTTTTTAATAATATGCAAGACAATCTAGTGGCGATTTGTTTTGGGCCAATAATTTCCGTAGGGGATTTCAAACCCTATCAACGTCTACCGGAAGTTCTCTCTCTTCCTCATCATTGGATCCTCCATTTGTCCAGCCATTCAAAGTTCAGCCCAATCAAAGTTCTGCTCTAATGACTCAATCATCCAGTACGAATACCTGGCTGAACAGTAGGAAGTTCTGCGCTCGGTCCTTATAAAGAAACTATCCTCCTAGATTTTTCAATTATTATTATTAAGTATTGTTTAAAATTAACGTTACTCTTGCAAACTCATATTGGTGCTGGTGATTATTTTGGCTCACTTTTGAATTTATTTTTCTAATAAATAAATAAAATTTATTTTAAGGTAATCCATCTGACGGATCTACCGGAAAGAGCCGAGACGGCGGGGAAAAGAGAAAGAATCGTGGTGAAGGTCTCAAGACTTTTGCAAATACGATTGTGACGTTCGACGAAAGGCTGAAAAGTCAAAGTAGCGAAATTATGGTGTCGAAACAGCTGATTGTAGAAAATTTCGCATTGATTCAAAAGAGCAATACTTTTTCACAACACACTCAAGATTTAATTTAGACTGTGCGGCTAGCAACAACTGAGATAGGGGACTTGGAAAATTTAGAAACTGTGTTGAAAACCGCCAACGAAGATGTAAAGAATCATTTTGTAAGTAGTGTTGGGTACATCACAAAAAAACTGTGATGTTTGACTTACCACCAACATCACTTCTACGTCACCTATTTATTTGACTTAAGTCGTTGATGTATACATCATTTTATCCCGGTGATGCATACATCATAAATAAAACATCATACATCACTTAGAAATTTGGTAGATTTCAGAACTTTTATGACTTTTTCTAAAATTTAGCAAAATTATCATTGAATTTCAATAGAACTAACATTTAAAAAAGAAAAAAAATTAAAACTGTTTCTTATTGCTTCTTTACTTGTAACTTTTGAGAGAGAGAAAATGAATTAAAATATATTTTTTGCCAAAATTTTCTTATTTAATCCCTAAGACGTTGCCATTTGAAAATAAAAAATTGACTTAAGAAACTTAAGATCACCAAAAAAGTATACATCATAATCCTATATCAACAGTCGTCTTTAAAAAAAATGATTTAAATCATACATCATAATCTTGAAAATGTGATTTAAATCACGACTTAAATAAAATCTTATTTAAATCACCGATGTACCCAACACTGTTTGTAAGTAACCTGCTTTTTACAAAAAGATTTTTGATTATATATGAATAAAATGATATCTAATTATACGCCGATGTTTTTTTATTCTCTTCGAGTTATTTCTGAAATTATTCCATTTTTAATGAGAAACAACTGCAAATAATTTATTTTCAGATTTTTTCAAATCAAACTTCTCTAAATTTAAATTTATACTATTTTAACTCTTTTAAAGAAAAAGCTTTTGAAGTGAAGAGTTATATAATTTTTTCGGTTTACATAATTTTAATGAATAAAAAGAGAATTATTCAGCATATTATATACATATTCCGTAGCGTTTATATAAAATGCACGTCTTTTTCCAATCTCCGCTTTGACGTTTAGTCTACATGCTTTTTTTACGTATATATGCTATGGCATAGAAACGTTTTTTCTAGGTTAAAGTACCATAAAGCTGCTTTGTGCCCAAGTACCCTAATTTACGTCTCCCGAACGTCTTTTATACGCGTCTGTGCTAGTTGGGTCTTAAGTTTACACATTTAACGTTTTAACATTGTTACCATTTTGTCGGTAAAATAATAAGAAATCTAATAAGAGACAAAAGCTATGATATTCAGAGGTGATCTCTAATGTGGTCGTGAAATCTCAAAATTATTTTCTTTTATGGTTCAAAGAAGCCTAAATTATATGGTTTTAAACCTTTCCAAGTTTCATTATGGTAGATGATCTTGAAACCCTAATATGTAGTATGTATCATTTTAATTTAATTACTTATCGCATTTTAATTTAAAATGCTTGATTAAGTTGGAAGTTTAAGTTGGAATATTAAATTTTACTAAGAAACGGCGTTGTTTTTAAAGTTATTTTTTACTGCAAATGAATTTAGCAACCTTATAAATGATTTTTATATCTACAGAAACGATTGGCAATACTAGAATAGTACACCGTAAGCATTAAAACCAAACATCTACAGAAGCTTTTAAAGGAAAGAAAACCGAGAGGAAGAGAAAAAATAAATTAGAAAGTAGCTATAGCTCGCAGGAGAGCGAACTTCTCACTTGATGAGTATGCCTATCGACCATATTGACGAGTATGACTAGATCTACTAAAAAAGTGACAAAATAAAGAGATACGGCCAAATCAGGAAAGAGTAAAAACCAGGAGAATGTTTTTATAGACTTGCTCCAGAGGAGGGAATAAGACGGCATAGAACCTCCGGTATCGAACAAATCCGATCCCATCCTTGGATAAAATTGTATTACTAAAATATTGCCGTATGGAAACCAAAAATAATTTATTCAATGATAAGTGATTAAGAAATCGTACTCGGCATTATAAATCGAGAGGAAAATATTGATGGTGACACAATTCATTTATATATAGAAAGCAACCATTTTAAAATAGTTATTTTATCGAGAAAACTGTCTCTCATCCTCTTACCCTAACAAACAAAGAAGAGATATTGTCCAACAAACATTTGGGTTCAGTGAATGCAAGGGTCAAAATTGTTTTAATGTGCATCTGGTGGGCGGTGACAAACATTGAGCTGAATACGTGGCATAGCTTCTAGCCTCCTGCAACTCTTATTTAAGTATTATTTTTCTTTATGATATAAATACCATTAGGGAAGCAAGAAAATTAGATACCATATGGATGCTAATTGGCCAAGGAGAGCTTCACACCATTAAATTTTTGGCTCAAGTTTTAAAAAATAGATTAAGGTTTTTGGTACCATAATTTTGCAATGATATGTCCGTCTATTATTAGTTATTTACAAAGAATACATTGCATTAAGGTATATTTTTAAATGTAAAAAAAAAATGAAATAAATCCTAACTTGAAACCATGTTAGAATGGCAGTTAAAAAGAAAACAAGTTGAATTGAGAATAAAGAATATTTATAAAATTTAGGTTAAAAACATTTTTGAGACCAGTAGCATCAGTATTTGTGATGCATAAATGTAAAAAAAAAATGAAATAAATCCTAACTTGAAACCATGTTAGAATGGCAGTTAAAAAGAAAACAAGTTGAATTGAGAATAAAGAATTTTTATAAAATTTAGGTTAAAAACATTTTTGAGACCAGTAGCATCAGTATTTGTGATGCGTTAACGGTTGCTCAGGGGCTAAACGAGTTCCTGCAAAAAAAATTCAAATTGCATAATAAGGAATTAAAAATTTTCTTGCCTGTTACACAATGTAAATCTTATGATTCATCAGTTTCTCCCTTTTTTCACTGTTAAAAATCTTTATTTTTTCTCAGGAATGAAAACTCTTCAAAAGCGAATAACTTTTTTCGGGTGCTTAAAACAGTTAAAACGGCAAAATGGTAATTTCATAAACCATGTTAGAATGGCAGCTAAAATGAAAACAAGTTGAATGAGAGTTTATGAATAGCTTGTCTGATTATTTATTGAAAACCTACCTCTATAGCATCATCTGACTATGATTATTCAACTTTACTCTTAAAATATCTGTACAGTTACTTTTTCAACCACAAATTTGGTATAAGAACCTTATTCGATTATTTTTAAAAACTCGATTTGTATTTCTTTGTTAACAATGGTTGAAAACATAAAACCAGAAAAATAAATTTAATTTACTAATTTTTTACACGTAATTTGAACGTTGATTCTTGAAAACTTTTTTTTTACTCCCATAATGGATCCAAAAATTAAATCTGTCCAAGTTTTTTTTATTCAAATAATTGAATCCGTTCCCGTTTTTTGGTTGAAACAATTGAATCCGTCAAATGTGCAACAGATGTGCAACAAAACTGAGTAGTAAAAATTGAAATGGGGACGAAAGCCTTTGAATTTGAAAACCTGAAAAGCTTTGGAAATTCAAATGTTGAATTACGTTAAGGAAACTTGCAACTGTAAGTTATCAAACTTTTCCCTTTATAAAAAAACGTTAAAAAGAAGGTAATGCGTTGCCAAGAAATTATAATTAAACAAAAAGTGAATTATTTCTCAGTCTCAATAGGCCAGTTCAAATTCTCAGTTAGTACAACCTATTTCTTCATTCAGATTTTCCCTTTTTCAGTTATATGAAAACATGTGTGTCTAACAACTGGCTTGAAAACTGAAACAATGGAGTGAATTCGAGCTCCCTTACTGGCGCATCTGTATATCTGAATTATCGATAAAACCACTACACAATACACATTTTAAAATGTTTTTTTTACCCAAAGCTTGAATAAAAAGCGACTCACATCTTGGCTGAAACCAGAAAATCGTCGCACACGCATCAACTAGCAACACCGACACTCAGAGCAGTAAGTTTCTGTTTGCATATCCAATTTATATCCTAAGGACTAAGGAACGATGCAAAAGCAATACATTGTGCTTGACTTAGCCATTTATTTATTTTGATTTCAAGAAATGAATCCAACTTCATTCACGTTTTTATTGATTGTCGTCCTGGCCTCGACATACGCGCTTCAAATCAGAAGCGGGAAAAATTGCTTAGCATTCAGAAAAGATGCAAACAATGCACCTCGCACTGGACCTCAAAGCACGTTTGTTGAACAACGTAAGATCGGTAGTTTGGAGCAAAGCAGCTGGGAACTTTCAAAACCATTTGGCAACGTACACGGAAGTAGCGTCTTCAATATATGCGTGAAAGGACAACCCCTTTGTTTGGCTATGGGAAGCAGGTATTCAACAGTTGCAGAGTTGAAGGTGAAGGATCTTTCAAAGACTCCTCAGCAATGGTTTTACGGAGATATGGGCTTAGCGAACGAGTTCTTTTTCCAGAACCTTGATGATAATCCCACCCCAACTCATTGTGCTTTCTTAGATAATGGCTATCTTTCCATGAAGGAATGTTTCAGTGGTGAAAATATAGTATCACTACAGGAATAACATAAGCCATATGTGAAAGCTATCCCTAATATAAATGGCAGCCCTTTATAACCAACCAAACTAAGAACCCTCTATTGAATAGTTATCATGATCCTTTTTTAAATATGTGTACTATTAATAATTATACATTTATATACATATATGAAGGAATACAAGGGACGGAAACGATAAAAATACTTTATTAAAACATAAACCAGGAAATGTAAATGCCACCTAGGAAATATTCATACTTAGGGTAAAATGGTAACGAAGTTAAATTGAAATGTTAATCCAGATAAATTCTATAAAATAATATAATGAATATTCGTGGGTAATAATCGAGGGAAATAATCGAGGGTAATAAATCTGAAACGGTGGTTAAGTTCGATATGTATTTATTTATTTATTTAAAAAGTTAATAAACTTAATTTATTATTTTCAATAAATTATTGTGTGGGAACAGCATTGATAACGAGTTCTTAAAAATTTCTTTTCTTAAAACAAGGCGGGTAAAGCGTTACAACGAATTTATAATTAAGCTAGGTGGAATCGACAAAGTCTCTATTCGTACGTCTGTTATTGCGAGCCCGAAGGGCGAGCTTTTAATCCAGTCGTTGGAAATTTCACCGTTAGATGGTGCCGTTGAATCTCCACCGGGACTCGATTTGAGGTTTCAGATTTTTCTTTTACGCGTGAGTATATCCATTTCGATATAAAACCAATGGCTGAACCGATTTCTTTTTTTAATAGCTCATTCAATTCAGAATTAGGCAGAGATTCGAAAAAGAAAATCAAAATGACTTATTTTTGTAAAATAGTGTTTTTGTTATTTTTATTTTAACTTTGAGATGATATGGCAACCCTGGGATAGGAAATATGTTTTTTTTAAAGTGGTAATTTCAAATTCCACAGGAATTTCCTGTTTTTTAATCGATTGAAGTGCATCATAAATATGTTGTTTCATTGGAATCATTCATTTTTAAAAAGAAAACAAAATCTATTAAATTTGTAAACATTTTATCAGAAAAAAATGGTGACATTATATATTAAATACACACAATATCACTACTTAACTGGGGTATTACTAACTTTAACTGGGGTGGGGTTTAATTCAGTCGGAGACTGAATTATTCTAATAAGGGCGAGCCTAGAAGCGAGCTTTTCTATCTTAATTTACAAAAATAGGTATGTAAATCGGATAAATCTGCTAGAAGAAAGAATTAACCAACCGAGAATCTGGTCCGAGTTTTTCTAGAGGATGAGGACTGAATCCGCAAATGACAATAAGTTGACCAAAAATAAGCATCAGCAATCTGGAAAGAAATTCCATGTTCCAAGAACTCCGTACGAGGGTCAAAATTAGTAATTATTACTATGAATTAATCAAATATCAAAATTAAGTTTGATTTATGTTTTGAAAATGAAAGGATTGGATCCAGCCGGCCCAGCATTTGCTGGAATGGGAACACAAGTCCATCTAGATCCTACTGACGCCCAATTTGTTGACGTCCTTCACACTAATGGGGGATTCCTATTGGGTAAGTCATTTCTATCAAAAAGCTATATGCCTATATATTGAAGAACACGATTATTTCAATATTTCCTCATTGCTGTAATCACTCTCTTTTGTTGTGATGTTGTTTATATTTTTTATGTTTATGTTTTTAAAATATACATAGCAAAAATAGGTAATTTGGGCTCTCTACAACCTATGGGTCATTTAGACTATTACCCTAATGGTGGCAACTTTCAACCGGGCTGTGACGGTATATTAAACCGAGCATCATGAAGTCATAACAGGCTCGAGAACTTTAAGAAAAACACACATTTTCACGAAAATATTGAAAAATGTACCTGCATACGCATATTTTATATCACTATATTTGTGGCGCAGATTCATTTATTGGTAAAAATAGCTAAATATATAAGGATGTTGTAACTGTTGAGAAATGATTCTGAATACCTGAATATTATTAAATTTATTTGAAATTATATTTTAGTTTAGAGCTCATTTTGCAAAACTGGACTCATTTGAGATACTATCGAAGACGAATGTGTTTAAAATGCCAATTTCGAATTTATATTAGGCAAATAACCATTTATCTACAATTAACTTTTTATCATAAATAGCCAACGCTTGTGATTAGAGTAAACCGTTTGATGTATCTTACTTTTTTCCCTATTTTAGTTTTAATTTTTAGGTCAATAAAAAAATATGGCAGTATATAGCCTAAGGGTCATTTAGGTAGCGTAAAATTCTAATCGTGGAAACTTTCAACCGAGGTATGTCATTTTAACCGAGTACCTACCATACAATCAAGTAAGGACAAAAGAAATTTCTTTCATCCTGTGCTAATTTTAACTATGAGTGCAAAAATTATACATTTTCCAAAAATATATATTTAAATAATTTAATCATTGTGTATTACGCGTTTTACAGCTACACATCGAAAAAAGTTTATTGAATATGCAGCCAAACATGCAAACAGGACACATAGAATGTAAATAGAAATAAGGATTAACTCTTATGGCAGTGACCTCACAAAATATACTTTAATCGGGATGCAGTTTATTCTTTATTCTTTGGTGAGTCATTTGATTGGAGTGATTTATACTGTCCATTTCTACCATCATACATGGCATTTGGGCCTACGCACCCAAGCCCTCTCATTCCTAGCCATGAAAGACACTCATTTACCAGCTTCGGTAGAACTCAACCCTTGGCTGAAGTTCAGCAATTAAAAACAAATTGGTGCAAATGCAAATGATTGCTGAAGACTCAACTTTCCTCCTAATTCTATTTCAGTATATTTATCTACGAAAGTCACTTGATAAATTGTGTCACTCAAGTCACTTGAGAAAGTGCGGTATATTAGTTGAATATATACATACAAAAAAAATTCTGCTACTTCCCTTTTTAATTGACGAATAAATTTCTGAGAAATATTTACCATGCATGTAACATGTTCTAATTATTTAAAGGTAAAATAGCTCATGTTTTAATTTCAACGAGAAAAAGAAAATATCATGTATGACTACTAATTTTTTTCCTTTGAACACCAGAAATCCTCATCAACCATGAAAATAATTTTTTTTATCAATATACTTATAAAATAGTTCTCAGAGTGGTCGTGATTAGATTTTTGTATTTTTTTTTTACTTTTAGAGTTAATTAATTTCCCAGCTCTTAAGCTGTGAAAATCTAAATTAAAAATTATCAAACTAATTTTTCCCGTTTAAAAATCGTAGATTAAAGTCTTACTGAACTTTTTGTTTACGTATTATCCGAGAGAGAGGTGTGTTTTCTTTCACCTTGTTACAAATGAGGAATTTTACTTAAAAGGTAAATTGTTATAAAAAAAGGTCCATTAAAACTAGCATGGTAAAGATGATTAAATCTTCTCTTGTTAGCTAGGGTTGGGACTATTTTGGTTAGATCCTAGACAATTTGTTAGCGTGATAGCCTTATAGGCAAATTGTTTGGTTTTCTTATTAAATATTCACGGGTAAATAGATGCTGTTGAATAATGCTGGAAGATGTAGTACATCAGATTAGTTGAAAATCCTTACGGGTGGACGTCCCAAATTTCTGCCAGAAAGGGGGGTAGCTTCTTATTTTTCGACTTCAACGAATAGCACATTTTCAAATTAATATTGCTCAATGTTCGGAGCTCAGTGAGAATGGATAAAAATTTCGCCAACTGAATCATCGGCCTCAGCCGATGATCTATGAAGTACGCTCGTAGCGTTTCAAGGAAAATCTCTTGAATTTTTTCCACTTTATTCCCTTCCACCAAACCCGGTCGCTCTGTTAAATAAATATAACAAGTCATATGTTAAGGAGTCTTTCTGAGCACGTTACACTCAAGTAAACCCATTTTTAAGTGTGTAGATATTTGAATAAATTCTAAAAAGAAACTTGAAAAATGCCGGATATTTTAATGAAAGAAGAGATTTTTTCAACATATACCGCTAGAGAAAACGGTTATCGAAATTCAGTATAGTCCCGCGGCAGCATGCCTTCAAACTGATTTAATGAAAAATAAGTTTTTTTTCGTGAAAGTTCGGTATTATTCGTAAATATAGTATGCTTTTTTATCCCCTTAACGTTGATACATAAGGCAGCCCATCGTTTTTACATATTCTAGATAAATGAAAATGACTGCAATATAGATTTGAGGAAGGTCTGACTTATTCCAATAGTAATTGAAAATGGATGAAAATAAAAATTCGTGACCTAAATTTGTGGAATAAGTCGTCGGTGAAAACGGGTTTCTCTGCAAGCTAACACATGTAGGGATATGGTTGGCACATTAATTTGTGTTATTGTGTACCTACTGTACCTGTAAATATGACGATAGCAGTAAGCAGGGCGTATTCTGCATTGTTCATCTTCAAAGAAGACATGGTTTTTCCGAGCTGAAAGAGAGGCTGTACTGTATCTCCGACTCCAGCCAAGTTATACGAATCCCGGGTGTACCGAAAGTTATCAGCGAACACAATTGAGTCGGAATGGGTGTCATAGCATCGGGCGCCCCTTAGCATCATAACCTCACTTGAACTTGCCTTGAGCAACGTGATCTTATCTTCCCTTAAAAGGGTATCGAAACCCGGTAACTTCTTCGAAAATTCTACTATCAGCAGGACGGTAAGGATTGTCATTTCAGTGATATGCTGAAATTTGGCTTCACTTTCTGATACGTGTTGCATCCCATGCTTAGAGATCTTTCTTAAATTCTCCTCAGAGGGTCGCTCAAATTCTTTTTCATAATGAACTAGTAGATTTATAAGGTTGTCCTGTTCTGGACTTAGAGATTTTGTGGTGTTCAAAAGGAATTTGATATTTTCGTTGTTCAGGCTCGTTCCCTGTGATGGCGAATGGTAAAGTTGGTTTTCAGGAGTCATTTGAGTGGCTCCAGCTGCGGTTGCGTTTATTTTTTCCTAATCATTTAACCAATAATGTTCTTTTAATCAACGGCAACATTTTACGATTCAAAAAGCTCAAAATATTGAATATAACAACAATATAGAAATAGCACAAAAAAGCCCAGAAACAGAATTCGGAAATTCTGTATGATTTTTTTAAATACCATATGCTGATGTATTACATTCTATCAAGGGTCGGTATTGTTTACATGTTTTTTATAATAGAAAAAAGATAAATTTATGTGGAAAGTTACCCCCTTTTTTAATTAACCCTCTTCATATTTCATTCTTATAAATTTTGAAAAAGTCAGATGAAAAATTTTACTTGTTGGTGGTTTTCCAGTTGTTGGTTGGAGTGGATTCTTTTGTCATAATCATAATGTTTATCAGTTGTGGTCGTGATCTTTTTAGTTAATGGGCTGCGAGTAGCCCCATTTTTCTTCATTGTTATAGTTAATGGATTGACAGGCATCACATCTTTGAAAAAAAAAACAGCTTTCAATATTGACTCTTTTTTTACATAGAATGAATAACAGTGTTATCGCCAATTCAACAATAAGTAACATCAGTGTTCGGTAATCAAAAGTGTTTATAATCATATGCTGATTATGATTACCTTAGCAAATCAAAAGGGTAAAAATGATTATGATTTTTTATTATTCAGCAGTTTTCGTCAATCATAATCATATTAGTGAAATGTCAAGGGTGTGCTTCCTGTAGTTGAGACAAGATTCAGCGCCATTTTGACCAGACTCTTTATAAAATTCCCGCAACTTGCCACCCACAATTAAATTTAAATTAGAATCAGAGCATGAACGTTTAAAAATGGGGTTAAATAGTAGAATTAGTTGCTTAAAATACATATTCCATTCTTACTACTGCTAGCAAATTCAACTTCAACTTATCCTACTACAGATTTTTAATTCTTGGATCCATTTATTGGTGAGGCTGGCTCATCAGATTTTGACAATTATCATGGCGATAGATTTAAGGAAGCTATGCTGTTTCACGACCGAAATACTCTTAATTTTCATGTCAAAACTATAACACAACTCTACCTTTAAGGCTCAACCACATCAATAGATTAGATCAATAGATTTTTTGTTAAGAAAATAATATTATGAAGTAAATATTATTGTATTATTATTATGTGAAAATAAAATTGTAGTACCAATGTGTCCGTGTGCGTAAATACAAAATTTGACTACACGGCAACACCGCATTTTGTTTATGATTACCATTAATGATAATTAATCATTGACCCCCATGATCGAGTGATTTTGATTACTAAAATAATCACGGGCCTTGAAAAAAATCTGAGTATGATTTTTTATTATGATCCAAAATATTTTGATTACCGAACACTGAGTAACATTTCATTGATGAGAATAGAAGATTAAAAATATTTTTTTATTTTATTTTTACTCGACCCAAACCACCAGATTGTCTGTTTCTTACAAAATATTTTTACAAAATATTTTTTCGGTCGCATTCCCGCTAATAACCCGATTATTTTCCTAACCAACTTCGTAATTTCCCTAACCGTTCAGCTTCCTGGCCTACTTACCGACCAGTTTGACCCCTACCAAATCTACTAACTTTCTCGTCATTTTACCAACAAAATATACCTTAGATTTTGGCTGTCTTAAATTTGATTAAGAGTATAATGTATAAGAATTTAATGTAACAATTTCATCCCAGCGAGCTTCAAAGCACGCTTTGCTATCTTATTTTTCGGTCTATTAATTTCCAAAACAAGCATCAAGTAATATCTAACCCAAAGAAAGGGATCGGACGTTGCTATGTCATAAGAAAAAAAAACTTTCTTTTCACCATTTACAATGTAATCGAGATATTCGAGTATTAGGAATGATTAAATTTGAAATATTTTGGGGGGAAATGTTCGATCTCTTTTAATTCACGAATTTCTGCTTACAATGAAAAAGAACTTACATTCGATTCTCATGCCGACAGAGAGACATTTTTCAAGGCGACATTTCTGGCACTTGCGTCGCATGTACATATCGATGTCACATCTGTTCCCAAATTTGCAATGGTACACCGCATTCTTCGTTACACTTCGCCGGAAAAAACCTTTAAGCATAGTGATGTTTAACAATGGTGTTGAAGATTAAATTTGTTGCTTATAATAAATTATCTACCTTTACATCCTTCGCAAGTGAGGGCGACATAGTGGTATCCCGATGCCCAATCTCCACATACAACACAGATTTCTTCCTGTCGTTTCAAGAAAGGATGTTTCTTTGTCTTGTTTTCCCTTTCAATTTCTCTTCTTCTATCTGCTCCTTCGTAAGAAAAAGCATCAGGTGATCTGGACGCAGCCCCATGGGTAGTAGTGTTAGATGTATTATTTCCATCTGCCAGAGGTGTACCGGCCTCAATTTGAAGCGAAGACGCAAATGAATTGTTAGTACTGGGATTAGAATCCGGGCTCACCGACATGTGGTTATTTAGGTCAAAATCTGGAAATTCTACATCAAAATCCTTTACATCCAAATGGTTCATCAAAGGATTTTGAAATGGCTGATTAGGTAGTTGAATAAAAAAATTTGCTTTATTATCTCTACCAGGATTTTCTTCTCTTATGAAAGAAGGGATATTGTATACTTCCTTGATAAACGCTTCCCGCTCTACGTTACCCAGAGACATTTCCATCGTCAAAGGATTAAATAATGATATGGCTACTTTTACTCTCGATAACACCTCACGACTGACTTCTGATTTAAATTGAAAGGTTCTCTATATTTTAAAGTAGTATAAGATTTTTTAAAAGCCGAAATTTAACGTAGATATAATATGATCTATTTATGGGGACATTTTGAATATATAAGCTTTTCAGCTTTTAGAACAACTGTTTTAACATTACCGTCGACATGCTGTGGATGCCTAAGTTGTACCAAGTGACTGGAAGGGTCGGGAAGTGTTGCTATAAAATAAATTCTTGAAAAAGTTGGTGACTTTTATTGCTTTTTACTTTTTAAAAGTATTTGAATCATGCACATCTGCTTACATATTTAACTCTTTCTACATCACCACCATTTCTTATAGCAGACGCATTTTCTTATAGCAGTGCAATGCCTTTGTGACAATACAATCTCAAAATGTACTTCCAACATGATTCCAAAAATCTTCAAATATATTATTTTTTTTATCTGTCATGAGTCTCATTATGATAGATTACCATACAAGTATGCAATCCCGATATGTAGTAAGTATCATGCCTTTCCTTTTTTACAAAAAAAAACTGTTAATTTAGTTCATTAGTTTAACCGATCAATATTTACTTGAGTATCGATGGGGATTGCTTAATTTGTATTTTACTTTTTGAATTAAGAAATGGCTTGTGCGATTGAAAACCAACGATATTTAAGTAAGTAAGTAGTTTTTTTCTGCTAAAACGATTTATGAAATGAATTTCATTGAATGAATTGAAATTATGAACCATGCGCTATGCTACTGAAATTAGTCAATCTATTTTATCGAACACTTCCAGAATTAATCTAAATTTAATTTTCTTGTGTAAGAGAAAATAAATATTTAAATATAATGATAGTGGACCCCATAGTTTACCTTTTAGTAGTAATAATAAATTGTGGCGTATTCTAAAGCTGATGAAAATGCAATTCTTATAGATTCAATGCATATATATGTTTAGCGTCTATATTACACTCTTTATAAAATATGTTGGGTCAACTAAGTTGGCAAATAGAAAAATCGATTTTATAGTATGTGTTATACTTAACGCTTCAGTCATAAGCCTAAAGAAGATGTACACACTTAGACCTGCCAGAATCTTTTTTTCGGTCCGTGAGCGTCGTTTTAAGATTTTTGTCCCAAGCGTTCCCATGTTAATTTTAGCAACGGGCACAACTGTAACGTCACGGGACTTCAAAAGTTACGTGATATCCGTTTTTCGCGCGCTAAGCTTTGACGCGGGATTACTCCCGCTAGAAAATTTAAAAAATATATATATAAATACCATTCTACTCCCCGTAATGCCGGGAATCGAATGATGTGCTTAACTTTAAAAAATTCCCATTTTAAATGGCCATTCTTGTATTCGGACTATTATCTTAGAACAGAACTACCTTCGTCTGAGATATAGAACCATGAATTTTAGATAGGAAGCCCGTAACATTCAGCAATCTGGATAACTGAATCGACACATTTAAGTATATTGTTACTATAATTATTCGATGGTGTAAACTTTGCCATTTTTTAAATTAAATATAACTGGGCATATATGGAAGTTAAGAAGACTTTGTAGGTAATTCATACTTCTAAAATGTCTACTTCATAAATGTATACAATGTATGAACTTAAATTAAATGAGTAGATCCATGTGTGAGCTTAAAACAGTATTCCTACACTACTTGCTGAGTATATATAGCTATAACTTAATTTTTTTTATCCATTAACTCTACTTACAAGGTGCATACTTGTTAAGTGTAACTTAATGACAGTAAAGGTTTTTACAGTGTACAGCTTCAATTTGAAAAAAAGCAAAAAAGGGTCGAATGAATTTTATTCCCTGAGTTGTCACATGCTAAATCTAAACATTTGATGGTGGACGTGCCTAGTAACTAAATATTTTTAACGCACATGTTTTGAGAGAAGGCGGAGACTAGCATACAATTGCACTTGCCTACCAACGCTCAAGCAGGGAAATTTACTCTGTATATATCAACTAAAGTTTCCAAAAAGTCCACGTATATCGCTTCTCCCAAAAAATTCAAGAGATCTGCCATTGAGTTTACTTGGCTTTTTTGGGACTGGGAAAGACAGTTGCCACTAATAGAAATTCTTAAATTGTTCGACATTTTAAATATTCCTTATAGGGTTCAAATCACTTTTAAAAATTTTGTTGAAGCTCTATCTAGATCTAGTTCTTCAGCTGTGCCAGTTATAGCTTTTTACTCGTCATTTTCCAGTAAATTTACAATTTACAAACACTATCGACAATAACAATGTTCCCCGATTCTTGACGTTGATAAATTGAAGATGCACCGTGTTATTAAAAATCATGATGGAAAAAAATATATTACGTCCGTGACTTGTTGTATATTCAAGTCATTTGAGCTTTTACAGGTTCATCATGAAGAACACCACACAATTTTCCTGTTATAATTATTTTTTAACCAAAAGCTTACATAAATAGCAACTGTATCCTTGTTCCAACCTAAAAATCGTCACACGAGTAGCAGATAGCGATACCGGCACTAAGCTGTAAATGTTTTTTTTATTGTGTATATCTTATTTATATTCTAAAGACCCAGGAACGAAAAAAAACACGAAAACAAAATACTCTTATCGCTTTACGATATTACATCTTTCCCAATTTTTTAAAGCTTAATTTTTCCCATTATTACGTCAACGATTTTTAATCATTATCTAATCATTAAAAAGGGATGAGGTTTACTCCCTTGTTACAAGCTTATGTAGTAAACATTGGTGTGCTTGTAGCGAAAATATGCCGTTTGAATAATAAGTATTTATACCTACAGTACCTACCGGGGTATAAGTACATCTCTCATTTCCCCATAAGAGCACGGGTTAAACTGCCGTCAGTTAACTTGCAAAAAGTAGCTCAATATTGCCGCTGGAATTTTTTCTGACCCCCCCCCCCCCCTCACTCATAACATGTTAGACTATCATTCTTAATTATTTCAGATTTTTATCATCATACCCTATGGAGTAATTGATTAGGTCATCTATAAGTACACCTCAATATTTCCCCCATTTAACCACATGTAAACAGTCCCGCGTTTCAACAACCATAACTTTTGAACGAAAGCATGCTCAATCATCGGGCTGGTGACAATCTATTAGGATAGGTCTATTCTTCAAATTGAATATTTAATAATTCAAAAATTATGCCTTGATTAAAAGTTTTGGAATTGTAAATTTCACCAAAAAACGGTCCCCTATCTCCCTTGTAGAACGGAAACGACCTTAATTCTTAGTCCTTAAGGGGGTATAGGGGAAATATTGTTCATGAGCTTTAAAAATCTGAATTTTTTTGTCAATCTTAATTGTTTGAATTTTATGCTTCAGCTGCAAGAATAGTTTAATCTCAACCAATTGTCCCTAGTTGGATGATCAAGCGTGACTTCGTTCAAAAGCTATGATGGTTCAAACGCGGGACTATTAACCCGTACTTAAATAGGGGAAATAGTTCGATGTACGTATAGGTGACCAAATCATTAATTCGATGGGGAATGATGATTAAAATCTGAAAAATTCAGAGTGATAGTCTAACATGTTATGATTAGGGAATACATCAGAAAAAAATCCATCGTTAAATTTCGTTGACTTTTCGCAAGAATACTGGCGACACTTTAACCCGTGTTCTTATTGGGAAATGAGAGGTGTACTTATAGCTCGGTAGGTACTGTATATTTTTTTATATAAGGATCTAGGTGCTGTAGATAGTTTTATCATTCTTTACATTAATTCTTTATTAATAAATTGTGTTAAAGATTACGTGAGTCCTTTAAGTAATTTAAATTAGAAAAAAGTTATGCAACGAAGTGTTGTTGTTGGCCAATTCGAAATTCCCGCCATCACGTCAGTCATGTCGTCTGCATCCATCTACTGCTCGACGCCATCTACTGTTCACGCTAAGACTCTATCCAGTGCCGTCTAGTATCAGCATCATCAAATCACTGCTTCTAACATGATACTTTTCTTTCGCGCCATCTATCAATAGATAATACGACAACTACACTCTGCTGTCTAGCGACGAGGTCCTACACTACATCGCAATCGACAATAAACGAACATTTCACCATCAAGTATCAACCCTCAGCGAGATAATCGCTACTTGCGTCTGCGTGCAGGTGTGTGCCAGACATACCGGCGCCAGGCGTTGCAGCTGGATCCGCGACACATCGTCACCATCAACATAAGCAGGATCCGGATCACATCACCCAGAATATAATTTCATCAGATTAAATCTTAGTAATACGAAGATTACAGTAGCTGACCATTTATTCTAATTCTCTTAACTTAGTTATTTTAGTTATAGCAGTACTACTACATCATGTAAATAGGCCAGAGAGGAGTTCATTCTCTTAACAGAGGTACTCATTCGTGTCGAGAACGAGGAGCGATAAAGGTAAAAATATTCAGCGTTCTAAAAGGAAATCCGTGTTTATCGTTAAGCTAATCGATGAAGCTAATATTTTCTTTACATGATGAAGGTAATTTATGTATTAATCAAATTACGTCCAATTAAGTGGTATATAAATGGTCCCTCCTAGGGGATGGGTCCACCTTTGCACTTAATATTACAGAACGGTGCCACGAAATAAGATCAAATTGTATTACTCCTTGGTGATTGAACTTCATGACTCTCCTTTAACTATATTGCTGCATATTCTCGCATTTAAGAAAAAAATATCATGGATTCAAACACACATAGATTTATATTTCAAGCTAACACATGTGGAATGTAAATATGGGGTACGAGATGTTGCCATCGGTAAGGGTACTTGTTGAGCGAGCCACTAAGGATCTGGATATCATACTAAATATTTTTTGTAGCTCACCTACTAGGAATTTTTCTGTCCGAAATCAGGAAGCCGTCTCCCGAATATAATTGTAGGGGAGACTGGGGATGAATGTAACGCGCAACAAATGTAACAAAAAGCTTTTCTCCTCTTCTAAAACTTCTAAAATTATGATTTTAAAGCCATATGTGTATTTTTCCATTATCTATCGGATAAGAAGACTTAAATTGCTAAGGCTATTCAAGTTTTCAATTTATTTCCATAAAACCATTTTTTGAAGTGAAAAGTAAATTTTCGATCTTGTTTTCTTTTTCTTCTAACTTTTCAAATTTGATAAAATAATTAAATTAATGACAATAATGTGATTGCCTGTTCAAAGCTCTTCAAAATAAATATAAATATTCTATGTTTTAACTTGAATTTCACCCCAAAATTCTATTTAGAATCAAACCAAGTGTGTTTGCAAAAAATGTTACAGCTGGTGTTACATTCACTGCGCATGGCGCCATCTTCCAAATATTCTAGAACTTCCGGAAATTTTCGTCTGATATGCTCTCTTATTGTTAATTCTTAAGTCTTTATAAAGTTCCTTCAGTATTTTGTAGATATCACATTACAATGGATGCTGTGGTCGTTTGTTTACACTATTGTTGTGAGACTTAGCCTAAGTAAATGACAGAAGTCAAAAGAGCTCGTGAAGAGACTTGTATTAAGCCGAGGCTTGGCTAAGAATACCAGTTAAACATGATCATAGCTCACACGAAAGGTCGGGAGGTGGGATCAAGTACACACAGGTGAGGGTGGAAAGGGACATCTAGCGGTAGGAATAAGACATAGGGTCAATTCACAACACTATAAACATCCCAAAAATCGATACAAGTGCCTAATTATGTAATTCATGAACGAACTTCATATTTTTTCATCCCAAATCAGTAATCATAAAGTTTACGACTATTTAAAGACATTAAACCATGAAACTATGCCGGTTTCATTTACTGCGCGAACTGTTACAAATATCCCTGCACATTAGGGGTAAATGTAACAAGGGGGTGTCTTGGATTTTACATTATTTCCTCCCTTTAAAATGACTTTAAAAATTCGAAAAACATCCTGGCAGTAGGGAAGATCGTAAGCTTTGAGATTCTGTATCATTTATTAAAATTTGTTGAGTAGAAAAAAAGTTATGTGCATAAAAGCGAAAAGTGTTACATTTATCCCCAGTCTCCCCTAGTGATAAAAGAATTTAAATGGATGACTTTTGCCCTTTTTGAAACCAGTTTCATGAAATGTAGAAAAATTCATGGATTTCTCCCATATTACAAGTCTCTTTACCTAAAATAAATATCGACGGGGGTATTCCGGAAAAACCGGATATAAGCTTCGTCCCTCGCCCGCCCACAAAATTTAAAGAAATCACCATAAAATCGAGAAAAAGATTTACTACATTTGAAATTCAAAAGTTACTGACGTATTACGAATCGTTATTTTTATATTATTTTTTTCTGATTCCCCTAATGCTTTTCTTATTTTATTCAATACTAATACAATATAGAACAGAATCAATATATACAGTAGAAGTCATAGTTGTGTTCTATTTGATTATAATCATGTATAAGATTATGTACGGGGAACGTACCTTATTCAGGTATACTTTGTATACGATAAAAAAATAGCACTTAGGATTTTTAGCTACTAGGGTACTGTGAGGGAACTAAAAAATCAAATATCGGGCCAACTTCTTGAGTTTTTTTTCTTAATTCCGTGTTTGACAGGAACAAATAGACAAAATTCTGAGTTCTAAAAAAAGTTTTTGAAAACGGAAATTGGCGACAGTTTAACCCCTTGATGGGCTTTCTGGGAAATGAGACTTGGAACAATATTCCAGTGAGTTCTCTTATGACGAGTGTGTGTTCTCTTTGTGCTAGTGAAATGAAAAGAATAGAATGCTAATCCATAACCAAAACAAAATATACTACACTCTTAGTTGCCTCAAACAAAAATAAATAAAGGGGTAAATGATATCAGTATCAGGAACTAAAATAAAAAATGTTTTTGAGTGTTTTACGATTATAGTGTATATAAAAGCTGTCCACTGAAACAGGCATGGCTGATGATCCTACCTCCTACAAATACACAAGCCACTCTGCCACTCTGTCACCAGCATCCAAATTAAGAATTGCAGTAAAAGCCAAAGAATACTGTGGAAATGAATCAACCCTGGTGATGGCCTTAGCCACATCATTCACTTTAAGGCTGACCTGAGAAGCAATGGTGTTCTCGTTATCATGTGTTGTCCTGTGGAAACGGAATTTGTAGATTCCTTTGATAGGAGCAGTAAAAATTCCAGTATTCTGGTTCATAGATTTGCCTTCTAATACACTAGCTCGTTCAAACGTTATAACTTTGCCGTAGACCGAGGCTTTAATTCTTTTATGTCAGTTTGCCGAAAGACGTCAAAGATGGCCAAAGTTGTCAATTTAACCAACCCTGTAAGTAGGAAAAAAAGCTTTACTATGTGGCATCCATATTGTTCTTATTGTTGTTTAAATTAAAATTTGTCGAGATTTCAGAAATTTTTATCGCATACAACAGACAGCGGGTAACATTACCTCTAGTTAAACAGACAATTAAGACACATTAATACTCTATTTACACGGAAAATTTAGCTTAAAACCTACTTTTTAAAGTAAAGGCTAAACTCGCGAAACACTTTTTTTTAAACCTGGCAGATATCCGCTATGAAAGATATAGAAGTTTCGATACATTCTCTTATAACTGTGTTTTTTTAGCAAGCAAGCCAACTAAATTCAGTTTTTATTTAAATTGAAATGTGAACGTATAAATTATTCCTTAAAATTGTTTATGTTGTTTTACAAACATTGAAACCAAAGACGAAACTAGTTCTAATATAGTTCTAGCATTAAGCTAAAAATGTAAATTGAATTTTCTTACTCACCTTTAGACAAGAAGTCTATTTCGTCGTTTAGATATCTGATCCTGTTTTTAAAACCGCCCGTATCTAATACTAATTAAGAAGAGAAAACCCATACATAAAAAAATAATACAATAATGTTTAGTAAAAGAACCAATCTCAAATGCAGATAAATGGTTAATCGCGTTATCACTGCTTTCGAACTTGTTGATACGACTTCTCCTGCTTTCGAACTGATCGCTGCTTCACATGTTGATATTAGTTCTGTGATGCAAACCAAAATATATCGATACATTAAATTTTAATAGGAAATTGCTGCTCATAATGGAGTAATAGAAAACATTTCTACCCTTAAGGCCTTAAATTGATTTTCAGCTTTAAAATATGTTTGGTTGAATTGACATCGGTAAACAATGGAATGTTAACTGGATGTGGAAGTGTGGCTGTCGAATATCGAATATGGACCTTTTGATCCTCAAACGTTTTGCTTACCCGCAATTTCGCCAAATTTATTCTTGACAGCGACATGGGTTTGGGAATGAATTTTTTCCCATCCCATAGTATATTATCCTTGCTCTTTTGTAGAAAAGTGTCGGGACTTTCGGTACTATTGTTGGCTTGCCTCCCAGTTTCTTTACTCGCATGCGTTGAATATAAAAAATTCCAGTCACACCAACACTTCCACCACCGCCAACTTTGTCAGTACTCTTGAAAGCATTAGCAAGTTTCTGCTAGTCCGTCGTGCTTCAATTGATGGATATGTTGTTGAATGCACTTGACAATTGGCCTGGTCTGTAATTGTCGGAGTTATACAAAACGTTTTTCCACAATCGATTCCTCTGTTCCTTAATCATCGGTTTCGTTGGTTCGATCATGTTATCCTGCAGAAATTTCATAAGCTGGTCTTGGGAACTGGGTGAGATGATATCTGACCCATCCATCGTGTCAATTTGAATGTTCATTGCCGACAACAGTTGCTGTTTGTCATTTTCTCCTAAAAGAGCAAAAGCTGCATTGGCCATCTGCTGATTAAGCTCGGACATCAAATTTCCATTCATAATGTTATCTACAATACCCTCAGGAGAAATAGGGACACCCTCTTTTTCGGCCGTTTTTAGCACGCGTCTTATGGGGAAAAGTGTTGTGCTAAATACGCATGGGGAAACTTCAATTTTTATCGCACAAACTTGATTTTTCGTATTCGGTGAGATAAATGAATTACCTTTATGCTAGTATTTTTTATAACTTGCAGCCATCAATTGGAAATAGAGTTATTTATAGCGTTATCGAAATAGGGACACCCCTATTTTTTGCCGTTTTTAATACGGGTCTTATGGACAAACGCCATCTAAGAAAACAATCAGAACTTTTTATTGGATGAACTGATTAACGCCAAAATTGAAATATTATTTTTTTTCCTTCGATTTTTTTTGTTAAAAAAAAACCTAGGGACGTATTGTACTTATAACAACAATCCATGAAAAGCCTATTCATTTTTAAACAAAATTTAAAACCTTTATTTCAATAGTTTTTTTTAATTATTATTTCATAATATGACCCCCCAATATCAATTTGGGGCAAATTTAGATAATGAATTCGGCGAATCACACTGTAGCTCCGCGGTTGTTTTTATAATCGCCCCAACATCCCGAGAAAAAATTAAACCTACAAAAATTGAAGTTTCAAAAATAGCAAATCAGGATTTAAAGACAAAAACTATTATTGAGCCCTTTGCCTTTTTTTCTTTCTGTTGAAATATGATTGTGCACGTTACTTGAAAGAATTTTGGACTCGGGTAGTGGTATACATCATAAATGTACAGCGCAGTAACCACATCGGCAATGCGCTGCAATATGCTAACTTATATTTCAATTTTGGCGTTAATCAGTTCATCCAATAAAAAGTTCTGATTGTTTTCTTAGATGACGTTTGTCCATAAGACCCGTGTTAAAAACGGCAAAAAATAGGGGTTTCCCTATTTCGATAACGCTATAAATAACTCTATTGCCAATTGATGGCTGCAAGTTATAAAAAATACTAGCATAAAGGCAATTTATTTATCTCGCCGAATACGAAAAATCAAGTTTGTGCGATAAAAATTGAAGTTTCCCCATGCGTATTTAGCACAACACTTTTCCCCATAAGACGCGTGCTAAAAACGGCCGAAAAAAGAGGGTGTCCCTATTTCTCCTGAGGGTACTGTACGTGCACTACCGTTTGTTTTGTTTTGGTTATATCGTAATTCCCCGCGGAACTGAAGACGAAAAGAAGCAAAGAAGTGTGACTGGTTCTGCATATAATTTGCCAGTGTTTTTGATTCTTCTAGACTTCCACAAATCAGAGAGAACCGGGCTGTTTTTTTTTGTTGCTGATAAGGGAGCCAAGTTTCACTCAAAAATCGGTACTTGCGTCGAAAAACTGGAGATGATGTCAAGATGAGTTCCTTGAACGGTAAAATTTGTACAAAGTTTTCCTTGACTGTGGCGTCGATTTCCTGTTTTATCCATTCCGTTGTTTTTGAATTTCATCATTCTCCGATTCAATTCCACATTCAGTAACCACATCGGCAAAAAAAAAAGACCGACTGCAAGGACCAACTTAAAGCTAGTATTTACATGTATCAATATAATTTACAGTCCTTAATTGGTTATCAGTCCTATTATATAAAATTTCCCCGTCAATGTCACTAATTTTTTTATTTTTTAATAATCCCGTTTCGGCATACACCTTCGGGGTATGCAATTTTTTTCGATTCAAAATTGAAATAAAAAAGAGTGTAATTAAATTAAGCATCCCAGGTAAACGTACATTTAAAGTAATTTATACTATTTTTAGCCGCTAGCGGATAGCTCGCTATATTTCACCTGATTAATTGTAACATTACTTTATCATCCAATAAAGGTAGTAAATTATGATTTATGGCCTAACATAAACATAGGTAATGAATTACGTGATGAATATCACCTTGTTTAATAGTTTACGTGAATTTAATTTATTTAATTTATAGAGTTTCATAATTTCATGATATTATAATAGTAATATTGCTTATTGTTTCTAAATATTTTATAATAAGAAGGGAGAAAAAAGATAAAAATATCTTTAAGTACCTAAACTTGGGAAAGTATTATTTACTCCGGTAGATGAGAAGAAATGAGCTCTACTGAAGCTCTATTACAGAAGAAAATAAAATTAGTGACCAACTAGTATCTAACCTACTTGTAATTTCACCGGTTAAAACTATCTTTTAGTGCACGCCTCGCCATTCTCTCTGACGCAATAAAACATCAAGTTACGCAATAAAATATCAAGTTATGAATAAAGTGCTTAATCCAGGTAAAATATTTACTTGTAGAGGAGAGCTATGAAGCCTTACTCATTGTCATCCAGGAAGAAAAAAACTTGATTTGTACGGTAGTAACAACAGATAATGCAAAAACCAGAAAAATAAAAAAAATTAAATTCAGAACCGCAACCCGCAAATGCAGCCGACTCTACTTTAACACGTACTATACAAATGAGACTTTCTGTTTACTTTGCCCCTCAACCCGCTTAGATTTTTGCATAAAAAAGGAGGGGGATAATCGGGGTATAGACCTTTAGGAATTAATTTAATCCCCTCAGGGATATTATAATTTACATGGTTTATTTAAATGTACTGATGTTAACAACCATCTTTTAATTCGACTATCGAAACTAATTACGCTTAACAATGATTTATCCTTCGATTTTCTTGAATATTTTTTTAAATGATGATATAGAAAATGTTATGATTCGATTTTCTTGAACATTTTAAAATAACAACAATAGGAAACATATCAACAAATTTCGAAGCTTATTATAAACTTTCCGAAACAAATTGAAATAACAGCTCCATATTTAGATTTGATTTTGACTCCCGATATTTTTTTAAAAACCATTAACGAAAAATAACAGTTATACTATTTTAGTGAAGCGTTTAGTTAAAACAATGGTTGTGAGGCGAAAGTCGTCTATCGGCGAATGGAATCGCCGTTAAACGAGAGTCGTCTATCGGCGAATGGAACCGCCGTTAAGCGAGAGTCGACCATAGTAGTGAATGGAACCAACTTTTAATAGTTGGGTTGGTTCTAACAGAATATTATTTAATCTTCTTTTGAAAGGTCGTATAACGGCGATTCCATTCGCCGATAATGAAAAATGGGATATTTTATTGGCGAAAGAAATCGCCGTTGAGTGTTGCTATCAGCCATTTAAATGGCTTCTGGTAATGGTTAATAGCCATTGCATCCGCCGCTAATGAATTTTATATCGGCGAGTTAAATCGCTGTTACTGATTTAGCGGCGAATGGAACGGCCTTTAAACGGCTATCGGCGATTTAATTCGCCGATAAGCACACCTTATGGGTCGTTTCGCCGATAAAAAAGACAATTTAACACGCATCAATTCGCTTATTTAGCGAATAAAACGCACCCATATACTTTGGTTTTTCTATATTCATGATGAATTTGAGAAGGATCATTATCGGTGGAAATTCTAGTCGTACAATTGTTTTCTAATTAGTATGAGTAAAAATAAGTGAAACGACATAGAACCCCAGTGTTATTAAAGGCAATCAGTATGGAAGTATTATATTTGTTTTGTTTTTTTATTTATATTTCTGAATACTTTGTATTAGTTGGTACCAAGTTGAGTGCAAAATAAATTTGATTTTGGTTTTGGGTGAGATTTGACTATTTTTTTCAATACATTTATTTTTTATTTTTTTGTAATTGACTTGAGGCTTTTACGTTACATCAATTATCTTTTTAAAAATATGCATTTGATAAAATTGGGGCAAGTTTGGGCCCAAGTTAGTAAGGGCCCTGCAAAGTGACTCGTTTTAAATTGATAATAGTAATGGTAATTTTACATGTACTGATCACTCTTATTTTATATATATATATATATATATATATATATATATATATATATATATATATATATATATATATATATATATATATATATATAATTTATTCAAATCGATGACTATTAAAACAGACAAAACGTTAACTTAGATGCTTAGAGGCCCATCGAGAAATTGTCTATTATAAAAACTTTTAACCTAAAAACCTATTTTTTTTACATAGACCTAATTTGTTGGTTTGGTCATTTTTAATGTCGGCAATGTAAAAAAAAATAGGCTATACAATATAGTCATTCCGTTGTCACTATCATGTAGCATGTTACAATATACTTGGTACAAAAAAAGCTAGTTGTTAATAAGATCTTACAGTTGTGCGTTACATCTGTGCGACGGTGAAGGGAAAAAAAACAAACGAGCAAGGATTTACATTTGATGCGTCAATGTGACATTTATGGGTTTATTAGCCTAGCTGCCGTTACAAAAGTCGACACGTCTCACTTTTTGAATGTTTTTTTAATCTATGCCGTGTCTCGATAGTTCACCGAACCGACACGTAGCAAGTAAACCTATGTATAAATTGAAGATTATACCAGAGTAGTCAAACCATAAAGCTTAAGGTTGGTAATCTTCATAACTGTTCCAAGATGAACAGGCACATCTTATTAGGGATCTTAACAAGTGCTCTCTATGTTGTTTCCACCGTAAGTAAATTGTTTCAATGAATTATATTACATTAGTATAACATAAACTGAATTACATTAAATAAACTTCGTTTTCTCTAACAGGGAAATGCCGTTCCTCCAATAGATGGTCTTCTAGAAATTGAAGATTCCATGCTTATCAATTTGATGGACTACCAAAATTATTATTCGTGTAAGTGTTGTGCATATGCCTGCGTTCAATAACTGCGATTGATAATCTAGAAAATATAATAACCGTCTTATAATTTTGCACTATAACATTTTATATTATAGTGGATGAAGAGTACTGGTCATCATGGTGTGACTCTCAACTAGGCTGTTTGCACTTGACACCCGATTGGTCCAATATTGATTATCGTTTACTCAATCTGGAGCCCTGGCCGAGACACAGAATAATGACCAAGTTTTCTCTACACACTCGAGAAGCACCTTCTCTCGTGGTAATTATAGAACCAATAAGTTACTGCATATAATTGTTGGGAAATTGTATATTAATTTATTCATTTTTAAAGGAACCTTTTGATAAATGGCTTTATTTGGTTGGTAATGAAACGAAAACCATCACAGGTACAACGTTCAAGGCTTCTCGCCCTACCAAGGTCTTGGTTCATGGATTTACGAACACCGGTTACGAACAGATTTTTCAGGTTTTGCATTTAAACAATTCTAGACAAAGTTGAAATCACAATTGAAAATCTATTCATTATAGGATATAGTAACTAATCTCTTGAAACATGGAGATTATAATGTTATCGTAACTCATTGGGGACCGGGAGCTGGTACTTCTTTACCATTCTACTTTCAAGCCTATTCAAATACCAGAGTAGTGGGCTTAGAAATCGCCTTCTTAATCAACTCAATAATAGTAAATAACTATGGCATTAGCAAATAATATAGATACATTTATACAATTTTATTCCAATGAAAAGAAAAATATAGGTGGCTTTGCCAAAGACTATCATATTATCGGGCACAGCCTCGGAGGGCACATTGCTGGCTACGCAGGAGAAAAAATAACAAATCTAGGACGAATTACAGGTATAATGATACCTAGATTAGTAATTATTACTATAAAATTAATAAATATCAAAGCTAAGTTTGATCTTATGTTTTGAAAATGAAAAGGATTGGATCCAGCTGGCCCTGCATTTGCTGGAATGGGAACACAAGTCCGTCTAGATCCCACTGACGCCCAATTTGTTGACGTCCTTCACACCAATGGCGGATTCCTATTGGGTAAGTCAGTTCCATCAAGAAGCATATTTCGTCATTCTCTGTTGCTGTCATTTTGTTAAACTTTTTTATTGTATATGTTTTTACAATACATAGCAAAAGTAGGTAATTTGGGCACTCTACAACCCATGGGTCATTTAGACTATTATCCTAATGGTGGAAACTTTCAACCGGGCTGTGACGGTTTATTAAACCGAGCATCATGCAGTCACAACAGGGCTCGAGAACTTTTCAGGGATTCACTTGTTTCATCCTGTCCAAACGTTGCATATGAGTGTAGTGATGAAACTTCATTTCAAAAAGTATGCCTCAACTTTATTTTCCTTAACATTTGGTCATAACAATATGCATATTTTAACATTAGGGAATGTGCAATTCTTGTGGTAGTGACCACACCAAATGTGCTCCAGTCGGGATGCAATCAACTTTATATCCAACTAGAAGCAGGAGAAACGTGAAACTATACTTTGGAACATCAGGACTTTCTCCCTTTTGTCGTAAATACAATTAGATTTCTCATTATGTGTGGAATATTATTCAAATTAAATTTTTTGTATTTGTTTTCCTGCTGCTTAAGTATTAATTTCTTAATTATTTCAGAATACCAATATGCTGTTGAGATCAGGATCGCAAACCCAAATTCACCGAGCACTGAAGGATTTTTTACTGCTTCCTTGAGTGGAACTCTTAGCTCTTTGTATATATATTCATTTAACACTTTAAAATCATGCTTATTCGTTTATTGTTTTATTTTACTCTAAATGCTGTTATATTCTTATACAGGTCATTAGGCCCAATTCCTTTTAAATATTTAACGTCTGCACAATCGCAAAGGGAAAACGCCTTGATGATAAGTTCGAAAAATATCGGGACGTTAAATAAATTTACCCTTTTTTGGACTCCGAAGGATTGCCAGGGTAGTAATGATTGCAATCTCTTTGTTAAAAATGTAGCAATATCCGCGTTGAATGATTATTCACAAATGTAAGTAATTTTTTTAATAAATAAAAATCTATGTAGGTTTTATTCCAAAAATCATTAAGAAAATGAATTCAATTTAATCAGGAACGCGCTGAGTAACCAGTATATTGGATGCCCGAACTTCGACAATAATGGTTATGTCACTGTAAAACCAAAATCCAGCTTTACCTTCCACTTGGGAAAAGGTTCGAATTCGTGCAAATGATTTTGTTTAAAACATTAACATCGTTTTCAATTGGCATCCCTTATATCTTATAAGTAAAAAAAAACATTTATTTGGATAAAAAATTCTGAAAGCTATTGTACTTTTGCATATTATAACAGTAATTATAATAAGATAATCAAGTCAAGTATTTTTTAAAGTTACGTTAACATTTAACAAACAAATATTGAACTGAAAAAAATCCCATTTCTATTATGATGATTAAAACATTGCATAAAACTATTTCTCATGATTTGACTGAAAATAAACTAGCTTGAACATTGGCTGATTGGCTGAGTTTTATTTTTGCTTTTCCTAGACAAGTATTTGTTTTTCTTTTATCATAATACCATACTATTCGAATAGCTTTAAACAAAAGCAACAAAAGTACAAAATATTTGCTGAAGAATAAACATTGCTGAAGAATTTTCTTATATTATTTTTTTTTAATTGGCAAAAGAGAATTGAATCACATACATTACAATATTCTGAACTTTAATGCATTACAAGATGCATTACCAAGTAAAGTATAGCAACATGAAAACTAGAATGTAGTAAAGCAAGCGATTTTAAAATTGATATGTATTTGATTGGAATGAAGAAAAAAAACGATCCATTATTTTTTTTTAAATACTGTTTTTCTTTTCGCGCCTTTAAAAAATGTTTACTAGTGTATTTGATTACCTAGTAGACCATTTACCCAAAATATTCATATCAAGATTCAAGAAAATGATCGACTAGTAAGGACCCCTAGTATAATTTCCTTTTATGGTTAACCAACAGACCTAATAATCATTCCATCGTCAATCCAACAGAAGGTTGATTCTCCAGTACTGTTGATTTCGTTAAGGGAAATCCACATCCGTTAAGAGGTGGGTGACCACAGTTATGATTAATATAGTTTTCCTAGTGACACAAAACGGTAGGCCTATGTTGTTAACTGGAGACTACTGAAATAGTCAATGCGTAAAGCTTATTAAATTTGTAAACTATAAGATGAATCGAGGAATCTTATTCATTATTTTGACTGGAATTGTCTGTTTGGCTTCCTCCGTGAGTAAAATATAAAAAGGCGCAGTGCAATGACGATTTAAATTTTTGAAATATTTTGTCAAATATAGGGCAATTGTGTTTCTCCCAAGGATGGTCTTCTAGAAATTGAAGATTCCATGCTAATGAATTCCGTGGAACAGCCCATTAATTTCAATCGTAAGTGTAATAAGTACATCAACACGGGTAAAATTGAAGAACTATTTAAAAAAATACTTAATACACGCTTCAAAATAGACAAACATAGCCTATTGGTCAATATATTTGTTAAACACAATCATTTTTTATTTCAAAATTGTTAATTTTTTAATTTCCCTTTTTGTGTTATTTAGAATATAGAATATGCTGCACAAAACAATTAGCAAGACATTGTTTCTTGATATCATACAACAAATATCTTACAACCGATAATTTAAAGAAATGTTTTATAGAAGGTAGTAGTGTGTAATAACTTTTGGTTTTTCATTCCACCTAGCACCAAAAAATAATGAGGAATTCTCACCTTCGTGGTGCGACCCCCAGCTGGGTTGTTTGTTTATCACACCGAACTGGTTCAACCCAAACGAACGAACAATCAATAATGAGCCCTGGTCACGAGCCAGAATTGCAACCACGTTTTCTCTTCATACCCGGGAATCAGTTTCTCTCCAAGTAACTATCAAAATAGGGATTCTAATAGTGTAGACTTTTAAGTGAATAAATATATTGTTTGATATACTAAAAAAAGGAACCGTTTGAAAGCTGGGTGTACATAGCTGGTCGCAATTTAAACACTATCACAAGATCAACGTTCAATGCTTCTCGTCCCACCAAGATCTTGGTTCATGGATTTTTTAACACTGGTTTCGAAGAAATTTTTCAGGTTATTATGAACGAAAGTAATATATAAAACTTTAAAAAATCAAAGAGGAATGATAATTGCATAGGATATAGTAGCAAATCTGTTGAAACACGGGGACTACAACGTTATAGTGACTCATTGGGGACCAGGAGCTGGTAACACTTTACCATTCTACCCTCAAGCCTATTCTAATAGTCGAGTGGTTGGTCTAGAAATTGCCTTCCTTGTCAACCTTATCTTGGTTAGTGGCTATTAAGTATCAAAACCAGTATAACTTACTTTAATAGGTTGTTGTGTTGAAAAGGAAAATTTTGGGGGGTTTACCAAAGATTACCATATCATTGGTCATAGCCTTGGAGGGCACATTGCTGGCTACGCAGGAGAAAGAATAAAAAACCTAGGACGAATAACGGGTATGACATGTCGGCGTAGAATACTTTTATATTAGTTATTATTTGAATTTTAATTCATAAAAGGATTGGACCCAGCTGGACCTGCATTTGCTGGGTTGGGGCCAGAAGTTCGCCTAGACCCCACTGACGCCCAGTTTGTTGACGTTCTACACACCAACGGAGGGTTTCTAATAGGTATATGAAAACTGGGATAATCATAAATCAATTTCATATCATCACAATGTTTTCTAACCAATAGATGATTTGGGGAATTTGGGTACTTTGCAACCCATGGGTCATTTGGATTTTTATCCTAACGGCGGCACCTTCCAACCGGGATGTGACAATATATTCTCACAAGCTCCTTGCAGTCATAGTAGAGCTCGAGAATTATTCAGAGATGCACTTATTTCCAAATGCAAAATAGTTGCATACGAATGTAGTGATATCACTTCCTTCCGGGAAGTAAATAACATCTATAATTTCTTAATCCTTAACTTGTAAATCTAAATTATTTTCATAAGGGGAAGTGCACGTCTTGTGGTAGTGATCGCACGAAATGTGCCCCAGTCGGTATGAACTCGGTCTTATATCCTAGTAGAAGCAGAAACAACGTTAAGTTATACTATACAACCACAGGGACTTCT
Organism: Chydorus sphaericus; assembly: GCA_030141595.1. Lineage (NCBI taxonomy): Eukaryota > Metazoa > Arthropoda > Branchiopoda > Diplostraca > Chydoridae > Chydorus > Chydorus sphaericus. The sequence continues at coordinate 2,035,386 of CM057927.1, forward strand.
CCATATTGTCGTAAAATTTTGAATTTATAATCTTTTAAAAAGTTAACTTCATAAGGATATTTAAATCATGCAGAGTATCATTATGTTGTTGAAATGACGGTTTCAGGATCGAATTCAAGGGGTTCTGTAACCACTGAAGGATCACTCGCTATTTCGTTCCGTGGAACTGATAACTCTTGGTAATACGAATGCAACTGCAGAGAAATTCTCACATACATAACTTCAATTTTATTATTTTTCACTTCCAATTTTGTAAAGGTTTTCGTCTAGATCAGGTCGATCAGCTCCAGAATTGAGGTTACCATCAGGGAACAGAACAAAGATTGCAGACTACTTTTTGACAAGTTTGAATGATGTTGGAACAATCAAGCAACTTAGTTTTCTCTGGACTCCTTCAAATTGTCGAAGCAGTGTTTGTAATCTGCGCGTGAAAAATGTCACAATATCAGCGCTGAATGAATACCCACAAACGTAAGAAATTCCAAATTCAAAACTCGAAAATTGTGGAAGGGTAATTTATAATTATAACTTCATTTTAAACAGGAACGAGCCCAGTAATCGGTATTTTGGATGCCAAAGCCCTAATAAAGATTACTCCACCATAACACCACAAGTTTTGTTTACCTTCAACGTAACATCAAGCTCGAATAATGTGTGCAAATGAGATTGCGATTATAATATTAAACTATTGATACGACGTGTCACTCTTCATCTTTTTTTCCTATAGTCACGTGTTGACATAACTATCTCAATTACAATTTATTTGAAAACCAATTAAACATTGACAATACTTTTGTAAAGTTTTTGCTGTAGCAAAATTTATTCATATATGATCAATTCTGATAAAATAAAAATTAATGAGTTTCCTGCTGTTGAAATGAGTTCCAAATTCTTCTCTGTTTAAAAAAACTTATAGTAAAACATACTCGATGCAGGCTCCAATGTTTAAAAAAATGTACTACTTATAATACTTAATAGCTATTCTCCATTTTAGATTTTAAAACGAGGGAAATGTCAATTCTTAATACCTATTATATTTCATTATATTTTTATTTTATCTCTTAAGTTTGCTGTCTAAATACCTGGTAAAAGTATCAAGAATTGATATCTGTTATCGATAGCTAAACATTTTCAGTATATAGTCAGAAAAAAATAGCATCTGTTTTACTGCGCTCAATCAGTGTAGGTGTGTGAGTGTATACACTCTCGAAGTAGGAACAGTCGTAGTGTAGTACTGTGCTGTACATCAAGTGCGCCGGGTAAGTCCCTTTTCATAACTATAATACAATAATAGTCGACTATCACAGAGATCTTAACTCCTACATTTCTTCTTTTTCACGAGATTAAAAATAACCTTAACGCTTTTCATACGCATAACCATCAACAATTACTATAGCTTTTAAAAAGTCGATGTATAAATCCAATTGATCATATAATTATATACGAATTAAGTGGTTTTATTTCTTGAAACTTATTATTTAAAATAGGGAGGATGAAAATAACATGGAAATCGCTGATGAGAAATGCAAATGCCGTCTTAATAATATAATACACGGAAATTGTATTGATTTAATTGTTGATAATAGCCTACACAGAAATATAAAAAAGTAAGGGTACAAAAATGATAATTAAATTAGTTTGTTACATGTGTGTCCTTATATTCAATTTGTTCCTTAATATTTGTGCGGTGTTCGATACTTACTAATACTACTTACGAATCGGTTGTTTAGAAGGCAAGGTACATTTAGGCTATTCTATATACATAATGAATTACCATAGGCAATAACATTAGGGAAAACATTGGGAAGAGGAAAAATTGCAGTGATAATGCAGATAAGTTACAATGATAATGCAATTGAAATGCAAATAAATTGACACGATAATGCAAAGATGATAAAATAAATGGCAGTTGATTATGTTACATGAGGTGGCATAAAAAAAATATTCCTCCAAATAAATATAACTCGTCCATAGTTTTCGTGGTTGAAAGCTAGTACCTTATTAGTCAGCTTTCCAGTTTCTGATATAAAAATGTAGTATTTGAACCATCATTATATAAATCGAAAGTTTTTTTTCTTTCTTTGATTTTATTCAAACAAAACCAAACTCTTACACGAAAAAAACATAAAAGCCACGTTACTAATAATGATAAACAAACAGTGAAATGGAATGGGTATACATAAGCCATATGCTTGTTTTATTTTTTTTCCAAAAACATTTTATGTAATACAAAACCGAGCTTGAAATCATTTTGCTGATGTTTCTATCGGTTGAAGCAAAGAATATGATTTTTCATATGAAGCATCCTCTCAAAACTCATGAAAAGTGTTAATTTGAAATTAACTAGTTAGTGGTTACACTATAGATTTCTTAAACTGATACCATCATTGTAACCGTAACATGATAGAAGAACCAGCAACCAAAGTCAACCCGACATCAAAAGAAGCCTTTCTTGCGGTTTCTTTACTTACATAAAATGAAATCCTACAGAATAGCAGGCAGCTGCGTGATTACATATTCATAGCATATAAGAATATGGTACATTGGTCTTCAATTTTGAATATAAGTCAGAGTCTTTCTGAAATTTCGTTCACACGATATCCTTGGAATCTACACCCGAAAAATGGTCCATTTCTTGTCAGCTCTTCTTCTCGCTTTCTGTTGCATGGTATTTTCCCACTAAAATATTTAAAAAATGATTTTATCATCCACCATGTTTTTGTTTTTGTTTTTTTTTGTTTTTTTTGTTTTGTTTTGTTTTGTTTTTTTATTTAAAGGTTGGCGTAAATGCTCAGAAAGTACTTCCGAGGGATTCTTATTGCAAGATTAGTAAGAATCATGTTTTGTGCCTTTTTACAGTAAGTGAAATATTGTATTTACATCTTCGATAGTTTGTGTATTAAGCTTAAGTATAAACCTTTACATTTTATGATATAGAATTCTTTTTTTACAGCCAGGGGTATTGGGCCCTAAATGTGGAAAAGTTTTTAATGCCACGCTGACACAAGTAGACAAGGACGCCATCGTTGCCAAACACAACGAGATTAGAAGCAGAGTGGCACGTGGAAAAGAGAACAGGACCGCTGGAGGTTCTCTTCCTACGGCAGCCGACATGCGGAAAATGGTAACAACTATTCATTTAAGATTTTTTTTCTTAAACCTTTCTTTCAAATAAACGATAGGTGTGGGACGAAGAGCTGGCAACTGTAGTGCAAACATTTCTTAACCAATGCAACGATGATGCAGATCCCGTGGCACCAGAAACAAGTAATATTGAAAAACCATTCGTTAAGCAGGGTAATTTGATTTATTAATTCTCGATTGCAGATGCCGTTCCTCGATTTAAGTTTAATTTTATGGGCGGTTTGAAAACCAAAAGCAACATAACTCCGTGGAATTCCACGGCTAAAACGTCGTGGACTTCATTTATCCAAGAATGGTATGAAGGAAGACAGTTCCTCTCTAAAGACAATATTTGGATGTACCCAATTCAACGTATGAGTGTCGCCGATGTAGACTCTTTCAAGTAAGTTTTAAGCTCAAACTGCTCATTTCAGTTAAATGTTTAAAATATATAGTAATTAACAATGGCAGAGGAAACATAAATTTCGCCCAAGTACTGTGGGCCAAATCTTATGCAGTTGGATGTGGCGTTCTAGAAACGCCGGCTTGGAGTTCAACCGATCCGGGCACTCATGATACGGTCTTTATGTGCTTTTACGGTGAAGCTGGCAGCATTCGTGGTGCTAAGATTTATACTAAAGGCACACTCGGTAGTCAATGCCCCAAGGGAACCAAACTGGGAAAAAATGGTTCTGGTCTCTGTGCCTAAATGGCCTAGCGAACTAAGTAACAGGGTACTACTATGTTGGTTCCGTTATTATGCATACTAACACGTATGCCAGATTGTATTCTCTTTCTTATGTTTTCGTTTGTTTGGTTTCAATTTCTTTACCATTGAGTGGATTAATACAAATTTTATCCAGCAAAAAACTAAAGTTTTAACGACAAGTGGCAATCAATGTGGTGAGAGGGAGGGAAGAGATTAAATTATATAATAAAAGATATACTTCTTCATAGTTGAAGTTCAAAGACTCGTGTCAGTCATACAAATATTATTGACAGAACTATAAGTTTTATGTAGTAGCCAACTTCAAGAATATCACCGACATAGTGGGGCGATGGCCATGGTTGGAACGATCGGAATGGTGAAACAAGATTATTTACTAGTAAAATTTGAATATAGAAATGTACGAAGATGGAAGGCTTTAGCTTCGTTTATGTAAGTCAATTTTCCAGTAAAAAGTCGGCGAATTTAAAAATTGCTTAAGAGAGTAAACTAAAAGCTATTATTTTTGGCATGTGCTATATTTTGTAAGATCGACAAACCTACAAGCAATATAAACATTTTATATAACACAAAACAAGGTTTAAAATCATTCTATTGGTTGAATAGGAAATAGCTTCCATTTTAAAATTAATTTAAATGTTCTCATTGGTTAGAGCCATATGTGTCGATTCAAAATAAAACATATTTTTAAACCTTTTCAAAAACATGTTGGTAAGTGATATCGATTGCGTGCCATTGGGTATTTGAAATCCATTTGATTAACTTTTTGAAGAACCATAACTTACATTACAGAATAAATAAAACAAGTAATTAAGGGGTTACCGAATTTTAACTTAAGAGTCACCAAACTGGCCCATTAGAAGAGAATAGAAAATACAGTAACGATGAATCAAAAATACCTTTTTTACTCGTCCTTAGCGGCTTAGCCAGAATATACTGATTTATGTTTTCAACGTCTTAGGGTTTTTGGTAAAAAAATTCTTAACCAGATTTTCTAGACCCTCACGAACTATAGATGTCATTATTTTTTTAATAAAATGAAATGATACCTAAGCAGATGCGATCTTTTTGACGATTCAAACTATACTTTAATCACCTTAAATTCCATGCAAAAGACAGACGGTTTTTGGGGATTTTTCATACCACTCTTCGAATCTAGACCAGGAAGATGGCAATCTTCTCTCCAATTCTTCTCCTTGTTTTTTTTTAAAGTACCGTTTGCCTGCCTGTCAAAGGCAGATGAAATATTTCCGAGGGGCAACCGACTCTTTTTTTTTACTCGTTTTCTTGGGCGTAGAAAAGGTAAGAAAAGGAAGAAAACGCATAGAAAAGCAAGAAAAGGAAGTAAAAGGAAGTAAATTTCTTCCTTTTTCTAGAAAAAAATTTCGGGAAATTTACCGATTTTCCGTAAATTTACCAACTTTTCTTATTTTTCAAAGCATTTTCTTCCTTTTCTAGGCCAAAAAAAACGAGTAAAAAAGAGTCGGTTGCCCCTCAAATAATTCGTTTGATGACTTAAAGTTCAGCTCACCAACACACAAGATCATTCACTTTACGATGATAAGTAAAACAGCTACTTTTTAATTACTTCTATTTTTCCAAGGGCTAAAAGTTTGACAAGCTGATTTTTTATCATTTTCGCCGACACAGAGGAAATAATAAGTGGCTTAGCCTAACTTAAGGGAAACGCGTTTGTAAAAATGTAAAATAGTTTAACCCGAGGAAAGGCTTTAAAAAAATTAAGTGTGAAATCTTTACAATGCTTCAATCTTCTATGATTTATTCGTAGTAAACCTTTATTATTGCGTTTAAGCTAATAAAAAATTCAACCCCGGAAAGAAAATCGAAATAGTCTCTACTGGCCTCAGTGGGAACTCTCATCCTCAGCTCGTTTGCCAGTTACGACGATAAGCTACATACAACAGACTACAGAATAACACTCGCCATTGCACACTTCGCCATTGCAAAAGCTAGAGTTTATATACATAATTATATTTTAATGGCTTCGTTCTTTTCTATCAGGAATCGTTTTTCTAATTTTTTTGCTGGTAGATAGTGTTGGTAAAACTACTTAAAATTTTAAATGTCATTTCTAATGAAATAGAGCAAATTTCCTATTAAGGCCAGAAGATTGGTCAACAGTTATGAAAGTTGTATAGCGTGATGCAACTGTGGGAAAGCCCCTTAATTATGTACACCTAAGACCTAACATCGGTAAAACCCTGTACTGCAATGCTTTTATACTTTCAAATTTTTAATTATAGAAGCGTAATATCATCTGAATGTAAGCAATTGTATTTGTAAAGAAAATAAAATGGTTACTTTAATTAGTAATAATTAAATTATTGGCTATTTGAATGTTAAACAATAATATCTCTAAATATTATATTTTAATGGAGGGAAATATACTTCAAATTTGAAATTGCAATATTTAATCTCTGCACTAATGTGGGGCAATTCCATTACAATTCAACTTAACTGCATTAATGCTTGATCCTTACATAGTATTATTGTTATCTCTTCATAAAACACGCTCTCATTCACAGAAAAAAAAATGGTTGAATGGAAATTTAATTAAATGAAGATTTCTTTTGTTATGTTATAGGCCCCTACATCTTAATCTATTTTACAGATTTGCGTGATTTGCGTAAAACTATTTACTTAAAACTATAAATCGGCACATCGAGTGCTTCCAGTTCCGGCAACGACGACCATGATGATGATGATGATGACGATGATGAATTTGGCTTTGATGAAATTTGAAAATAAAAGACCGGCAAGGTTGACGCCACATATAAACAGGCAGCGTGTCATGAGAGATGTAGGCCATATACGTCGTCTACTACTTTCCCCCGGATCCTCGTCGTCACTGGTCAAACAAGATTTTCTAATAGTAATGGCTGCAGCTTTCATTTTTGTTTCGTGAAGTTCACAATTTTATTTTATGTGGTAAGGTGGAGTAGTGAAATACAAAGTTGTACTTGGTATAGAAAACTTCTTGTTTGCGAACATGGGTTACTGGTTTCTTTTCAACCATTCTTCCTTGAATAGTGTAAGTTTATCATAGAAATATGTCGATTCTAGTCTTTCTATAAATTTCTTTTAATTATTATACTAATATTTTTTTTTAAAATAGAAGCTGATGATGTCATCGTGTGCTTTCTTATTAATGTCGATTCTACTTTTCAACATTGGTTTTGCAGTCGGCCAGGAACATCAGCAGAAGCCCAAAAGTACGTAGTTAGCGTAGCCATATTGCATGCATAAATGGAGTCATTACTAGCCTATAGTATTTACAATTGAAATAATTTTCTATTACAAACAACCTTAGAAATACTTTTTTTTACTAACTCATTTTTTTTACGTTAGGATTTTATCTCTATCTATTTTTATATATTTGTTTTCCCCATATTAATTTTGGTTAAAGTAATATAGATAAGTTAAATGAGAGAAAATTGTTTGTTAAGTAATTAGAGTCGCCATTTCCTCGTTGATATCACATTAGGGGTCAAGGTTAACAAGGCCTTTTGATATTTAACTGCATACAGTATTGTTGGCGTGAGATAGAATACAGTTAGTTAACTATGATAATAATTTTCAAGCGGAGTTTTTTTTGTTCTATCATAGAATTGAAGTATATAAATTGGCCCGCCATGAATGTTTTTTTGCAAAAATATTTAATTCTGCGTTGATAAGCTTTAATATATTTGATATACTGATAAGTTTATTATTTTAAGTAAATGAAGCAAAAAATAATTTTAATAAACAGCAAAATACATAGTTATTTAGAACAAAATGCGAATGAAAGCATCATGAAAAATTTTGGTTTAATTTTATTTATTGGCTTATTTTCTTATAATAAAAATGTTTCCGCAAGCGCTTGTATTGAAAAATTAATAACAAGCTATACTAGATATTATCCCGAAGTAAAACTTGCCTTTTGAAGCCTCCAGAGGATGGATATTATCTTCTCTAACTAAATTGGAAGAGAAATGTACATCTCAACAAGAGATTTTTTATTATTTTTATCTCTATATCAGGTACTAAAATCCGGTTTCCCGGTCCGTCTGGTTACTCTCGCAAGTATCAGCATTTAGAACAGTTGGACGAGAACCAGCCGCAGCCGCCGAATTTATCATCAAATAGTCACCAACAAGCTGTAGAAAATCCGACGCATCTAGCTCTTGTAACACCTCCTTGTGTCACTCTTCCAATGAAACAAGAGGAGTACGAGCTGCCACCTGATACTACACCGAAACAAGAGGAAAACACAAATTACAACCAACCATCCATCGATGTAAATGAGATTCTCTTTTATCCCGATTAAGTATACTTGTCTTTTTCGTTCCCAGCAGTGGATCTGAATATTTCAAACCACTACCGGCTGCGTGATTTCGCGCCTTTTTTCATTCTAAGCTTCCTGTACATGTAATTTACTAAAAGCGTGGTTATTTCATACGACATACACCTACTAGACACTAATAAACCCGCTTCATAGTATAATTTGTATTTGATGAATGAGCATACTCAGTGTTCCCTCATTCCATCAATAAAATACATGTTAATAATCTCAAAAACATCGCTTACTCGTCATCATTTAATGAATGTAAGGCCCTTCTTTTTATTTTTTAACCATATGTAACTTTATAGGAGTAACAATCACCAGACAATAAACAGGGTAGGAAGGCCTTTAAAATAGATCGAACCCAGATACGATTAATGAGTGACCTGAGGTTTTTTGTTGCTGTTATTGACTTATTGACAACTTTTCATTTTTGTCCTCGGAACATAGGCAATTTGCAAATAAATAATAAAAAATGATTTAAAATAATAAAGGATCAATTAGCCCCAAAATTTTTGTGTATAAAGTAAGAGTCAAGTTATCATCAAGTCACTTTGATTATTTTAATGCGACCCATGTAAAAATAAGGTAATAGTTTTATGCTTTTTGGGACAATTTATCACGTTTAGTGATTCATAAAGTGATAAAAGTAAAAAAAGGATCAATAAAATGAAAAATCCAAATTACTTTTTTTTGTTTATCTTGGTGTGGTAGTGGAAAGTGTGGTTTTTGTTACGGGACAAAGGTCCCAGTAATCGTCAAGTGATTGGTAAAGATTAATTAAACTACGATTTTTTCTAATACGCAATAACGAGACGAGATGGTGACGTCTTGGTTGACTGTTTAATGACGAGGATGTGATGAAATAGACTAAACGAAAGGGACACTTGATGAAGACGAAGGTACAAAAGGGGAAAGCACCTGGTTTTTAGAAAAGCACGACACTTAATTTACGATAAAAAATAGAGGAAGTTAAGATAGACTATGACGATGAGCGATGGGAATCGGACGGTGATTCGACGAGAATTGGAGCTAAGGGATAAAAAACAAAAGAGCAACAACTGGGGGAGAAGAGGGGTGAATAAAGGAAAAGGGTAAAGCAAAATGAGGTGGACCCGGGCTCGAAGGACGATGAAGGACAAAGAGAGGAAGAAGGAAAACGCAATAACAGTGACGACGGGAACAGCTGTTGTGACTTCCATACGTAAACGTCACATTCTTGCTCACGTTCCATACGTACTATTCACTACTGTATTGCATTGTAATTAAGGCAAACTCAGAAGTTGAAGAATCCCAAAATTGTGATTAAACTTTATAACATATTCGGATATCCATCGATGCACTGGAAAAAATTACCGGATATAATCATGTCGGATGAACCCACAACTTACAGTATCCGTCAAAAGTATTCGATCACCGCCTTAGAGCGGGTGGTCTCTTATGAGAAAGTACCCTTTCCAATCCCATTTCTTAGTTTAAAATCGAATTTTACGATTCAAACGAATTTAGTTTCGTTAGGAGGATAATTTATCATATTTTCTAAGATATATGGCCTCATAAAAATAATGTTTCACATCATGATTTAAAATAATATCAATATGGTAAATAAATTGCCAAATCTACCCTACTCATTGCTTACGCTGGTGCGTGTTGGCCCTCAGCATTGCTACTAGCATATCGTCACTATTTGACATCGCTGGTGAAATGGCCGGTACGTTTTGGGGCATAGCATCTAGGAGTGTGAGTTATCTTTATTAAGACGAAGTAGGGTTTTGACAAGCTATATATTTTTCGTCCACTGTGTTTTCTCAGTTCCTTGGCAATGTATGAATCTCAATACCTCAATGTTATGCAATGTACATATGAAACACAGTTCTCGGTTTGTCGAATTGTTTAATTAAATTTTAAATTTTTTAAATGTTTAATTTCAGATTTTATAAATAACATATTATTTTACTAAACATCAGCACAATGTTATTTATTTATTTCTACATTGACGTCAACTGAACTTTGTAACCCCTGCGAATAATCAATTATAGGCCTATTTTCTATCTGTGGCAAATTATTGAACAGTACACCCACGTAGTTCATGCTTTTCGAATACATAGATTCCGTGTTCATATAGTAGAGCTTCACAACCTTAGTTGATCGCAGTTGCCTCTAAACCATCAAGAGGTGAAGACAATTTTAATTTAAAATGGAATTTAAATTTTGGTTTCGATTGATGGTTGTTTCTTATTTGTCATTCGCAATAACTGCAAGTGAAACGGAAGAATACAGTGTTACGAAGAAAAAGCAAGAATCGATCGGAAATTCTATTTCCGAACCTATTCTCAAATGCTGCTGTGGCGATGTGAGCGTTTCTAAAAAATATTCTTAATAGACTAGACTATTACGTTATTGGTTAAGTTTAAATCACCAGTTTTTTTTTAAATCTTTTAATAGGTTCCGGGAATGATAACCGTTACGAAAGATCTTGATGGTCGTACTGTGTCGACGAATGGAGCTTTGGCTGATTTCATGGATTGGATATCACGCGAAAACCATTTCAAGTTGCCTTCTCTTCTCTTTTTATATCTATATCTATATATACACTTTAACGATAGTTAAATTATTTTAGAGTAGATGCATGTTTTAATCGAAATTATTATCACCACTTAGGTATGAATGCGTTGTAACCGGTTTGTTGGAGACCCAGGGCCCTGTTTTAGGATTGATTTACTACTTGAAAAAAGGCGTAATCAATAAATAATAAACACGCTTCAGTGCATAGCAAACAAGGTTGTTTAATAAATTATTTGTTCAAGGAATGTGATATGATTCTCACACCTATACTAATGCTCTACAATCGCTTCAACCATTTGGATTTCTTAACACCATCTCAAATTGCCTATGTCATGCTGATACCCAATCCGAAAGCTACATCTATGAATGTTGAAGCCATCTGGAAACCGTTCAAAAGCTATGTAATCAATTTCATTATTGTATCAAGACATATTGACGTACAATTTTACGTGGAATATAACTAAGAAATTATTTATTTGAATCAAATATTTAATAAGGTTTGGGTCGGCTTGTTTGCCTCCATTACTTTTACAATCCTGGTTCTGGCCATTTTGAACTATAAATCTCAAGGGAACATTAAAATTGCACTGCTCGCAAACGGAATGTTCGTGCTCCAAACAATTATGTCCCAATCGTCGGGTAATAGTAAACCAATTTAATATTTCACTATGTATGACCACATTTATAAACCACGAAAAACTGAAACCAAACATCAAATAGGAGCGTTGGGACTTCGTAAATGTTTGAAACTGCGTTTGGTCATGGGAGCATGGTGCCTAATGAGTTTCTGTCTTATCACCGCCTACAGTTCCGTTGTAGTTGCTTTTGTCATGGCTCCCCATTATCGACCTTTAGTTGATACGGTGAAACATTTGGCGGAACATGATGACATCAACCCGTTGGTAGTAAAAAACTTGGGAGTTGACATCTTTATATCAGTATGTCCTTAATGCGACACTTATTTACTCTTCTAAACTAGCCTCAAATTATACCGTATAAAGAGTACATATAACTCATGCAAAATTTTATTTTCGACTTCAACTTTAGTCTTCAACGGATCCTTTGATGAAGAAAATAACAGCGAAACTGCATAAGGATCCAAATAATCGCTGTGTTAATACTACAGCCTGCGTAGAATTGGTGAAACAAGGACCATCAAATGTTTTGATTCACGTACAATATATATATATTTAATGTGTATGTTTTAAGCTATAACTGGTTTGAAATGAAAGGCTTTAGAACAAATCGGAATGGAAATGAAAAAAGATTTTGACAAGACGGGGAAGTGTAACTACGCTTTCGCTAAAGAGCCTTTTTATCCTTATTACCTTACATGGGGCATGCGCAAAGGACATCCTCTCTTTGATCAAATTAACATTGGGTCAGTCATGCGAACATATTTTTAATGTTTTTAAATAGATTGAATAAAAAATAAATCAATAATTTGAACAGTAAAATGAGAGTAACAGAATACGGACTTTCGGATGAATGGCGGAAAAGAAATCAACCCTTTCCCGAACAATGCATCACTAATTCGGGTCAAGCCAACCATAATACTGGAAAGAAACCACCAAAAATGATTACCCTACAAAATTTAATGGGTCCCTTCGCAATTCTATTAATTGGATATGCCTTAGCATCAACAGTTTTCATAATTGAAAAGATATCTTTCAAAATTAGTTCAAAGTAGGTAGCAAAATACGTGATCAGATTATTGCGAGAAACTAATGAAAAAGTCTTTCAAGAGTACGAATCAAAATTTCCGCCCAGGGACTAATCTTTGCTTGGTTTCCCTTTGTTCGGTTGCACGGAAGTATTTCAGAGAAGAAAAACTAACGTATTGCACTAAAAGTCTAAAACACCAACATGTTTAATTAATTTTAATTCGACCCGCACATATCAAAAGGTAGCGGACTTATGCATTTTACGAAACTTATTTTGCCGACATTTAAGCATTGTTAATTTAAAATAATAAGGATGATCTATTATCCCGTTTATTTTTTATGTCTATACGTATGCATTCCCATTACAGCACTAACTTTGTGTAGGTAAGGCATTCGTCAAATAAAATTAATCGATATCAACTTATAATGATATATTTTATTTTACATATAGATTTGGCTATTTCATCATACTTTTGCCGTGTCTTTTTTTCAAAATTAAATTACGAATAAATTAAAACACTTGAAGATCTTGAGTTTTAATTGAACAAAGTCTTTGATGCTCTTTTTCTCATGGCAAGTATGATGTTGTTTTCATACGACCTGATTCGTCATTCTTTTGCAACTCACTTTCTTGGAACTACCTATTTTTCTATTACCTTTGAATTGGTTAAGATCGGATCTCATTCGTCCCTTACAAATACACAAATGAATTGTAGAATTTGTATATTTGAATACAAAAAACTTTTTTTTGTGTTTTTATTTAGTATTTAAAGTGTTTCGAATTTGTGCAATTACCTATGTGTCCCTCCCCACCTCCCTCAACCCCCTTCACACAATAAACCTAAGCCTATTGTCAGCTGTCTAACACAAGAAAGGACTTGCCTTATAAAATTTTGTCTAAATCGAGTACATTCAATACAACTTCATGAGATCCTAATAGTTGCTGTCTCGCGTCAGTATATGGAACATAAAGACAATCAAACTATCCTTAAGTCTCATCAAATCAAATTATAATTAGGATCAGTCGGGTGTTAAAGCGGTAAGGTCGAAATTAGCAAAGCTACGGCCCAGAATTCGTTTCGATTCAATTCATTTCATGTAAATGACTATGTTTTAAAGTTGCAATCACTAACTTTGATTTTGCAGCTGTAATCACATTGATTGATACACATGATACATTTAGTATGTCGCTAGCTGTGTCGCCTAGTTCTCAGTGAATGTGAAGCGACATGCAAATTCATATTATGTATTTGTCATTTCTTTGAGCGCTAGATGTTTTTCCCCATTTCTAAAGCTAACAACTCATCGACAATTATCTTTGAGATTAAAAAAATGCATGGAATGATCAAATAATACAGATTATTGATAAGCTCAGAGAACCATTGTATTTCTAAACGTCTTATTCGTTTAATGGTACATACATGCCCATAGGATACTAACAAATATTTATTACTAGAAAGGCGGTAAGTGTCCGAGGTTGCACTTCTGCGAGTCTAACCCGTTTAAAATGTGTTCAATGATTCGTTTTTACAATACTTATTTGCGTGGGACACTTTCAGGGCAGCAATAAGAAGTAAATCCTAAAAATCCATTGTTACAATGCCATCCAAATGATCCTATTCCTTGCTGGTTTTTAAAATAAGAGGGACATTTGCTTCCACGACCTTTATACATTCCACAGTCTGGACCCGCCCACACTGTATAATACATAATATATTTCAAATTATATTTGATATTTTTTTCCTACTTTAATTATTAATGATTGGACTGTCTGGAGATTTCAAATTCAGAATAACACAGAAAAAAAGCTAATTTTTCTTTTAAAACAAATATGTCTAGGCAGGGGAAAACTTTATTTAATAACTGCGTTTTGAACGATAAAGCGTTATTGAAATGTTACAAACAACTCACCAACACAACCATCCCCAGTCCAAGTTGTCCTAGTTTCCCATTCAGACTCTGCGGCACGTTCCAATACAGCAGCATGGGCTATTGAAGGCAATATGATAGCCAGTAGCAGCTTCAGGACGGAAAAGAAAATCTATACGTAAACCATAAGGCGAAAAAATTGGCTTTATTCTAAAAAATAGCAACATATTTAAAGAAATCTAGAAACTAGTAACATACCAGAGGTGAGATATTTTTATTCATATCGTTTTAATGGAAATGTCTGTTGAAGTTTTATACTATGTAATGAAATAAAAAATGTGAAAAGTTATTAATTTTTTTAATTTTTTTAAAGGGTTTTGCACGATTTTAAGTTTAATAAAAAATCTCAGAATCTAATTCTAATTTGAGAGTTCAAAGCCATCCAATAATTTCTATAGAAACTATAAACTTATAAAAATTAAGTTTTTCCAAAAGAATTTGGAAAAAATCTTAATCCAGATTTAGCAAAGTTGAGCCGTATTTTAAATCATTTATTCAAATATTTAAAAAATTGCATTAAGAGCTATTGCAAATAACGTTTTATGATTTAAAAAGAAAGAAAGAGTTCAAAAGACAAATGTACAGGAATGTAGAATTACATAAGCAAAAACTTACATATAAGAAGGTTGGAAGAGATTCGAAGATCTATGGAGAAGCTGAGAGAACGTATACTCGGAATTAAAATGTATCCGCTTTATATACCAAAAAAATATGTGTAAAAACAAAGTACGTATGGCCAGCTGTTTAATACCCACATTCCCTCTCGACTCAAAGGAGAGAAACTAAGACTACATATTTTTGTTTTTAAAAGTATTTTTTAAATTTCTTTTACGTTATAGGTTTTCAAATCGAAAAAAGTCTTAGTATACAATTATAATTGAACAAGAGAAATATTAATAATAAATTATTGGGTTTCGCTTCTACGATTGATGTCTAAAAGCATCAATTAAAGAGCACATAAAATTTAGCACCGTTTTCTCTCATCCCACGAAATGTTCCATGTGTTTATTTATCAGTGTTACGCTCCTTTAGAAAAATATACGTATTATACGATAAAATAAAGTAACGAAAGGCATCTTTTGCAGTAGGCTTAATTTTTCTGATTCTCTGGAACCTTTTATATCTTATATTATACCACATTTCCTCTTTATCTTCATGATTTAATATGAGCATGGTTGGTAGTCGATTAAAAAATTGGGGAGTGTACTTTCCCGTAAAACTCCACACGCTCCAAGGCAGTGATCCAATACTTTTGACGGGTACTGTATCTTGAGCTTCAAAGATAGTCATAATTTCCAATATGAATTACTCAGTCTTTATGTATATGCCATATCTTTTACTGTAAATATTTTTTGATAAGTTTTTCGTGGAAAAATTTCTTTCTTTCATTTTCTTCAATTTTAATTTTGCGCACGTATAAAATGATTTTGTCGTCTTTGTTGAAATGAAATTTGTATCCTTGAAAGAAAACTAGTTCCCGGATTTTCCATGTGGCATAAGTCATACTAGATTACCCGTTCGTAGAAGTTGGCAATATCTATGGCCAGCCATGAACAAAATTTTAATCCAGGTGATACGCACAGCTCCGTAAAAATTTTTAATATCAGAACTTGGCTGGCAATATGTACCACGTAGTTTCCCTACTGCTAATGTTCTGAATGTAAACAATGTTTATGTGCAGGTGTGTATAAACTAGACATCTGGACTACTTCTGTTTTGGACTTGGTACTCCTGGTTGGGAAATAAAGTAAAACAATGAAAAAAAACATTGGAAACATAAATTTTTTTTCGTTAGTTCTTGGGGTTTTCATGTGGTTGTAAAACTTCCAGAAGCTTGCAGTAGAGCTCCGTCAGAAAAATATTTAAAATTTGTTTAGAACTGGCAACTCTGAGATAGGCATCCCGTTTTTTTAAGTCTTCCATAAGAGCTAATGCAATTTAGCCCCTTTTTCAAGGTAGTGTAAGGGAATAAACTCTCATATAAAAAAAGACACCAGGGCTTCAAGCTTTCCATAATCGACGAAATAGCACTGTTTCCCTTCAGTTTTATACTTTTATTTGCAACATGAAATCTCTAATCTTGGTGAACCTTAAGCATGAATTTCTAGTAATCGATCCTACACATGTTCTATTTTTGTTTCACATATTCGAGGCCAGTTTTCAGTAAAAAAACATTAACTTTCGTACGGACACAAATTTCTATGTATTTGAATTATTTTTCAGAAAAAAACTCTAAAAGTTTACGAATATTGTTGTGGTTTAAAACCATTATTAATTTTATATCATTATTATTCTAATCTGTTCAGTACTTCATCGTCGTCCTGCTTCTTGTATCAGTCCTACTAGAGGTAGAATCGACTACTAATCCTAAATGTCAGAGGGTGCGTGCCCCGCTGGTCCAATATTTCGTTAAAGTAGTCGACGAGGGAATGGAAACGAATGCTGGTCTGGAAGTAAGGTATATTGTTGTAAATAAAAACAAAAACAGCTACTATTTAACCAATACAATGCCAGCTCGGTCACCGGGGCGAGTCAGGCAGCGTCCGAATCAGTGAAAGTCCCGATAAGTGAAGACATATTTATTCGCCACCTTACTGTCGAATGGAAAATCGGCTGAAGTTTCCCTGTCTCGACAAAGGAATAAAATCGATAGCTGAGTCAGGGACAATAAACAGGAGGACGAGCAACATTCGTCTGCTCGACATTTCGTCTGTATAGTAGCTATTCCCGCTTGGCGGCGCTGCCTTCCCGGCTCTAGCGTTGGGATATAAAGCAGAGGCGCAGAGCTTATGTATAAAAAATGAAAATTCTTGGTCCAATTAGGTTAATAAGGTTACAAATAAATTCCCAACACATTTAAAGAATTCTGATTCTCAGCGAAAAGCGCAGATGCCAGATTTCAGCTCTTTGATACAGCACGAAGAATAACCGTGGTCCTCGTTCCTGCGTCTGTAAGGGAGTGAATCGTCACCTTTTACCCCGTTCCGTCGTCTGTACAAGATGGCAGCCACCATTTTAAGAGCAGCTTTGTTTTTAGTCCAGGCCACTGTCTTCTAGTACACCCATAGACACCTGTCAAGTCACCTGAAACACGAAAAACGTCTGCTAGAAAATCCATGCTACAATCAAGAGGCCTGGACAAAAACAGCTGCGCTTACAATAGTGGCTGCCATCTTGTACAGTATGTGTAACCACTACTCCCTATGGGGGAGATATGAGACGGTTCGCTTCTTTACAGGCGCAGGGACGAGGACCACGGTTTTTCTTCGTGGATACAGAGTTGCAGTTTGGCACAAAGCAACGGTTTATTGCAATCCCAAGATCTCTACAATGAAAGCAAACATTATTACAGGTCAGTACATGGGATAACTTTATAATGTTTGTTGACAGCTCAAAACTGGGCAAGGTAGTTAAACTCTTTCATTTGAGGGAATTAAAACTCACAACTGAAAAAAAAATCCAGCCATATAACCTTGCTTATGTATATGGTTATAATATTACCTGAGAGTAATACTTTTGATAGGTTAAAATAATTGAATAATAACATGTTTATGATGTGATACACTGTCTTAATGCGATTCACATCTTAAAGGAATGCCGATGCAGAGTAGTCAGCGCCACCTATCGACCACTACCAAGTGCCCCCCATTTCTGTTTATAAATTTTGCAGACACAACGTTAAAAAAAACGACCTAGCAGACGAAAGTTGCTCGTCCCCCTGTTTACTGTCCCTGGTTGAGTGTCCCTATAACCGAGCCTAATCACAAAAAATATCTTACTCAATATGGATTTTTTATGATCGTTTGATTTAAAAAAAGAGCGTGCTGTAATACTCCACAATTCCTAACACTGAATTATTCTCAACTTTTGCGAATTAACTGCCATTTCAGCATTTGTATTGTATCAGGATAATTTTAAAATGCAAAACACTTATACCTATATGCAACATCATTGTTTAAAATTGTTATGTTACAATTAATTGACATGTGTTGCACGGGTAGTGAAGCGAAAGAGAATAGATACCTCGATGCCAAATATCAGCAAATAATACATGCCATAAATGTAAAAAGACCACGTATAGGTATACATTTGACATACTAACGAGATTAGTAAATACAAACTTAAAATTTTATAAATGGACAAATGAAGCGTGGAATGTGCGTAATTTAGACATTTTTTAGAAATTTTTACGGAAATACAATCTAGAAATATTTGGCGCCCACCCGCTTAGCTTGGTCAAACTTAAATAAGGTAGGTTTTCTTTATTTGAAATTAAAACATAATAGAAGGGATATGAAATGATCAAGCTTGAGTGATCCAAGTATGAATCAACCTTAAAAACTTTACTTGCTTGGAAAAAAATTAAAATATACACCGTGATTTTTATGCGTGAATTTAAGTTAAAACACTTCCAAAGTTATAGCTTGAATAGTAGATTATGGTTGATAAGATTTTCTTGCATTTAAAAATAAAATCATATATTTTTAACATAAAAATAAATATTATTTTAAATATTACAATCTCGAGGGAAAATCGCTTTAGTGCATCGGCCGTGATTACAATTACGAAGGAAAATGAAGCCGTCATTAAAAGGATGCGTTTCTCATCATAGAATAATTACATGACAAGAATCAATGTAAAAGTTAAGCCGACACGTATCTTTAACGTAAACTATATTATTATCCAGGGAAGATTTTTTTTTTAATTCATAATAATTTAAAATTATTTTTTTGCTTTTGTTCTGGTATTATTACCATCATGATATCGGGTACATTTCATTGCTTATGTAGCTATACTACTTTGTTACATTCGGACCCATCTAACATTTTCTTCTTATTATATTTTTTATCCGTTTTAAATAAAAATTTTATATTTTAATGCTTCAACACTCTTTAAAATAGTTGACAAGTATGCACGATTGGTCTTTCTCTTATATTCAAGCCTGTTCTAAAGTCTTTTGTATTATTATTAGATTTCACACTGAGACATGCACGCTGGGACATATGGCACAAGTAACGAATGACCGAGAAACTCATCAATGCGCCAGTCATTGCCAGATCGGTTAGCAGCCGAATAAACCATTACTTGAACAAAAACAATTAAATCGCATTTAGGCGAGCGCAGCTTTGATTTTCTTAGCCCCGAAATTTCAAATTTATTATATTTTACATAGCTATTTCATCATCATTAGCTAATAGGAGCCGTAAGCCCTGAATAAATATTCTACTAAATGTAAGTTCCGCCGGTCAAGACGGAACACTCCCCTCTATCGCCCTATCGCAGGTGAACACGCTAGCCACTTGGTCGTATGAGCTATTAAAAGGGGACTGCTACTGCCCTTATACTGCTACTGACCATATTCTTGGAGAATGGTAGCTTTGAAAATAATAGCTGTTTAAAAGCTCGTTGAAAGCTACCTTATAGCTACCCGCCTACAAATCCCTTCGCAGCAGCTACTATGAAAATTCAGCTCCATGGATTTGTTTCATATAGCTATCTTTTATTTTACAATTATTAACGACTAAAATGTATAAACCTAATTAAAAGCTATCTATTAGATAAGATAGTAAAGCGAGCTTTTCTGCTCGCGGTTAATAGGATAATT
This sequence comes from Chydorus sphaericus, assembly GCA_030141595.1. Lineage (NCBI taxonomy): Eukaryota > Metazoa > Arthropoda > Branchiopoda > Diplostraca > Chydoridae > Chydorus > Chydorus sphaericus. The sequence continues at coordinate 2,055,341 of CM057927.1, forward strand.
CAGACTTCGCCTGAATTAATCTCAAGAGATTTGGTAGATTTTGGTTAAGGTGAGTTGAATGAAATTGGGTGTATGTAGAATAACAAATGTATATGGATTGATTCGGATAATATTTATAGTGTTTGGCATAGTATAACAAATTCATATAAGCAAGTAATGGGTTGATTAATAGAATCGTCTAGTTTTGGTTACATGTTTTGGTGTTATTTCACTTCTACTGTGACTGTTACAACTGGTGTTATGAATGACGATTTATTTTATATATCCTAACCAAACCTAACCTAGCCTAACCTAACCCATCCCGCGTGCTAATATTTTTCCCAGCACCCTATTTTGATTGGGTTGTTACCCTACCTTGATTGGGTTGTTACCCTACTTTGATTGGGTTGTTACCCTACCTCGATTGGGTTGGTAAATGGTATGATGGTGGTATTTTTGTTCAATGGTATTCTTTTGAATTGTTTTTGCGAATATTACTATTTAATATATATATAATATTATATTCGTAAATGGTTTCATTGAATAAATTTATTGGATGATACATTTCTTTGGCTACATAATATATTGAAATATGCGTCATGCGAATTTAAGGCATACTATATTTTATTAATCAAAGACACTGATATTTTGTTATCTACTGATTGGTAAGCTTAAATAGAATATTATATCGATAGTAACGTCAATTTAGTTAATTTTTTACACACATAGGAATATTAGCATCAATGATCGATTAATTATATTTTTAGGGCAAATTTGTAGATAAGATTTTAGTAAATGTTCTTTTAAATGATTTAGTTATTTAATTGGTTTAAAAATAAAATAAAATAGCGGGACAATGTATTAAATAAATAGTGTAAATAAATTAAGTATATATTTTTTTAAATGTGAAGAGCGTGAATACTTGAATATCATTGGAAGTGGACTCATCTAGGGGCTATTTGGGTAAATACTTTGATACCATTAAGTGAGAGTGAATATCAGATTGAATGGCAGAGGCTCTTCAATGCCATGGTGCCCATGGATGTAGCTAGAGTGAATATTAGATACTTTTGAAGGCAGAGTGAATGTTGCATGGAACGCCAGAGACTCTTAAAGGCGGAGTGAATGTTGCATGGAATGGCAGAGGCTCTTGATCAACTATACTGCATGAACAACATGGGCATAATGTTGCACAACATTCGCTCATGCATGAAGACAGTTTAAAGTCAAATAAGATATCTGCTGAAACATTACAAGGGAAATAAAAAAAAAACATTATTTAAACGATCCATGTACATAACATTTTCTCAAAACGTACCTTATTCACACCGTAAATACTGAACGAAATTCTCATGACTACAAAATACACATGATGACTACAAATTACATGATGTTTACGTTACGATGTTTACGTACACCACGTAAATACAGTAGAAGCCATAGGGTAGAAGGAGGTAGAAGTCAAGCAGACGAACGAAAAACAAAATATGGTTGCTAGGTAACGGATTGATGCTAACTTGCCGGTATTTATTAATTATCTTTATTCAATACCTTTAAGTCTAATTACGATGAAAAGTAAAAATAGGATAATTATGTGCCGGAAATTCCCTATCGAATGGACTATAACATATCTTTGGGAAAAATCCCAGATCGTCAGAAACAGCACGCACAACTATTTGCCGGAGGGGTCAGAAAAAGTTGGGATAGACTATATACTGCTGTGTAGGATTCATATATGCCCACAAAGGGAAATGCATAGAGGGGAAATGACATATTAGGCTCGCTCGCTCGCAACCCCGCGCTTTTTTGAATAAATAATTAAATCGAAGAGCGGAATACAAACAACACATACTTTTAAATCTACCTCTCTTTTGTAAGAAATCCAGGCCCAGCGTTGCCAAACAGTCAAATTAAAATAGATAAATATTGGAAATGTTTTTTGTAAAAACAAATCGTTTTTATTTTCTTGTTCTCATCTCTGCCAAATTCTGAATCGAATGAGCTATTACAAAAAGAAATCAATTCAGCCATTCTTTTGATATCGAAATGGAGAGGAGGACAAAAAATAAAATCTCAAACCTCAAATTGAGTCCCCGAAGAGGTTTACCAGCGCCATCTAGCGGTAAAATTTCCAACGACTGGATTAAAAGCTCGCCCTTCGGGCTCGCAATAAACTAGGTTTCGCCGCTAGAAGCTAAGACGCAGCTATCTAAAAAAAAAAGAGACCTAGGCATCATAGTTAAATTTTTGTAAGGGAAACTAGATGAAATCCAGAAGAAAAATTGTTATGTGTAGGAATGCTCTTCATTTGCTTCTTTTCTGGTAGTATTAATTCAATTAAGTTAATTAATTATTGAAACAGATGTTTCGTTAACTTGTTGGTATTTAACTTGGCGGAACCTGTAAAATACAGGGAAGTTAGATAATCACATTGGCAAAAGCAGAACAAGTAATTTAAAAAAAAAACAAGATGAAAAAGAAATGAGGGAGACCCTTACTCATATAATACTTATATAATATACTTAAACTACATTACACTATACTATACTTTTAGTATTTGAAGCTGATTTACGAAAAAAAAAGTTTAGAAAAACCTACATGTTTGTGGTAGCCTATTCATTTTGTTTTATCTTTTTCAAACATTTTCCCTTTCAAATGCAAAATTTACAAAACATACAATTTTTTAAACGATATAACTATTTTTCTAAAACCTAAAAAAGCATGGGACGGTTAGAATCAGGATTTTGAAAAAGAATGTTCTGAAAGCATGTGCTGATTCATAAAAAAACAGGAATAGCTACTAGATTTATAATTTTATTTTATTTCTTTTTTTATGCTTGTAGTATATAAAATATCATGCCATAATAGGAAAATGCTGTCAAATCATTGTGGATTTTTAGAAATGTCTCAACCATTTTTTTCAGAATATTTCCGCACGTTTTCAGATTCGATTTTGAATTTTATTTTGCTTAAATAAATCAATAATTATACTTAGCAGACTCCTTCATATTTGATGAATTGTCAGTATACCAAGTAGCCTCGGCCTTGATGTCCCAAATAGCCTCTCTGCACCTGCTCACCCATTATAACCTTAATATCAATAAAACTAAAAGAGATAGAAAAAACTTAGTGTACAGCAAAAATAAAGTAAATTAAATTTATTTTTCAACTGCCTATCTCGTTTTGTGTTGCATTATTTGTTTTGTTTTGTAACCCAGCGCCGTTAGCATCCCGTTACCTAAAATTGTGCCTGCGGTATAAGAAGTAATGAGTGCCGTTTCTTAAATCAACAAGCCTGGACAATCAATTTGGTTTCTCTTTCAATTTTAATATGAACTTCGACACAATTAGTTTAAATGTATTCCATACAAGAAAAAAAAAACGTTTTGTTGCTTTTAAAGTTCAAAATGGAGGTCAACTTCAAAAAGGGAATAAAAAGTAATACGTTAAGTAATATTTGAGAGTAATTAGGTAACAGTAGGGGTAGACTATAGATTATTGGTGGTAAAGTAATTAGAAAAAAAATAATGTCTTTATTCTTATGTCAATATTCACTATTTCAATGTTTAACAAATTAATTAAAACTTTTTTTTCACGAATAAAAGGTGCTGATAGTCGTCTAAAATAACTCAGAATATACTTATTATTTTGATCTAATACATGTTTATTCTATTTCAGTATTAGTATAGATGTTAAGTAACCTTTATTTGATTGGAAAGAGAAGAGGATAAGAGAAGAATGTATCCCTTTCTTGTTATTATGAAGAGTAACATTTAATAAGCCTATTTGACAGCAGTTGGTCAGCGTCGAAGTATTTTACACGTCGTCACAATAGAAGCTCAGTTCACACGGATGCCGTTATTAAATAAATAACGACATTTTGTTGCTGCGCTCAGTAATAAATTGCTGTACAGTACACTCCAAGGCCGTATCAATAAATTTAGTGTGTAGTTAGGTGTGGTTTTCCCAAGAAGCTCAACAAATGTCAGTTGATTTCGAAACCTAATTTTCATTTCTTAAAATTGAAGTCAAGCAGTACAGCACTTTCCCGAACATACATTGCTTACATAATGTACTAATTATATAACTGAGATTATTACGTAAATTCAAGGTCACTGTAGAAATGTAGGCCATCATCAATTAACGTAACTATAAACAATATAATTTCATTAAGCCTATTAGCTATAATATCCAGGTCAAGTTGAAAGTTGTGACTCTATACGATACCTATTTTATAATTGGTTCATCATTTCATTAAGAAAAGCTTTATATGGAAATGTATGGTATATGGTATGTGTAGAAGTTATGTAAAGAATTTTATAAATGCAGCAGTGATTGATCGTTTTTTATGAATCGAAAACAAGACAACCTTGAATTAGAGCTCGGTTCATTTCTTTATTGTTACATACGATTTTTAAGTATTATGTAAATTGAAATATGCATTCAATTAAGCCTGTAGGCACATACACAACCTATAACTCAATTCCAACTGTAGGTATTTACTTCATTTTTAATTAAATGATGATGAAGCTATTCCAATGTAATTCTTGATTGATTATATAATTGTTATATAAGAGAGAGAACCTTGAATTAGTATTCGTTTCCTTTCATTCAACTTTGAGCTATTTTGCGCACATTATTAATTACTGTTATATAATATGTCGAATAAAGACGAGCATGCTGATAACAGAAAACTAGCAATACTAAATTCAATTGGTATGTTGCTATTTTTATCGCAATAATGATGCTGGTGATTATATATATTCCAAACAGGAAATAAAACAACCATGAATAATGCATTTCCCCTATAGTTTTTACATGATTTTTAGAATTACTATTTAAATAAACTAACTAAAAACTGTCTAATATTTAAATGTTGAATAATGAAATATTTTTTATGAATACTATAGCCAATTTTTCTTTTACATTTAGGCCATTTGAGTGGCCTTTTCTTAGTTATAGCTACTTGCATTTCATGGTGATTTATCAATCCGAGTTAGGCCTAGACGCCTAGTTGATTTCAAGCTAAGTTGCACCCATTCGTAAAATTAATTCACTTAGTATATTAATATTAAAACATTAAATTTTGTATTGCCCGAATTATATTATATAGATTATATAATTGTTATGTAACATTAAATGGAATAACCTTGTAAGATTTGTATTTGTCTTGATTGGTTTTGACTTAAGTACAGATTTATAGATTTTTATTCCTATTTCGTAATATAATGAATGAAATTCTAGTTTAAGCTATTCAAAGAATTTTGTTACGAGCGAAAATATAGGTTGAAACCAGTACTAGATTAACAGTTTTAATCAAAATGTTGAAACGATTTCATTTTAAAAAACAATGTTACGTCATCATCTAATTCTATATATGAGCGCGAGGAGGAAAAGGCGCGGCCTTGAAGCGTTTTATATTTCTTTAATAATCGACACGTTCCGAAGAACTAACGGGAAAGTGATGATTATGTAATACACGCTCCTTTGGCTCCAGGTGATGCCCATATTTTATTTATAAGATATAATCGTTCGGTTGGTTGGTTGGTTTTTTATTCTCCTCTTATCTCTCTTTGACACGGAACTTTTTTTTTATATATATGTGAAATAAATAATTGAGTGTGTCTATTATTTTTATTCATTCTACACTTCTTGAAATGTGTGTCAATGGCGAGTTAGAGAAATAGAGAGAGAGAAAAGGGTGAGCAACAGTATATTCCAGCTCCACCCATTCCCCCAGCGGAAGAAATAATACTTGAGAATTCAAAAAAAACTGGTTTTATCCTAGAGCTATAGCCACCCGAACGATTATGACATTCGAACCACTTACATGCAGATTTCGACATTTACATGAATTAATAATATGCAAATCTCTTTCTTTGAGATAAAAACAGTGAAATGTATGTCAACTGTGACACAGCGAAAAAATTTATATTAATAATCTTTTTTTTTGCGGTGTTCCGATAAAGGAATAAAGAAAGAAAACGGGTTACATTGATTTCAAGTCCGGATAATGTTTTATATTATTCTAATTCACAAACAGCATCAATAATCGAGCCTGATGCGAGTCAAGGTCTGTGTATAGACCGCCACTTTGATTGCTCTACATTAAACTAAGAGTGCAAATAGAGATATCAATGAAAATAATACAATAACTCGTCCTCCAACTGCCCCCCTGTCAATCAGACAGGATATTGGCGCGTTTTCAAAAAATTTCAAAATTCGCGCTTATTTATTGTATTAAATTAATAATAAAAGTAGAGTAGATAATGAAATCATTGAAATGATTTTATTGCATAATAGTTTTTTATTTTCTTCACAGACAATAGTAGTTATTGCGAGAGAACAATAGCTGCTGCTGCTCCTGATTTACAGGACGACGATGGTCGCCGACCTTGCCCTCATTTCCAGCGCTTTTCTCCCCACTCTGCGTCTAAGAAGCTTTTATTCATTGACTGCATCACGTCCAGTCCTACTTTGATTTGAATCCATTTCAATTTATATGTTAAATCTCTATGCATTAATTTATTCTACAAATTTAAACAAAACAAAAAAAAGTGAAAGGGTTTATGTATACATATACAATAATTATAGTTTTCTAACTTTGATTATCAAGTGTTATGGGGATAATTTCCTAATTTTCTTTATTTTATTTTAAAGATAGCATAAGCGAGACTTGACGACTTTCCGCGCTAAACCCTCAAGGACGTATGCGCATTTCAACACCGCCACTTTAATTCGTTTAATCTCCGTCTCAAATGCACTCTAGCTATGTGTGTTGTATACACTCTCGATGAAAGTGAATTGCGCACACATGCAGCGCGTCCCACTTTTTTTTTATGCATCGGAATTCACCGGCTGGCATCACAAAGTGACACCTCCTAAACACCCGCTATTTAGGCCATCACAACACATGAGATATGGCTCATGAAGTTTAAGGAACGCGCTAAAGATGCTCGGCATCCCGAATAAGTGAATGACTTTGAAATACCATAAGATATGCCTGGAATTTAGGAAAGTTAGCGCTAAAGATGCCGGGCATCCCGCATATGATATGACATTGATATCGCAATAAAGATGCTCGGTAAACCGAAACAGATAAAAAAAATAAAAATCAGAGTCTATTAAATATAAGGGAAAAAAGTGGATGACATTGAATGGCGCAATAAGGTGTTGCGCTGCACGTGCGCTAGCTGGTGTATAGTACGCTGACCGCGCTTCTGGGTTAGTCGGCTCCCCCGCAGCAGTTAATAAGGGCTAGGGCACGCGCCGACGGCCCTCGCAGTCCAACGAGGACGTCCAAAGTAGCAACTTGTCCCCTCTTTTTTTTCTCTATTTCATTTTACAAGTGAATTACAGAATTAAAAAGTGTTGAATTAATGGAAGTGGAAGAAGTGATTTCATCTCTCAATGAGGATGTCATCCTGGAAGAGCAAATACCAGCAGAGCAGCAAGTAGGAGCGGCGTCACTTTCAACCAATCGGAAAGTGAGCACCGGTTCAATTACCGCTCGAAATCGGAAGAAATCCCGCAGGATGACTTTAACTCAATCCATCAGCTCTATTCAGGATGACCAAAACAACAACAATAACGAAGTCAATAACAAGCCTGAGGTATGTTTATAACCTGATTTTTGTTTGGTTCATTTCACGCTTGTCAACCTTGAATTACAATCTCATTCATTATTCGGTTCGATATTATTTTAAAGGATGACCGACTTAGTATGGCAACATCTCAATCAGAAGTCATTCCGGAACGTAAAATCAGCCGGATTTACAGCATGTTGCAGTCCATCCAGGCGACTTTCATTCATCAGCAGCATCATCAGAATCCGCCCACTCTTCCACCTCACCAGCCTCTGGTAGAGAGCCCCTCTATAGGTCGACAGCAGCTGTTGGCCATGGGTCAGAGCCAGGAATCCTTGCTCCTATTTCCCGCTTCAAATCCGGCCACACCGAGACTCAAGAATCCAGTAATGGATAGACTCAACCGGTTCGGCTCCATCAACAGCTGGGCCGGATCTGAATGTTCGGATGTGTCCAGCACTACCACCACCAGCCTCTCCCCACCACCCCCTATGATCCATGCTGTACCTTACCACAAAGACGGATGGTAAAACTTAACGTTAATTTGTCTTTTAACCTAGATTTAGTAATTGTTTTAATTCGAAATAAAAAGGCGGGAAATGTATATTGCATAATAATCAAGGTCTTCGTTTATAAGTTGGCTAATGATGTTTTTCCTTTTTACATTTTTTTTATTCTACCGTTGTCATCATCTTATTACCACGGGCTATGAAGGACGTCATTGTTCATCGTGGGAAGTTCGACCTACGCCCAGCTTTTGATCGTCGTCTGCATAGTGTCGGCCCTCTCCGAGGTGGTCACTCACAACGTCCCTTTCCTCTTCTTCGAGGTCAGTACTTTTTGAATAATATGTGTGCTACATTCACCTCTACAAAGGTCGTTCATCGCAGGGTTCTTAAATCAATGAAATATATAGAAAAACGCCCTTACCAGTAATACTACGACACGTCCGTGTTCTCATTTTTTGGCTATAGCTTCTCTGTAAATGTATATATATATATGTAAACGTATACTTTATTTTTAAACCGATGATCGAGTCACGTAGCATTTGATACGGATCAATTGAATTGTTCGATTTTTATTCTTATTGTATATATATGCGTGTTGGATCTATCAATCAAGAAACCGGTTTTCATGGATAAAGGTTATATATAAATATACCTCACGTATTGAGTATCAAAGCAAGAAAGAAAAGGGAAAGTGAATTTGTTGAATTGAAATCGATCGGATCAATGGAAATGCTAGACATTGCAGAATTTGAGGTCTAGGGCGAAATAGATAAAAAATGTATAACAATTGATGTGCATCTTATTCATTTCTAAATAGGTCAATTATATTAATCATAAACTAAAATTGCTTCAAAATTTTAAGATTTATATACTTTGTATCTATTAAACGGTTCAAGCGTGACTGAAATGGCCCTCCTTATTAATTTTGAGTATCACTATTTATCGAAGCTCATTGAGTTGCAATGAATAGCCTTATTAACACTTCATCGGCTTTTGTCAAGGTTATAGTTTTTATCAACGTTTATCAGTCCCCGGGGACAACAATAAAATGGATATCGTTTCACAACTTGGTATCATATTTTTAATGTGTGGTTCTAGCAGAGCAATAAAACCTTCCCATTTTCTATTCAAAATATTGCCACATTTCGAGAAAAACCCTTTTTATTTCTACATCTAACCGTTTTGCCCTTCAATATAATTGTGCACACAATTACTTTCAACTTTTAGAATATATGAAAGCATACGATTTTACTCTTTTTCATTTAATTTAAAAACCTCAATTTTATTATAGGGATTTTTTACCTATCTCTACTCCGTTTCAATCCTTTTCTTCCTCTACGTCTTCGGCTATTTGCTACGCTCTAAAAGGAGGAAAGAGGCTAAGAGGCGTCAGCGTAAAATGAGTAAGTGGGCCAGAGCGGCCGCCCTAGCTCAACAGCAGCAGCTGCAAAAATCTGCAGATGCTGCTTCGTCAAGTACTTCGGTCGTTATGGACATGGAAGATGACGGGGTTGTCGTCACTCCCTCGGCGCACAACAATCGCTTTATAAGCAGTTTCAAGAATTCTTTCTCACGCCGGCGTGTGAGTCGGGACCTGAGCGGAACGGCTACTCCTTCTGATCACAAAGGACTTCAGTGGACGCCTTCGTCCCTCACGTTGAACGTGGTGGACGAATCTGCCGTGTCCTACGCCATGAGTGGTGCCAACATTATCCGGGGTGGTCGTAGCGTGACGATGAATAGGCATCCGACCGGTGGGGTCATCAAGAACCGGAAAATGAAAGTGTCGGATAATGAACATAGCCATGGAAGCTTTTTCCTAAGAGCAGGAGCCGTCGGTGAGATACTGAGCGATTTTCGGTTCATTAAATAAAAAATAATAATTGTTTTTTACGTACTAGCTTTTGGATTGGGGACTATGATTTATGATGGACTGGAATTTGGAGCTTTTCTAGAAGTGCCACCTGAATCGCCATGCTTTGCCTTACTGAGAGGATTGAACCCGATCCTTCATGCCTCATTCGCTTTCCTTCAGATGTACTTTATCTTCGTATCAGCTCGAGTAATTATGACTATAGTAATAGGAACTAATTGACGGGAAAATAAATCTAAATTTATTTTTTGCATTAGTTAAACATTCATAAATTCAAAGTGGTCGCCCGATTCGGTTTGATGCACTGCTTAGCAACAAATGTCTGTGTCTGGGTTCGCACCTTGGTCCGAGAATCCTTAAAAGAGATCAACGGTCACTACCATCACTACGAAAAGAAGCACAAGGCATTGACCAAAGCTGCGTTGGCTGCCGCCGCCGCAGCATCTGCAGCTGCTAGCAACGCGACTACAACCATTGGTAATGTTACGACAACCATCGTTAATAGCGTGGAGTCCATCATCCAACAGGTCCTCGAGGATGTGGCAAGCAGCAGCAGCCCTGAAGAATCAACTATTATTGATTTCAGTTAGTCTTATAACAACTTTCTCCTTTTTAACTTTTAATCCAATACCATACTTAGATAACTGCTTAAATTTAGTGAATGAAACGATTATGGAGGCATTGACATCGACATCAACGGAGGAACCAGAGCATGAGCACCCTCAACAAAGTCTCTGGGAGTTAACGGGTAACATTTCCTGTGGTCGCCGTATCTTTCTTGGTGATGTTATCATGGATGCTGCTCCTTTCCTCTATCCTTTCCTCATCGAATACTCTTTGATCGGGGCAGCCATTCTTTACGTTCTTTGGGCTCACATTGGACTCAATCCAAAGTAATTATTATGTTTCTTTCTTTGTTTTTTGCTATACCAGCCCAAAAAAGCACTGTTTCGACTACCACCTTGTGTCAGCAAAAACAAGCTTTTGATACAAAATTGTGCCACGTGTTAAGAGAACTGAAGGTTTTCGGATAAGAATGAGCCATAATTAAAATGAACCAGTTATTGGTGGTTTTAAATATCTTGAGCAAAAATATTATGCGTGGCAAAATATCCAAAATGGACACGAAACGAGCTTTTTAATGGGGGAAAAGATTCAAACGAGGGTCACATGCACGCATTTAACACTGAACGGATCAACACATTTTACATTGCTTGACATCAGAAAAGGACAACTATTTGAGAGGGAAAAAAATGAAATAACTAACTTGATTAAAATGCTCAAGTTAAAAACTAAATCCTGTTCCAATTATCCTTTTGATAAGACATTCTTAATAAACGAAATGGCTTTTAATTGATAGGTACAAGGAAGAATATCACACCCAAGACCAAGGCGCTCTAACACCTCATAGCAAAGCCCACCAGTTGAGAGTGGACTGCATGGGTGCTTCTAAAGGACTCTTTTTCGGCCTCTTCTTCCTCACCGTTTCTCTGCTCAGTTTGGTTCTATTTTTTGTATTTGCTCCGCAGCAGGAGCTCCGAAGGCTTGGACTCTTCCTTGCCGATGCAGCTCACTGTACTCTACTTCTCGTTTCTCTGATTGCCATGGCTATTGGAGCGTACCGTGCAAGAGATTTACAATTCCATTCCGATCACCAGGAAGAGTTGGGGAATATTCTTTTAAGGGTCTCTGCCATTGGAATCTATGCATACTCCCTCTTCTCGATGATTGCTGGTGCTCTGACTCCAGAGACAACCGATGAGCCACCTCTTTTGGTGCTAATCAACGGTCTTTTATCTCTGATAGAGGTATTTAGTGCTTTGGGATACAAGTTTAAAATTTTAACCATTTCGTTATTAAATTATTATTTGTTTTTCCAGGTTACAGCTCAGATGATATTTATCTCTGATATGTCAAGACGTAAAGTAAGTAACAATGAACAGGATAGCACGAAACCGGGACGCCAGACTGTCACATTTCTACTAATAAGTAATCTGACGCTCTGGCTTGTATACACTTTTGAGATGCAGAAAGTGGAAGCGAATCCGGTTCAGGTAAATTTTTATGGATTTCTTCCATGGGCTATAGTTCAGAGGATCACGCTTCCTCTGTGCATCTTCTACCGGTTCCATTCCGCCATTGTTTACGCCGAAATATGGAAGAACACGTATCGTTACACTGGTCCAGCTTCTTCTGAACATAATCTTCATAATAATCACACACCACTGTCTCACAGTTTTTCTTCCGTTTCCCAGCGACGTTGAAAAAAATAACGAGCCGTTATTATTCTTGTTCATAATCTCTCAGCTTTTTTTAATATACCAATGATGATTGATTATATTTATTACACATAATATACGGGATTTTTAGGGACTTTAAATGTGTTTTACTTTTGTTTTTAGTAATATTACTATATAAAAAATAAACTACTCTTGATAACCCAAATATTAAAAAAATTATACGATGAAAAGCCAAAAAAAAATTGTTTTAGGCTCGTTTTAAACAATGTCATATGGAACTTACAATAGTTAAATACCAAACAGGTTATTCGTTCCTTTTCAATTATTTCACTCGTTGTGGAATGCAGAAGCGTTTCATTTTGATATAAAAAAAGTAATATATTTATACCACCCATGAATGATGAATTTATCAAAACGTCAACCAGTCAGTGACCTTACTCAAATTGTTCAATGACCAAAGACCACAACGCAAGACTGAATCACCAAATGTATATATTTTCTTTCAGTCATATAGTCACATGCTGTTTCAAACAATACCGTGAGTCTTATCCTAATACCGGTTGCGTTGCTTGTTTTCGAGCAGCAACCGGTTTCCAAGCATACATAAAGTCACCATCATGAAAAGAGGAAGAAACTCTGAAAACTTAGTCATTGTTACTCGATCCAGTTGAGTGTTGGTCCACAGCAATAATGCCACCGAGACTAAAAAAGATTCATTTACTCACTTCTCTGTTTTTCGCAGTTTTTCTTGCTTTTAACTGGATTGGATCACTAACAACTACAGTTAATCATGGTAAAATTGCTCGTCATCATGTCAAACGCTCTATCAGATCAACTTCAATCGATGAGATTGTCAAATCAAATACAATTGATGAGACAACAACAAGACCTCATTACCTTAGATCGAAAACTGCCCACAAAGTGATCATCCCCCAGCAACCTTGTGGATACGAGGTAAGTTTTAGTTAAGTAGATTTAGAAAAGTATTTTTTTTTAAGTTGATGAGTAATATTTTAAAATTGATAGAGTTGCAATGCAATCAATCCTGATTTGATCAACGTTCATCTTGTGCTTCGTAGGTGTTTTACTTTTTCATAATGGTTTTCAAAATATAATTTGTAGAATTTTATTCAGATTCTCACAATGATCCGGGCTATTTGAAAACAATTGAACAGTACTATTGGGGAACTCACACAAAAGAATTTAAAACAAATCATGATGATGCCCACGTTGAAAAAATTATCAGCAACGTTATTAGAGAATTGCTCGTAAACCAAGAGCGGAGGTTCATGTACGTGGAAATGGTCTATTTTTCGAAATGGTGGCAGTATCAGACAGAGAAAGAGAAAAAGATTGTTATAGACTTAGTTAACAGTGGTCGATTGGAATTTGTCAACGGCGGATGGTGCGAAAATGATGAGGCAACCACTCATTATTCTGATATCATCGATCAAATGTCTCTTGGATTGAGGTTAGTCTCTTTTTTCATTAATATTTCAATTATTTTTAACATTTCAATATATGGTAATTTTATTTGGTAATATAAATATCTTAATGTATACGCTCATAGATATGATAATTAACGTTAGTAAAATTCTTATTTCAAACCAAACTTATGGAATTTGGGAATAGAATCCTTTTTTAGTGCGTCTTAACAAATATATTTCGAGTTTATATACATGTTAATATATACATACTGTATATTTTCAAAACAGGTTTTTAAATGAAACCTTTGGGAAGTGTGGTCGTCCGAAAATCACTTCGCATCTAGATTCGTTTGGTAGTTCCAGAGAGCAAGCTTCTATCTACGCCCAAATGGTTCATCATATAATTTTATTTGGCCATGCATAATAAAGTTTGATATCTTTGACATCACATTTTAAAAGGGTTACGATGGATTGATAATTGGTCGAGTGGACCAATTTGAAAAACAGCAAAGGATCCATGACAAAACTATGGAAATGATATGGTCTGGTAGACAAAACTCAGGCGTTGATGGAGAACTATTTACTAGCGTTACGTTTAATATTTTCAATCCTCCGATTGGTTTTTGTTTCGATAATTTTTGTGGAGATGAACAGCATTCTCCACCAATTAATGGTAAGTTCTATAACATCAAACTTACTAATAATCGAATTTTAAATTGTAATTTCTGATTAATTGTAGATGATAAAGACTCAAAAGACTACAATGTAGATAAGAGGGTATATAAATCAATAAGAATTAAAGAAGAGGAGGTCATAATAAAATCATTTATATTATAGATCAATGAGATTCTGGCTTACAGCAAAAGGCAATCCGAACTGTTTGCTACCAACAACATCATGATTTTCATGGGAAGTGATTTCACATATAATGACGCAGAAGTTTGGTTCTCCAACATTGACAAGTTAATCAAGTACGCCAATGAACAGCAGAATAATGGAAGTCGACTTAATTTCTTGTACTCGACTCCTGCCTGCTATTTCAAAGCACTAAACGATGCCAAATCTGACTGGACATCCAAAACTGGAGACTTCTTACCAATGTCTTATGGAAAACAAATTTACTGGACTGGATTCTTCACTTCTAGACCTTCGTTCAAATACATGATTCGTCAAGGAAGCAGCATTCTTCGAGTAATTTCAAATTATTAAATAGTTTGAACCTGTTTCAAAACTTTAAATTTAATTGCAGAGTTGCAAACAAATGTCGTCTGTCCTTTTTTTGAGGGACGCTGAGAATCTAGGACAAATTAGAGTTATGAACGAAGCCATGGCCTTAATGCAGCACCATGATGCCATTACTGGAACAAGTAAACAGCACGTCATAGACGATTACTACTTCAAACTCGACAAAGGGATTGCAGAGTGCCAGAAAACCCAATCTTCTTACTATCAGTTGGTTTTTATAACCAAATTTTGTTGAGACAGTTACTAAATATTTAATTACCACGCAGGAGAGAGTTGGCTAAAGAAGATTACGTTCTTCCACCAGTTACATACTGCCAACTGAACATGAGCCAATGTGATGCAACAGAACGTAACTCAACATTCATCGTTAATATTTACAACTCTCTACCGAGAAGCATTGACAAATACATTCGAGTCCCTGTTAGTATGACGAATATAACCAGTTTTCGAGTTCTGGATCCAGAAGGGAAAGTCATTCCCTCGCAATTAGTTCCTATTCCAAGCTTTGTCTTGAATTTACCAGGGAGAATCTCATCAGCTACTCGAGAACTGGTTTTCTTCGCTGCAGACGTACCGCCCTTGGGCAGTAAGTCGTTTTATGTGGGGCCATCAATGGATGGGTCAAAAGAAAGTACTGCTGAAGCTTCTGAAGAAAGAGAAAGGAGACCTGAATCAGATGAAACTGTCACCAATGATGTAACTTTTTAAATGTTTCGTTGGAATAATATGATTTGGTTTTGATGATCTTTTTTTTTATTAACAGAAAATGGGAGTTGTTATTGACGGAGGTACTGGACTCTTAAAAACAGTTATTTTCAAAGAAGGCAAAAAGATCCAATTAGATCAAGACGTATTTGTTTACACTGGTACTCGTGGAAATGGCTGTTTTACAGAAAACATTGCTTCGGGTGTCTACATGTTTCATCCATTAAATAAAAGCTCAGCTTTACCAGTCAGCGAATCCACGAGGATCCAAGTTTCCATATTTGAAGGCGAACTCGTCCAGGAAATACACCAAATCTTTAACGATTGGGTTGCCCAAGTAATTCGACTTTACAAAGGTCATGAACATTTAGAAATTGATTGGGTCATTGGTCCGATTCCTTCAGAGTAAGCATTTCTATTTTTTAATTATAAAATAAAATTTAACAAATATAAAATGCAATTTTTATAGTGATGGGACGAGTAAAGAGATTATTAGTCGGTTTTCAACCGATTTCGAAACTAAAGGAGAATTCTACACTGATGTAAACGGTCATCAAACGGTTAAGAGGAAAACCAACCCCAGTGGAGATGAACCAGTGGCTTCCAATTACTACCCAATCACCTCCCACATTTCAATCAACGATTCTAAAAATCATTTAAATATTCTAACCGATCGTGCACAAGGTGGAGCAAGTATATATGATGGTGAATTAGAGTTAATGCTCCACAGAAGACTATTAAGTATGGATCTTTGCCAAATGAATGAAACTCTAAATGAGAAAGCCTACGGTCAAGGGCTGGTCGTAAGAGGAACTCACCAACTCGTCTTTTCGTCAAATTACAAAGATAAAGTTCAAGAAATGTACGCAGCTCCACAGATTTCATTTATACCAACTTCATTGTCGTTCAAGAAATGGTCAACACGATTTAGAACAAAAGTATTTTAATAATTTTTAAAAATACTTAATGTTTTACTATGATTACGCTTTTCTTACAGCAATCATTCTTGAGGAGCTCATTACCAAAAAATGTTAACATTTTGACATTCGAGCCAATTCCAAACAAAAAACAGTATCTTTTAAGAATAGAGCATATTTATGATGCTGACGAGCATTCTACACTCTCAGATCCAGTCACTGTTTCGTTAAAAGTAAGTAAATAATTAAGAATCGCAATGTATTTAAACCGATAGTTTATTTTATCTCTTATTCTATAGGAACTTTTCGCTGACTATGAAGTGAACTCGATAGAAGAGACAACTCTGGATGGAAATCAATTTAAAAGAGATGTTAAGAAATTGTCTTGGCATAGAAAAAGAGTCAGCCAAGAAAACAAATCATTGGTTGATTTAGAACAAATTGAATTGAGTCCTTTAGAGATTCGAACTTTTATTTTATCTATTATTCCAAAATTGTGATGACATGTATACCTTTTACGTATTAGCTGTTTAAAATAAAATGTTAAGAAGGGCTATACTTTGCGTTTTAAAATACTTATTCGTTATTTGTAGAATAAATGAATTGAAACAAAAACAAACATTAATGGTTAGGTTAATTTTAAATTCTTAAGAGAAAATGAAAAATCTATTTTAACGAATCTCTGTTTTAGTTTTTTATTAATTTATTGTAAGCCCATTCTGGAGTAGGCCTACTCTTTCGTGCAATATTTTAAGGCTAAGTGAAAGATTGAAAAAAAAAAAAATAAAATAAAGAGATATCTATCAATACGATAAATCAAAGTGCCCTTCAATTTCAGCTATCATAATTGACTGGAGTGCACATAAAGAATGCAGCAATCGTTGATAAAATCAAATTTATTTCATTTCCAGTTGATTGTAAATTTTCCATCACTTCAAAGTTTTAAAAACATTCTGGTCATTGATATCAAACTCATTAAATTGCATAGTTTATACATAGGTATAAAAAACCAGTTTGGATCAGTATTCAACAGTCAGATCTTTGATAACGAAGCCTTCTGGTGATGCTTTCTTGCACATTGCATCATCCCTCCACCATTTTTTAATATCAGAGTAAGATTTGCGGGTTGACGTCCTTTCAGGGTCGTGTAGGGCGGCGCAGAGGCTGCAGAAGTACTTGTAGCTCAACCCTTCAAAGATATTACCATCGATTCTATAATGAGGCCTCCACCAAAAGTACTCGTTGTACAGAGTATCGTTCTTATCCAACAGATTCATGTAATCAGCCAGTTGAGCAGCAGATTGGAAATCCAAAGCGTTGATAAAAGAATGCGGCGGTGCCAGTTTGGCGTGATTACCGTGAACGTCCATTACTATCGGGATCATGGAATGTCGCATCGCATTGGTAAACCTTTCAGGCATCCAGTCGAGGCAGAGAGAGTTATCAAAAGCGATAAAGAATTTGTACTTTTCGCCCGCCATTTTGAGACAGTATTCAGTCTCCTCTTCTTCTCTCTTAAGAACGAAATCGTGGAAAGCGCACGTCATATTACCACAAACACCATAATGGTCGATCTCGATACCATTCTGACGTAATTGCTTAATCATCTCCTGTCGGCCAGAGTAAATGTCGTGACAGTTGCTCTCAAAGAAAGCGGCCATTTTCGTCTTTCCAGCCGCATAGTTTGTCGGAGGTTCAGCGGTATTGAACTCTTCCAAAAGCCGGTCGAAAACTGCCTCGGTCGGGTGGAGTGGAACACTGCCGTTCGGTTCGATATAAGTAAAGGGATGAACGATGTCCGAGTCCCATCTGTACGTCATGGTCCAGTTGAATCCAGCAGCGGATATGGTGGACCAATACGACTTGAAAGATGGGGAATAAAGTCGACGTAGAACTGGAGGTTCGTAACTGAAGAAAATGTATCGCTGATCTGGGGATCGTTCCTATATGCAATAAAGAATTATATATTTTATACATTTTAATGGTCATTTAATATGGTAATTTCATACTTTTGGAATATCTGAACTGTTCCAATGGTGCTGATTGAAAATGATCGCATCATAACTTAAGATGTCGGATCGATCCTCGCTGGTTTCGCACTGCCAAACAGGACATCCTGCTAGTTTATACCGATCTTTTCCTACTCCAACTCCGTAGTTATGATTCTTCTTACTTAGAGGGAAGTTGTTCATCGTGTTCCAGTAGAGAATCTTTTTAAAAGGTTTCCTTTCGTAGGCCCCATGAGGTACACCCCTTAACTGCCTATCCATGATCTCATAGAGCTCTGGTTCTCTTCGATCTTTAGCAGATGAAGATGTGATGTAAGCAAGCATCATCTGCTCTAAATGAGTTTCTAATTGGTGGTGGTGCTGAATTGGAGGTTTGGGTAAATGCTGCTTCATGAATTCACTCACTAGAGGGTGTCGCTTCCAGGTTGGAACGGAGATATTCCACCAGTGATTAGTATCATAATCTCGGAATTGACAGAAAATGAAAAAGAGCAGTAGAGCCAAGATGGTGTAGAAGAGCCCCAATCGGCGCTGAATGATTATTCGATATCTAATTAACTTTTTCGATCTGAGAATATTCATTTTCACAGCTGTTATAACAATAGAGAAGTCTAGACTGTATTGATGTGGTAGCTAAACTAAAAAACACAAGAGGACTGGAATTTCAATAATGACTAAAACAGGAAAAGGAAAGTCAATGCTATACGCTGATGCTCCTGAAGTGACGATGGCCCTGAAAAAGCCGGTCATTCCGGTTTCGAGTGATGCTCGGATGTGCCATTGGTTATTCACCCTCCTGTAGAGCAACAAACTACTATAAAAGAATCTACTTTTCAAGGTTTTACCATTTAATTTTTTTATATTATTTATTTTGGCTTTACCAAGCAAAACCAATACTATAATTCAAGTGAGTGCAATACAAGTTTTCTTTTCTTTTTCTTAATCATTTTATTTTTAAATCAAAATAATTTTTACGTGGAATATGCTGTTATATTCTTTAGTTATGGTTGTTTCTTCTAAATTCACCCATAAGTACGGTAAAACGATAATGAATTCCAAATCCAAGTAATGTTATTTCCTTATCAATTGTATTTTTTTACTAGGCTTAAGTTTCATGGATAACATTTGGACTCGATATTAACGGTATGTGTTGAGTGTGATTAACATTTGCTGTAAAGCAATTACGCATTATTTATCACGTAAAAACAATTTAAAATGTTAGGACGATAATATTAAGAAACAGACTCCGAGACCTTGAACTTACATTTGAATAAGACAAACAAAACTTTACAGCTCTAATCATGTCCAATTGCGTCAAAAACCCGTTAGTTAATCAAGTATTGTTATGTCTCAAATACAGCATACTTATAAGCATTATAAAAGGCACAACGGTATAATATGGCCCAAAAAACATAATATGCGGTGATATAGTTTATTACCTATTGTACCTTTAAATGATGAGGGGCCTCATATTGTTAGGAATAAAGCCTTATTAATATAAAATAACCCCGTTGTAATGCCAATTTTAAGAAAAATAGACTGTATGTATGGCCCTAAAATATGATATTGTGGTTCAATTGTTAGGTATTACAATACCAAAAGATTTTAAGTGTAAGGCCTACCGAATCATAAGAGATCTAAGCATCATAATAAAAACTCTTATCCTAGTATTTTTTAAAGTTACTTTCTTTACATTTTCTAAAATTTAATTTGAATTTAAATGTTTAGTCAAAAACAATTGTTAATTCAACAAAAGCTAAGTCCTTTTCAGTTGGTTTTACTGTTGTATAAAATGACCAAGAGAAAAATTTAGCGCTCAATATTGATAAAATGGTTGTAAATTGTAATATATATATATATATATATATATCCCTTTTGTTAACTTTATTTTTAAACATCTATATTTTTATTATTGTGAGAATAGTAGTTGTTATATAAGAAAAAAACATTAAGTTCCTGCAGTATGTGTGTGTATTTCAAAGAATACAAAAAGAAATTATGTTATGCAAATCGGAAAGTACGCATCAAACATCGTTAAGCCAAAGAGTTTCCTGCACCTATGACTTTGATTTTTGCTGCCCCTTTACATTTGAAGAGTTTTACACACACAATCCGGAATTGGAATCGGCCGTAGATCCCTCAGGGCATTGAGTTCCGGCATCTCCCTCGATGTAAACCGGATCTCCTGGTACACTACCACCTGGACCATAGTTGCAAAACATGTGCACTTTTCCCGAGCCAGATTTTTTAATCAGCATGGCTGCACAGCCTATAGAGTGTGTTTTGGCCCAAACAACTTGGGAATAGTGTCCATATGGAACACCGTTACTTCCCGTGGTAACCCTTCATTAATTTATAGACAAATTCATAAATATGAACGAATGAGAGAATTATTAAATAGCCATAAGATCTATATAGTTCTTACGGGTAGGATTTTCGCGAACTAGAAAGGAATTCCTCAACTTCATTGTACCACAAGTCGATGGTTGCATCCCAGGTAGGGGTAGTGCCAGGTGCAAAACCAAAATTCTGACCGACCTCCGTATCAAATTTACCTTTTGTTTTACAAGATAAATTGAGGGAGAGTAAAGCCTATACCCACAAAATAATAAAGCTTATTGTTGTGAAATACTACTTACTGGTCGCAGCTTTGTCGTGTTCATCAATACATTGCAAAGCCCATCTTTTCGCGGCTTCCTCCAATTCCACATCCCACACCTAAAACAAAAATCACAAAGTTAGAAGATTAGGTAGCTTGGGCATTTTTAAAATGTACTTTTACCAATTTCATCATGTTTGCAGCTGCGGGTTGAGCTCCATCTTCACCTCTGTTCTCTTTCCCTTGAGCCACCTTGCTTCGCAATGCATTGTGTTTCTTGAGGATTTGGGTTTTATCGCTGTCCGTCATAGGGATGAGAGCAGCTTCTTCTCCGCAATCGGGACCTGGCACTCCATCCTAGTAATAAATAATTCATTAATTAAACTTTGTTAATTAGATTTCTTTGAAATTTCAATGATATACCTTATATTTGCACATCGTGTTTCCCTCGCCAAGTGATGTTGTGCAATAGTTAAAATTATGAACATTTCCTATGCTCTAAAAAAATAAAGAAAAGGAGAAAAAGCAACTTAAATCTCCTAATTTTAATTAATTGATTTTTCACTTACCATCATAAACGTGAGGGCCAAGACGTTAAAAACAATACTTGTCATCTTGTTGTCTAATTAGACTCTACAAGATACAGTAGAAGATTTCGAGAAAATATTCTTTCATTTATACTCATATAACCAGGATTCCGGATTAGGGTCCCCGGTAGTGGATCTTGGGGGTGGAGCGACGGGGGCATTTGCCTTTCCATTGAATTTTTTCTGAAAATTAACTTGAAAGACGAACGAGTTACCTAAAATTACCCCCCCCCCCCTCCGTCAAGTCCAAAAATGTCCGTTTAAATCGCCCCTCCCAATACCAAATTCTGGATCCGCAATATAAAGCAAGTTTCGCCAAATTAATTTGCAAATTTTCTATTATACTGGTTCCATATAGAGATTATTTAGTTGGATATCTACAATTCAAGGTAAGCAACAACTGGAATCAAATGAGTTAGCAACTGTAATTTTCCCCAGTAAATTCTTATACCTGTTGGATTGTGAAAAAAAAACACATTAAAATGAGCTTTAAGAAAACGGGCGTAATCTTTCCAGAATTTAAAACCAATTTGAAATACTAATTAGTTTTTTTTTCATAATTAATAAAATAGTTCTTACTACGCTGATTTGAATACCCTTTATTCAACGTGGTGTTAAACAAATATTTGGTTAAAGGCGTTTTATTCTTGGAAAGTATCATATGTTCTAACAAAAATATTATTATTATTTAAATTTTCGAATATTTCATTATTTGCTGATTTATAAAGCATCAGTCTGACTGCAAAAAATATCTGCAATTTTTCTGCATTATTATTGCATTATCATTTCATTACTGAAATTTATTTGCAATTTATTTGCATGAAATTGCATCATGGTGTGAATAGAAAGTCGTTCATAAAAATTTGTACAAGAAAACTAGATCATTCACCTTCTCCTTTCAGTTTATTTCATAAAACTGTGGAATTATAGGCTATACCGTGTATTTGATTCCTTAATCACGGTATTAATTAATAGTATTAAAAACTATAATATTAAGATAATTTACTACTACTAATACTTTGTTTATTATCTCCGTTGTAAAACTGAAAAGGAGCAATAAATATACAAATTAATTTTGTACTGATTTTGTTAATAGCGGTCTATACTATCTGTGATGAAAAAATAAAAAAAAATAAAAATTGATTTTGATTACATTTTTAAACAAACCTTTTTGGACGTAGGGAATTGATTAGATCAAAAATATCTATTAATAATAATAATTATAACTTTATATATTATTGTGCAAAACTGTTGACGAGAAAAGGTGTTGAATGAGGATCATCTTACCGTTCTTACACCAACTGATGAACTACCAAGGTTTTACAACCTCGGGGTCGGTTAATAGGATGGTCTAGAATGCAATGACATGCTAGCTGAATCAAAAACAAAGAGGTATTGGAAGTTGCATAATGACAATAAAGCGTAATTGAAGTTCAATGCTTGTGATGATTCGGCGGCCTTGAAAAATCCAGTCAGATTTTTCAAGGCCGCCGATCCGCCGATCTGATTTTTTTTCATGCAACTCTTAGTAAATCAACTGTGCACAAACAGTTATCATAAATTGCTGTAAAATAAGGGACCACTGACGACACAAGTTGCTAACTCACTTAGTTCAATTTGGCATGTCTCTAAAAATAATAGTCATTCAATTCGACCTGTTGCCTTGTGAAATAGTACGATAAAAGAAAATAAATTGTTGCATTGAAGAACAAGATTTACTTATTTTGCAGCGATAAACAAATTTTTAAATTTTTTAATCACTCGTTTGCTGTTCTTTGAATTTCTTTGAAATGCGGGAAAGGTTCTTTGAAAAAAATATCCCAGATATTCAGTAACCAGAAAATTTTCCCCAGCATTGTTTCAAATATGGTAAGTATTTACATTAAACAAAAACTCACTAGATTGTTCGACAGCAGTGATCGTAAATAAAGGAAACAATGAAAAACCTGCCACTGACGATTCACACATTCCAGTTGACGTGTTCGTTTTTCTAGTGAGTATAAATTAAGGATTTTTCGGCTTCAATTTTCAAGCGAATATCACATATTCAAGCAAGATAGCAACATGGTGAGTATGTCACTGGTTACCCTGCTGGTCGTTGGCTTTATAATGGTAATTACAGGAAAACATTTCATATTCCAGCTTTAAAAAAAAAATTATTTATTTGCTACTTTCTAATTAATGTTTTATAATAAGGGAATGGGGGCAATGGCGCAAGATTCCGACTACTGTAAATTGAGCCCTGACCATACCATGTGCAAATATAAGGTAATATGACGCTACCAATATTAAGGTGCAAGATACATCAATTTAATTATATTATTCAATCATTCAACTTTAGGATGGAGTGTTAGGTCCAGCATGTGATGGGAAAGATGCTGCTCTCATCCCTATGATGGACGAGGAAAGGAGGAATATCGTCAATGCACACAACTCGCTGCGAAGCAAGGTGGCTCTAGGGAATGAGAAGCAGGGCAAAGAAGGCTCTCAGCCAAAAGCTGCCAACATGTTGGCATTGGTACGACACATTCAAATCCTTTTAATCTAAATTTAAAAACAGCTTTAGTTAAGGTAAGGTTCTATCATAATATTGGTATCCTAATGGCAGGTATGGGATACTGAATTGGAGGAAATTGCAAAAAGATGGGCGATGCAATGCACTTTTGCTCATGACAAAGAGAGAAAGACTAGTGAGTAGTATTTTACAAATAGTAACTAACTTAGTAGCAAATGAGTGCTAAATGAGACATAAAACACAGCACAAGTTTTGTTTTAATCTAACGATTAATAGAGGAAAAAAGTAACAAATTGTTCCTTTACATGCCAGGTAGATTTTGGTGGGTCGGCCAAAACGCTGGCTCGTCTTCGGGCTACGTTCCAACATGGGAAAATCAAGTTCAGCGCTGGTATAATGAAGTTACACGTATGACTTGGAGTCAAGTGAGCTCCTACAAGTAAGTGCTGTGTTTAGTTATACATATTTGATTTTAGAATTTTTTTTAAGATCTCTTTTTTCGTCGAAAAATTTTGAAGGGAGCTGGATGGAAAAAATCCTGTAGGGCACTATACTCAAGTGGTCTGGGCAAAAACCAACTACGTCGGCTGTGCAGGTGTAAAGTTGGGTAAACCTGGTGTTAAAGTATACTTGTTTTGTAACTACGGCGTAGGAGGGAACTTTCTGGGAAGTAACGTCTATATCCAAGGAGAGCCCGGCACTAAATGCCCTGATGGATCTACAGCTGATTCAAGTAATGGACTATGCATCCTGAAGTAAACGCCGGTGGACGCAAAATAGTATTAGATCACGAAGCAGTCAATCAAGATTGATTGATATTTGTCATAGTTATTGGGAGTCATTTTGTGAAAATCGTTGAATACATCACTAAAAAGCAATTAGAAAGAGAAGAAAAAAATGGCTATTTTCAAAATTACTAGCTTACCTTCTGTAGTGAGAAAAAGCCGACTTATACCAGGTTAAGGAAATATAGGACTATAGGTGACAATAAAAATGCTAGTTTATTTCTGCAGAATTTTTTTTTAAATAAATGATAAATAGTCTTGACTAATATGATGTGGTTAACTTGGTTTTAAAAATATTTTCATAACACAGTCCTCTTAAATAAACCATACATTTTTGTTAATCAATCGGTTCAATTGAAAAAATTGTCTTATTTAAAAGTTAAATATGTTGTAAAAATATTGCAAATTTTTCCCATTTTGAAAGAAATAAGGTTTATCCTGCTGAGGGCTATAGATGACCATTAAGAAAACGATGCAAAATATAAATGAATTGATTTTGCATTATATATTCGGAAGTTAATTGAGGTAAAATCTATTCTATAGCATTAATACGGTTAGCTGAGGTTACAAATATCTTGAAGTAAATTATACATAGTATCATGATGAAAATAGCATACAGTAATATGTGCATTATTTTATTAATTTCAGTAATTATTTTCCAAAATTTCCAGCATAGTAGTTGGGATAGTAATTGGCTTCGTATAGTCCAGCATTATTATTGTATCCACCATCATTTTAACCTGCAGTGACCAGGGTTGTACATATCGGTAACGGGCATCGTTACTTTTGTATCGCCGTTACTATTTTCAGTAACGGGACGGTATCGGCGATAGCTTTTAAAATTAGTAACGGAAAAAGTAACGAAGTAACGGAACGTTACTTTTCCCGTTACCGATACTTTTTCAAGAAAATGGCGGAAAATGACATCTATTTGTCAATTTTAAAACTTTTTTTCGTTTGGTGGACGTGCATTTTCTCCAACCCGGAGCATTTTGAGTAACAATGGTTTTCAAATGCTGATAACTTAAGGCTAACAAGTAATTTATTTCTTTTCAATTGATTATTTTTTTTATCTAATTTTTTTCTTTGTAAAAATACACAATTAATACGAGAAATTAAATGTTCGAGCAAAAAAACATATTAAAAAGTAACGGGAAAAGTAACGACTATCGATATCGGCGATACTTTTCAAATTCTGTAACGATATCGGTAATGGAGTTACTTTAAAACCAACTAACGGTATCGATAACGGCGTTACCGTGGAAAAGTAACGATGTACAACCCTTGCAGTGACATATGGCCGGTTATTCATCATGCCGTAATAGTTATTGTTCCCATAATAACCACTGCTCCCGTAAGAACCTGATATTTATAAGAATCATTAATCAAGAAGTAAACACATTTTTTTGGGCGGGCCATGGCAACACGATGCAGACGAAAAAGCTTATACTTTTTACAGAGGTTGTACGAAACCAGCAAAATAGCAGCGGCGTATTTGTCCACCTGAATACCAGGGAGCAAACTCCGCTGCTACGTTTCCACATTTTACCCGATCCACCTTTGATAACATCTATGTATATATTCTACCATGTCAATAAACTTGTTAAAGAAGCGTAGACTTTCTAATATAGTTATATTAATATTTGGTAACGTGCGGGAATTCCATTTTACCAACCTTGAATAATGGATAGTAACTTTTACAATCAATGCCATGAGAATAAATCGTGTCACTGTGCCAGCATTTTAAAAATACAAACGACGTTGACACTAGCGCCACCGTTAGTCCGGAAAATATTACATCTTTTGAGCCCTAATTTTTCCAATTTGGTGCTATTTTAATTGAGCTCTTACCGAGTTGACAGACACACACACACACACACACAGAGCACGGCTAAAATTTCCATGCTACCGGGTTAGAAGTTCCGCCTACACGTCGTTTTTTTCGCGCGCAATTAAGTATTATTATTATCTGACTTCACTTTCCGATACCTCTGGCCATAAATCGCTATGAAATTCTCGTGTATTCCACGGTTTAGTGGTCGGAAAATGGAGTTACTTTACTTTGGGATTTACTTAATAGTATAGGGGGGGGGGAAATATCAAATGAAAAATAATTAAACAAGAAGTAGACTGTAAAACTATTCTATACATACAATTTTTGAAACATTTTTGAAACATAATATATAAGATTAAAAAGCTCGCTTTTTGGCTCGCCCTTATTGGAATAATTCAGTCTCCAACTAAATTAAATCCCCCCCCCTCCGTTTCAGTTATGTAATTTTTCATAAATCTATTATAATATACTAGGTGTCTGTAGCTTTTTCTTTTGGCCCAATCCCCGAGCCTGCGGCGGGCTAATAATCGTTAATTACATCCTATTTGATAACAACATTCATTTGTTGTACTACTATTTTACTTTTAGTTATCATATATATACGGCTTGCTTTAAATTTCGACTGAAACATAAATCAACAGTAGAATTTGAAAAATTCAAATAGGTCTATACATGGCGTCATAAGTAAAAAGATTTAAATTTGTACCATAAAAAGAAAAACTGGAAGCTTTCTTCATCTTCTATATAAAAATCGTACTTTTTCCTATAATACGCCCAAAAAACCTATAAAATATAGAAATCACGGCTGCAGTCAATTTAAAAAAAAATAGAATTTGAATACCTGAATCGTTCAAAACTGAACGATTCAGTGCCATTGACATGAATGTCTATCCTGTATGGGGGCCGTTCATAAATGATGCCTAACCTCACAGGGGTTTTTAGACCCTTAGACCCCCTCTCCCTCTCTGTCACAATGGGCTCTTATGGGGAAAACTGGACTTTTCAGACCCCCCCCCCCCCCCCCTAGACGCGTGACGTCATTTATGAACAGCCCCATAGCTGTATCTAATAAGATTTAAAATTCTGGTCTTGCATTCGATTTCAAATGTTTTCCTGAAAATATAATAATCCCAGTTGATAAACAATAATTTTCAGGATTAGCCTTACATTTCAAAGACCACGCTGAATTCATGGTGTGTCTTTCGATGCTTACAGCAATCATTTACATCCGTAAAAATAATTGTAATATTACCTTTGAAAATGAAGATTTTAGACTTTCATAGAATTCCATAGTAATCATTTCATGCATTAACTACATAAATAAATCTGATGCGTCTATGAAATATTCTGATGGCGGCAATAATTGTTGTGATTACTGAATAAATTATCTCGATGCTAACCGTAATGATTTTCACATGCTCACTTTAAAAAAAACCACCATTAGAAATGGTAAATCGGAGTTATTACATATCTATAATTTTAAGGCTCGTGCCTACTGTCGCTTGTTTAAAATATAATCTATAGGTGCAAATGATTGCAAGAAGCATTACAATCTTGTCTTTAGCCATGAAAATTATTTCTAGAGCCATAAAATCCATTTCTGTATTTAAAAAGGAAGATTATTTATAAAGTTGCTCTTCACTGCCCATACGTTCAATATATCGTGATTTAGGATTTTTCTTTTGAATGAATGTGGTATCAGCGCAGGCAGCAGGCAGCTATCAAGGTTTTTGGCAACTGCTTATTTAATTACTTATTTATATGATTCAAAATCAATAACTAAATACATTTAATTTGAATCAATAAAAAGTTAAATAAAAAAACTATTTGGAATAACTGTTATATTATTTAGAGGAGATTCCTTTGGAACTCCTCCCATTTTGGTAGCTAAAGTAGTTAACGGTTAATTAACTCAAATCACACTGACATTTTAAGCCTTTTCAGGCTAACCGCCAAAACTTCTGTCAAATAAGGCTCCTTTTATATCGAAATGGAGACGAGCACACAAAAATAAGATCGGAAACCTCAAA
This sequence comes from Chydorus sphaericus, assembly GCA_030141595.1. Lineage (NCBI taxonomy): Eukaryota > Metazoa > Arthropoda > Branchiopoda > Diplostraca > Chydoridae > Chydorus > Chydorus sphaericus. The sequence goes on from CM057927.1 coordinate 2,084,181, forward strand.
TCGAGTCCCCGTAGAGGTTCACCAGCGCCATCTAGCGGTGAAATTTCCAACGACTGGATTAAAAGCTCGCCCTTCGGGTCGCAATAATGTATAAAAAACGTATTTTGTGTTACATATGAATCTATACAAGAAAGACACCTGGTGTAGCATATGTCGCTTTTTCACCCATGTCATAGCTACCATTTGGATAGGAAAGACGGCACTGCAAGCCTTGGTAGTCATTTTCGAGCTATCCACGAAAATACAAGTGAATTGGTAAGTTTCATTTTCTACCTAATGATTATATACTCTTTGAACGTTTGATTCCATTGTATGTCAATTTATGAAAATGTTGAATACACAGTGGATAAGTGGAATCGTAGAGCTCTAACAAATACACTGAAAGGAAAGAGATAAATTGTTCCATTTTTGCCTTAGACATTGTTAATGAGCTTTTCTTTATTTCCCACCCAGTAATGGTTAAGAAATCAAATTAATACAATGGTCATGCACTGCAAATATATAAATTGTTCCATTTTTGCCTTAGACATTGTTAATGAGCTTTTCTTTATTTCCCACCCAGTAATGGTTAAGAAATCAAATTAATACAATGGTCATGCACTGCAAATAAATGTCATCATTGAAATGATAATGCAGGTACATAATGCAATTAAATCGAAAATGAAATGAAATCAAATGTCACTGACAATAAATTGCAAATAAATTTCAGCAATGAAATAATAATGCAATGATAAGTCATAACGCAGTTTTTAACTTTTAATCTTTAATCTAACACGACAGAACTCCTTTAGATGTAGATATCTAGAGCCACGTTAGCTGTCAGATGAATACAAAAAGAAACCTTTTTCAGAGGATAAGAAACTATAAGAGCTAGACTTGCGAGCAATTAACTTCTTAAAAATAAGTTCAACTATACAAAATTGAAAATGAATGAGTTGTCGAAATTGGGCTTTTTAAAAAATATAGCGTTCTTCTTCTACAATCAAAAACATATTTACGACATTGTTGTACAATAAAGGCAAGCTAAGATAAGCTTAGTAAGAAAAGCTGAAACTTTTCCGAAGAGCTTGGCATATTCCTTCTGATTCATAACATATAAAGTTTACTTGTAAGTATAATGTTGTGTGTTTTGTGTCATACAACTAACATGAACAACTTGAAGGAAATCAACATATCAGATATGTGGTTGTTATCAACTGCTGTAAAGTAAAGGGCACTGACACCATAAGTGCACAAGTCTCTGACTCACTTTATTCCAGTTGACGACATGTTTTCTATGAGACTCATTATATCCATTAAAAAATAATTGTAATCATTCAATTCGACCTGTTGCCCTGCAAAATACAATGGTGAAAACAAATGAACGTATTATTATTATGCATTCAACTATTCAAGAACAATTTTTACTAATTCTGCAGCGGAATTTTTTTTTTGTTCTACGAGTGTTTATTATCCAGTCAATGCTCTTTGAACAAATATCCCAGATATTCAGTAACCAGCTAATGTCCTAATGATTCTGATATGGTAAATATTCATACGAAGTAAAGACTCGCTAGCTTGTTCAATAGCAATAATCGTAAATATAGTGAATCATGAAACACCCAGCTACTGATGATTCACTCATTCCAGTTGACGTGTTCATTTTTTGGTGAGTATAAAATAAGGAGCTTTCTCCTTCCATTTCCAAGCGAATCTCGCAGAATCAAGAAAAATAGCAACATGGCAAGTATGACTCTGGTTGCCCTGGTCTTTGGCTTCATAATGGTAATTAATAGATAGGCCTAAGTCAAAACAATTTCTTCGTATCCCAGATTTGAAAAAAGACTTATTTGCTACTTCTTAGTTCTTACTTTGGTTTTCTACTTAGGGAATAGGAACAATGGCCCAAGTTCCAGACTATTGTAAATTGAGCGAAAACCATACCATGTGCTTATATAAGGTGATGCGATGCTTACAAAATTACGACGATAGAGACGCAAAATTAATAAACTTTAATCGTCCATTTTTAGGATGAAGTGTATGGTCCAGCATGTAATGGAAAACGTGCTAATCTCATGCCTATGACGGACGCAGATAGGATCAATATCGTCGATGTACACAACTCACTTCGAAGCAAGGTGGCTCTAGGGAATGAGGAGCAGGGCAAGGATGGCTCTCAACCCAAAGCTGCCAATATGTTGGCATTGGTACGAAATATTCACTCTTTTAATCTATAAAAAAAATGCTTTGCTTAGGACCGATGTTAATGTAGTTATAATTCTACCCAGGTCTGGGATACTGAATTGGAGGAAATTGCGAAAAGATGGGCGTTGCAATGCACTTTTGCTCATGACGAAGAGAGAAAGACTGGTGAGTAGTATTTACCAAAAAAAGTTAACTTTGATCTCCTCTCACCATACACGATTTTCATTACATCTTTCATATCGTTGGCAAAATATTTTGATACCACTTGAAATATAAATGTTGGTGAAAGAGGTGAATAATGAAAAAAAAATCGGTAAATGTGGTTATTTTTTTCAGGGTACAATATGCCATAGCAGACTTAAATCCAACCTTAGTACTTATTTTATCGACGAAAAATTCAAATAAATGATTTTTTTCGTTTACATCTCAGATAGATTTTGGTGGGTCAACCAAAACGCTGGATCGGCTTCGGGTTATGTTCCAACATGGGAAGATCAAGTTAAAGGCTGGTATAAAGAAGTTAGTCGCGTGACTTTGAGCCAAGTGAGATCCTTCAGGTAAATAATGTGTTTAGGAATACAGCATAAAACCTTTCAATTTTTAAAATCCATTTCAAAAATAATTTTAAAGCGATCCAGATAAAAATAAACCCATAGGACACTATACTCAAGTCGTCTGGGCAACTACCCAATACGTCGGTTGTGCAGGCGTAAAGTTAAGCAAGCCTAGTATTAAAGCATACTTATTTTGTAACTACGGCGTAGGAGGAAACTACCCAGGAAGTGCCGTTTATATCGACAAAGGAGAGCCCGGATCTCAATGCCCTGACGGCTCCGCGGCTGATTCAATAACTGGTCTGTGTATTCCTTCAGCTTAAATTCCAAATACTACGGAAGCAACGCCGGTGGATTCAAAATAGTATTATAATACGAAACAGTCAAAGAAGAAGAAGAAAAAAGCAATGCTATTGAAAGAAAATTTTACTTTCAACTGCTTTTTATTATTTCTTTTTTAGTTTCGAATATTTTTTATTGATTGATATTTTTCATTGGCAACGGTTTTTGGCTATTGTTAATTTTTTATTTATTTTGAATACATCACTAGACAGCAATTAAAATTCAAAATCATTTTACACAATTACTTTTCTACTCTTTTCCGTAAGGCTTTACCGAAAAAATAGATATCATACAGAAATAATATGAGAAACTTATCATTGGTTATGTCCGAGAAAGTAAAGTGACAATAAAACTCTATTGTACTCCAATATAGATGACAATAGTGTTAAATCAATTACAAGTAGTCTTGACTAAGATGTGGTAAACTTGGTTTGAAAATTAATTTTTAAAATACAGTTTATGTGTACATAACAATTGTCACTAACCCCACCGAGTTGGCGATTAATTTATTCCAGTGTTTTAATTGGAATCGAAAAAGAAAATATTTTGACACCTATACCATTAAAAACGAAAGTGACGTAATTGTTTTCAATTAAATAGTTTGAATTTTTTAAAATACTAAGAAGGCTATATTATTCGAGGTGGCTCCTACAATGCGACTTGGGAAAACCCGATGGTAATAATCGATAGATTCACTAAAATCTCGTTTAATATTACAAATAAAATGATAAATTATAATTTTTTAATTATGAGGAATCTTCTGCAGGGCCGGATTACCCTATTAGACCAAGAGCCGACAGTAAAAAATCTACGTCGTGAGATTAAGAAGCACCTTGTAACCCCAGTTGGATTACACAAGACTTAGGTTTTTGAGAAGAAGAAACCTTACTCATCATCATAAAAGCGTCAAACCTTCTTAATCTCACGACGTAGATTTTTTGCTATGGGCTCATGGTCTATATAGGCGACCTAGGCGGGCGTCTAGAGGCAACGGCGTCCAAGAGGCCAAAAAGGTAAAAAAAATGTGCCCAAAATGTGCGTTAAGTTCCCCAAAAGCTTTAAAATATATATATTTTAAATATTATAACAATAGGGCCATTTTTGGGGCGAAATATCAAAGTCCGCCTTGGAGGCCATTGAGGCTTTATCCGGCCCTGATCTTCTGAGTTCTTTATTTCTACTGATGTGGTGAACAAGATACCGAATAACAAATGCGTACCAAAACGACCAGTACAAAAGACGATCCTCGATGTTTTTGGTGTGCTTCAATCCACGGTCTCGATTGTGGTCGTGACACTTGTCGAGTAATACTACTAAGATGCAGTTCTTTAAATAGGATTTCTTTGCCTCATTTCTATTATACAGTGAGTCTATCAATTAACTCCAATTTTTAAGAACTTTTGTCACCTGTTTAAGAAATAAATCATAACATGAACATGAGTCATTATAAAGTGTGATAATAGCGGCGTCAAAGAGGAATAAGAGAGCAAGAGGGCTAGGAGTCGTATACACGCCAGAACGTAATTGAACAGGAAGGAGGAGTGAGCCGGTGGGCATTTGGGGCCCTATAGTAGGTCACGAAGTGTGTTTTTAAAGAAGAAGCAGGAACTGATGCCCCTTGCATATAAAAAATGTGCATATCAAAAGGTGATTTGTATAATAAATTACAATGGCTTTGAGTGGTCATTAGTTCATTAATGTTTTCCCAATCAAATCTTTTTGTTTTTTCTCTTTTTTTGAACATGGACCAAAGAGACTTTCAAAGTTCTCCAATTCCTATAGATTACCATCAGAATCATAATGATAATTTAATTAGTGAATTACTCTAATAATAGTTCTGTTTGAATAAGCTAATACCAAATTCATAGTAATGTTTTGATTAATGTGAATGATTCCCTTTTGATTGCAGTTGAGGGCGTGATCCATCAAAAGATTATTAGATGGTAATTGCTCCATCGAGTTCTTTGGAAATGAGGCGACCCGTTCCTCCGTGCATTTTCCGATTTTGTAATGTTCTTTTGTATTGATTGAAGGATCGGCATAGTACATCGTGTGAAAATTACACATCTCTATGGGAACTCCAGGGGGTACAGGTATACCATATAAAGTAATTTTGGTAAATTATTTCAATGATTGAAAAGTTGACAACATCTCTTGTTTTCCAATCGAAACGAGGCCTTTTAATTATTTTCTATCGGAAAACTTAATTTGAATGTTAGATTGCTCATGCTGTTTTATTATCTTAATTATTCTTGAATTTATCGAAGGATATTATTAAATTTTGATGACTCACTTGTATTTATTGGTCTACTTTGGTTCCTTGAGTCAAATAGGCAGCGGGATATGATAGTGTCTCCCGCTTCCACGGCAACTATGCTTGCTGCTGGGTAGTGCACTTCTGGGAATAAAGGATTTCCACGTCCGATTTCAGCCATTTCTCCTGTCTTTAAACCAATCAAGTTAAATAATCCCTATTGGTCGTCATTTTTATAGTCCAATCAATGTATATACTTACTTTTTTACTGATTCTATAAGCGCTCATTATTGGTAGCATAAACTGCCCGTGAGGCTGATAGGCAAAAATGTGGAAGGCAACTTTCCTGTCCACTGTGATGCAATTTTCAAGCGTGAAATCTTGAAAATGTTTAATAATTTTATACTATCACATCTTTCAATATTAAAACTTAATTGGTTTACCCAACCTTTTCGATGAGGTGGAATAGTTCCAATGGCCAAATATGTATAATAACCAGCCACATATTTTTGTCTGTAATTTAGATTCATTCTTGTAGTTTTATTCTGATTAATTTTTGGGTAATTATATCATACTTTTCACGCGTAATGTGTAAATCTACACCGGTATATGTATCTCCACCGTCAAAGTCCAATGGTTTGCCGTAGTCAACTTCTAAGAAAAGGAATTTCAATTCATGACATATCGAACCTTCGTTCTGCAAGATTGCGTTATATCATAATTCTAATAGAGATAATAATGACCTAGGCTATTAACTCACAGGCTTAGGTATAGCTCCATTCATTCTTAATTTGACGAGGAATTCGCCGTCTCTTCCAGTAGGAGATCCTTTGGGAAATGGTCGGTGTGGAGTAGCATCGACGATAGAATATATCATCAATAAACAATAATAAACAAAAATAACATTGTGCTGGGTATGAACCATCTTGCCACTCTTCGACCAAATGATGAATTACCTAGCTTTTAGAACTTAGGAGTTGGTTTATCATATTTTTTTATTTCTTTCTTTTTACACTGGAGGCTATATCTAGAATTCGTCTATATAATTTGTCTTTCAAGTATAAATTTAACAAATGCACGCATAAGAGCTAACGAGTGATGAGCCTGGCGAAATTGAATCCTTCAGAAGCAAAAAAAAAATATGTTTGTATAAGAAAATCAACTGTCGACATCCCATTTAAATTAAGGTGTTAATGATCCATTCCAATATACTGTATTTTTCCGATCTAAGAGCACTTATTTCGCGAAGTGCTGCGCATATTAAAATGGCCAGCTGTTATAATTTTTTTTATTTAATAACATCATTAAGTAGCCCACCCATTAATGATTAATTTTTCAGAATATTAATTATTGTGATATTAAAAATCATCAACATATCAGAATAATTAAAAGATATCAAATAAAATTGATATATTTTCTATATTAGGATTTACATTTTTTAAAGTATTGACATTGAATCATAGGTTTACACTATTGCATTTTTTTATTAATCACACGCTTAAACCAAATGGAATAAATAATTTAATAAAAAATGCAGAAGTAGCGTTGGAAAAAAATCAATTTTAAACTATGATGATTTCGTTATTATTTGAAAGGGAGTAAATTCATCAATCGCCATTAGACAGCTTCAACAGGCTCTTCTACTCTAAGAGTGGCATATTCACCAGTATTTGGGTTAAAACCTTTGAAATAAAATGAAATAAAAATTATTGAGTTATAATATCTATGGCAATTATTTATTTAATTTATTTAAAACAATGAATTCAATAAAATTGTATTTTTACCAATATTGTTGAAACCTTCAAATCCACTACTTGATGAAATTGGATGACCAGCAGGCTGTGCATTCTGATTTATTCCCCATGGAAAATAGTTTTGAAAGAAACTCAGAGGAACAGCATCAGAAAAAGCTAACGCCAAAACCAGGAAAACCTGCAAAAAAGTACAAAGTAAAATTTAAGTTAAGAACCGAAAAAAAAGATTTTGTTAAAAAAAGAGTATCAACTAAATACCAATATTTGAACAAGCATGTTGGGGAAAGACATGGTGTGGCTATGGTTTTAGTACTGTGCCTTCAAATTCTTTTCTTCTTATGTTAGTTATATAACGAAGCAAAATCACATCCTGGTACCTCTTTATATACTGTACTGGGCTAGGTTAACCCATTCCCTTTTTATTTATAAGATCACAGGGAAAACCCACAAAAAATGTAAGAATAAATAATAAGATGTTCTTAGAACTATGCTAATAATATCGATTCATGAATACATGAATTTGAAATAATGCTTGTGAGAGCATAAGGTTATATTCAATAGAAAAACACAAAACTTTTCTTTGTAAAACTATAGAAGGTAATTACGTTTTTTAAATAATAAATATACCTAATATACTACGATGAAAATATTAATATATATATATATATATATATATATGTCTATATATTATTAATTGCTTGAATTAGTAGTTTTTCTAAAAGATGTTTTTCCCGTCCATTTTGGATGACATTTGATTCAATTAATTGACTCAATTGAAGTAGTTTAACTATTTTACGGAAATATTATTGTTAAATGAATTGAATTGAATAGAGCGTCTCCTACTCCCATCAACATGTTTTTTTTTCAATTTAATAATTAAGAGATTTCAGTGATTTGATTAATTCGTAAATTGACGAAAAAGCGTATTAGTTAAACTTCTACAGTTTAGCCCTTTTCTTTATAGTAGCCCATAATAGTTTAATAATATATTTCGTGAGTTGATGGGATAGGTTCTTGGAACCATAAGTTATTTCCATATTTTCTAAGACATTATACGCTAAAATATGTATAATAGTTCGTTATAAATAAGGCTTCCCGCTGAGAGCCATAGGGGACCATTACACGATCAAAAGGAAAAGCTCCAGAGTCGATTTCTGATAGTGTTTTGAAAGTACATTAAACAACGTGTTGAAAATGACATACTTTAACGTGTGTATTATTAAACTGAATTAAAAGCAATTATTTTCCAAAAGCTCCTGAATAGTAACTGGGATAGTAATTGGCACCGTATTGTCCGGCATTATTATTGTTATATCCACCGCCATAATAACCATATGGCCGATTATTCATCATGCCGTAATAGTTATTGTTCCCATAATAACCACTGTTCCCGTAGGAACCTGATAATAATAAGAATTCATCATTTATTAATATTGGTTTAAAATCTAATTTAATACTTTATTAGATACCTGGTCTGTAGTAAGTGTTGAAGTAGGGTTGCTGAGGATGTGGGACAGCATAAGTCAATCCCACCAACTGAAACATAATAAAAAAGATAATTTCAATGTTTTACATAATTTTTGTTTGAATTAAATCTTACCACAGTTAAAAAAAGCAAAATTTTCAACCCCATTTTTAAACGATTTTTTTAGAATTATGCAACTAACTGCTAGAAACCTTCCTTCTTTCTCGCCAATTTATATACTTGACAAAACCAAGCCCTTTATTTGCATGCCCTTTATTGCATGTAGTGAAAGGGAAAGCAAGTAATAATGGTATAGAGTTGAATTTACTTTACCACTTAGTTTTTGCGGGATGCGACCATATATAGCAACTATTCATGTGTGTTAGCTTGTCAACATAACATCACACTTTAATATGTACAACAATGTCGTATGCAGATAAATATAACTGAGGGGCGTTGCTTTTCTTTTCCTTCCTTTCTTCGCACCTTTAAGTTAGAAATGAAGTTTAAGAATAGTTATCATATTCTTATCTCAGTGAGTTATGCGGTGTATTTTATATGTTATAATAAGCCTATTGATGATTATCAATATAATAATATAAATCAAGATTGAATAGCCAAGGCCCATGATATAAAAAGGGATAAAAATTAGCCCATGTTAAACAATAGTGTCTATTTGCGCCCATAATATCGATAATGCCTGTAACCTATATTGAAAAAATAAAAATAAAAATAAACTTAATTTTTTTCTTTTAACGTTTTTTAAATACCGCCATAGTAATAATGACGATTATGAAAAGGACGATATCGATTAATTAATTCCAGTCCCGTTCCTTGATTATTGACACCGGTATCAGCAACGGATGTCTCGGATAAAAGAGAGGCGCGTCAGCAAAAATAATCTTTTGGCCCTCTAATTTGGGAATAGTTGAAGTAGTTGTCATAACAACTCCTACCATCAGCATCGCGAAGCACTAGAACGAAGTTAATTTGATTCTAATAATTGGTTTTCATTTCTAAGAACTAGAATAATTCAACACTTACGAGCGAAACGGCTAGCTTCGACATTTTTCTATTCATTTGTATCTTGCAATTGAGCTTGCTATAACCACGATGGTCTCAAATTTGGATATGCTTGGTAACATTGAAAAGAAAATATATATTCTATTATGTTAATAAACTTGTTAAAGAAGTGTAGACTTTCTAACATTATTTGTTATATTAATATTGGGTTACGCGCGGAAATTCCGTTCTTCCAGCCTTGGACATTTGTGTAATAATAAATAATAAAACTCGTAAAAAGAGATTAACCATGTTTTCAAATTTACATTATGTTAAATGAGACTTTAAACTCAAATACTAGCGCATACCGTGTTTATTAATTTGATTTCCATATCATATCTTACTTTCATGTAAAGAAATTTTTGTTATTATTGTACTATACAACAAAAACCATTCAAAATCAATTATATATTCTTAATTTTATTTCGAATCGATCTCAATAGAAGTTCTTTGAATTACTAAGAAATGGGCATAATGTGCCAAAATTTAATATATTTTTAATTTATAATCAATAACATCGTATACGTTGTGCCGAAATATCTTCACGCATTAACCCCATGGTCCGTAAGGGCGATAATAACCTAAATTGTTTTAATAATAAAAATTAAGTAAAACTTTATCCATTTAATGTTTATATGAATGCAAATTTACCTGGATAGCGGTAGCCGCCATAATGACCGTAACCATAACCTAAAAAATTATATAATATAACAAAAATCGTATTCAGCAGTATAGAAAATCAATAAATTTATCACCAGGGCGATAGTGATGTCCGTATGGACGACGATGACGCAATTCAAGGTCACTCAATCCCTCTCCTGCACTGTCAGCATCATATTCGCCGATTAAAAGAAGAGGTGTAGCATCAGCATTATCAGAGAAATCGATTACAGCATCATTTACGTCTGCCTCAATCGGATTGGCTAACATAATGGCTGGCAGCACAATCAATGCGGCTAACATCGCCATAAAATAAAACTGAAAAGTGTAAAATTGAAAAAAAAATAATAATTAAAAATTTTGAGTTTTATTAGTTATTACTTTGATCAACTCATTTAGACGTATTAAAATATTTTATTAAAGACTAGGAAAACAACAGATTATTCTTAAAATAATAAAAAATCTTATTACGCCAATTTAATTGTTAATACCATTTTGTTTGAAGCTGCCATTGGAGCCAAAGACTTTTGAAACGGACGAGCATTGCCCCGTTACTGACTGTTCCTTTATATATATTAGCTAATTTACGTAATATGGAAAAAAAACTTTTAAAAAATGCGGAAATCTGACATCATTGAATATGTGCATATAATGCAAGGTTCTATTGATATAGCCTATACTGACAAAATTGGCATCAACGTGTTGAATCATAAATTTGCACAAGTAATTAAATATTAAAAACTGTCATCAGATTTAATTGGTCGTAAATTTAGAATACAATAAAAAAATGTGGAGGAAAAACCTGAAAATCCATTCATTTGTATATTTTTTTTAAAGTTAACGTTTTAAAGTAGACATCAGCACTCGGGTGGCTAGTGGCAGCTATAAAAACCGGTTATTAGGTAAGGCGAATGAGCTTTGAAAAAAAAAGAAGTATTTTCTAGTTTTTACGTCAGATTCAGGTTTGTAAAGTGCATCGACCTCACAGCTTTCTCATTTTCTGCCTTGACTATTCAAACAAAAGAAATGACGATGGAGTGAATTTTTATTTATTTATTTTTCTTATTAGCATTTATTTTATATGCTGTCATTTTTATGTAATGCGAAATTAGTCGAAATATTCAGTACATTTAATCATACAGCACGAGAATTCCTTATCTAAAATTAGAAAGTATACTTTTCAACAGCGCGTGGACCAAGTATAGCAGGCTTTCATTCATATCACTTGATATAGATTATTATTTAAGACCCAGGAAAACATGACTCCGTGGCGCAACGGTAGCGCGTCTGACTCCAGATCAGAAGGTTGCGTGTTCAAATCACGTCGGGGTCAAACATTCAATATAACTCTTTTTTTCAACAAAAATGTATTCAATGTATTTCATTTTATTTCCCATATAAACCATTAGTATTGCTAGGGTAGTAGACGCCTCCGTATTGGCCACCGTTGTTGTAACCTCCGCTTCCGTAACCAGAGTTTCCATAGCCGCCGGTTCCATAACCAGAGTTTCCATAGCCGCTGTTGCCATAACCAGAGTTTCCATAGCCGCTATTGCCGTAGCCTGAATTTCCATAGCCACTGTTTCCATAACCAGAGTTACCGTAGCCACTGTTACCGTAGCCACCATAACCGCTGTTTCCATAGCCACCGTAACCGCTGCTTCCATAGCCGGTATTGCTGTAACCACTTCCACCGTAACCTAAAATTGAAAACGTATTTATTATTATTATTATACTTGGCCACTTTACTATATTATTTTTATTTTGTAATTAATTGAAATGAATGATATACCTGGTCTATTGTAGTGGTGACGAAGATCTACATCTTTTTCATCGGTCACTGAAGGGGCAATCTCGGCAGATAAGTCTTTGGCAATAGCTGGTTCCTCATCTGGGCGAGGAAGAGCTGAAGCCATGACCACCAACTGTTTTATAGTGTTAAAAGGAATATGTTAGTTGCTACAATGCAAACAAAAGATAAATAATGGATATTAATTTTTACCATCAATGCCATGAGAATAAATCGGGCCAGCATTTTAAAAATACAAAAGTTGTGAGAAATGACTGCTTGAAAAAAATGCAGTGCTTCTCCTCTTATATAGGCTGCAATTATTTGAATAAAAAAAATCCTTCGTGTAGGAAATATGGGAAAACCCGAGGCGGGTTTTTCTATTGTTGAAAAGTAGTGCTCACTCAAGGTCCATGACAGAGCATCTTTCTCCTTTCGCAGAAAAAAGGGAGTTGGGAAATCCGTTAACGCAATAAAGGGCACGATTGTTATAATAAAACATGCACTGTAAATATTTTATGGCTGAAATAATAATATAATTTATAATACTGTGACTATATAATTTCTAAAAAATAATGTATAATTATAATTTAATAATAATAAATTTTAATTGTTGTAAGTAATTTCGTGCCTCACCAACCATATTTATTCAATAATAGCGTCAATTTAACTTAAGTTGTTGTAATTTGTATAGCTTGGAAAATTTACGCCCAGTAGATATGATAAATAATAAATAGGACACAGCTGTATAACCGCAAATAAAACTTTTATAGGGACCTTTTTTAGCCTTCTTGAGTAATGCTGTTTTTAATAATAATAAACATATGCTACTTACTATAATGAAATGTCTATTATATTGCCTAGCTGTGTAATGTGTATTGGTGCCATTAATAATAGTGATTGAATTGATAAGACTAGTCCATTGAATTGATTTGAGCTGTTTTTAGTTTAAATTTGAATTTTGTTTAGACACCTTTAATAGACTTCTGTGTTAATGGATATAAATAAGCGTTGCCAGTTTTACTAAAATATAAAACACACGAGATCAAGCGCCTTATAGGTTGTCATTGAATACTTATTCGAATGTATACTTAAACCAGTTCTTGTTGTTGTCCATCTGCCGATGCTACTGATGATTCCAGCACATAGCAGCTTTACACTAGAAAATAAACAGGTTCTATAATCTGTGTGTCGTTAAGGTCGAAAACCCTTCATTTCAGGATCAACGAGAAAAAGAAGAATTTTTTATTCATTTGTAGTCTTTTCCCTGTCGATTTAAGTCTTAATCCACGTAGCCGAGGGATAAGGATATTTTAAGTGCAATAAAATGAGCTTGTAATATTTAAATAATTATTTATTAGAGTAATATGCCAACAGTCAACTTATTAATTTATTTTTAGGTCTCAAATTATGCAGTCGTTTCACAGAAAACGACTGCGTGTCGTTGAACTCGTAAGGTGGCCTTTTATGTTTAAACTCGTCGCAATGGTGTACCTTCTTTCACTTGCCATATCGTGGTTTCCTTTCTGGTCCTCAAATAATCTCCAACCAACGGAACTTAAAAATAGCAGCTGGAAAACAATGCCGATTCATCATCACCGAGATTCTGATACACATAGAAAACAGATGGAGCTATCTTCCAATAAAATAACTAACCTCTACGAGATCATGAACAAACAGTTAACAGGATTTTCCAAAGGAAAATTTGAAGGAAAACCTTACAAAAAGATCCTCTACTGGAACACGATGAGAAATTTTCCACCCAGCAGGAAAAATAGCAATTACGGAGTTGGAGTTGGTCGTGATAGGTAAGCTTATCATCCACTGCTAGATACTTTTATATAGAGGAAGAAAATAGTTAACTCGTAGCTAATACAGTTATTTACTTAAACTAGTATTAACTTAATTGAATGTAATAGAAATATACGCTTAAGACACGAGGTATATCATGAAATTGAAGACTACTTTATAGTCTTAAATTTTTAGAACATCATATATTTCTTAAATAATATTTTCTACAGGATTAAGAACTAATACTGTTACATAGTTGCATCTTAAGACATTTTTTTAGCGAGGTAATATTGGAGAAAAGAATGCTTGTCCAGTAATTGCAAAAGACTTCTGCCTTGCGGCGCAAGTTTTGCATCAATATCGAAGCAAAAATTGCTTGGGTTCAATCCTCGGCGAAGCCCTTTTGCAAGGTGTTTAAATTGAGTAGTGACTTAAATATATACGTTAGTGGGCGCACAGTGAAAGATTTTTAAACACCATCTTTGATAAGTAAAATAGATTCATCTAACAAAGGGAGGAAGAATAAATAAGACTTTATACAATCTTTTGTACTAATCAGTTGATTTTTTACCTAGGTATCAGGAAGCTGGTTGCCCTGTTTGGCAATGTGAAACTAGCGAGGACAGAACTAACTTGTTGCAGTACGATGCAATCTTGTTCAATCAACACATGTGGAATGCTTCAGATCTTCCAAAAGAACGTGGGGATCACCAACGTTACATTTTCTTCAGCTATGAGCCTCCACCATTACGAAGAATATTTACCAATTGGACGACTTATTGGCAAACCATAAAAAGTATTCCATTCAATTGGACCATGACTTATCGATGGGACTCGGACGTGGTTCACCCATTTACCTACGTGGAGCCCAATGGCTCCCTCCCCTTGCACCCCAAAGAAGAAGAATACTTGAAAATACTCAATGAAGAGAAAAGACCAAACTACGCCGCTGGGAAAACAAAGATGGCAGCTTTCTTTGAGAGTAACTGCCCAGAAGTGACGTCGGGAAGAAAGCAGTTGGTGCAGCAGCTGATTCAGAAAGGAATCCAGATAGATCATTACGGCAAATGTGGGAATATGTCGTGCGGCCACAGGGACTTTGTCTTGGACAGAGAATTTAATGAAGTGGAGTCTTGTCTGCAAATGGCCGAAAAGACGTACAAATTCTTTTTGTCCTTTGATAATTCACTCTGCCTTGATTGGATGCCTGAAAGGTAATTGCTTTGTCTTACCCAAAAAATGACTGAATACTGAACTTGATTAATTCTAGATTTACTCATGCTCTGCGATATTCCATGATTCCTGTTGTGATGGACGTTCATGGTAACCAAGCCAAATTGTCACCACCGCATTCGTTCATCAACGCACTAGATTTTCCTTCTGCTGGCCATCTTGCTGATTATTTAAATCTTCTTGATAAAAACGACACGTTGTACAACGAATACTTTTGGTGGAGGCCATACTACAAGGTTCATGGCAACATATTTGAAGGGATAAGCTACAAATACTTTTGTAGTCTCTGTGCTGCCCTCCATGATCCGAAAAAGGAACCTCATAAAGTTTATCCAGATATCTATCAATGGTGGTGGGGGAAAAGTCAGTGCCACACCAATCAATACGATGGAATGTATGTAAAGGAATTGGATTCCGAAAAACCAATGTTTTGATCGAATGGAAAATTGAAAAATTGTCGATATCAACCAATCGGTTCATATGAAATCATGGCAACATAGAACACCACAAAATTTTACTTGAGCAAATATTTAAATACTAGAAGAAAAAAATCTTGATTTTTTACAATGTGATTTAAATATCCTTGTTAATAAATAATTTTTTTTTACAAATTTGTCAAACATGACAATCAAATATACAGGTTAATTACAAAGTGAAATATATAAGTGGAACTATAATTTAAAACAATCAACATCTTGACTTAAATCCGGATTTAGATTTGGTTTAGATAGAAAATTATTTGCACACACCACTGATTATTATTTCTAAATATATACGTTTCACGCCTAGTTTTCTTTATTATGTTGGTCAATCTTGCAAAGAAACGTCTTTCAGAATCTCTATTTTCTCTATGTTATGCTATTATCTCTATGTTCTTATCACTGTTAAGAAATGAAAAAGAGCAACATGAATAATTAAGCTGTTAGTATAAAGGAAAGTAATAGCGGCATCAATGAGGAACAGAGCAATAAGATGATTTGATATGTGAAGAGTGGAGACAACAGAATGTATTAATGTAGTTAAAGAGGAGAGTGAGCAGATGGACATTTGGAGAAGTCCTTGCTTCATAAAATGTCACAAAATGTGCCTGTAGAGAAGAAGCAGAAACTAATATAAGTAAAACTGATGTTTCGTATATTGCAGTTTCAAGCGATGAATCCAAAAAGATTGTGGCTACAAATAAGAAAAAATGTGTCGATGGTCATTGTTTCATTAAAGTTTTCCAATCAAATCAGTTTATTGTTTTTTCTCCTTCTTTGAATATGGACCAAAGAGACTCGCGAAATCCTCAAGTTCCTAAACAATCAGAAGTGTAATGATCTGTTTCTTTGAAAATGCTAGAATAGGCCAAGCTATACCAAATTCATAGTAATGTTTTCATCAATGCGGATGATTCCTTTTTGATTTCCGTTGAGGGCGTGATCCATCAAAAGATCATTTGGTGGTAGTCGCTCCATAGAGTTTGTGGGCAAAGAAGCGATTTGTTTCTCCGTGCAATTTCCGTTTATGTAATGGCCTTTTGTATTGATTGAAGGATCGGCATAGTATATCATATGAAAATTGCACATCTCTATGGCAGCTCCTGGGTCGGTAACAGGGATTCCATCTAAAAAAGAATTTTAATGTTATTAAAATTATTCAAAAACTGTTGTCAATTTTTTTTAAATTAATCATTCGAATTTAGCACACTTGTTTTCACTTCTAAACGAGAACTTTTAATTATGTTATTTTCAAATACTTAATTCTTTTAAAGAAAGCATGTTCATTTTAAAAATTATAAGAGAACCTTACGATATGTTAAGATTGCTTATGAAGATTTTAAGCGGATAATAGAAAAGTAACCAATTGAACCTTTAGTTGAATTTAAAAAAAAATAATCCCGAATCTAGTCGGATCTACATAGTATTCGAACTAATTTTTGAATCTATACCGCAAAAAATAATCTAGCTATGCATAGACTGATCTTCTATGTAGAACTTAGATTTCTTAAGAAAAAAATATAGGATATTAAATTTTTTATTGCTTACTCGTATTAGTAGGGCTACTTTGGTTCCTTGAGTCAAAGAGGCAGCGGGTTATGATCGTGTCACCTGGCTCCACGTCAATTATCTTTGATGCTGGATAGTGCGCTTCTGGAAATAAAGGATTTCCACGTCCGATTTCAGCTAACTCTCCTGACTTTCAATCAATCAAACGTAGTAATTCCTATTGATCGTCGTTTTTAATGAAAAATAAAAAGTATAAACATCTTACTTACTTTTTGACTGATTCTGTAAGCGCTCATGATTGGTAACATAAAATGCCCGTGAGGCTGATTGCAACTTTCCTGTCCACTTCGAAGCAATTTTCAAGCGTAAAATCTATTACCATGAAATTAAAATTATTTCATAATATGATCAAATTCTTTTTATTAAATAATATGTTGGAGTAAACCTTTTTGATGAGGGGGAATCGTCCCGATACCCAAAGATGAATAATAACCAGCCACATACTTTTGTCTATTATTATGTTTTGTATATATATAATGAAACAAAACGAACATTAGTTCGCTTCCGTCTGATTGGTTGGTGAAGTAATATTATACCACATACTTATCGCGCGTAATGTGCAAATCTACACCGGTATATTTATCTCCTCCAATAATGTCTAATGGTTTCCCGTAGTGCATTTCTAGGAAAAGGAATTGCGACTCAGAGTTACCCCCAATGTGGAAACCAACATTAGGTGGAAGTCGATGAGGTGGAGTGTGCCGAATCCAAGAATACACCAAAGTTCTATTACCCAATGGACAAGAGCTATAGAGAAAAGAAATATTAAGACTAAATTGTTATCCATAAATTCTTTGCAATTTAAACTTTTTTTTTTTTTACCACGATGGACCGTCAGCTGGAACATAATCACAAGCGTAGAGTCCCATATGATGCGGTGTAATATTACTTATTTCCGGTCTGAATTGCTTTACCCAAAATTCGTCTCCCTTTTCCAGAGTGAATCCATGACATATTGAACCTTCGTTCTGTAAGATTGCTTAATATCAGAATTCAAATAAAAACCTGTGCTATACTAACGAGTTTAGGTATAGCTCCATTCATTCTTAATTTGACGAGGAATTCGCCGTCTCTTCCAGTAGGAGATCCTTTGGGAAATGGTCGGTGTGGAGTAGCATACACAACTATTGATAATACAGAAGTTATCAACCATAAACAATAAATCAAAGAAATGTTGGGCTCCTTGTGAATCATCTTGCCGCTCTTCGACCAAATGATGGACTACCTAGGTTTTAGAACTTTCACATTTTTATGAACACCCATTTTTTCCTTTCTTTCTTTTTTACTCTAGGGTTACAGCTAGGACTCTATGTATAATTTGTTTGTCAAGTATAAAAGTAAAAACTACAATGCATATCAGAACTCGACCAGCAGTAAATTTAAAATTTGTATTCTTCGTTTTTATCCAGATTTTCATGATTAAAAAACGGTTATTCAAATCGTCTCTCAAGATTATAATTTTTTCCCGCATTCTATAATGGTTACACCAAAAGCTTAATTTGTGTGTATTCCATGAAAGTTTTTTTATTATTATTATGATTTTGATTCAAGTTGCGAGCATCAAGAATAATTCGTTTTTCTAGTATGGAAATATAGTGAGATGATAATATCCTTCATTGGAACTCTGAATATATTCGGAAGATCTCGTGTCGACCCCTCAAGATCTATCATGTCGCTTTAATATCAGAGGATGTCTACATGCCATTTCAATGACAGTATTCAACATTGCTGATAACCATTCTTTGATTATTATTTTGAACATGGAAGAAAAAAATCATTGTTGAATAGGGGAAACCCGAGGGCTTCTCTGTGATGATCACGCAATACTTCAAAGCAGTATATAAAAGCATATATAAAAATGTATACAGACAAATTTGTAAGTAGAAAAGATTATAATTTTTTAAGAGATTCTGTCGTAACAGCAAGATGATGCCCTAATCAATTAATAATATAGGGGGGAAAGTTTCACTTAAAAGTACAGGTCTGTAAGTAAAACTGGTAACTGATTTTTTTTTCTCATTTGGTTCAGTATAAAATATTTGACATTTGGAACTATTGGAACTAATCAGTAAGTCAACTATAATCAATAAGTAATCGATACATCCAGGTCATTTTTCCAGATTTAAAAACAGTGAAGCTTACGTATTTTTTATGTATGTTATGTAGCAAAGTATTTATGAAAAATGACAAAGGCGTCCGAATCTTATTTATATCGCTCGATGAATATTTTTTTTACAATATCATCACCAGGATTTTGGAAACGATTCAAATAAAGTTAATACATTTCAATGCAAAAAATATGCAAATTCATTGAATTCAGGAGGGGGGGGGGGGGGGGGGGCGATCAAGCTGACGTACGCTCGTGCTTTTGTGTAAATATATTTCCTTAGCTCCGTAAGAATTCATTTTTCCCAGACTCTTTTTTAGATTTTTCAAGTTTTCAATTATTTTGTTCTATTTATTTTCAATTCCTAATTCTGTGGATGAAATAGCACCCATATATCATATTGTAAGTGAGAATCGTGATCATTTAAGTATTTAAAGAAAATTTCAAACGAAACTATTGTAGTTGTTCGGGACCATTTGACTATTCGGAAAAGTAATGAGCTCCTTATGTTTTAAATGCAATGATTATAAAAGTTATTCTGTGAAAATAAAGTATATTTATATTGAATCATGGGGTTTTCACTACTTATTTTTATTGGTACGCTAACCAAATGCATTTGATTCTGAAACAAAAAAAAATCAAGAATAGCTTAAACTCCCCTTCGAGAAAAAAAATTATGTACAATTATGCCGCTGGGAAATCAAAGATGACAGCTTAAAAAAATTTAATTGTCCGGAGGCTACGTCAGAAAACAGTTTATGCAGCACCTGATTCAGAAAGGAATTCAGATAGACCACTACGGACAATGTGGGGCAATGCCGTGTACACACGTGGCCGCAGGGACTTTGTCTTAGACAGGGAATTTTTAAAATGTAGCCGAGTCTTGTCTTCAAATGCCTGAAAAGACTCAAAACTTTTTTAACTCAACTGAACCAGATAACTCACATTGGTCCAGTAAAATGAACAAAAAATAAAAAATGTTTTAAAAAAAGAATTTGAATATTTTATATCCCATTTTAACTATAACCATTCTTACCAATTTCTTGAAGGTTAATTATGAAATAAAGTAAATATTTTAATAGAACTAAGAACGACATAGCGTTTACAATAAATTTTAATTAGTTTATTATTATTCGTACTGGCTTAGCACATGCCATATAGGAACATTTTGAATTATTCATTGTCCTTTAACCAAATAAATTTTAAAATATGGTCGTTCAAATTGCTATTATGCTCATTTCCCTTCATATAGCTGATAACTAAGTTCAAAATAACTATGTATCGCGAGCTTATATACAAGCAATTTCTATACTTTTCCGAAAAGAGAAACATCTGGTAACTATATCGAACCAAATCCATAACCAAAACGTGTTTATTGCAGGTTACATTCTACAATTTGGTCACATTAGTTGATGTAGAAAGATTACCGAGCCCGGAAGAGACTCCACTTGAATTTCCCAATAAAGAATAAGAACTATTACTAACAAAATAGTTAATTCCATACATTCCATCGAACTTGACTGTCTGACATTCGGCCGTATCATTCCACCAGCTTTTGATATCACTGTATGATTTCCAATTAAGATTTCTAGAGGGATCGTGAAGAGCAGCACAAAGGCTACAATAATTCTTGTAGTGCATTCCATCAAAGAAAAGGCCATTACGGATTCGATAGTGTTTCTTCCACCAAAAATATTCGTTGTAAAGTGTATCATTCTGGTCCAATTTGATCAAATAGTTAGTCAAGTGACGAGGCGAAGGAAAATCAAGAGCATTGATGAAAGAATGAGGTGGGGCGAGTTTAGCATGATTACCGTGGAGGTCCATGACGATAGGAATCATGGAATGGAGCATCGAGTGCATAAATCTAAAATTGGAGATGATTCCTTTGTTAAACTGTATAATCTTTTGAAATTGATTGAAGTTTACTACCTTTCAGGTGTGTAGTCAAGACATAGGGAGTTATGGAGAGCTAGGTGAAATTTATATTTCTTGGCAGCCATTTCCATGCAGAACTCGTGCTCTTCTTCTTCTCGGTATAATGAAAATTTGTTAAAAGCGCATTGGAGCTCATGGCAGGCACCGTACAAATCGATTTCGACCCCACTCTCTTTCAATTTATTGATTAGTTCGTTCCTATTTGAAAATCTATCATGGCAGCTTGTCTGGAAGAAGACGGCCATTTTAGTTTTACCAGCCGCATAGTTGACTTCATCTTTATGGGACTCTTCTATCAATTGACTATACAATGCTGCATCCGGATGGATTGGAACAACGGTCGGGTTGATAGGCTCGATCCAGCCATAAGGATTGACAATATCCGAGTCCCATCGATACGTCATAGTCCAATTAAAGAAAGGCCCTTTCATCGAGTTCCAAATCTGATCCCAATTGCCGATCAATCTAAACAGAGTCGGTGGCTCGTAGCTGAAGAAAATGTAGAGTTGGTGTGGCGATCTCTTCTCAGGAAGATCTGACCAGTTCCACCGATGTTGGTTAAAAATAATGACGTCATATTGTAATACATCGGTTCGATCTTCACTCGTTTCACACTGCCATACTGGGCAGCCGGCCTTTTCATACCGATCCCGACCAACACCTAAACCAAAATTACTGTTTTCACGGGTAATGGGGAAGGTACCGGCGTTATTCCAGTAAAGAATCTTTTTGTATGGTTTCCCATTATAAAGACCATGGGGAATGTCATACTGCTTAGACATGATCTCGTGCAGTTCTGGTTTAAGTAAAGAACCCAGCTCCATTTGGAATTGGTGAGTTTTCAGTTGACTGTGGTGCTCATAAAAATGATCGGCTATTGGTTGCCAATAATGTTTGGGCAGCTCAGTCGAAATATTTTCCTGGTTGTAATGCTGTAATTTATTGCGCCATTCGTGTTGACTCCATAACATTTGAATGAATAGTGATGTAACAAGTAAAAGTAAAAATGAAAACAAAAGAGGGATACGTTTTTCCTGGCTCTTATTTGCAATCAAAGATATAGGTAAGCTCAACATCCTTCTGCCTTAAAAAAATACGAGGGGTTGTCGACTTCGAGAATTCGTCGTACACCCTTGAATTTTATGCAAAAATTCAGAAAAAATTCGAAAATTCAGAAAAAATTCAGAATTTCTGGAAAAATTCTGAAAATACCCAAAATTCCTAAAAATAGAAAAATATTCTGAGAATTCGGGAAAAATGTGAGAATTCTGAAAAAAATTCTGAGAATTCTAAAAAAATTCTGAGAATTCCGTGCAATTCCGAGAATATATAGCGACAGAATTATTTTATAAATCGATAGTCAATCAATCGATGTTTGGTTCTGCGCTCCAAAACAGCGTTTCAGTGTCGTCTGCCATGCAGTTTTAATGGGCTATTGCGTGCCTCGTGAATGTTTTCTTTTTCAGCTATGTGACATTCGTAAATAAAAATGGAAAAGTGTAAAAGTGATTTAGATAATCAAACTTATGAATTGTTGGAGAAAAACAACGTTGTTGTGCCCAAGCATCTTCGCAACGTCTTAACTTCACTCAACTACATCGGGCTCCACGTACTTGCGACACTTGACAGCGTAGAAGACATGAACGAAATTGAAACCTCAGTTGTTTCAATTCTAGCTACAGATGACATGACTGCTGGAAAAACAGAAGGAGAGCTTAGGGATCTTTTTGGTGACTTTTACTGGAAAACCCCTACTAAGTTCAAGCTTCTACCTGGCGACAAAAAAATGTTGCGAGTCATTGCAAATGTTAGCAAGAAGATAATCACCAGCCAGTCCTTAGTCTCTCAGCTAGATAAAAAGAGCAGAGGTGTGCAGCCATCCACTCACCAACGCAACAAGTCAGCTCCTTTTTCTAAAGGTATTTGCATTGGTTACATGCATAATTATTGGTATCTTACCTTAGTAAGATATACTAACGAAATTTTCCAATATTTATTCAGGGTTAACCTCTGGTTTAACTGGCTCCAAATCTATGACTCCCCAATCTGAATCAAATGAAGTTTATATCATAGAAGAGAATGAAACATCTTCCCCCATGATATCACTTACCGATGCTGTAACAAGATGGGGAAACAACAAGAGAATCGAAGGATTCGAGAAGCTGTTCACAGTGAAAGAGCTCAAAGTTCGTTGTCAATTTCAAAAAGGCCAATCCTCGGTGTCATGTGGAAAGAAATTTACTTCAAGCCGGGATAGCAAAGGCACCTGGAAAATATCCAACTTTACCAACCATTTCAAAACCCACCTTAATGACAAGACTGGACAGCAATCATCTCGATCAGGAATGGAAAATTTCTTGCTTAAAGGTATAGCTAATTTGTTTATAATTTCATTGGATTTATTGGATTTTTATTGCTTTCGATTTAACACATTTTTAAAATTTTTACATTTCCCTGTTGATAGAAATCGGCAATAAACGTCCACATCCATCCGATAGTTCTGAAAATCAGCCCAACATGAATCCAGTCATCCCAGTCAGGAATGAATCGAGCTGCTCTTCGTCAAAAGGTAAAATAAGTGCTTTATTGATAAGACTTTTCGACTTTGAATATTCTTTTTAATTTTATTTCTTTTTAAATTCTTCTTTTACTAATTCAAATATAGACGTGAATGAGACTGAGGCGGTTGACATCACAGAAGAAACCATCACCACCAGCCCTTCGAAACGAAGACGCAAAAGAGCTGCTCAAATATCATCTTCATCTGGTAATAACGAGGTTTTATTAACATCCAAATAAAACCCTTTTAAATGGTGATATTTTATGTAGATTCTGAGGAGGAAAGGAGCTCTAGCTTGGCTAGCTCTGCTGCTGCTGCTGCTGCTGAAAAAAAGCGGCAGTCAGAGTCGAATAAAAGTGATTGACTAGCCCGAAATGGAGGAGACACCCCGCCGTACAACTCCTCCACTTCTATCTCCACTCCTTCGACTCAAAAAAAGTGGAATAGCAGAGTATCAAGACGGCAGCATATGATGAAAAAAGCAGCAGCCCTTCCCAATCAAGCTAAAGTTACTGATTACTACGAGATGGTCTCAGAATTAGATGCAGCAGTGTTCCAACTCAGACAACAGAACTCATCCCTTCTTTCTTCTCATGATGCCATGAAAAAGCGCCTAGATAAACTGGAATCATCTTCCTTCCATTCCCTTGGAGCAGCTACTCCTAATCAGTCGTTATTACAACGAATGATGGATCAAGCCATAAGTCAAGTTGGAAAGCAGTCTCGCGGAATGCGGTACAACGATCCAGTGCTAGAACACTTCAGCTTGAACGTCTGGATTCTTGGTGGGAGAAGATTATACGAGATCTTTTATAGTAATTTCAAAGGAGTCTTCCCCTCACCCACTACGATTCAAGAAAAACTGAATAGATTTCATATACCGTTGGAAGAAGGTGTATGTAATGTTCCCTTAGTGAAAGAGTATCTTGTCAGTAACGGTGCTCCACTTGTGGTCGGTTTGTCCGAAGATGCTACTGGAGTTGTTGGACGCCGCGAATACCGTGCCAAAACAAACTCTGTGATTGGGTTCGTCACTCCTGTGAAGTCAAACGGTTTTCCCGACCCGACCCTTTCAATTGTTCGTGATGCACTTGACATCGTCCGTCTTTTCCGGCTATACGAAAGAGCTAGGTTAGCAATTTTAAAAATTAAAATTAATTCATTATAAGCTATATCTCATTTGTTTTTTAGTGTTGTTATGATTGGTATGATCCAACCGTTGCTGTCGGGTCTTCCACCGATCCGATTATTCGCTTTTGGCAGTGACAACCGTTTTACAGCAGTCGATGTTAAAAACCGCCTCTTCTACATCAAAGACCAGCTCCTCTCAGTCGGAATCGAGGTTCTTACCTACTCAACCGACGGTGATTCCAGAGAAATGAAGTTGATGAGAGAAATGCTACAGCTGGGCTCTCCAACTCCACCAGCTCCTAAAAGACCGGTCAAGCGCTCCGTCAGATCCAGGATGGTTCCAAGTGCAACCGAGAGTACTCCTGATGAACCATCAACTGATGAATGGCAAGATCTAGGACGGAGTCTGAGAAGACGCTGGCCATTTTTTGCTTGCGAATTTCGACCACCACCTTTCCCAACCCAAGATCATGTTCATCTCCTTACAAAGCTGCGAACCAGATTCTTGAAGTATGATCTATTCATGCCTTTTGGAAATAAGGTTGCCACTCCTGCCCACATTCAAAGCATGATGAACATGTTCTCCAAGGACCAACACAACATTCGAGAAGGTGACCTGCTACTCCAGGACAAGATGAACTATGATGCTGCTAAGCGGTTGTGCAATCAGAAGGTGCGCGAATTGCTAAAGAGTATACCAGGTGAGCAACTTTACTTTGATCATGTTATATTATTTATTTATATTCCAAAAAACTAATTCATTTTCACTTTACTAGGCTCGGAGGCAACCATCTTTTACCTCGAAATTATGGATATGTTATCTACTAGCTACCTTGACAAAACGCTTGATCCCAAAGAAAGGCTCTATCGACTTTGGTATCCAGTCCTCTCACTTCGATATTGGAGGTTTTGGTTATCATGTGACAATGTATATCCTCTAAAATCTCATTTCATTTCATTGAATGCCTATCTTTGCGCAGAGATTAATGCGCATTCTATGGTATTGATTATTTTAAGACTCTCATTAGATAAGAGGCCACAACTCTTTCAGCCGTGGGTTTATTCTAGTCAGCCTTGTGAATCCTATTTTAGAGCAGCGCGTTCATTCACTCCTGTTGGCTGCACCCAACTCTCTTTTACCATGCTAGATTTTTACAGTAGATGTAAAAAAGTTGATTGCCATCTAAGACTCAACTCTCTCGGTCACGACGAGGGAATAGTTTATCCGCGACACGAAAAGAATCTTGAGAAATTTGGAGGTACTGAGAAAGAATATAAATGCTCCACTTTGCCTTCTCCAAAAGAAATTGAGGAAATTATTTTGAGAGCCCAACGAGACGTGAAGCGTAGAATGGCGGAGTTAGGAGTTATTGTAGACGGTAACGATTGTTTCAAATTTGATAGTCGCTTAGCAACTAGTCTTAACGATTTGCTCAGTAAACCTCGATCAGATGTAGAAGATGATATTCTTTTTGATGAATGTGAAGAGACTCCCTTATGTGGAGAAAGCGAAGATCATTCTGATGTCCTTGATGATTATGACTTGAGTGTGCTTTCTTCCCTTAACAACGGAAACTTTACAGACTGCACCTTGCAGCTTGAAAAGCAGATGTTTAAACAAAGGAGTGAATGTGAGCCTATGATTCACCCCGACCATCAAATTGAATCGAGTCCGTTCCTTCTAGTCACGTCAGACGATGGAACTCAGAAAGTAGTCAGAAAAAGCGCGTTCGTCTGGTTTCTAGAGAACGGTGTTCAACGGCACAGTAACGACAGACTCATCCGTGTTATGCAAACTGCCAATTTTTATATGCGTCAGAAGTTAATTGTTACAAATGTTGAAAAGCGCCTAGTCCGTCCAGGTGATTGGTGTGCATTCATTAGTGAGGAAAACAATAGTTTTTTGATAGGTCATGTATTATGTTTTGATAAGCTTCGCAATGGTAAGAGGAAAGAGAAGAAAGAGAAAAGTATTCATGTATGGCAGCAAGGTGACGCCAATATAGGAGCACTATGTGATTGGTATAAATTGGAAAGTTCAGGTATCTTAACTCCTCAACACCTCTTCTCTCAGGGATATTACTCATGCGATAATTATGTATGTAGTGTCCCACCTCCAAAATGTATAACTGTTGATTCATCTAATGTTGTGTCACTGTGCAATGAAACTATCCAAGAATTGTTCAAATACATTGAAAGTTGCAATTCTTAATTCGATTTTCTTACGTTTACTATTAAATAATGATAGGCGACAACAAAAGATGAATGTTTTAAAAACTTTATCGAGAAAATTCTAGAAAAAATGTAAAAAATACGAAAAAATTTCAAAAATTCGGGAAAATTCGGGAAAATTCTCAGAATTCTGAAAAATTGTAAAAATTCTGAGAAATTCTGAGAATTTATAAAAATTTGAAAAATTCTGAAAAATTCTGAAAAATTCATTAATATTTTTTGCCTCGTACACCCTAAAGGTGAGTCGATAACCCCTCGAAAAAATAGCACCTTCATTTTTTGTCTGTTTAAACAAGATTCTTGATTCTACGTTAAAGAGTGCAAGGTGTGTTTGTTTAAATGCTTCTTAAAATTACCTTTCCGAATTATTTTATGATTCCTTTTCCAACATTTAGGTAAAACTTATAAACTCTGCCTCTCTCCACTGGCGCCTTCTTACTGGGCTTAAAGCGAGTATAGTCAGTCGTACTGAAAGAATGAATTTTCAAATCACGGTCTGCCTAGTATTATGTCGCCTGCCACGCCCCCCCTCCCCCCCCCCAAAAAAAAAAAGATGAAAGAAAGAAGTAGTTACAATAATAGTAATAATCAATCGACTGAACGACCTCAATCAGTGAAGTAATAAAAAAAAACTTAAATCGACAGCAGTAAAAGTGTTGAATATGAGTAAAGTATAGTGCAGATAAACCTGAGGGGGCCTGGGGAAGTTCCTATGTATTAATTTATTTCGCCCACTTAAAATGAACTTAATGGGCAATGGTAAATTATGATAATTATTTATAAAATGAGTTATGCATATCAGAGAATTCAAAAGGGATCTTTATTGGTTTTGGCCAATCCCGGTCAACCATTAAAATTCAATTGTTCAATTCAATTGTGTTGAAAAAAGTTATTGAAAAAAAGTGTTTATCAAAGTGCTGTTTGACATGCAGGGCGGCAGTGAAAGTCCTATTATAGTTGATGGCGTAGAGATTGGAATCTGCGGCTCAACCTAATGGTAAAAGCTGAACCCAAAAAAGCCTGGATCAAGAGTCAAAAGCATTAGCCGTTCTACCTATTTTAGTTATTTTTTAAAATATATTAAGTACTGGGAAGGTCTGTATCTGCCCTTTTTTTTGAGCGCGCCCCTTCATTTCTTACGCTCAAAAAGTGCCATCTACCACCCAAAACAGCAACTAGTTTCGCTGTTAACATTTGGTGGTCCAGTATTTAAAATTTAAGGGGCAAAAATCTATTTGAAAAATATAAATTGAAGGCATTGGTCTGAAGTCCAATGCGAGGTTCCCGTAGGGATTTTTGTATAATATTAAGAATTATATCAATATAAAGTTTAAAGTAATTTCCTATTTATATTTAATTGCTCTGCAATTAATTTGAAACGCGGTAGAACCGTATAATCAGTTTCCTGTTTTTTTGGTCCATTCAAAGAGTCGGCTGTGCCCCCCTACGGGGGTTCCACCCGACCTTTGAACGTACAAAAGGTGGTTTCGTTTATCTTATTTTGGTTATCGTCACCTTAAGCATGCCACACACGGAGGCTTATTTACGTTACTTATGTACCTAATGCAATAATGCAACAGGGGACTTAAGGGTTTTGGGCTGTCCACTAACTTTAAGACTACACTGCTCGAAGTCCGAAACCCTGAAGTCCCCTAATTCACTAGTGCACAAAGGTACATAAGAGCGTAAAAACGCGCTCGTGTGTGGATCCCTTAAGCACCGAATATAATCAATAATCCTTAGATAATCAATATGCCTTAGATATCCGTATGAAGAGGAAAGTTTCCAATCATTTGAGGCATATTTGGTCGATATCTAATTATTTTTAGTACCAGAAATGTTGGAAAGAAATTTACACAATGTACATATGATAATACATAAAAATTTACAATCATTTGAATCATAGTATATTTATATCGTATTATTTTTAGTACCAGATAAATATTACAGTAATTGACACCATTTTCATAGTTTGAGGGACCTGACATGGCGGGCAAAAAGTTGTGCACACATATACCAATAACGTATTTTTATTCAGACACTTTTCCGGACTAAAAATTTGGAAAATTTAATAAGCCAATTTGGTGGATATTAAATTATGCTAATTACTATAAATCCAACGAAGAAATGTATACCATTTTCATAGTTTGAGGATTACTATACAAGACCTGTTATTACGAGTTAAAGATACAACCGTACAGCCCACATGCACGAATAAAGTGCATTCTTCAAAATCTTTTTCGAATTAAAATAATAGGAAATAATTTTTTTTTTAACTTTTTTAGACATGTAGATAAAGAGGAAAGTTTCAAATCATTGGTGGGTTAACCGGTTAAGGTTTCCCCATTAACGCAGACCTCAAAGCCCAAAGCCATCTGTTGGGATCCAGTGAAGTCTAAAGGGCCCCCCCCCCCAAAAAGTAACAGGATCACGACAACTGGTATGAGTGCGCCAACTGGTGATTAGAATCCCTACGGGTAATTAATAGAAATACTGAATAGAATTGAGCAGTTAAATACAATAGATGTGTCTTAAATACAAACATCAATTATATAAAATGACTATCAAAAATAATCGACGGAGTAGAAGAAATAGCGTGGAAAAAAACTGTTGTCGCTCGCGCTCACGCTCACTTTTGATGGGTATTGATACAATTTCTCTCACAGCACGAAAACCAAAAAAAGTTTGATTCTTTTATTTTTCAAAGTTTTAGGTCAATTAAGTTTAAATGTAAAGATCTTCATAACAACTATTTGTAAACTTTTAAATTAAGAGGGAGGGTCTTATCGTATTGGCGCGTATGCTTAACTTTAAAAAAAAAAGTTTTCGAGTTTAAGATGCTGATAAAAAAAATTCATTTCCGCTCAGGGCAGCAATGTATAGGCTGTTTTACAAATGATTACTTTTTTACAATGTTACATTTCAATGGTTACAATCGATTCAAATGTATTCAAATAAATTATTTTAATACCAATACATAGTCATATTGGATGGAAATTTTACTAATAGAAAATAATTAGAATTTTTTTTTCTGTCTTAAATTATTTTATACATATATATATATTTACATTTTTATTTTATGTAAAGAACACTGAGCTATATTTTTGCAAAACATTGGTAGGAAATTGTTACATAGATGTCGGATTTTGTATTTATATTACCAAATTTATTGATGTTCGGAATAGTAACGTTCTGTTATTTCATTACTTTTCCGGTCTAGGCTTACTGATTTTTTTAACAGCGTCCCTTTAATTACAGGACATTTTAATTGTGATACAAAAATTAACGATTGCCGTTACCGATACTAACAGCACTGATTATTGTATACCTTTTTCTGATACTATGTGTGCATTTGTTACTACCTCAGCCATAAATATACTCATTATTCAAATAATTTTAAAACTTTTGAATTTTGAGCATATTTTAGCTTTCATTCAATTTAAAATTGCTTCAAATTAAAAACTTATACGGAATTACGTACGAATATTGCAAAAAGGTTGCATTTTTGGTTTTTCCAAATATAAGGTATTGAAAAAAAATATGAGAGAGATTTTAATACAGGAAATTACTTTAATATATACATAGGCCGAAAGCCTTCTAATATTATAGTTTCTGAACATTGGGCCTTGTGAGCTTTGTCTTATCTAAAAGTAGTAAAAGGTAGTAAATAATAGGTATGTTAATCAGTGTAATAATCTCGATAATAATAGTGGCATCAAAGAGGAATAACAGAGAAGAGGGTTAGAGCGCGTAAACACGCTAGAATGTAATTGAAAGGGAAAGTGACCCGGAGGGCATTTGGCTAAGAATTTGAACTGAAGTTCCGCTTATACTATAAATAAAGACACCCAACTAAAAAGATGATTGGCATCATGAATTAAAAGGTTCATAAATCAGTTGACCTAACCCTAACATTGAGCACTGGTTCAATAGCCTAAATGAAAATGCTGCTCAAACCACCCTATAACGTGTATTGTTTAATATAGTAGTCAAAATTAAGGAGGGAAAGGATAAGGGGGAGGGAATTAAAGACGAGCACGTCAACACGCCGGAATGAAAATAAATCAAAGAAAATATGTGTGAATATAGGTCACCAAGTTTATTTTTAGAGAGAAAGAAGGAACCAAGGATGAAA
This sequence comes from Chydorus sphaericus, assembly GCA_030141595.1. Lineage (NCBI taxonomy): Eukaryota > Metazoa > Arthropoda > Branchiopoda > Diplostraca > Chydoridae > Chydorus > Chydorus sphaericus. Next base: position 2,115,420 of record CM057927.1, read on the forward strand.
CTGAACCTTCAAGGAGGAATAAAGTTTCAAGCAGTAAATTCACAAAGGTTTTGATCAAACAAAAACAAATCATCCCTTCATTTATGTTCTCCAATGAAATATGTCTTTCTTCTTATCTGTCTTTGAATATGGACCGAAGAGGCTCTCAAAGTCCTTTAATTCTTGCATAGAATCAGAATCGTAACGATTGAACTCAAAATTAAATGTTTTAAAACATTAAGGGGGATAAGAGAGGAACGGAGATCAAGGGGGCAGGAGGGTGGTGATTATAAAAGCGGATGAACATGCTAAAATTTATTAATAGGTGATAGGGATCCGGTGGTTATTGGAACTAAGAAGTAAAATTGATGTTACGTATGTATAGTGCAGTAAATCAGTTTACTCTAGGGGTCTTGGGTGGGAGTTTTATAGCTTCAACCAGCAGATCCAGAGAGAAAAGTATACTAAACCGAGTGTTAGCTGCTTCATTAAGGTTTTTCGCTTAAACATGGTTGTCTCTCTTCTTTTGGTATGGACCAGAGAGACTCTAAAAGTCTTCTAGGTCCTAAACATAAAAAAATGGAAGATTACAGTCACAATGATGATTGCATTCTGAAAGGAGATACTATAAATGCAACGTCTTGAATAGGTACAATACGTACCAAATTCATTTTGATGTTTTCAGTGATAGAGGTGATTCCTTTGTGATTCCCGTTAATGACATGGTCTAGCAAATGAGCGTTTGGTGGTAGCTGTTCCATTGAATTCTTCGGTAAAGAGGCGATTTGTTTCTCCGTGCATTTTCCAAGTTTAAAATTATTTTTTGTATTAATTTCAGAATTGGCATAGTAAACCGAATGGAAATTGCACATTTCTAAGGGAGCTCCCGGAATAACAGGCGTAAAGTCTTAAACAATTTGGATATTTTATTACAAAGCAACTATTTGAATGTTTATCTTCTAAAAGTTTACTTGTATTCGTTGGGTTACTTTGGTTCCTTGAGTCGAAAAGGCATCGGATTATGATCGTGTCCCCCTAGGGTGCTCCAAAATGCATCAATATTTTTTATTTCGTTCGGCCTTCATATCAGTTATTTCAAATATAGAGAAAAACATTCTGGCAAAAAATAAATTTGAAAAGAAAATATTTAGACCTCGCGCAACGGCTTCAAAATTTGAAATTATTTGAATTTTTCTGGTTGCGTAACCATATTTTTTGTCCCTTTTAAGTTTCAACTTCAGCCTTTTGTCTAAAAATACTTTATTTTATTCTTTAGAGACTGTATTAATTTTTCCTAAAATTTAAAGTGGTTTAGACCTCGCGCAGCTTAAAAATGTTGGTTCACTTTAGTGTTTTTAGGGTGGTACGAATATGCATAATTCAAATAATAAAGAAAATCACAGGCGAAGAGTGTAATATGATGTGATGTAAACCTGGTGACTGCTCTAATTGTTTTACCCAAAATTCGTCCCCTTTGCAAGAGTGAATCCTTGACATATTCTATCCCAGTCCTGTCAAATTGCGTGATATAAGAAATTACAAATGGAAAAACAATGTGATTAGCATAGGATACTATTAAGTTTTCTTTATATAGGCCTATTACTACTCACTTGTTTAGGTACCGCTCCTTTCATTCTCAATTTGACGAAGAATTCATCATCTCTTCCAGTAGGGGATCCTTTGGGAAATGACGTGTGTGGAGTAGCATCGACAACTATTAATAGCAAAATACAAATTAATATAACATTGTGCAATGAGACAAGCTCTTGGTTATGAACCATCTTTCTTCTCTTCCACCAAATGATGGACTGCCTAGCTTTTAGAACTGTGAAGTTGATCTAGAATGTTTCTTTCTTTTCAAAATTAAATACAATTTTTTAATGATGTTGGTTTTTTTTCAAAAACGTAAAAATAGTACGGGGCTACTAAGGGAGGTTTTTTAAAATCATTATTGTGCACTAATAATTGTTGATTCGTTAAAAACTGAAATAGCAGTTAGAATCAGAATTAAATTTTCTTTCTCGTGGTATGTTTATTTCATAGAAAACAGCATGCCATAATGGCAAAATATGTAACAAACTTGTTTTGGTCGAAAACGCGCCACGCGCGCTGTCTCCCCCTTCTTTTATATGGCCTTTCGTAGTAGCCGTTTGTAGTAGTAGCCCCACTGTACCTACGCGCACATTTACCTTAATAGCAACTTAACTAAAAGAGATAGAAAATGTAATGTTCAGCAAAGATAAAGTAAATTGAATTTCCTTTCAAATGGTTTATCTATTTTTTTTATTCTTCAAACATAAGTGACAGATTTTTTTAGTTTTAAAATTTCATTTTTCCGCACCAAAAAGTTGAAAAATATATTTCATCCACTACAGCCTAAATTAATCAAAGTTTTCGAATGAATTTTTTTGTCAAGATGCGGCCCAGTAATGCGCATGTTTCCTGAAAAAAACGGGATTTAAAAAAAATGTGAAACATACTCAAAACCCCGCTGTCCCAAGTAACCCATGTCCCAAGTAACCCCGCTCTCCCCTAATTTACTTGTCAAGTAAATATAACAGATACATGCAACCGATAACTGCGTCTGATTAAAGTACGATTTCATAACTCGTTATTTCTCAATTAAAAATAAAAGAACTCATTTTAAATTATTTTTTTTTTGCATACACGCATACATTACGCGGGTCATTTTAATTGTTTGTTTATCCGTTCAAATCCATTTAAAATGCGATAAAATAACGGGATAATAAAGCGATAACAGGGATATCTCGGATATTATTACGAAAGCGTTTCATTTCGGAATCAATAAATTTAAAGCTTTACTGCTAAAACAAATGAATTTCCCAGAACATTTTGCGTTTTAACCGCGAAATCTATACTTGGGCTTGATGCCTTGAAAAGTTTTGAGGAGAGTAAATAACAGAATTAATATGCCAATAGATTTTTAGATTTATTATTAAGAGGCGCTGTCAAATTACTTTTTTTCAAAATGTTTTACAAATCGTAGTCCTACTAATCTCACCAAATTGATGTATTGCTGACAGTAATACACTTAATAATTTGACATCAACAATTATTTTAAATGCGTAAATATCATAAGTTCAATAATTTATATTCGAACACTCTTTTTTTAGGACAAGACCTGTGTTTTTATTTATTCCAGTATTCATGCAAGCAAGAGGGTTAAGGTGCTTAAACACGCCAGAATTTAATTGAAAGGGAGAGTGAGCCGGTGGGCATTCGGGGCCCTATATTAATAGGTCACAAAGTGTGTCTATAGAGAAGAAGCCGAAGCTAAGAAATTGAACTGATGTTCCACGTGTACATATAAATAAAGCCACGCATCTAAAAAGTTAATTGTCGCCATGAATGTAAAGGTTTTGCGAGTGTTTATTGCTTCATTAATGCATTCCAATCAATTCTGTTTAGATGGACCGAAGAGACTTTCGAAGTTCTCTAGTTCCTACATATTACAATCGGAATCATAAGGATAACTGCATCACTCTTTAACAATTGTTTATTTATTTGAGAAAAAGGCAATACCAAATTCATAGAAATGTTTTAGTTGATGCGGCGGATGATTCCCTTGTTATTGCCGCTGAGGGCGTGATTCTTAAAAAGATCATTAGAAGGTAGTCAATCCATTCAGCTCATTATTTCCTTATTGGTGGCTTTGTGTATTTAGATCTCTCTCTCTCTCTCTGGAATTTTAAATGGCTCTGTGTGTGTTGACTGCTTTATTGGTGACAACATAGTTCAGTCACCAAGGTATTTTGCACGTTAACTTTCTTTGGTGCGTTGTTATTTATATATACGAAATCTATTTTAACAGTGAATTTTAAAGCTTTCTTTCTGATTATTAGTAAAAATTTTAAAGGTTCCGTGCATCTCAAGTTCGTTCAGAAATATCAGCAGAAATGAGGACGGTTGTATAACCACATATGAAACACATTGTCATTTTACCCCGTAAGGATCAAGTTGGCCAACAAAAATGGACCTCACTTTTTAGATTCTGGCGACTAATTAAACTCTCTAGATACTTCGATACATTATAGCCAAGACATTAGAGAATGTAATGAAAAAATAAATAAAAGGAAAATAAGATACGGCTATCATTAGAAAAATTTAAAAAAAAAAACACGAAAAACTGCCCATATAGCCCAGGTCTCCCCTATTATTGCCTTTCGGAATCTATTGCAATCTCAATTTTTTAGATTCTTTTTCGTCTGTATAAGAAATAAATAAGATGGCCATAAATAGGGTTAGTATAAAGTGTAATATTGTAGCGGCATCCAATAGGAATAACAATACAAGAGGGTTATAGAGTGCGCGCACACGCCAGAGTGCAATTTGAAGAATAAGTGAACCGGTGGGCATTTGAGGCCCATAGTAGGTCACGAAGTGTGTCTATAAAGAAAAAGCTTATAAATATTAAAAAATGCATCTAAAAAGAAGATTGGTATCTTAAATTTAAAAGGTTTTTCGAGTGGCCGTTGCTCTATTAGTGTTTTCCAATCAAAACCTTTTTTTATCCTTTTTTGAATATGGACCGAAGAGACTTTCAAAGTCCTCTAAATCCTATATATTAATATATAACAATCAGAATCGTAATGATAGTTGCACCACTATCTATTTTTTTTAAACTATACCAAATTCATAGTAATGCCTTGATTAATGCGGACGATTCCCTTTTGATTGCCATTGAGGGCATGCTCCGTCAAAATATCATTAGGAGGTAGTAGCTCCACTGAGTTCTTTGGGAATAAAGCGATCTGTTCCTCCGAGCAATTTCCGATTTTGTAATGACCTTTTGTATTGATTGAAGGATCGGCATAGTACATCGTATGAAAATTGCACATTTCTATGGGAGCTCCTGGGAGCGCAGGTATGCCATCTAAAACAATTTTTGTAATTAATTTCAATGGTTAAAAGTTGAAAACACTCTTGTTTTCCCAACTAAACGAGGCCTTTTGATTATTTTCTATCAGAGACACTTGATTCTACTTTAAAATATCTATGGAAATTATAAATATTTAAGAATATAAAAATGGTTGATTGCATATGCAGTTATACTTTACTTAATTACTTTTGAATTTTTTGAAGGACAATATTACATTTTAATGACTTACTTGTATTTATGGGGCTACTTTGGTTCCTTGAATCAAAGAGACAGCGGGATATGATCGTGTCTCCAGGTTCCACGTCAACAATCCTTGATGCTGGATAATGCGCTTCTGGAAATAAAGGATTTCCACGTCCGATTTCAACCATTTCTCCGGACTTCGAATCGATTAAAATTAATAATCATTTTTGATAATCATTTCAAAAGACAAATCAATATATATTTGTACTTTTTTGCTGATTCTGTAAGCGCTCATTATTGGTAACATAAAATGTCCATGAGGCTGATAGGCAAAAATATGGAAGGCAACTTTCCTGTCCACTGTGATGCAATTTTCAAGCGTGAAATCTTAGAAATTTCAAAAAAATTCATATAAATTAACAGTTTTCAAAATTAAAACTACACTTTGGTACACCCAACCTTTTCGATGAGGTGGAATCGTTCCGATGGCCAAAGATGTATAATAACCAGCCACATATTTTTGTCTGTAATTTAGATTCATTAGGTAATTTCATTCTGATTACATCTGGAATAGTTACATTATACTTTTGACGCGTAATGTGTAAATCTACACCGGTATATTTATCTCCACCCTCAAAGTCCAATGGTTTTCCATAGTGAACTTCTAAGAAAAGGAATTGCAATTCAGAGTTTCCCCCGACGTGGAAACCAATGTTTGGTGGAAGTCGGTGAGGTGGAGTGTGTCGAATCCACGAATACACTAAAGATCTATTGCCCAATGTACATGAGCTATTTAAAAAAACAAATTAAAAACATGCTCAGCATATTATGGTGCAATTTAAATTATATTACCATGATGGACCATCAGCTGGAACATGGTCACAGGCGTAGAGACCAATATGATGTGGTTTAATCTTACTTACTTCCGCTCTGAATTGCTTTGCCCAAAATTCGTCCCCCTTTTCCAGAGTGAATCCGTGACATAATGAACCTTGGTTCTGCAATATTGCGTAATATTATAATTTACAAAAGAGAAAATGACTTGTGCTATTAACTCACAGGTTCAGGTATAGCTCCATTCATTCTTAATTTGACGAGGAATTCGCCATCTGTTCCAGTAGGGGATCCTTTGGGAAATGGTCTATGTGGAGTGGCATTGACGATAGAATATATCATCAATAAACAATAAATCAAAATAATATTGTGCTGGGTATGAACCATCTTGCCGTTCTTCGATCGAACGACGAACTATCTAGCTTTTAGAACTTAGGAGTTGGTTTATTATCATGTATTTTCTTTCTTTTTACACTGGAGGTCATATCTAGAACTCGTCTATATAATTTTTTTTTTCAAGTATTAATGTAACGAATACACGCAACAGAATTCTGATTAATTTAACGAGTGATGAGCCTGACGACCACTTGAACCCTTCAGCAGCAAAATTTAATTTATTTTCCCTCGTCTATTTGCTCTCATCAAGTTTTCCATGATTACAAAACGATTATACAATTCGTTTCTCAATTTTAAATATAACAGAACTCGATTATGTTTCGTCCGCATTCCAAATTTTATACCTTAGGCTTATTTTGTGATGTGATACAAATTATTATTTTATTATTGTGAGTTTTCACTCAACGTGTGAGATTAACAGATAAAAGATTAACAGCTCCTCCTCTCGTCTTGAAATATTCTAAGGATTTTGTGTCGACCCTTAAAGAACATTATGTTCATATCAGAAGATCAACTGCCTATCTCTCATTTTAATAACTGTCTTTAACATTTCTTCGTACAAATCATAAAATGACGAAATAATTAGAAATTACAAATAAAAAAATTTGATTATTATTCTTTGCTTATTATTTTAAATCATAGAAGAAGAGAGAAAAAAACACATGTTGAATAAAGGAAACCCAAGGGGTTCTTCCTGGCAATCACGCAATACTTAAATAATAGAACGGGCGCAAGCACCAGAGTAATATATGGAAATGCCGGAAGAAAAATTTGACCATTTGAAAATTATATTTTGTAACAAAAAAAAATAGTTCTTTTACATCAATCACGGGCTGGGTATAGAAAATATTATAATTTTGAAGAGAATTTTGTCGGTGACAGCATGATGATGCCCGAATTGACTAAAAGTATAGAAGACAAAGTGTCCCGAGGCCATCATAGTTTTGACTATGTGATACTTAAAGGTTCAGGACAAAGAAAAACTGAATTTTCTCTCATTTTCCTTATTCATTCTAAAATTTCATTTATACATCCAGTTGGTTTTTCTGCTCTAAAAGCATTGATTTCTATTAATATTATAGTTATATACGTAATTACGTAAAGTGTATTTATAGTGTACGTTATACCAAAGTGCCGCATATTAAAATGGCCAACTCTTATTTATCTTTTTTAATTTAATAACATCATTAAGTAACACCACTCGTCATTAAAGATTAATTTTTTTTAGAATATTAATTATTGTGATTTTATAAATAATTTAAATAAAATTGATACATAACTTGGTAAACAAAAATTTGAGTATGTAAATCCATTAAATTTAGGCGAAGGGGTGAGGGGGGCTCTAGCCGATAAGGGCCACGCCCATGCTTTGTCAAATAAAGTGCTATTGATTTAGCCTATAGTCCCTATACTGACAAAGTTGGCATCAGTGTGTTGATTCATAAATTTGCACAAAGAATTAAGTATTCAAAACGGTCACCAGATTTAATTAGTCGTAAGTTTTTACTAGTAAAAACGGTTTAAAATTGTATTTTCTTTTTCTTCAACTTTTTGTAAAACCTCGATTTGTAATTAGTATGGATTTAAAAACGTGTTACAGTGGCTTTCTTCAAAATTTTCACGTTGTATAAAGTGGACATCAGAAGTTCAGTTGCTCCTCTTTATTTTTTTGTTTCGACCGATTCACCGACTCTGCCTGCTGCACCCGAAAGAAGAGCCCGAGCGCCCTGCCCCGGTCACTACGGCCTCGGGGGAGGATTTTCCGGCGGAATAGAAGCATTTGATTTATTTGATTTCCCGCGCTGTATGTTCCCCGCTCTTCATTTGTTTTCTTTGTTTTCCCTTTTTTCTCTTCTTGATTAATTGCTGTTAAGCCATTTTCTCTCTCCCCCTTTTCTCTCTCGGAAGAGAACGACGTGATCAGAGGGACGCTCAGGGTTGTGCATCTTTAATAGCAGCATTAGTTTCGTGTTTTCTCTTATTAATCTTTAGTTTACGAGTAATTGGAGGTAGTATTATTGTACATTGTGTGCCGAGAGTGTGTGCATTCAATGTCTCTCTTTATATTTACCATTATCTCTTTATATCTCTGCTCGCCCCAGTGTGCGTGCAGTAGAAGTCCAGTCTTGCTGTAGTATCGGTATGCTATCACCTCTTATTATGTACCTACTCTTCTCTTAATTATCCATTTCATCTCTCTTTCATTCATCAGGCAAAGTGCTGGATTGTATGTGAGTGTTTTGAGTAGTGACTGATTGCCTGACGGGTTGGCTAGCATCCCACACCCCAAAGGTACTAAGCAGCACATGATATCTTGTACGTGTTCCCATCTTTATTATCCTTCTTCTCTCTCATTACTATAGGAATCTTATCGTCTGTCGAATATCTCAGTTTAAGAAGAATAAAAGTTCATTTCGACCCTGAAGTATATATAGTCCTATCATCCGCAACAATCCTATCAAACCAACAGCCACCATCTGTATAAAATGTTTAATACAATTTTTTTTAAAATAGGGTTCAATATAATAGAAAATGTTCGCTGCAATAAAAAAAACAAATAAATTTAGTTAATTTTACCATCAATGCCATGAGAATAAATGGCCGAGCATTTTGAGAGTAAAATTGTTTTAAGAAGTGACTGATTGAAAAAAAAACATTCCATGCTTCTCCTTTTATATAGGCTGCAATTATTTGAATAAAAAACCTTCGTAGGAAATAAAGGAAAACCCGAGGCGGGTTTTTCTACTGTTGAAAAATATTGCTCGGTCAAGGACTATAACGGAGCATCTTTCTCCTTTCGCAGAAAAAAGGAAGTTGGGAAATCTGTTAACGTAATAAAGGGCACGAATATTGCAATAAAACATGCATCATCAATATTTAATGTCAAATGATGTAATAATAGTCTATACAATATCTCTGCTAATATTCAACTAAATTTATTTACAATTAATTTAAACTGTTAAGTAATTCGGTTTCCTTGAACCGACTTTGAATTTTTTAATTCGATTTATTTACCCAACAACAGCGCTATTTACGGGTAGGGTACATAAGGACGGAAGACATTAGAACTTCGGACATAAGGACGCAAAAATTACTTCAAGTAAAATGTACCATTAGTACTTCGGGCTATAAGGACAATTACTACAATAATACAAATAATTAAAATTACCATAAGAACTAAATTGCATAAGTATTTAAGGACATAAGAACTTTTACTAATTAGTAAAAAATACAACAAGAACAAATTACTGGAAAACGATTTAAAATAATTTATATGATTCATTTGTATTTCGGAATACAAGAACGGACATTACAATAGTAATACACAAGTAAAATTGGACATTTGGAACTTTGGGCTATAGAAATAAATAATTGTGGGTAAACAAGCCTATAAGAACTTTCTACTGTAAGACAATTTTGCCATAAAGTCAACGGTTCATAAGTAAAATGGGACACAAGGACTTATAAGATTTAAAAGCTAAAATTATTTGGTTTTTCTTTAGAACATTTGTCAATGCGTAATGGGGACTATTTGTAAAATTGCCCATTAGAACGTGTTGCCACAAGGACGTATTTGATAAAAATAATAATATATATAACAATACATAAAGGCAATAAGGATTTTTGTCTAATAAACCAAGTAACCATTAATAATAAAGTCATTAAGTAAAAATGGATTTTAGTCCTGTAAGACACAAAAACGGGATGCCATAAGTAAAAAATTACTGTAAAATATAACAAATTAATTGTCGTTAGGAACTTATGGCTATTGGTAAACATTTCCATTAGAACTAGAAATTACTAGGACTTTTGGCTTTTAGAACACACTCAATAATTAGGAACTCGTCGATAGATAAGCCACTATCGATATCGTAATATTATGCTTAGATTAATTATTTTTTTTAAATCATCATACTTATTCCATATGAACTTGTGATCGTTAGTAAACATTTCCATTAAAGCAAGACAAAGTAAGCTCCTCCCCTTTATTTTCGTAGTCTGGTTTTGATTTACTGTAGAAAATATCGAAAAAAGCCCCAAGGCTGTATGGGAGAGCCTCTTTCAGGAAAAAAGGCCGCCATATGTTCCCATAAGAGCTACTTAGCCTTTTTTCTAAAATAAAATCATGATTGAAACTTTCAAGTCCACTCAGAGATATAATAATTGTTATAGATAATTATGAAAAATATATATTTGATTGATAAATTTATGATGAGCACTACTACGTAAATATATTTGAGATAACTAGTCGTCTACTTAAGATAATTAGATTAAAATAATTATCCGCTTTTTATTTAATTACATTCCATCAAATTAATTTAATTCAATAATTTTTTAGCGAATATATCACTTATAGTTAAGCGGATATAATGTATTTTTTTTAATAATTTTAAAATCGTATTAACTATGCAAAATTAATTAAAAAAAGATGCGCAACTTAATTTTTATTACTTTGAAGTGTAAAGACATTCTGAAAGACTTAAGTTTTATTCAATGGAAAACTTTTTCCATATTTTCATTCAGCACATTCCAGCAAACATACTAATGAAAAAAAATCGATTACAACTTTAATTTAATGAGATAATTAACTTTAATTGGTTTTTCTCCTATATTTAATAACTTCCATTGGGTTAACAAGGCAAGGCAAACAAAAAATTTATCAAATAAAGAATTTCAAGGATCAAAACGTTAAAAAAAAATCAATAATTTTAAAATATTCCTACTAATTAAAATTATTTGTGGAAGATTTGCTGCATAATTATTACGATCTCAGCGCCACCGCCGCAATTGAAAAATGCATGAAAGAAGTCAAATTTGTGAAACATTGGCACAGTAATTCAACGGTTGAATGAAATGGTTTAGGGTAACAAATTATACGATTACAAACTTCGTTTCTTGTCCATAATCATGTACAATGCATTTCAATCATCATTTATTTTAAAGTGCTTTAAATTTAATTTTAAACTAGGGCCCTACCTGTCAAAACCATATTTTAAAGTATCGATGTATGACAATAGGGATTCACTATCGAACGATGTGCTGCATCGATAGTAAATGTCGAGGCGTTCTTAAATTCAACAGTCCTTATGGCTAGTTTTACTTACGTATCGTTTTACTTAAACTCATTCGTTCTAATGTCTATTTACCAATATTTTGTTTTGTACTAATGGGATTCAGTACCTTTTGCCACAAGTTCTTATGTCTCATAGTACTACTAGTATTTATTACTTCTGTTCACACGTTCTTGTATACGAAAGTCTCTATAATAGTTAATTTTAAAATTATTACAAATGTCATCACGTTCTTATAGCCTAAAATCGCTAATTTCAATTGTACTTTTTGGATCGAGTTCTTATGTCACATAATACTTATGTCAATATCATACATATTTATGAAAATTTTTTTTTAGTTATTTGTTCTTGTTGCATTTTTTACTAATTATCAAGAGTTTTTATGGTCTTAAATACTCAAGTAATTTAGTTCTTATAGTAACTATAATTAATTGTACTATTTCAGCAATTGTCCTTAAAGCCCGAAGTACTAATGGCACATTTTACTTATAGTCATTTTTTCGTCCTTATGTCCGAAGTTCTAATGTCTTCCGTCCTTATGTACCCTACCCAATTAGTCCTTAAGTCCAATTTTACTTAAGTTCCGTTGAGCTAATGGCAAAATGTCTTAAAGTAAAAAGTTCTTATAGGCTTGTTTATCTATAATTATTTATTTCTGTAGCCCCAAATTCCTATGCCTAATTTTACTTGTGTATTACAATTTTAAGGTCCGTTCTTATATCCCGAAATACAAATGTCTTCCGTCCTTGTGGTCGGTTCCCCTATTTACCCTATATTTGCTGTAATCTGTAGCTTTGAAAATACACGCTTAGTAAACGTCGTAAATAATAGTTAAAAGCCCGCAGGCCAAAGCTAATAAGTCGTGGGTAAGCGCGAATTTAAATAAATCCAACGGACTGTTTTTATTTTAGCTTTCCGGTGTGATGATGTCATAAATATTAATAAATAATTAAAATATTCTTATTGTGATTTTTTATTATATTATCTTATTTTTTTGTAAAAGTAATAAAAATATCTTCATTGCCAAAATCATTGAGTTCAAGTCAATTCGAGCTGTTTTTTTTATTCAGTTTGACATATAATTTTGTGAAGATATATTAGATCCGTCTTGATGTTATATAATAATGCATATATACATTGCCAGTTACACCAAATTATAGAATAATCGAGATCCAACACCTTATAGTTTGTCATGGAATATTTTTTTCCGGTGATTAAACCAGTTCAAGTATTGCCCATCTGCCAAGGCTACTGCGATGATTTCAGTACACGAGCAAGTTTAAAAAAAAACATCTTGGACAATCCGTATGTCGTTAAGGTAAAAAACCCCATTTCAGGATCAACGAGAAAAACAAAGTGTCGACTCATTTGTAGTTTTTTCCCTGTCGATCTAAGTCTAACTCCTCGTAGCCGGGGGAAAGGAAGTTTAACTGTAATAAAATGAGTTTGTAATAATAAGAAAAACATTTGTTAGGGTAATATTTCAAAAGTAACCTTATTGATTTATTTTTTCTAGATCTCAAATTATGCAGGCGGTGCACAGAAAACAACTGCGTGTCGTAGAGCTCGTAAGGTGTCCTTTTATGTTCAAAATCATCGCAATGGTGTACCTTCTCTCACTTGCCATATCATGGTTTCCTATCTGGCCTTAAATGATATTCAACCAACGGAAATTAAAAATAGCAGTTTGAAACTGAAATTGATTCTTCATCATCGAGATTCTGATACACATCGAAAACAGATGGAGTTATCTTCTAATAAAATAACAAACCTCTACGAGATTATGAACAAACAGTTAACAGGATTTACCAAAGGGAAATTTGAGGAGAAACCTTATAAAAAAAATCCTCAACTGGAATACCATGAAAAATTTTCCACCCAGTAGGCAAAATGGCAATTATGGAGTTGGTATTGGTCATGATAGGTTCGTTTATAATTTACTCATCTACTAGATACTTTCAAATGGAGGAAAGAAATAAATAACTCGGCTAATGAAGCTATTTCTTTAAAAATGTGTATCAACTGAAGCGAATATCTTCTTAATAACTTAAAAGAGTATGGTCGGTGAGGTGTCAGGAAACTGAAAACTAAGCTTCCTTAAATTATAGGAAATCCAATTCAACCCTTTGAAATTGAAAGACATAAAACCCACCAACATCTTGATTGCGTTTTTAGACAAAGTTTTTTTTAACGAGAGTGAAAAATTCTTCATCCATTAGTTACAGAACATTTCTTCATCAACTTAGACTTAATAAACTATATAAAGTCTAATTAATTGTATCAAATAGCTATGTTTTGAGCTTAACAGTTTATTTTTTCAGGTATCAGGAAGCTGGTTGTCCTGTTTGGCAATGTGAAACCAGCGAGGACAGAACAAACCAGTTGAAGTACGACGCAATCTTATTTAATCAACACATGTGGAATGCTTCAGATCTTCCAAAAGAACGCGGAGATCACCAACGGTACATTTTCTTCAGCTACGAACCTCCACCATTACGAAGAATTTTTACGAATTGGACGACTTATTGGCAAACTATAAAAAGTATCCCATTCAATTGGGCAATGACTTATCGATGGGACTCGGATGTCGTTCATCCATTCACCTACGTGGAGCCCAATGGGTCCCTCCCTTTGCATGCCAAAGAAGAGGAATACTTGAAAATCCTTAACGAAGAGAAGAGACCAAACTATGCCGCTGGGAAAACAAAGATGGCAGCTTTCTTCGAGAGTAACTGCCCAGAGGTGACGTCTGGAAGAAAACAGTTGGTGCAGCAACTGATTCAGAAAGGAATTCAGATAGACGGAAAATGTGGGAATACGTCGTGTGGCCACAGGGACTTTGTCTTGGACAGAGAATTTAATGAAGTCGAGTCTTGTCTGCAAATGGCTGAAACTTTCTTACAATACTTACAAGTTATTTCTTTTTTTTATATAATTCACTCTGTCTTGATTGGATGCCTTGGTAATTACTTTGTTCAACCCAAAAATGATTAAATTACAAATCAAGTTATTTTCCAGATTTACTCATGCACTGCGATATTAATTCCATGATCCCTATTGTTATGGATGTTCATGGAAATCAAGCAAAATTGTCACCACCGCATTCTTTCATCAACGCTCTATATTTTCCATCTGCGGACCACCTCGCTGATTACTTCATCTGCTTGAGAAAAACGACACGTTGTACAACGAATACTTTTGGTGGAGGCCATACTACAAGGATCATGGCAACATATTTGAAGGGATAAGCTACAAATACTTTTGCAGTATTTGTGCTGCCCTCCACGATCCAGAAAAAGAAGCTCGTAAAGTTTATACCGATATCTATCAGTGGTGGTGGGGGAAAAGTCAGTGCCACGCCAATCAATACGATGGGATGTATTATGTAAAAGAATTGGATTCGGAAAAGCCTATGATGTAACGGATAATAAATAAACTTGAAAATTTGAAAAAATATATTTACTTATCACTAGAGGCTATATAACAAATCATTATTGTAAAATTTAAAAAATTATTGATAGTGATAAGTAAATTTTGATTTGAATCGACATATTAAATATACCATTTTAACTGTAATCATTACAAATATTTTAATATTGTCTTTTAAAGGTACATTATAAATTAAAATAAATATTTCATTATCATTAAGAACGACTTGAATAAGTTTTTAACGAATTCAAATAGGCATTGTAAGTTCTACTGACTCAAAATATGATAAATTATAAATTATAAAAGAAAAAAAAACATCATTTTACCATCCTTGGATAATTTCTTTAACATCACATTACATTTTGTTTAAATTGTCGTTCAATCTGCAATGCTTATATTATTATTTCCCTTCATAACTAAATTTACTATGTTAAAAATTACTACCATGATTACTCGTGTATAAGCAGTTTATTACTCTTCCAAAAAGTTAACGAAATCCATAACCATAATGTGTTTATGACAAGTTATATGTACTACACATGTGTGACATTAGATGATGTAGAAAAATTACCGAGCTGGGACGAGACTCCAGTTGAGTTTCCCAAAGAATAAGAAGTATTATTAACAAAATAGTTGGTTCCATACATTCCATCGAACTGGACTGTCTGACAATTGGCCATATCATTCCACCAGTTCTTAATATCACTGTATGATTTCCAAGTTCGATTTCTAGAGGGATCGTGAAGGGCAGCACAAAGACTACAATAATTCTTGTAGTGCATTCCTTTAAAGAAAAGGCCATTACGGATTCGATAATGCTTTTTCCACCAGAAATATTCATTGTAAAGAGTGTCATTCTCATTCAATTTGATCAAATAGTTTGCCAAGTGACGAGGCGATGGGAAATCGAGAGCATTGATGAAAGAATGAGGTGGAGCGAGTTTTGCATGATTACCGTGGAGGTCCATCACGATAGGAATCATGGAATGAAGCATCGAGTGCATAAATCTATAATTTGAAATACTTCCTTTGTTTTAAAAATGTTGTCTTTTGAAATTAAATGAAGTTTACTACCTTTCAGGTGTGTAATCAAGACAAAGTGAATTATGAAGAGCTAGGTAAAATTTGTATTTCTTGGCAGCCATTTCCATGCAGAGCTCGTGCTCTTCTTCCTCTCGGTACAATGAAAATTTATTAAAAGCGCATTGGAGCTCGTGACAGGCACCGTACAAATCTATATCAACCCCACTTCTTTTCAATTTAATGATTAGATCGTTTCTATTTGAAAATCTATCATGGCAGCTTGTCTGGAAGAAGACGGCCATTTTAGTTTTACCGGCCGCATAGTTGACTTCATCCTTATGCGACTCCTCTATCAGCTGGCTATACAATTCCGCATCTGGATGAAGCGGAATTACCGTTGGATTGATAGGTTCGATCCAGCCGTAAGGATTGACAATATCCGAGTCCCATCGGTACGTCATAGTCCAATTAAAGAAAGGCCCTTTCATCGAGTTCCAAAACTGGTCCCAATTGCCGATTAACCTAAACAAAGTCGGTGGCTCGTAGCTGAAGAAAATGTAGAGCTGGTGTGGCGATCTCTTTTCGGGAAGATCGGACCAGTTCCACCGATGTTGGTTAAAAATAATGACGTCATACTGTAATACATCGGTTCGATCTTCGCTTGTTTCACACTGCCATACTGGACAGCCGGCCTTTTCATACCGATCCCGACCAACACCCAAACCAAAATTACTGTTTTCACGAGTAATGGGGAAGGTACCGGCGTCATTCCAGTATAGAATCTTTTTGTATGGTTTTCCATTATAAAGACCATGGGGAATGTCATACTGCTTAGACATGATCTCGTGCAGTTCTGGTTTAAGTAAAGAACCCAGCTCCATTTGGAATTGGTGAGTTTTCAGTTGACTGTGGTGCTCATAAAAATGATCGGCTATTGGTTGCCAATAATGTTTGAGCAGCTCAGTCGAAATATTTTCCTGGTTGTAATGCTGTAATTTATTGCGCCATTTGTGTTGACTCCATATCATTTGTATGAACAATGATGTGACAAGTAGAAGTAAAAACGAAAACAAAATTAGAATACGTTTTTCCCGGCTCTTCCCAATTAAATATAAAGGTAAGCCCAACATCCTTCTGCCGTAAAATAATAGCACCTTCATTTTTTGTCTGTTTAAACACGAGTCAAAGGACTATATTAGTAAATTTTGTATTTAAAGGGTGCACAATGTGTTTGTTTAAATGCTTTTTTTTAAATTACCTTTCCGAATTATTTTATTATTCCTTTCCCAACATTTAGGTATAACTTATATACTCTGCTACTCTCCACTGGTGCCTTCTTACTGAGCTTCAAGTGAGCAGTCAGTCATACTGACAGTTTTCAAATCACGCTCTGTCTTGTATTATGTTGCCTGCCCCGCCGAACAAATGCTTTATCTCTCTTTATCTCTACTCCTATTTTTATTCCAGTTTCAGCTACCCAAAAAAATGTTATGGTGTAGTGGTTATAGCGTGCGACTCGTGATGCAGAGTTCAAAATTTCGATACCCTCCATGGTAATTAACTTTTCCCCAGAAATAGAAGTTGTGCTTCATCGATGCTACCAGATATGAGATAATGAGATTAGCCCCTGAATGCCTGAAACTGCGTTGTGTATCCCCGATTCACTCACAAAATCGAAATCGAAATGGTATTCCATAGAAATACAATCTAAACAATTAAAATGATAAAATGAAATTTCAATATAAATAAAAATAAACTATCTAAAAATGATCAAAGTGACTGTAGTGAAAAGATTCGATGCAAAAATTGTGCAATTGTCCAGAAATTAGTCAAAAAGTGGTAAGATAATCTTAAGCGTAAGATCTAAAAATTGGCTAATCCTAGGATAACTCGGTGCTGTGTGGGTATATATATGTATACATACATGTAAAAATCAGTCTAATAATTTCGGTAAAAATAGTGGCATCAAAGAGGAATAACAGAGCAAGCGTAAACCACAGAATGTAATTGCAAGGGAGAGTGAGCCGGTGGGCATTCGGGGCCCTATATCAGTTGGTTACACAGTGTCTATAGAGAAGAAGCCGGAGCTAAGAATTTGAACTGATATAGCCTATGTTCCGCATATACCTATAAATAAAGCCACGCATCTAATAAAATGATTGTGATCGTGAATTTAAAGGTTTTGCGAGTGTTCATAGCTTCGTTAATGCATTCCAGCAATAAATTCTGTTTGCTTTTTCTCTTCTTTTTTTTTATATGGACCGAAAAGATCTTTCATTACAACCAGAATCATAATGATAAATGCATCCCTCTTTAAAAATTAATGCATTTATTTGAGAAATAGGACATATCAAATTCATAGAAATGTTTTGATTGATGTGGCGGATGATTCCCTTTTTATTGCCGTTGAGGGTGTGATGCATAAAAAAATCATTAGGAGATAGTCACTCCATTGAGCTCATTATTTCCTAATTGGTGACTTTGTGTATTTAGATCTCTCTCCCAGGAATTGTAAAATGGCTCTGTGTGTGTTGATGGCTTTGGTGACAACATTGTCCAGTCACTCACTGAGGTATAAATATTGCACATTAACTTTCTTAAAAGCATATAAATAATTTATAAATATGCATCTAAAAAAATGATTAGTATCATAAATTTAAAATGTTTTCGAGTGGTCGTTGTTTCATTGGTGTTTTCCAATCAATTAACCTTTTTAATCCTTTTTTTGAATAAGGGTCGAAGAGACTTTTGTAGCCCTCTATACAACAAATCAATCCTATATAGTCTATAGTAAAAAACTAAAATTTTATTTATAAAATAACGAAAAGAAACTAAATTTTATTTTATATTTGTCTTATGGTTAGAATTAAAAGATCAAAGGAAGAGATTATTCTTTCTTCATTTTCAATATTTTGATTTGCTTAGATGATGGCTTGTCAGTTATTATTTTTTTTTTTTTTCAAAATTCAACACGGATCCAGGAGTTTGGTTGGTGTAACTCGAATTGGCTCCCTGCATAGAGGTACCACTCGAAGGGGAATCGCAGATAATAGGTAGCACATATAACCCTTAGATAGAATTTACCGTGTAAATAAATTTTAAATGGGGACAAAAGTAATCGGAGGGTTGCGAACCCTAATTGAGTACTGTTACTACTGTTAATTGAAAACGAGACATGTATTCAGGCCAATCCACAAAGCACCGAGTTATCCTAGGATTAGCCAATTTTTATATTTTACGCTTAAGATTATCCTGCCAGTTTTTGACTATAATTTCTTGACTACTGCATTATTTTTTTCATCTTATATTTTTACTACAGTCACTTTGATCATTTTTGTATATTTTATTTTTATTTATTTTGAAATTTTATGTTATCATTTTACTCCTTTGATTTATATGATTTTGGAATAATCTATAATTGTTTAGATTGTATTTCTATGGAATACCATTTAGAGTGAGTGAATTGGGGATTCACAACGCAATTGCAGGTCCCCAGAGACTAATCCTGGTAGCATCGTTGAAGCACAACTGATGGAACTCGAGATCTCAAATCAAGAGTCGTGTGCTCTATCCACTACACCATGGCGGTTTCTCTAGCATGTCGATAGTGACATTATAAAAGGGAGTAGAGAGAGAAAGAAAGCATTTCCCTCCATAAATCTACAGTTAGACGGTTACTGTTCTATAGAACTCGACGAGATACACACACTTAATTGGGTTTCGAGCTCGACACTCTAGTGGCGCATTGGAACAGCACTTGTCTCCCATTACGAAGGTCTCAGGTTCAAATCTTGGCAACATCCAGAAGGTAAGAATAATCGTTGGTTAATATGCAGTCAATGTAATAAGTTCAATATGTACATGTGAGTCGTGGGTGAGTGGTAGCCAAGGAGAGTATGAGAGATAAATTTTAAATCGAATAGGAAATTATTATTTAAAATTTACAAGATTATGCCTATATAGTCAACTCAACGGGCAAACCTCATTAAAATTTCCCAATTAAAATACAAATATCGATTGTCTTTAAGTTATTCTGGAGTATTAAAAAGAAATAACCTAAGGATATCCCGGTGCTGTGTGGGTAAGTCAAAAGAAAAATGAAGAAAATAAATTTAATTTGATCATAGCTAGAAAATGTCTAGTCCACAGTATGAGTCAGATTTATGCTGCATGTAACTTATTTCAAATTTACTTAAAAAACAAATTAATTTCTACATTATTATAAGATAAGATCTTCATAGAGGAAAAATGAGGATAAAAAATGCTCCGGGATCCGGTGGATCAATTTGAATCTCTCTTCTCTTACGTCGGAATGGCTTCATTTTATGGAGTGGGTAATCTGACTGAACTGATTGCCTTCAAAAATATTTATCTTTGAAATCTCATAACAATAGAAGGAATGACGAAACATTTTATTGGATGTTCTTTCATTTATAAAAAGATTAAAAAAACAAAATTCCTTTAATTATTAGATTTAAAAGATAACGCACCCTATAGTCTTGCCTTGGGTATAATGTGAAACAAATTAAAAGCAATGAGATATGAATCATTTATAAAAAATATCAACGAATATCACCGCATCTAGTTCATATGTAAACGTAGACGATCGTATAATTGAATAATACTTTTAATTGGTTCAACAACCGCAAAGACCTTTACATATATATATGTCTAGAATAAATTGAAATTGCTTCTAGGCCAAACCAAGGCCAAGAAAAAAAACAATAATTAAAAAGCGATTGTGGTATGCACGACCTGGCATTTAAAAGATTCTCTTATTGATAAAAAGTAATACGTAACAATCATGTAGAGCCGCATTGCCACCACTACCAAAAGTGGATTTTAAGCGTAAGCACTTCCAGTCCATGACAATCTCAATTCCAAGACCATCTCAATTGAAAGAACCGCATTCCCCTACATTCGTATTCCGTTCATTTGTAAACGTGGATGATTGTAGTCAGTTGAATAATACTCTAGTGATCTGTAACTATGGCTAATCACAAGTTATATTTTCCAAAGTTGCTGCTTTCAGTTACCATCTTTAGCGGTGTAGTGTCAACATTCTTCATCCTATGGATGCACATGACTTGGAATAAGTTATCCTCCCTTTCAGTGGTAGTGACGCATGGTCGGCATCCGACTGATGATCGCAACATGAACATTGTTGAACCAGGACTATTTCAGTAAGTGTAAATATTGTTTTTTTTTTAAATTTCTTATTGCGTTTATTCTTTAAAAAATATCATTCATCAGATGTCGCTCTTCAAGTGACAAGGTCGCTCTAATGAAAACTCATAAATGTGGCACTACCACTATTCAAGGCATTCTTCTAAGGTGATAACTCAAAACGGTTTACATTATTCTATAGTATAATAAAATGTGTTGTTATCATCAACATAATTTAGGCATGCTTATAAACTGGATTTAAACGTTGCTCTGATGCACAATTACTACCGCTTTTCAACAACTGAACTCTTCAATCGCAGTGAATTGCTGCAAACACCATGGGCTGTTCTTCCAATGGACATGATCACCGAACACATTCGTTGGAATTACAACGAAGTAATGGCTCTTCTAGGTCCAGGAACGATGACTTTCACGGTCCTTCGGGATCCAGTGGATCAATTTGAATCTCTTTTCTCTGCCGTGCAATTGAATACTTCCTATGGAGTGAACATGACTGATCTAATCTCTTCAATACGAAGTAATTCATCTGGAAAGTACGATGCAATGAGGCAAGAAGGATTTCTTGGTCGCAATCAAATGGCTTATGACTTAGGGCTTTCTCCGTCCCTGTTTGATGACGACAAAGCTGTTGATCAGCTGATTGGTAGATTAGAAAAAGAGTTGCATCTTGTTCTGATTACAGAAAGGATGGAAGAATCCTTGATTCTACTTCGACATCTCCTCTGCTTGTCCATAGAAGAAGTTACCAGTTTGAATATGAATGTCCGGAAGCCGGAACTAGTCTTCAACTTGAATACGGAAGAGAGAAAAGTGTTGAGAAATTGGCTTGGAGCTGATGAAAGAATCTACCGCCATTTTTCGAATATCTTTGATCAAAGAGTTGCTGAATTTGGTGCTTCCCGCATGGAGGAAGAAGTGAGAATGCTTCGATTGGCTAATCAGAAAGTGTGGAATAGTTGTGTTGTGGAACAAGTTGG
Source organism: Chydorus sphaericus (assembly GCA_030141595.1). Classification (NCBI taxonomy): domain Eukaryota; kingdom Metazoa; phylum Arthropoda; class Branchiopoda; order Diplostraca; family Chydoridae; genus Chydorus; species Chydorus sphaericus. The sequence continues at coordinate 2,137,400 of CM057927.1, forward strand.
AAACGAGAAACTCAAAGGAAAATATCACTGGATTAGTAATGGAACTTTAGGATACATCGTAAACGAGTAATATTCATCAACCAACGTTTTAGTTTTACTTTGATAATAATTAATATTAATTTTTTTTTAATTTACAGGAATGTTAAAGGATGCGACTTGTATGCAATCAGTATAGTAAACTTTTTACACATGTTCAGAGAAAGAATGTTGAAAAAAGTTTTGAGGCTCGTACAAACCAAGGGATATTTATAAATTTTTCTTTAAGAAAATGGCTATTTACAAAATTTTGATGAATGAAAGATGTCAAGATAATTGTTAAATGAAAATAAAAGATCATTCGTTAAAATTCTTAATCTTTCCTGAGTTTTCAATCGACATCCCATAGCTTTTTCTTGGGCAAAATGTGAAATAAATAAGGAACAAAGAATTATGAATCATTTATAAAAAAATGTAAACGGAAACAAACATGTTCAATTCATTTGTAAACGTCGAGATCGTAGTCAGTTGAATTATATACACTAGTTATATGTATAACTATGGCTAATAATCACAAGCTATCTTTTCCAAAGCTGCTACTTTCAGTTCAAATATTTAGTGACTTTGAGTGTCAACTTTCTTTATCCTATGGCTATCTATGAATGGGAAAATTAAGTTAACCTCACTCTCATTAGCATTGGTTGATAATCAACCTCGAAGACTCAAAGAGCGATAATAGTAATTTGGACATAGCTGAGCCAGGAACATTTCAGTAAGTTTATTTTAGACATTATCATTCGTCAGGTGTCGCTCTTCTAGATATCGCCTTTGACATCGCAAAACCTTAATTCTATAAATACAACAATAAAAATTATATTGTTCATCGTAATTTAGGCATGCTTATATAAGAGTTCGACTAAATTATATGCGATACCTTTCTTTTAGAACTTTTGAATTCGTTTATAATGTCCCAATCTAACTCTGAATGATTGATTGTGTGGTGATTATTAAAACGATTCTTTTACCCCTTTTTCAATTAAAACCAACAGAACTCTGGCATTAATTATAGGGCTATCAATTTCGTCCCCCCCCCCCCGCCATTTATTGTATCATATAGTGATGTTGTATATACAATATATACAAATACAACCACTCGGACCAATCAGTTTTACTGATTTACATAAACTGACTAAATTCAGTAAATTCAGTCAATAAAATTTTCGAAGAAAAATCAAGCCAATTTCTCGTATCCAAGTTAGTTTTAAACATTAAATATACTCAATTTGATTGACTTTATTGGTATCCCCTTGGATTATATTGTTTCTACGAAAAAAACAGTGCTGGACTGCGAAATTCAATGCTTTGGAGATAAGCATTGACTATTGTACCAAGAGAGTTCAACAAAATATTCGAAAATTTAGTTTGTTTATCACTTACAGGTCAATAGTCTTGAATCCTTAGGCACGAACCTTTATGAATATTTTTTAATCAAATAGTTTTTCAAAAGCAGTTATTTTATATAATGACAATTTAAAACTTTAAAAGCAAATAGCGCCCTGCTGCCGTATCACTCGTTCCAGTTGACGTGTTCATTTTTCCATTTTGGGTATACATCGAGCACTCTCTCACAGTTTCCGAGCACATTTTTACGGCATCTAGTTTGATAGTGACATGAAAGTATATCTCACGGATCGTGCTGACTTTATTTGGTAGTAGGTTTAATTTTCTTTCCAAGTACTTCATCTGAATGCTGACATTGTGTTAAGTTAGGAAAGCAAAGGGTTGGCTTGTGCCGTCTCAAACGAGATGGCGTATTGTATTAACCGTTACCGTCTCTTGTCTTATCAATTTAACACATTGCCTAATTACCTTTCACTAAGAGCTCAATAGAATAATATATACTTATTTTTATACGGCAATGGTAAATTTCAGAAAAAAGTGCTTCATCACTCTGATGAAAGGTGTCAAAAATCAAGAGTACCAACTATACAGTGTGAATAATCTAAATATTTCCGAATTTTTAACAAGCGATTTCTGAGCGAAAGAGAGAAAAGTTCCCCTTTTTTGGTGGGCCACGGAAAGTTGTCCTGAATTATGTTTACATGCTTAAACTAGACTTCATTCGACGCGGAATTCAATTTTAATCGAATGGCGTACAGTTTGAGCCGATATAATATATAAGTTATGAGATAATCGGCTAAAACTGGGGACACTTTGGGACTTTTTTTGGAAAATGGTTCCTCTTTGACATCGTTTTTCTCCCACTAAAATTGATGGATAAAAAAAATAAAAATACACGATGAAAGAGCATTTTTTTATCTACAACCAACTTTTTTTTTCTTGAAAAGTTGATTCCTGAACTAGATATAAAAAGAATAGTAAGACACTAGTTTTGCATCATTTTTTTTCCTGCGCCGTCAACCTTCCCTGCGCCGCCATTGGCCAGTTTTTTCGCGCGATTTTAGTTTCTCTTAAGCGTCCGTACCTAAAACAACCCAACTACTGTCGCTGATCCTAATACCGGACTTTGTGTCTCACAATAAGAACTTGGAATTAATAAGTAATAACCTAAGTCATGTGGGAAGGAAAGTTGTTAAATTAAGTTTTAAGGAAATATGTACTTATTTATATTGGAAAGTATACTTTCTTGCTTCTATAATACACACATTCTGTAGCAACTATTTTTTTCTTTATATTTTTACGAAAAATTCGCAAAAAGGTGTTAACTTAAAATAAGAAATGTCTTTGCCTTTAAAGGATCCATAACAGGGCTTGTTTTTTGCTTCAAAAACTGTGTTTTGAATAATATGAAGAATATTTCAGACACAAGTAAGCTGACAAATGAAAAAAGATAAATACAAAGGGGTAGATTACTCCTTTAATACTATGTAGTAATTTCACAGCAATTTAAATCTTATTCCCCCTTTTAATCTTTTTTAATTTCGTCCTTGGGTGATCCGTTTTCTGTGCCTGCGTTGAATCGCATCCTGCGTTGAATCCAAGTGTTAAATTGTGTTAAAACACAATTTTTTTAGTGGGGGGGGGGGGGGGGGGGGAGGGGCAAATTAAAATTTTTGTGGGTCCTGCAGGCTGCAGGCAAAAGAATCATGAAAATAGCGTGAAAAGATGGGGTTTTAAGTAAATCGTACCTGACTAGTATTTTTAAATGTTTCTGTAAAATGTTTAGTAGATCTAGTCAAGTTAATCGCGTCTGAAACGTTTGGCCGCAGGATTCAACACAGGAAATTAATTTTTAAAATAGGTTGCAAAAATGGAAAACCCTACGCTGTCCTTTCTGTGACTTCCAAGAAAGTGAATAATAGCTTAAGACGCAAATACTATACTCTTGCCAATATTGAATTATTGAGTATTTATAATGGCATCATCTTTATAATATGCTTGAGGCCAAAAAATTATTTTAGCAATTTTCAAACAGTTTTTTATTGCAATTCGTTACTTTCTTAAAAATGCAATATTTTAATGGTTGAAAAAGATTTTTAATCAATTACAATACAGTAAAATACTAATAAATACGTTGGTATAGTAAAACTTTAAATAATGATATAAAGAAGCGCAAAAATTGACTGATGGAGAATTTCATTGACTCCCTGTAGAGTTAATAAGTTTACAAGTAAAAAAAATCCTTTAAGTAAAGAATCTCAAGATGTTGTTTTATGTTCCATATAGCGGTCAGAATTAAAAAATGGCATACTTATTTGTAATGTCCCTTTTACATATTTTGTCTTTCTTTATTTTTCAATTTTTGCTATTTTTTTATTTCTGCAATATAGACCAACATTATTCTGTCACAATACTCAAAAATTCAGAATAACTTATATATATTTATTCAGAATACGATAGAGTGATGTTTGCCGTAAACTGCATTATTCCATTGTCATCTTTTTTTTAATTTTATGCCGGCCTGAAACCATTTCTTCCAAAAATACCAGCTTCATACCCGTAGCCAGGTCCGAATCCAATATACGAGTACCCCTTGTTAGAATAACCGCTGTTTGAGTAGCTACTCCTTGTGTAGCTACTACTATATTGCCCGTTTTTGGTAATGCTGCTGATAGAGGAGCCATCATTAGAGAAACCCTTGTTGTTATAATTCGTGCCAACAACTAAGCCAGAATTTCCTACATTGTAAGCTGTTTTTTTAAAGCAATTTAAAGAATTAATTTACTCTCAAGGTAAAAATACATAATTAATAAATAATTTTTATATATAGTTATACACTTATACCATTGTATGGACGTACTCCTCCATTCCTATTTGCATCAACGGCAACCGGTTTGGGTGCATTAATAGCTTTTACAAATTCATTTGCTGGACGAGGAATAGCTAGAGTAACTGTACTAGTTAACTAAAATTGAATAAAGTTCGTTTAGGTTTCCTTCATTCACCAAATAAAAAGAAAACGCGATAAAAGAGAAACTTACCATTAACACTTTCAACATATTTTGACACAGCGTCATTTCAAATAAATAAGTGAAAAAATGTATTTTGGTTTTCCGTAGACCATAACTTCTAGAGAAGCTTTGAGTGTCTACTATAATGGCCCCTTGCTCAAATCACTTGAAAACCTCTTCAGAGTTCTGTTAGATTCGTTATTTACATTTTGACGTCATTGCTTTGTTATTTGATGAACAATTTCTTAATTGGTGATAATAGTGTGAGGCCCGATAGTATACTTAGAAATGTTCTCACTCCTTAGTTCAAATTCTTTCTTCTTTATTTCTGTTTACTTTGCTATTATTAAAGTTCATTCACACAACGGTTTTCCACAAACACGTTTATTTCAACATTTGCAGAATATTTGTTAATATTAAATTTCACCCGTCATTTTTTCAATCAAATCAATTGCAACAATTACAAAAAAAAATTAAATTAAGAAATTATTTCTGTGGGAAAGCCACTCCTCCATTGCTAGAATCCGCTGAAGTTGCTGTTTTTTCTCCTGAATCCGCTGCTCCTGAACGGTATCCTCCAAAGATACCACCGCCAGTTCCATATCCTCCGCCGTATGGAGATCCACCGTGCAGACCAGCTCCTCCAAGACCTCCATAGCCTCCGTAAAGTCCACTTCCGTAGCCACCAGTGCTGCCGCCGTAGAGGCTGCTGCCATATCCACCTCCTAGACCACCGTAGCCACCGGATCCGTAGAGTCCGCCTTGTGATCCGCCGTATAGACCTCCTAAGGAAGATCCACCGTAAAGACCTCCCAATGATGAGCCACCGTATTGACCACCCAAGGCCGAACCACCATATTGGCCGTACTGACCACCATAGAGGCCTTGAGCACCGGCGCCGTAGAGTCCTTGAGAGCCATAGAGGCCTTGAGAGCCAGCACCGTAAAGTCCTTGAGCACCAGCTCCATAGAGACCCTGAGAGCCAGCACCGTACAGCCCACCTAATGAGGATGCGCCGTATAGACCACCGGCGCCGTAAGAAGGTTGGAAACCTCCTAGTCCACCACCAGCACCGTAGCCTCCGTAGTTTTGCTGACCATAGAGACCGCCAAGTCCACCGCCTAGTCCAGTGCCGAGTCCAGCACCGTATCCACCGCCAGTGCCATACACTCCACCAAAGGTCCGGCTATCTGGTGAATTCTCAGCAGTGGCGGTATCATCAGCAAATACTGCCACCATCATCATTGCTCCGGTATAGAGCACCATCTGTTAAAAATTAATGATAAATGTAGTTATAATGTATTGAGCTTGATATTAAATGGTCCCCTTTATGGCTTTATAGAAGTATCACTCATCGATCATGTATCAAGAAATAAATAGTTTTTGACAGTTTGAAAGTCCTTATAATAATAATGTATTGCATTTGTATAGAGCTCTACTCAAAAACCTGAAATGAAACCTGAAATCCTAAATGCTAGTAAATAAATATGTGCTGAGCAAGAATTGTATACGAATCAAAAGTTTTTTTTAATGGTTCATCAATTAACAGTGCAAATCGAAAATAAGTAATAGTTTTCTAATGGTTCTTCTTGCTCTTTTCACTAGACGCCATCACCGCATAAAATTCTAGTCTGTAAGTAGCAACTAGCATCCCATCATAAGTTATGGGATGCTGGGGTTACACGTGACTTATGAGTCATAAGTCACGTGGAACCTACACATATTTATAAGTCCTTGACAGTTCGATTTGCTGTAGGTCAGAGTGGTAAAAATCATAGAAAATGTTATAAACTACTACCTTTTGAAGGTCTTGCGCTTATATAACAAGGAAAAGAAGAGAGAATGGTAACAAGTTAAGGTCGAATTCAGAAAAGTTATGGTCATCCTCGTCGCAGACGACAAGGTTGAAAAGCACTTGAGTGTCAAGGGAAGGGTGTTCTACCAAACGTTGCCAATTTTTCTGCAATAAAATTTCTAAAAATGCAGTTTTTGAAGAAACCAAAAAGTTTTCTCTTTTTGCCAATAAGTAGATAGAAATCAATGACGTATTAAACAAGAGAAAGAAAAAAAAAACGAGTGAAATAATGTGTCCACTTTCCAATGACATAACCAATCGAGTTCCCTGTTTCTCCGGTAAGCGGATGCCCATAGCAAACTTTCCCCCCTTACCAAATATGTGCGCGTGCTTAATGGAGAAACTTTTCGCAGTTGCTTTCTAAATCCTTCTCATTTAAACTGCTTAGTTTTCGCAAAAATAAAAAATGCTTGCTTAGAACAATGTTTTAACAAATCTTAAATTTAATAATGTTTTAAACTAAGTAAATGTAATACAGTTTAAACTAATTAAAATGTTTATTACAAATATCATTAATAATAGTTTATCCGATATATCAATTCTAATTTATAACATAAGTTCCAATTTAAAGAAATTTTTTATTCATTTTTAAGTTTTGATTTTAAATCGTTATTGACATTAGATATAATCAAAATAACTTTGATACCTGAATGAATTGCTGTCGGCCAACCATTTTAATATAAATTTTGAAAATATCCAGAAATAAAAATCGTAGGAGGAGAAACTAGCACGACTGATATTGGGGAAGCCTTTAGCTAGAAGTGGAGAACTCTTTATATACCCCGGCACGTGTTATATCCCTTCCCACTTCATTCTTTGTATATAAAATGTGTAGGTAGGTATATATAAGAGGCGCCCGCTTTCCACATTATAGAAGAAGGAGGTCAGCCAACTGCTGCGAAGGTCGGAGCAGTGCGCCGTGCCGGCAACCCTGGTAAAAACCCGGACAGCAGTTTATAACGGATTTGTTTCGGAGGGGAAACTTTCTCTTTTGTGTAACACTATAACAAAGCATGATATATGCTGGTGGGTTCAATCTAATTTGTTTGCTGCGCTCAATAAACAAAAAAAGTAACTATGATGGAGGTCGTTTACTTCGCCATGCTGCCAAGAACTTTCTTTATTCATTTTATGCGATGATGATTGCATAAAGCAGGAAATGGAAACATAGCAGAAACACCCTTATTGCCTGTTTAAGGTGGGAGGGAACGTGCTATTGCAAAAATAAATATGTAATAATTTTTCTAGAAAATTAACTTTCATTTTTTAAGGAAATTGGAAATGTATTTAAGGAAAGTTGTTTGAATCTCCCGCTGGAGGAGCTACAGGTAGAGCCATCTCCTGGTAATTTATTTAAGCCTTTAATAAATTAAAACAAAAAGAAACTATTTTTAATTTTAAAACATAGAAAACTATTTTTACTTTAATGTAATAAATTGAATTGTAAATTAGTTAAAATGAATTTAAAATTTAATTTAAAAACTAATATTTAGATGTTGGTTAATATTACTTGAGTAACATTTTGAAGAATTTTCAAATAAATGTAAACAATTAACAGCAATATAAATTTTACTTATTACTTAAATAGTTAAATTTAACTATTTATGCCCTATTTTCAAATAAATAAAAATAATTAACAGCCATTAATTCACACAATTAAACTTGATATTTTTGCCATTATTTATTATTAGATTAAAATACTTTTGCATAAAGTTCATTGAACAGAATTTCCATTTTTTTCTTAGTAAAACCAATTTCGTGTTTATTTTCCCGGGAAAATATTGCGTCACTGCTTGAACAAACTGATTTGTACCGTCATGCTCTTGAATAAATAAATAGTTCCAAGCAAATAGTCACCGCAGGCTTCTTCTTCTTATTTATTTCTTTCTCCCCATTTCCTCATCACTTGGGATTTCCCAGGAGCGCATCTTTCACGCCGCCTTTGAACGTTATTCACGCGTGAGTGGATGAGGCGTCCAAGCAAAGCAGCACCTATATAAAAAGGCCGAAGAATTGTCCACAACTGTCATTGAAGACATGGAATCCTACAAAATCTCTCCTAAACTTCGTGAGGTATTTTCTTAATTTCAATCTTTTAAAAAATAAAATAAAAACTATCTCAAATAAATTAAAGTTGAATAATCATTCGAAAGTAAAATATCATTTTTTTAAAATGGAACCATAATTTTGTTTAGTGTTTTAAAAAGTTTTAAAATGGCAATATTTATGTAATGTAATTTAATTTAATACATTTTTTATATTTAATTTTAAATTATGAAATGAAAGTATCCTGAAAATAATTTGAAATAAATTGATTAAACATATTTCTCAATAAATAAAGTAATTTTTAAAAAAAGTTCTAAAAAGTAAAACAAAATTTCAATTTCAATTTCCTAAAAATACTATGTATTGTAGATGGCGCTGATGACTTTGCTGATTACGTCTTATCTCTTCGGTGTATTGGTCGCTCAGACCAATCCAGAAGTGGATGAGCGCCAATACCCCCAATCATCCGGAAATTTCCAGCAACAGCAGCAACCGGTTCAATCCGCTCCTTACTACCCACCAGTATCAAACGTAGGCTACGCACAAAGCAGCATATCTCTACCCGGCCAACAGTATTCAGCTGTCCAAACGACCGGTTACCACCCACCACCCAATTTAGGCTACTCAGATAGCATCATCGTAGCAGCTGCTCAAACCGGTCACCATCACCATCAACCAAACAATGGCCGTCCTGCTTACGCTTACGATAATGCATTTCCGGATCAAGTTAATTTCGGTGGAGCTGATCGGCCTAATAATATTTATCCACCTCATCAAGTCCCACAATATGTTAATCCCGCCAGACCTGCTGTAAACAATATCTATGGTTGAATATGAATACAATAGCTCATGTTTCAAGGTCATGATTTGAATTTGGCGCCTAAAGTGAGCAGACGACTATCACGTGATCAGCATGCGAGCCATTTCATTCGTGCTCTCGCATTTGTTTTCCTTCATTGTTACCGGGCGAGACTTTAAGGCTTTAGCTGTCAGTTTCACTTTCATTTGGAGAATTTCGGTATATTATTACAATTGTTTTGAAATCTCATTCAGTTAAATTATAATAATTTCATATTTTGCAGGTTTGAGAATGTCTCGTTTTCTCAATAAAGTTGTACTGATCACAGGTATGAATAAATTGAGTAAATTATTCATTAAGACTTTGAAGTAATGCCTTGGAATTCAGGTGCCAGCTCTGGGATCGGGGCTGCCACATCATACCAACTGGCTCTAGAAGGAGCCCACCTGATTATGACAGGTAGAAATAAGGCCAACTTGGAGAAAGTGGCTGAAAAGTGCTACGAGGACTGCTGGAACAGGCCCAATATTGTCACTGGGGATCTCAATGACGAGAAGGAAATTGAGAAGATCTGGGATGCCTCACTCTCCCGCTACGGCAAGCTGGATGTGCTCATCAACAATGCAGGTGTCATCGAGATGGGTTCCATAGAGAACACCTCTCTCGAGCAGCTGGACAGGATGATGAACACAAATCTTAGGTTGTTGTAATTATGCTAAAATATTTAAATTGAATTTTGAATTGATTTTCATGTTTGCAGGTCCATGTACAAGCTGACAACACTGGCTGTCCCTCAGCTGATCAACTCGTGTGGCAGTATTGTCAATGTTTCAAGTGTCAATGGACTGAGACCAGTTAGGTTTTCTTTTTACTAAAATTAAGAATACTAATTAAATAATAATTTATATTTTATTCAGTTTACCAATGTCTTGGCTTACAATATTTCCAAAGCTGCTGTCAATCAATTCACTCAATGTGTTGCCATGGGTAAATTTTTTCTTTAAATTTACTTTTGGAGTTGAGGCAATTTTATTTATTATTATTTCTTTCACAGAGCTGGCAAGCAAACATGTCCGTGTTAACGCTGTCAAGTAATTTTTTTATCTATTATTTTTTTCTCTTAATTTTTTATAATTTTATTTAGTTCTTATATATTTATAATTGCATTTACTTAAATTATAATTTTAATTATTACAATTTTAAAGAGGATTTTTTAATTATTTATGCTGCACCAATGAAATGAAATTTTATTATTATTATTATAATTTTTTTTCCAGTCCCGGAGTAATTATTACTGAATTGCAAAGGCGTGGTGGCATGACTAACGACGTCTACAAGAATGTAAACTAATTTACTATTTTTTCCCCCTCTTCCTATGAATTTGCAAAATTGTTTTCTATTATTTTTCAGTTTTTGCGGAGGAGTCAAGAGACTCACCCACTTGGGCGGCCGGGATTCGCCCAGGAAGTGGCGGAAGCCATCGCTTTCCTCGCTTCTGACAAGGCATCTTTCATTACTGGTAAATTTATTTATTTCAAAAACATAAATTCTTAAATATCTTATTATTTAGTACAACAGAAAAGCGATGGTAAAGAAAACTTCAATTAATTAAGAAAATTAAGAAAAATAATATTTGTAATTTTATTTTAAAAATTGAAAAATAAATCTTATTAATTCTTTTAATTTACAATAATTAAATTTAAAATCATATTAAAATTTTTCTAAAATATTTGTTAACTATCATTTCAATAATAATAAAAAATAATTTAAAATGTCCAAGTTTTACTACCATCTGTTTTATTAATTTTAAATATTATTTTTAAATTGAGTGAAAAATATTTCGATTTAACGACATAAATTCAAATTTATGTAGTAACTTATTATTATTATTTTCAATTTTTTAGGCGTTTGCTTGCCAGTCGATGGAGGAAGGCATGCTAATTCTCCTCGCTAAATGAAATCTTCCAGACCTGCCAAAATTATTTCCAAAGTTCAATAATAAGAAAGCATTATAAATCTTATTTGAGACTGCCCAAACTTAGCTTATCTTCCACCTGAAAAACAAGTGCTTTATCATTGACTCAAACAAAACAAAAATATGATTTTTCCTTCAGGGTTGTGATGATTCAAAAAATTCAATGATTACTTGAGAAGGTTATCTGCCCAATATTATATTGTTAAGTTTCTGCTTATTGTTATCTCTTTCTTTCATTGAATAAATACAAAGGAAGTGCTCGACTGTTTACATAATATATTGCATAACAATTGACAATGTTGCGTCTAGAACCGACGCATCCCAAAACTTTCTAATTTTACTCGAAAAGACGATGTTTCACATGTTATGTTTACCAGCTTTCTATGATGAATCAATTAGATTTTAACTAAAAACTTAAATTAAAATAGATCAAGAGGTCAGTTTCTTTTATAATATTAGATCATCGTCCTATTTGTAAGTGTGCTGATACTGCTGAAGGCTATTTGCTCCGAGTTTACGAATGTCTAGCTGATTCATCGAAAGTGAAAGTTGACCCGTCTGCATTTTACTCTTTTTGCCATTTTCCTTTTTTTTCGCGTTTATATATAAAGAGTGGACTCAGAGGGCCAGCTCCACTTCAGTATTCTTCCAAGAAAGACGTGAGCAACTTTGGTTGTGTCCCTCCAAAAATGTGGATTAAAATCAATTTATTGGTAATTTTTCATTTATTAAATCGTTAACCGGTTTTGTATATTAACGCACACCTGCCTTTAAAGGTCTTAGCGGCCATTTTAGGCCTTATTCTTGGTTCGCCGATCCCTAATGAGCCAGTAGCCGAAGAGGCCGAAGTGGCCCGTAGTGGTCAGGAAGCCTCTGCAAGGCATCTTGGTGGTTTTGGTGGCGGTTTCGGCGGCGGTTACGGCGGCTACTACCCCGGTTATGGGTAATTTTGAAAAAAAAAAGTTCTGAAAAAAATTCGTTTTAATTTAATATTATTGTAATTAGGTACCCTGGTTACGGGTTTGGTTACCCTAGTTACGGATATTATCCACCTTACTACGGCGGCTATGGGTGTGACTATCTTAATCAAAACTTAATTTTACATTCAATTTAAATAATAATTCAGAGACTAAAATATATATATTTTTTATTTTTGAAAGCAGGTACCCCATCTACGGCTACCCTGGCCTATACCCAGGCTTCGGGTACGGCTATGGTGGTTACCCAGGGCTAATTGGCTAGAAAATTGAGTTTACACAATCAGGGTAACTTACCAAAAATTTTGAAAAAGAGCTATTTTTTTTGTACAAATTAAGTTGATGAGAAATATACGCAGCGAAAGCTATACATATACGAAAAAAAGTTATTTCATTCAATATATCTATCCTAATAGGGAAAGTTGGCTCCATTCCTATATTTTCCATATATACTGACAAAGTTTCACTTTTTAAAAAACGATTATATGGAATGAAGGAGTGGCTCTTTCTGTTTAACAATTCGATTATTTATTCCACCTATTCATAAATGTGTAAATATTTGCGAATAAGTGACATGTCATTCATTCATGATTAACTTAAAAAGTTGGAATAGAAAGTGAAATTACGGGGGAAAACCCCAACATTTTGAATTATAATTGGGACACTTGAAGCATCGTGATTGACTAAGATTAGTTCTTGACCTACAGCGAAGAAGGCGTTGCTAAAAAGCCACTGAATAGCAATTAGGTTTAATGGCGCAATCCCGCTGCTGTGATGATGAGTATTGTATAATAAGCGTGACTGAATCGTCCTCCTTTTATTTCTTGTTGACATTGTATTATGCTCTAATCCATAAAATCAAAGCTGTTGTAAATTTTGTTTTTAATGAAATACACAACGTTAATCAATAATATTAAACTCAAAAGAACTGAGGCACTGATGCGGGCTTCCGCCCGTTTAGCATTTGAATAATGGCTCTGAGTAGTGCTCATCGCCCCTAAAAAGAGATTTGGTTCAAGGTGAAGGATCAGTGCGAGCAGTATAGTATAAAACCATGTTGTCACGAATGAAAATAAAGAGACTCAAGGACTGATGTAATAATGTACCTAGGCTTTCGCGCACTGCAGGCGACTCTATAAAAGGTGGGGGCTCTCTTGTGTACCTCTTTGTAATCCACATCGTTCACTCTCAATAAGCGGACGAGTATTGTGAGAGGCCTCTCTTCAACATGATCCCCACTCAGGTATTACACAAATTCTTTAAAAAATCAGTAATTCTCTTTTAAAATTTGAAATTGATTTTAAAAGGTGATTGCTTTTCTGGTTGCCGTTTTGGTGATGTGCTGGACAGGAGTTTCATTAGCCGGACCAGTGCCATCATCTGCTGGATCCAGCAGTAGTACGCCCGCGGTTGGGGATCAGGCGGGCAGTGAAGCCTCTGGCAGGACGTTCGGCTTACTGTCAGAGCTGAAGCATGGCTTTTACCCAGGCTACCCAGGCGGCTACCCTGGATGGGGAGGCTACCCGGGTCACCACGGATGGGGAGGCTACCCAGGTTACCCCGGATGGGGAGGCTACCCTGGGTACAACCCTTGCTACCCTGACTATTATCCTGGATGGGGAGGGTATATAAATATTATTTTTAAATAAGTACTAATAATATATATTAATTATTATTATATGATGAGCAGGTATAATCCATACTGTCCTTACCCGTTCCCTTACAACGGATAAATGATGACGTCATCTACTGTTATAAAATCATTGAAGTGCTCTTTGCTTGTCAAAAAGACCTAAAACTTATATATATAAATAATACATAAATCAAGTCCTTTTTTAAATGTATAAAAAATGACGTGTATTACAGAAATACAAATATCTTGCACACAATATAATTGTACTATTTACTGATTTAAATGGTATTGCAAAAATAGGCGGGAAAAATATTTATGACGCAATATATTCGCGAATCGATAGTTAGGTATGACACATTTTATAAATCGATTATTATGGAGATGACCCACATAATTTATTATACACAATAGAGGGGGGAAAGAACATGATTGATTCAAGTTGACAATATGATGGTTACCATAATCGTTATTCTATATATATGTTACAAAATGACATTAGTATAGCAATAAAGTGTGTTGAGTAATCATAGCGTGAGCAGAGGTCACGCTCTCACAAAGACATCAGCAGCAATAGATTGCCGGTTTCACGAAGGAAAAAAAAGGGAAAACCTAACAGCAGCAAGGATTTCCTCCATATAAAGAATACAGTCTTCACAATGGTATATACCTAATATACCAAATGACAAATGTAGGCCAAGGTTTTGTACACAAAATCTTCGATTGAATTGAATTTCAATTGTATTTTAGATCAATTTCATTCTTAAATTATTTAGCTATTACTATTTAGATATTTAAAAAGTAAATTCAATATAATTAATAATAATAAATAATTTAAATTGAAGTTAGTTTCAACGTTAAAAATTTAATTATGATTAAATAAAAAATAAGAATTTAGTTGAAAGGTTATGAAGTATGTTGTTCCTTGGCAAAATATTGACCAATATTGCATTGGTTCTTCGATATTTATTTTTTCGATTGATGACACAACTTCCTTCCGTAATTCTTCATTGTTGAATGGTATATTTATTTCCCGAAGAGTAAATAAATTGTTATTGCTCAAGGCGAAGGATGCACGCGATCTATGAACTTGGAAACGAGCCAGTAACTATGGAGGTTATGCTTTTAAATAATCACAATAATGCATGATGAAAAGGTATAAGAACTGTTTACCTAGTTGACAGTCGATCCGTAGAACCTGATACCAGCACATCCCCATCACCATTCAACTGAGTTTAACGCAGTGAATCTAATCTACATAGAAAACCATAAAATAGAATGAATCTATTAACAACACTTGTTGTAAGTCTTTAAACTATAATTTATTTATAATTTTTTAATGCAACCGAGTTTCAATCATAATATCTATGCTTTATTATTCATTATTATTCTTTTATTATTTTTTAAAAATCATTTTTTGAATATTGGTAAGGAATATTCACGAATTTTGCACAAAGTTAAAATCTTTTTTTTCATGACCCTTACAATTTTTAAAATTTATTATTTCATTTTGCATTCTGCTATATTTCTAAAATAATAATATATGTTTGCTATTAAATTGTTAAAAAAATTACCATTACCAATATAAAATTTTATTCCAATTATTTAGTCAATAGGGGCCTTAATAGGGGGCTTAGCCGGGCAGACCATAATAGACGGTCCCAACCGAGGCCTACTCGACAACATTTTCGGTGGTATCTTTGGTTCCGGTGGATCACCCCAGCAGCAGCAGCAGCAGTTTGGTGGTGTGCCCTTTGGAGCATCGCCTTACCCTCCAGGCTATGGTATGGGTCCACCAGGCCCCCAAATCGCCACGGCGGGTTTCAATCAACAGGCCGGGCTCTACCAACAACAACAACAACCCATGTTTCCCCCTCAATTTGGACCACCTTTTTATGGGCAAATGCCTGGACAACCTGGGATCTCACCTTTTCAAGGCAGGTTTTTCGTGAGTTTTATCTCTTCATGGTTTTTTTAATTTATTTGCTATAAAACAGGTGGTTTTGGTAGTCCATTTGGGGCTGGACCCGGAGGTCCTTCCGGTCAGTTCGGTCTCGGGGGTCCTTCCGGTCAGTTCGGACCCGGGGGTCCTTCCAGTCAGTTTGGTCCCGGGGGATTTGGATCCCCTTACATGGGTCAGAATTTTGTTGGCCAACAATATGCTGGAGGCGCCTTCGGGGGACCTCAGATGAGTCCTTTCGGTCAGCAACAGAATCCATTCGGCATGGGGGCTGGAGTGAACCCTTTCGGTCCTTCCAGGCCTTTCCGATCCATTCCAGATGGTCGCCCAGTCGTTTTCGAACAGGATGATGATTAAATAAGAAGATAATTCGTATTCCTATTTTAAATTATTTTCCACATATTGTACGCTTCCACCTATAATTTAAAAATAATAATAATTTTTTTTCAACTAAAAATGGCTTGTTAAGTCAGAATTTTTATTTTTTACTTTCATCATCAAAACAAAATTGTGTTAAAATTTCCGTTAAAAATGATTAATTACGATGATAAATCAAATATAAAAACCGCATTGAAATAAACTGAGATATGAGATATTTTTTAGTAAAATATGTTTATTTATACATATACCTAGCCCATTTTTATATTATTTTACGAACTGTTTAGTTTAGTCCGAACATAGATTAATAATTTTTAAAATTCTCAGTCTTTAACTTAGACTCTCCTCCTGAATTCTGACAGGCGTATGCCGACGAATAGTGTCCTATGAAGGTGCATATGCAAAATCTCTTGATGAACCTTGTTTAGTCATTTCTTTTTAATTGGTTGTCATTTTTCAGCTTCTCCAGGATTCTATTAAAGGAATTAAGACGAAAGTGTCAATAACGACCGAATTTCAGAATGTGAAGGATGTAATCTTCATTAAATAGTTTTTCCTATCAGATGCTAAACATTTGTATCTAAAAAAAAATTGATTAAAAAAATAATCAAACTAATAGGACGAAATGAAATATTGGAACATATTATTGTTGTTAATTCAAATGTAACAATTCTTCCCCGTTTTCAAATAATTTTTGAATCGAATAATATAATATTGAATCATAAAAACGTATATAGTTGAAGTATAGTAACGTAACATAGCTTTATGTATGTGTATTAAATAACATGTAAGAAGTCTTCAAATTAATTATTTGTGCACATAGACGTCACATTCTTAATAAGTCTATTTTTCTTATAGCGAAATAATGCATTTTTTGTCTGTAATATGATTACTTTTTGACTCAGTTTGAACTTATTTTGAAACACATCTTTTCAATTATGAAAGTTGTTAATGCTGCAACATATCCAACCATTAGTATGGCAAATGGGGCCATTAAAGTTATTTCAAACCAGTTGTTATTTTTGCTATGTTATTTGTTATTTTTACAAAGTAAAAAAAAATATGCGATTTTTTACGCAATTGCAAACATTAACAAAGTCCAAATGCTCCTATAATGATGTTTAGTTTCAGTTTATTTCCACAGTTTATAAATCCAATTTATAATTAAATTCATCTATACCGGACGATTGGGACATAATGTAGCGGACGGGTTAGTTCATTTCTATAATGGAAATATCGTGGAACTAACATAAAAAAAAACGACGAATTGTTATTGTATATATTGTACAATGCATAAACGGATAGATCAAAACTATTATAGACAGTATTGAGTAGTTCTATGTTTCATACAATAACTACAATTCCTTCCACACTCTCGTGATTTTTTAAATACTTATTTTTAATTTTTTTGAACTTGCTACATTTAACTGACAAAAAGGAAAACTCTAATCGGAATTTATGGAGATTTATTTGATTATGGATTTTAAAAAATAGAAGGAAATAATCTACCACTGTGTGTGGGTCGTAGTGATCGTGTACTGTACATAGGTCTCGTAGACAGTTGCAGTATCTGCGCCCTTACTTAGATGTTCTCTGCCATGGTCCACAGTGTTAATGTAAATTTCGTTGTGGACAATCTCAATTATACTGTAAACAAGCAATCAAATAAATGAATAAGATAAACTGGGTTATAAGAGAGTTACCATATCTCTCCACACAATCATCGGTAATTACGAATAAATAATGTTGAATTTACTCATAGAGACAATGAGCAGCAGTTAGTACGTGTCCAGCTGTTATCAAGGATCCTCATAGCTCGCGCTCATTTTCTTCTTACTTTTTTGTTTCTTCATTAAGCTGATAGTAAGAAAAAACAGCCTATCGAGGGTATTAGCGTTGAAAAGAAAATTGAGTATATATTAATAGCGCAATACATCATAAAATCTAAATTAAATCTTACCATGTATAAGGATAGGTTCCAGGGGCCACTCGGGATCCTCCGATGATATGGGATTCTTCGGCATTTATGTTCCTTGAATCCACGATCTATAGAAAGGAGAATAAAGAAGTGATATTTTAAAGCTATTTTTTCGCATTTAAAACAACGTACCATCAGAACTAAAGCGAAGAGAAGAAAGATTAGGAAAACCGTATAACCCATTTCGATGAGTTTTACGTACGAGACGTGGGCTTAAACTAGAAAGGGGAAGGCAATTTATACTTATTCTAACAACTATATTCTATATATCAATGTATGTGTGTAGAGTTGTATATCGAGCCACACTTTTTTTTAATCAGCGCAGCCCCCTTTTTAAGTTACTACCCATATAAATTTTTTAATTATATAAAAAGCACTTGCTTTAGATCTTGAAAACATATTTACGTTAAGGCAAATATTCAGACTGAAAAAAACACACATTTTAATTTTTTCTACTTTCACAAAACAATCTGTTTAACACCATTCTGGTTCGATTTATAATTATGTTATTTGAACTCTTGGCATTTCAGTCTTTTGTGCGAAGGATTTTGATTTGTTTTGGTGAGTTTAAACAATATAAATCATGCAAAAATAATGATACAACGCAGTTTTTTTTTAAAAGTTATTTTTATGTTCATTTACAATTAATTCTTTATCATTATTAAATTAATTTTTATATGTATACATCACAGTCAAATCTGAATGTCATATACTTCTACTTATAGTTAACTTTTTGTTTTGAACTTTGTTCCAATTAGCATCTTAAGAGTTTCATTTGGATTTACGGTTAAGTGGGTATAAAAATGGGGGGATAAAAATAAAATATTTAAATACGTTATATAAGCTTCTTAAGGATGTCTTCTTCTAAAATAACTAATTAATTATCATTATATTAATTATGTCCCATCCAGTATTTAAAATTTGGGGGATCCGTAAATGCTGTTTCATGTGAATTTGACAGTATGGGAATAACTTTCCCTGCTGAGATTGATTATCCAGTGGATATCATTGAGTCATCATTGTCTATTAAACATTATTCTAAACAAAATAAATAAATAATAATTTTTAATTAATTGCAATATTGTATCCAAATCTTGAAGAAATCTGTAAAAGAGCTAAAATGCATCTTTGTGGTGCCCGGTCGTGAACGATCTTTTAACAAAATTATATCCTAACGATATCTTTAAGTAGTTGGTTAGACCGAAACCAACGGCCAAACGGTGACACGGAGGAGTAACAAATGTTTAACATACGACCCTTTTTTCGACATCCTTTGGGATGATCAAACGATGTCCAAAGCTTAGCCATGTGCTGTGTGGGAGCTTTTTTACGTATTTATTTTTTATTTTAAAATTTATATGCATCTAATATCAATAAAAACCAAAAACTCTGTTTCCTGGAAAAAAAATCATTTGAGTTACATAAAGGCTGGAAGCTTGGAACTATGTTTCTTTAGACGACCTTATTTAGTGGAATTATAACTAACGTTTCGGTCTATACCAAGTAAAACTGTTCTTTCCTTTTTCTGTTAAAAAGAGAAAATGGTTAGTTACCATTAGTTACCTTGTTAGATTACCAGGACTCCAATATAATATCTTCCAAATATAAATTTCACAAATAAATTTTATCAGTCGTGATTTCATTTTCATCAATTAATATCAAATGAAACCTAGAATAGATAATTTAAACTGGCATGTTTTAGCTTCTCATTTCTTAGGTCCTATTTTCAAAATCTTACTATTTTACACACTTATTTCAATATCTTTTCCTCTGCTTATAGTAGACTGTTTTTGGTGCTTTTCATAATTGCTACAAAAGTATGTTTAAATACTAATGATAAAAGTAGGATTATTGATTTACATTATGAATAAAAATAAAACTATGCTGAGGGGGGCGGGGGGGGGGGGGGGTAAAAATTAACAAGGAATTTGCATGACGTCATGTAGGAACGACCACATAATTAATATTTGTCTTCAATAAAAATATAGCATTGCACAATTCTTATTTATTGAACACCAAATTTTATGAATCGTAAGAAAATCCAAGTTGCTTACAATCAACGCCGTGTAATTTCAACAGACGAAATAAGAAACCATTTTAGTTTTTTAATAAATGTTTAAAATGGCATGTACATAAATTTAGTTTATTACAATTTTAGTTTACCTACAATCAAATACCCACAATCAATATTGTTGGGCATTTATATGCCCAGTTTTAATGTAGTATAATTTAAACTGTTACAATATTTTAGTTTTTACAACAAAATGCAGGACAAAAACGTTTCCTCTGTTTGTGGCTAGGAAGAAAAGGGAGAAAAGTAGCCCAAGATTGCCTGAAACGCAATCAACCAAAGGAGCATTAAAAAAAAAAGAAATTAATTTGATTGCTGTTTCGTATTATTGAAAATACTTTTTAAGCCATGGAGTTATAAATGGAAGATCATAAGTACTGCTGTCATCTACTTCATCTGGTATCCCAAATCCTTCCTCATCTTGCTGTTGCTTTTCAGAAAAGTCGTGCGATATGAGTCCCCTTTCATCTGATTTACCTGTCAATTATCCATATCATAACCACTATAATGTATATCAGGTTTTTGAAATTTAAAATATTGTTGAATAGACCTGGAATCGTATTATCGAGGATGCACCCTATTACACCGGCAAGAAACATAGTTGTACTGAGCAGAACTGTCGAAACCTGATCTACAGTCGGGAATCCAGTTTGGATCACTCCCGGGTGAGAGGTTATCCATTGGGAAATCACCTTATATATTTAGATAAGTATTTTAAAAGTCAGTTATTCAAAAGTAAAAAAAATGAAAGTTACTAATGGGAAGAATGTAGAAAATCCTAAAACAAAAATGTTTCTCGTAGAATTTAAATCGACTAGTTGCAAATTTGATATACCTAAAATTAAAATATAAATAAATTATAGATATTTAAAAAATAATTAAAGTCACATTTTACCAGTAGCAGTCACCATGGAAAAAGCTATACAAAACATTCCTCCAATAATTGGTTCTGGAATGGTAATGAAAATGGCACTCAGTTTTGAAAAGATGCCGAAAAACAGCATCATCACGCCCGCTGCTTGTATCACTCTTCTGCTAGCCACCTTAATTTGAAATTATAAAAATAATGCAAATAAAAATAAAATAGCAAGTAAATATACTTTTGTGATGCCAATATCCCCAATATTTCCAGAATAACTAGTCGTCCCATTTCCAGAGCCCCAAATTCCTGCTAAAAAGCAGCCGATTCCTTCTACAAGTATCCCCCGGTTAATAGCGTGACTGGGCGGGGGACGTTCGCCGCAAAGCCGGGCGCAAGCATAATAGTCTCCGATACTCTCGATGATTGAAGATAACGTCCCTGCCAAGATGCCAATCACTGCTGTGGCACTTACAGTCGGAACACCCCATTGAGCTGATTTTATTAATTAACCAATTATTTCTTTGTGATTCCAAAGTAAAGCACTGAAGGATCTATCATATACCAGGGTATGGAATGCTGAACCATGGTGTACTCTCGACGATATCAACTAAACTGTCCGTTCTAGCAGCAGATCCCCGCTCAAAAACATCGAAAATGGTTAAGACGTAGCACAAAATCCACATCAATGCGACAGTTAACAAAAACTTATGCATTATTAGTCAATATAAGTTTTAAATAGTAGTTCCATAATATTTCAATATATTACCGGGAGAATTTGGAATAACTTGAAACGTTTGAAAGAAGGTTTACATCTTCCACCCCGAGAACTGCTTTTAACTGTGCATTGCATAGCAGGGATCGGTATTGATACATTACTAAGGTACTGAGAGAATACAATAACCAGCACAATCGACCTATAAAACACAGGTTGTTTATAGAATTTAATACTA
The DNA here is from genome assembly GCA_030141595.1 of Chydorus sphaericus. Taxonomy (NCBI): domain Eukaryota; kingdom Metazoa; phylum Arthropoda; class Branchiopoda; order Diplostraca; family Chydoridae; genus Chydorus; species Chydorus sphaericus. Next base: position 2,159,269 of record CM057927.1, read on the forward strand.
AATAATCATATATAGATCACTCACGCTCCAGATATGCCCCAATGAGAACCAGCCATCTTACCAGCGGTGCTGAATAAAGAAATTCCAAGCATAGTTATCGTTGGGGCGATTGTTAGGGGTGTAATGAACCTAATCATACAGCCAATAATCCCTGTAAATAACTTTATATTAAATTTTGTTAGTTGAAATCTAATTTATTTGGTCAGCAAACCAAATGCTCCAATTAAAATTTCCAAGGAAGAAGCGACCATAATGGCACCCTGAACTTCCCTCATTCGGAGTTGCCAGAGTTCTGTTTTATCTTCATAGGTCATGTTCAACATCTCCTCTTTTTCAGGACACTCCCATTCTGGTAAATTCAAAATAGCAAATGTTGGGACTACGAATGCAAAAGCGCCTCCTTGAAGAATAGGCAGACGGACTCCAAGAGTTGATTGAAGTAGAGTAATAATTCCTGAAACAAAGATAATTGTAGAGACCAGTTGGCTTCTCGCAGGGTCATCGTCTTCAATGCACAGTGCTGGACTGAGAAGGAACGGTATGAAAATGGTCGCACAAAACATGGACAAATAGTGCTACAGAATATACAAGAAATAAATAAAAAATATGTCAAATGATGGTATACTTGCTTATAAATGAACGGTTGTACCTGAAATCCGACGAGAATCGTAACGTCCCAAGGGGGTATTTCATCGATAGAATACAAAACATGTTTACACTCTTCATTTTTACAGCCCATGATGGACTTATCTGAATTCTCGCAGCTTGAATCATCTCTTTGATTCGTCTCAGGATCGCTAGGTTCTGCTAGGAATCTATCAGTTTGCTCTATTACTGAATCCATCACGCTGCAATTAGGTACGAATGTGCAATAAACTTATAATATTAGTTAAATATTAGGAACGAAGAACTGATAGCTCAATAGCGTAATAATGCCAAACACGAATAACTATATGCTTGGCACATACACACACCTTTATAGATGGAATTAAGAGCATTAGAGCTTAATGTGTGAGATTTCTAGGACAGGATAGATTAATTTAAGCGAATTATGAAACCTCAGCGACCTTATACACATAAAAAACAACAGAACGTGTCACATAAAGTCAATATTGCCATATAGGGGATTAAAATGATAAAATATGCTGAATGGTTATCGCACGGTCTATTTAACGACCGTCACACAACACTGCGTATTGCTAATATAATGCTGCATGCGTTCTGATAATTTATTATTATGTATGCGTTCCTAAAATACGATTAGCATTATTATAATTGGAAAAGTGAGAAATAAAACTGGGAAATCAGGTGACCGAGATCAGAGACCACGACTAATTATTATTCCGTCTACTGTTTCGTCATAAATAATCTAGTTTTTAATATTTTAGTTAAAAAAAAACGAAGTCACGAACAAAAGACGCGGAAGAACATAACTGTTTTGGATTGATGGATTCATAGGTACAAACTGTTTAAAAATATCCAATGTATTTTCAAAGTTCAAACAAACAAAATATTTTTGAATTAAGCTGGTGACTTCCAACGGTAATTGAAAGCTTTCAAAATGTTCTAAGACGATAATATGATACTCATATAGTTCCCAACCTCATAATTAGTAGCTAGAATGAACTGGTTATCCGAGCAGGTTTCTTGTGGATATATATTTCTTAACTTTTATAAGTTTTCTTTCAGTTTATCCCATCTCATATCTACACTTTGTCCTTAGATAACCTCAGAAAAGAAAAATTATCCTGATCGTTCAAACTAATAAAATTTTGAATAACAAATCATAATGAAAAATCCTCATAAAATTATACCACAGGTACAGGAAAAGTTATTTAATCCTTATAATTCTCAGATTGAAATATTCAATTCAACAGCTTATTGCTGCAGCAATCGGATCGTTGGGGTTCTTCTGTGCAGGAGCCGTTCAAGGTTGGTCTTCATCCGGTCTTCCATCTTTGAACAAAACTCATAGCTTCAACATTTCTCAGACTGATTTGGATTGGATAGGTATAATTTTCTGTAATATTATCAAATTTTAAGTGGTAATATACTTAATTTTTATATAGCTTCTACTGCACCACTTTGCACTATGTTTGGTACTTTCACTGCCATCATACCACTCCAATATGTTGGCTGCAGAAGAACGCAACTAGGAGCTAGTGTAGCTTTCATAATCGGCTTCTTGTTGGTGGGGTTCACTTATTTCGCTCAACATAAAGTCATTCTATACGTGGGCTTTCTTTTATCTGGATTTACAAATGGAATCGCCATTCCTGCAGCCCAGCAATATGTATGGAAATGCTTATATCCTTTCTTTTAGTTATACAGTATATACAGGCCCAATATAGCATACAAATGAATAATTTTTTATGGTTTTTAATACCAAACTTTATGGTTTTAACCACACAACTTTATAGTTTGTATGCAGTTTTGGGCCTACACAACAGAAAAATGGGTTTTTTGGGAATTCAACAAATTTTTCTTACAACATAGGTTAGTGAGTGTGCATCACCGGGAGTCCGCGGGATTCTGAGTTCATTGACTGGAATCTCTTTAGTTCTTGGTATTCTAGTTGCTTACATTATCGGTGCTTTTGTTGAGTGGTACGTTCTCGCATGGGTACTTGGCTGCCTCCCTATTATTCCAACGGTATTAATGATATTCATGCCGGAGTCTCCCATTTGGCTGCTCGCTAATTGCCAAGAAGAAGAAGCTCGCAAAGCTCTACGAAAACTTCGTGGAAAGTAAAATGATGATGTCAATTCATATATAGTTTATGGTAGCTAAAAGTTATTAAATAGGCTTACAGATATCGAACCAGAAATAAGCCGAATTAAGAAGAATCTAGAGAAAGAATTGGCTAATCACGATAGCCAAAAATATATTCAGCCGAGAGACCTGCTTAAAGCTTTTGTCTGGAAGCCACTCCTGATCTCAATGACAATCATGTTCTTCCAGCAATTTACAGTATATAAAATCAATAATAACCTTTTACTGTACTATCATTTTACAACAAAGGGTACTATTCGATTCATAATAGGGGATAAACGCACTTGTCTTCTATATGATGACCATTTTCCAGACTGCAGGCTCTTCTATCGATGGTCGCTATGCAACGATTATGGTTGGATTCATTCAGCTAATCTGCACGATCATATCAGGACTTTTCGTAAAATATAGTATAATTTTTTTTAAAACATGCATATATATAGGATATTGTGTTTAGGTGGATCGTTTTGGACGTAAGGTGCTACTTATTGGATCAGCCGCTATAGTCGCCATTTCTTTAGCCTCTATCGGAGCTTTCTTCTACATGCAGCACTTGTGGGGCGAAGCAGTTACTTCTAATAAAATGGGGTGGTTTCCTCTTCTTTCTTTAATCGTCTTCATTATCGCCTACTCGAGTGGAATTTCAAATGTTCCTTTCATCATTATAGGAGAACTCCTTCCAGCTCGATACCGTTCCATTCTAAGTTCCATCATATTCTCATTCAACTCTCTTTGTATCTTTATAGTCGTCCGTAGTTTCCCAGAAATGGTGACCAGCTTTGGAGAGTATAGTGTATTTTGGTTCTTCATGTGCTGCACCCTACTTAGTATTCCATTTGTGGTCATCTGCCTTCCTGAAACGAAGGGACTAACGTTGGAAGATATCGAGCAACTATTTTTTAGTAAATGTAATAATGGTAATAACAATCCTTTAGGACCATAACATAGAATGGTCATGTCACTGAATTGAAATCTCAATCATTTCTGTACACAATTTTAAGATGGCTAAAATTCATAAACTATTTCTGCCTCTGTCCACCTGCCCATAGATGTTTGTTGTAGTCAACCTTAATTTGTTTTATTATTCATAATTTTGTATGTGTGCTGTAAGAAAGATTGCAAGAAGAAATTGCTGGAAGAAAGACACACAATTTCTTTTCGATGTCGAGATTCTAGACAACAAGGAGTTCGTCTATTTCCCACATGTCGTCTACTATTTTAGCATACATATTTTTGATGGCCTGAATTTTCCTTAAAAAAATTAACTGAATTTAAGAAAATATATTTTTAAAGGGTCTTCATTACAATTTGGGCTCCCTCAAATACCATTTCCTGAATTTTTTGTTTTTAGTATAGATAGTATTGTATTTAGTATAGTATAGACTTGTTTTTACAGGCCATATTAGGGCTTTATCACTGTTGCTCTTAAAGTGCTGACTGTTGAGGAAATGTCGTGTCACAAGTTGCCGAAACTATATTGAGTTCTTATTCTTCTAACAACTGGGTGCGTATAAAAAATTGCCATTGTTGCCGAAAATATTTTTTAGGCCGAAAAGGTAATATGAATTCAATTAATTGTAATACAATGGCATCGCTGTTGCAGGCAAATATGTAAAAAAATAACACTCAATCTTCAGCCAGTCCTTCTTCCATCTCATCCTCCTATTGAACTTCGCCAGCTGTGTTGGCTCTTTCCCGTTCCTCACGCTCTTTCCTTTTCCTCTCTACGTTAGCTTTAACTGTTGCGGGCGCGTGGCGGATTGCATTATTCGTCAACGCCTTGAAATGTTGATCGGTGATGCCAGCTCCAATGACTGTTGTCCGGATGACACCAATCACGTTCTTTATGATGATCGAATTCACGAGGCCTGTTTTTTTGGGACCTGCCTGCCCTTTTTTGTCCAGTCCAATTAATGAATTGTAATGCAGTAGGAGCTGCAATCTTCTGCCAGGCAAACTTGACCAATTCTTGGTGGTCTCGCCCTCCTGCCGCCTTCACAGCTCGTTTCTGTAAAAGTAGAAACATTATTTCGTATTCACACTTTGATTAAAGAGAGCATTACAACATGCGAATGATTTTAATGATGCAGGGCATTCTTTGATCTTCCTCTCAAGCGCTTCAAACTGCTTCACAGTCCTTACGGGAAGGTGGAGGTCCTGTCCCTCATCGCGCGCTGAGTCTGCGTCCTCCACCGTTCTCTGATCAAAAAATACCATGTCGGCGCATTGATTCTTTTGCGTCTTCGACACTTTTTCAATCATCCTGAGTAGCCTTGCGAAATCATCTATAAATTTTTAAAAATTTATATTATTTAAAAAATAAGGCGAATATGACAATGAAAATATACCAGTAGAGGAGGATGCAGTCTCAGTTGAAAAAGATCCGTTCGCCTGTTGGCTTCGCCGGTCATTAACTACAGCAGGCGGGACTCGTCTTGCTGATTATGCTGATCTCCCGTGTGACTGTGATGTTTGACTGTGACGGAGACCGTTCATGCTCGTTTGGTCCGTCGTACTGGTAGGTTTCTGCAGCCGGGACCGAGTAGTTGGGAAGAGACGAAGCACTTGCTTCAACCCCACCTACTCACCTAGAATGCACAGCTGACGGGATCCGTGGTCATCAACATCTATTTCATCATCTATTTCATCATCTATTTCTTTTGAGGTGGTTCCACACGTTTTGCTGATGGTTGAATGGGTCCACCAATATGCATATTCTGTTGAGACGGCTGCACCCATTCGTTACTTGATGATTGATTGGGGAAGGTACCATACGGATAGGGGGCAGCGTAGGGATACGGTCCACCATTGTGGCCAGCCCCATCAAAGCGTTGGTAATGATAGCTCTGGGGTGCATTCGGATAATGTGGCGGGTACGGAAAAGAATGCGTGGGAACACCGAGAGTTGACGGAACTATAAAATAGAATATATAGATATTATATATTCGTATAAAACGGAGAATCTATCACGATTTCCTTATTAAGAACATAGCATTAAATTTGGTCTTACTATGGTGTACTCCGGGAGTTTCACGAGCATTACTGTGTACTCTTTCTGATCTTTGTCGTCGTAGATGAAAGCTACATGGTACATTTCTATATGCAATTAAAAAATTAAAATGTGGTTCTAGTATGGAAGTGATTGAGGTTAAAGGGGGATAAATATATTTCCTTATTTGTGGAAGACTGGTGAGTGACCATTTTGACTTTCGGCCCGTCGGCTGGGCTAAGTGTTGATGTGAATTTGAAGGTGGCAGGTTGAAGAAATAGACCGACGGGCGAGGCAGACGAAGGGGAAAGTATCCCCTCAAGTCCCCAGAAGAGGAAATATCCCCTTAAAAAATTGGAAGTGTGAAGATCTGCAGTAGAAACCCTCAGCACGAATACAACAAATATATAAATTGGGGAAATTAATAAAACTGTTTTAATAAATTGTTTACAGATCCTGATACTAAATTACACTTGTCACGTCTGCCTCTGAATCGATAAGAATTCTAAGTTGCTGAAAATCTTTCACATAATAGCCGGCCATTTCAGTTTCTTCCCTCTTTAGAACCTGCCATTATTAAAACTTCAATAAAACACCTTACATTTACAAAAATAGATTGAGAAACTAACGTTGCAGTAGTAAGCAGCCGGTGGATTACGAAATTTGAGTCCGTTGACGATAAGCTTATCAACGCAGGTAGTGATACTAGTCGAATGTAAACCAATGTGTTAAGGCCCCGACCTCCAAGGCCAGAAAGAAAAGCACTGATGTGCGCATTTTCTGTTTAAATTTTACAAATCATTCTCTTTGCAAAAGAGTTCAAAGGCACTATATATTCCTTCAATCAAACAAATCACTTGAAAAAGACTAGGTAAGTACTAAAATGAAGGATTAAAACGGGATTTGAAATAATTGTTATAAAAAGAAGCAGGTCAATGGTAAGATAAATCGAGACTGTAAGGTGCCAGTAATAAAAAAAAGAATCTTTTTTAATACATCTAAAAAAAGAAGGAAAAAAGATACTTAAAATGAAATATTAGATAGAGCTGCTGATGTACTATGTTGCAGTATTTATGGGTTCTAATAAGTTTTGCTACTTCCCACATTTTTGTCTTAGTTCATCGCTTCCTGGATTGTAGTGGCCGTTTTCGCATTGATCAGCCCATCTCTGTGGCATGGCTTCTAGCTCGTCATCCCACACCCAATGATGCATCAAAAAGCAACAATAAATGTTTAAAAAAAAATTATTGAGAAGGAATCGTGAATGTGTGTATTTCTGTTCCATTTTCCGCATGTTGGCTGCTTTATGAAGAGAACCTTCATTACCAAGTGCCACTTTGCTTCGTAACTCATTGTATTGGCAACAACGGCGTCCTTTTCTTCCTTTGACAGCGTGGTACCTTGAGGCTTATTACACGCTTTTGCAGGGCCTGACTATAATTAAAGAAATAGACGTATAGTAAATGTTTGGTAAATAGTGTTTAAACGCATACATATATGTTCATGAACTTGATACATGGACTTATAATAATGACAAAGAAAAGTTAGCAGTAAAAATTCTCACATCCTTGCAATAAGCAGCCTTATCTTGGAACGTTTGCGAGTTCGCCCCAATCTTTTATAATTGATAAAGAAAAAAAAATAGAATAAAGAATAAAATTTGATTTTAGCGCCATGATTAAAAAAACAGTTCGTTTTTGCGAGGAACTTTGAAATAAAAGAATAAAATAATTTACCATACAACAGAGGTTGACTAGAAGAATCGATGAAAAGATTGCCATCTTTCTAGTTGCGGTTCTAAGAATCGTATGAAAAGCAAGTGAATACCTCAAGTCATTTACAATAATACAAAATAAAAAAAACGGCAGCAGCATATTGTGAATCATCATTGGACAACGCAAGAGCTGCGGAATTCGTATTTTATTTTTTTTTAAATGACACTCATATTCGATCTGAGTTTCTATAATAAATGTTCATAAATAGCTTTGATGTTCCAACACTAAAAAAGAGTTATTTACTGGTTAAATTAAGCTTTTAATTAAATCTATATATATATTGGAAACTCATCCAACTCAACTCATGTTGAAATATCAAAATTTTCATATACGCTAATTTAGTTAATTTTAGATCTTGTAAGGACCAAGACTCTTCGACTAACGGTTAACGTACGCGATAATATTAAACGATATATTTTTTAAAATTTAAATTGAAAATAGCTAAAATGTATTAAATTGTTTCAAAAGTTTTAAATTTGAATTATAGATTCTAGATGTGTTGTAACTTCTGAAAATATTTATTAATCGTTTACGAATTTCGATTCTTGATACTTTTAGTAGTTTAGACTTTTGGTTGGTTATTTAGACAGAACAAATGGAAGTTGTGTAGGTAATAAGCCAAATATGGCTATTGATTGAACATTGGCTTTTCCTGGTGATTAAAACTGCGCATTAGGCCTATTACAGAATCGCCATAGAAGTGGTCAAATTTGTTTTGAATATAGGAATCGGCATTTAAGATATAGATTACCGCAATTTTCAGAACAGAAAACCAAAAGCATTTTAAAATGTTTGTTTTTAGTAAAGAATTACTTTGCAATTGTTGGATGCCCATCGACTACAGCATTGGACCAAATCTACGTGATTTTTTTCAAATTAAAGTCGATGGTCCGGCCTGCATGATCCAAATGCGTTTCAAAGTGGTTTTATTGTCCCATGATGAGTCACGCAAGCTCACGGGTCAATGGTGCCAATTTCCTCTCTACGTGAATAAATAGACTCTTGCAGAATAACGCATAATTCACAATAAAAAGAGCTTCTTAGTTATGCCTAAGGAAATGGTGCAATTAAATTTTGATAACGCGGATCTACCGCAAACTAAATCATTCACAATCAATTAAAATGGTTTCGTATTAATTAAAATAACAAAAAAGTTGGCAACAATTCATGTGAACATTCCCACAGGTCAAACCGCATTGCCACTTTTTTACCACTTAAGTAGTGCAAATAATGGTATCTCTGAGAAATAAACAAAGTGTTGTTGATAACCATTACAATTTGTTGAATGTTTTCCACTAAGTGCTTCTGTATAGTTGGGTGCTTTTGAAGTTAAAAATATGAAAAGATTTTTATTATGTGCAACACAGGTGTTTTTTATCGCATGGACTCGGGGGGTATGGGGGTCCTATACCGGTAGAAAATTAGTTTGGTACCGGTAGTATGGTTTTGGGGGACTTGGGTTTCCTTAGATGGGCCGCCAGAGCTTTTGGAAGCTTGAATAAGCCCTTACGGTCCCTCCAAGCCTTTCCGATCCATTCCAGATAACCGGCTAGTCGTTTTCCAACCAAATGGTTACTAAAAAAGGACTCTTTTTAAATGGTTTTCTCAATTCTTAACTCTAAAAAAATATTTATCGTGCATAGTTTTCCATTTCAATGCTTTCGCTAAATTTTCCAAGTACAAATTATTTGAACCGAAGATTTGACCATTGAGAAAAATAAAAACCTATTTTTTAAAATGAAGATTATTACGAGTTTGGAAGAAGATGTTGGAAAAATTGAAATAAACTGAGACGCCGGAAAAAAATGAAATACAAAAATCCATCGAGTTATTTGCTGATGTAATATATTTATATTTGTCAGACAGAATCGAGATATCAGACAGATGAGTTTAATAATTGTAATTAATATTATCATAGAGTGTACAACAACTAGCGAGACATGATTGAAATTTTCTACATTAACTGTTGAACTCTTGCTGAATCGTCATATTTTTGTAGTGTAAGAGTAGTTTTTGAGTCCTCGATCCCTCTACCTTTTAATTAGTGCAAATGGCGTCTTTGAGAAATGAATAAATTGCTCCGTTTTGTCATTGTTCATTGTCCATAATTTGATTACTTATTGACTCTGGTAATTCGAACTTATTTTAAAACATATCTTTTCGATAATGAAGGTTGTTGATGCAGCGACGTATCCAACTAGAAGAATGGCAAACGGACCCATTACATTTTGTAGAGTAATAATTTTTGGTAGTTTCTTTCTGGTATCAGGGCTGGTTGAACCAGAATTAGTAATGCATTGCTCAGGAAATGGCTGATTTCGCTTTCGCCATTCATCCAAAAGTCCGAATTCGGTTGTTCTCATTTTTCTATCATTCATAAATTTGACAATTTCATCAACAAAACAAGTTAAAACTATTATTTCAGCTACTTTTAAAAATTTATATGAATAAGCTAGCCTAACCCAATGTTAATTTTGTCAAACAAAGGATGTCCTTTGCGAGCACCCCACGATATGTAATAAGAATAAAACGGTTCTTTGGCGAAAGCAAAATTACATTGGCCCGTCTTGTCAAAATCTTCTTTCATTTTCATTCCAATTTGTTCCAAAGCCTTAAGAAAACCAGTTACATTATTAAAAACCAAGTTGATGTAATGCAAATTATTATTACGTGGATAAAAACATTTGATGGCCCTTTTTTCACCAATTCAACGCAAGCAGTAATATTATCACATCGGCTATTTGGGTTCTTGTGCAGTTTCTCAGCAATTTTCTTCATCAGAGGATCCGTAGAAGTCTAAAACATTTAAATATAAACTAATAAATATCATTGTTCTCCTATAAAACTCTCTGATTTGCACAACTCATTTTATGAATAATTATTATAATCTACTAATCCCCAGAAAACTCATTTTAATTAGGCGGAAAAATTGTAAAAAAATAAGGAACGCCCCTAGGTTTATAAACGAAAATAAGAAATACTGAGATGATAATGTCCACTCCATAATTTGTGACCACCAATGGGTTGATATCACCATTTTCCGCCAATTGTTTCACCGTATCAACTAACGGTTGGTAATGAGGAGCCATGACAAAAGAGACGACCACAGAACTGTAGGCTGTGATAAGACAGAAACTCACTAGGCACCAGGCTCCCATTACCAAACGCAGTTTCAAACATTTACGAAGTCCCAATGCACCTAAATTCAATGTCGAGTTTTTTCATGACTTAGAAATGTGGTTAAATATTGAAATATTAAATCGGTTTACCCGACGATTGGGACATAATTATTTGAAGCACAAACATTCCGTTTGTGAGCAGTGCATTTTTAATGCTCCCTTGAAATTCGTAGTTCAATAAGGCCAGAGCTAGAATGGTAAAAGTAATGCAGCCAAACAAGCCGAACCATACCTTAAATATTTTATAAGGTACAGTACGTATAACTAAGTGGATTTATTTGATTTAAAAAAAAAAGATCGAGTGGACCTACGTTGGATTCAAACGGTTTCCAGATGGCCTCTATATTTGCAGATATCGCTTTCGGATTGGGTATCAGCATGACGTAAGCAATTTGAGATGGTGTCAAGAAATCAAAATGATGAAAGCGGTTGTGAAGCAGTAGCATTGGTGTGAGGATCATATCACATTCCTTTGATAAACAATCTATTAAACAGTCACTTTTTATCGCTATAGGCCTATTGTGTATATTAATTACGCCGTTTTTTAAGTAATCAATCAATCCTAAGACGGAGCCCCGGGTCTCAACAAGTAGCAAACCACTTATCACGCATTCATACCTAAATGTTAATAGTATTTTGATTTCAATACAGTACATCAAAGCTATATTTATGTTTGTAGAAAAAAAATAAAAGAGAATAAACGACAACTTGAAATGATTTTCGCGTGATATCCAATTCATCACGTCGGCTACAGCCCCATTCGTCGACACAGTACGACCTTCAAGATCTTTTGTAACAGTTATCATTCCCGGAACCTATTATAAAAGATGACATTTTAATTGGAACGCATACACTGTTAAAAAATTTACCCGATTTCCGGTAGTAAAAACTACCGATAATCGTGTATGCAGTTTTAGGTAGCTTTTTCTACCGAAATTTTTTGAGCGGTAGTGGACCCCTAAAAACGGTGGAAAGTCCCTACCATAATTCGGTATTTAATAATCCCGAAAATGGGCAGTATTGAGTATCTTAAATAAATAGAAAAAAACTTAGCCCTAAATACAGCTCTGCATAGAAAGAGCGAATTTGATTTTGATTTAAAAAAATGGAAATAAAATTAGACTAGACCACCGTGTATTTTAAAGAAGAAATACATAAAAAATTAAAAAATGAATACAAAAAAATTTAAAAAATTAAAAAAAAATTAAAAATACAATTTTGGTGCAGTATACCACTAAATACTATGGTTAATTTAGAAATGGAACTTTTTAAATTATTTTTCTTGAGTTGAGGTCATCATTTTCTTGGTGATGATATAACTAGTAGTTCCCTGGGTTTCGTACATCCCATCCCACAACTAGAGACAAATAAAATTAGAAATTAATAATTAAAGCTAGCATACTGATGTGACAAAAATATTTTAAAATTGTATACCTCAGGAATGGATTAGAAAGCAAATAAAGTTTGCTTGAACGATTGAGTTGTTAATTCAAGTGATGATACTGGTGCTCGCTGACTAATTGTGGAATTCACCTGTAAAAAAATGACAGCATAAATATAAATTTGTAAAATAGTAACAGTATAAAAAAAAATAATACCAGGGAACATGATGAGATGCAATGTGGAATCGTGGAACATATCAGCCTACAGGGAGAAATTATAAATGTGAGGCATTAAAAGTGTGATCAGTTAGGTAAAACAAATAAAAATAAATACCTTAATAAAGTGATGCTGGTGAATTAAGACATTTGATGCTCATGTTTTGGGAACTTTCCATGCATGGTGTAATGTCCTGTCTAGGGAAATGTAAACAAACTTTTTAAAAGGTTATAAGCCGCGTAATGTAAAAAAAAACAGCAGCAACTTACTTACCACAAATGTTAACAATATCTTATGTGAATTCAGTGGAAATATAAAAACAACAGAGCACAATTTAATTAGTAAAACTATATTTGAAAAAGTGTAAACAAACTTGAAAAAACGAGGGGTTGTCGACTCCCTCCAAAGAGTGTACGAGAATTCTCGAATTTTTTAGAATTTTTCAGATTTTTTTCGGGCTCTTATGGGGATTCCTGTAGGAATTTTTGCATAGAATTCCGGGGTGTACGAGAATTTTTTGAGTCGACAACCCCTCGTGAAAAAAGCACTACGACGAGTCGACGACTTGTTAACATCCGATGAGACGCTGACTAGTTGCTTAGAAACTGTCAAATGTGGGGTGCGTCGTTGCCAAGTTGTCAACAACAAACGGTTTGTTCGCTTAAACATGCCTCAACTCGCCTGGTGCGATTATACGTTTTATTCATTTATCTTTATGAATTATAGCTAAAAAAGAAAATCAAAGCAAGCATAATATGTATTTGTTTTGATTCTATAAAGTTCATTATGAGAAAAATTAATATCAAGGACACATAATAAATTATATTGTATTTAAACGTAAAAAAGGTGGTCGGCTGGAGCATGGAAGCGTGGAGCTTTTTTTTCTCTCTATACAATGGGAGCTGCGAAGGTCACAGTTTTTCTCTCTTTCTCTCTCTTTTTATCCCGGGTCAGAAAAAGTCGCGTTGGGCTATCATATCTAAGTATAAATTTTACAGTTGATACCTCACATAAACAATCCAAATTTTTCTCTTATTGTTTAAAGTATTTGAGAATATATTATCATAAATCGTATAATAAAAAAAAAATAAAAGTAAGTAAATAAAACGCGTTATACCCTATTCACACCGGCGTGTTAACTGGGTTTATTTCGGAATAAACCTAATTCCAGAATTTCTACACTAGAATAAGAATTACTATTCTAGTGCGTTCACACTGGAACTTAAATAATGTTTTTAGTTGTTTTATTCCGATTCCGTTCACACCGAAACCAATTTATCTTCCACTATTCCGGTTCTGTTCACACCAAAAATGGAAAAAAACGGAAAAACGACAATTAAGTGATTGTTTTGACGCAATACAGTGTATTAATTTTCAGTACTCAATACTATCAGCTCTCAACCGATCCCAGGTAGCACGTCAATGTCGTTACATCATCGTTTAGGTGCCGTAATCCGGCAAAGATGACGTTGGGATACCGTTCCGACATCTTGGATTGATATGAGCATCGCTTTGGCAGGCTTTTGCGCCTTGTTTACATTCAAAATGATACCACAACGATATAAATTTTTCTTTAAAAAAAAAGGCATCAACTGGAATCGAACTTTGACATTTCTACTATGTGTCACACACTCAACCCACTGAGCTATCATCTACTTATCACTACTGGTGAAATCGAGCTACATATTTCAGTGCATATCCCGTCCCATGGTAATTATTAAACAAAATAACCGAATCGAAAATCAATTTTTTTAGTTGGTAGGATCATCGCTCCGACAAGCTTTCACATGTCAAAACAACATAACGATATCGATTATTTTTTGTTTCAAAAATAAAAAAAGAAGTCTTGGGACTGGAATCGAACCACAGAAAACATAATACGTGCCGATCGCACAACCTTCTGAGCTATCTTCTACAAGTGAGGTCAGTTGAAATTGAGCTTTATACTTTTCACTGTATATCCCGTCTCATAGTAAAGACTAAACGCAATAATAGAATCGAAATTATATAAAATAATCAAATCAGTCGATGTTTATGAATTTGGAATAATTTGGTCATGTATTAGAGAACTACATATTTTGAAAAAAAAAATTAGAAGTGACATTCGTGGCAAAATATTTAAAAAATGCAACGTCGAATCATGAATCCATTGTGCGTTCATTTACAACGTAAACAATAACAAATTGAATCAACCATATCGTTGTATAATAAAATGCCAAATAGACGACTTCTTGTTGTTGTTCACATCTTATTATTCCAGGTAATCAATTTTACTGATTAAAAACAATAAAATGAACTATTAAAGAAAATTGAACATAGATGATGTCGATGATGCAGATATATTTGATCTTGCTGTACGTTCTTCACTCTAGTAGGATGTTGATTGAACTCAGGTTACAAAACCTCCAAGCAATGCTACATGAAGAGGTTGCTAGAAGACGTATGGCATGACATAATGATGATTTTAGTTTTTCAATTTACACTTTAAATGATCTACCTAAATCTAGATCCACTTGGCCGTCCTTGGACAGTACCCAAATCCACCGATTGGTACGATAATATCATGCCAACTCTGTCCGCAACGAGATTCAAAGAACATTTCCGGGTCTCGAGGGAAACGTTCGATATACTCGTGCATGATTTGTATCCTTATCTGATTGGTGAAGATACAAACTATCGACTAGCAATTCCAGTGCACAAGAAGGTTGCTGTTGGTCTCTTTCGTCTCTGCTCATCGGCTGAGCTGCGCGTAGTGAGCTCATTATTTGGCATTGGCGAATCAACTGCCCACAAAATTCAGTATGAATTTTGTAATGCTGTGATAGCTCATTACAGCGATGAAATCAGTTGGCCCACAACAAACGAAGAACTGACTTCTGTTGCTGATAACTTTGAACGCCAATGGGGCTATCCATTGTGTATTGGAGCGATCGATGGCTGTCACATTGGCTGTAGCCCTCCAAAAGAAGATGCAACCGACTACTACTGCTATAAAGGGTTCTACAGCACAGTTTTGTTGGCTTTGTGTGATTCGAATTATCGATTCACTTATCTTAATATTGGAACACCGGGAAAAACAAATGACGGTTTTATATTTCGGCATTCACGGCTCTACAGAACAATTCAAGAGCAACTTTACCAGCTGCGTGAACTTGGAAGAGAATTAAATGCAAATACGAGATGCCCATTGCACATAATAGGAGATGCAGCTTTCACTCTATCAGAGTTTTTGATGAAGCCTTTTTCCGCTGTTCTCAATGAAACCCAAGGTCATTTTAACTACAGATTGAGCCGTGCAAGAAGGGTATATTAAAAAATACTTTTTCTTTTATTTCATCATTAATTTAAAATTATCAAATAGGTAATTGAAAATGCATTCGGAAGATTGAAAGCTCGATTCCGAATAATCCTCAAAAGGGCTGAATTAAAACCGTCCAATTTAAATGAAACCTTGTACGCCTGTGGAATTCTACACAACTTATTCGAAAGAATGAACGAGACGATACCCCAGCGTTGGCTTGACGAAGTTGCCAATGAGGAGGATGAAGGGGAAAACATCGCTGCAAATGGTTACGTCCCACCCTCGGCTATTCGTTTGCGAGAGGAGCTATCAAACCATCTCCGCTACATGCCTCTCGATGATGATGAATAGAAAATAAAAGAAATTAAAGCAAATTTTCTTAATTATTTAATATTTAAATTTTCGGACTCATTTTCCCTATTAAAAAAGAAATTTAGTGTTAGTTTTTATATTTAAGAATAGACGAGTATGCTGCAAGAAATTTATTTCCAAAAAAAAAATTGGATTGGGTAAAAAAAAGATTTTTCCAAAATAATGACAACATTTCTAGTGTAGGTGACCATTAGAACCAGATTGAATTTGATTGTCGTCTGCTTGGCCAGATAAGTGGTGCTGCGGATAATATTGTGGAGCTCCATTACCATAAAAGGGAGGAATCTCATTGTCAGGTACACGATCAGAGCGAACAAAAGGAGCCTCATTATAAGCTACATGATTTGGGGCTGCATAATATTGGTTTGGTACATTGTGGGCCGCATATCCCTGGTTATTGAGATTAAATTGTGGGGCATTATTTGGAGGGATATGGTGGTTGTACGGAGGGGCAGCATGAGCTCCAAATCCATGGTTTTGTGGATAGAAGGGACCATTTGATGGTGGAGCCATCAACAATTGAGGCAACACGGTGTTTAACGTCTGCCCGATCCCCTGCATGATTGGGGTGAGAGCGGTGAAGGCTTTTTTCCATTTGATCCCCCAACCGAGCTGATGCCGCTTTTGACTCTCTGATCTCCTCTTCTATAAGTTGGTATGATGATTTCTTCTTCTTCGTCGTTTTGATCTTGCGTTTCTTGGATAGATTGGGTCGCTCATCTTCGCTCTTTTCGTCTCCCGATCCCGACTGATCGACCTCAAATGTGTCATTTCCGGTTGCAGGAACCCCTTTTTCACCAGTAGGCTCTTTGTCATCACTAAGATCTAAATGCAAAAAATATATTATTATTATTATTATTACTACAAAATAATTTTTTTACCGGAATTGAGCGAATTATCAGATGACGTATTGAGGTTTGACAAGCCTGGTGAACCCTCTCTCTGTCTTTTATTTGACTTTTTACTTAACGAAGCAACGGTTTCTAAAGAATCGTGATTATTTAAGGCGATCGTTCCCAAAAATTCACTTAAAACCTCGTAGAAAGGCCACTCGGACGGGGACGAACCAGTTTCCAACTTGGCACGTTCAGTTCTGTATTTATTTGATTTTTTTTATTAATATGAAAATATATAGATATAAAAAAAATCCTGTATACTTAAAAGTTGATGCCAATGATTTCCATTTTGTCTTAATTTCTTGCAGAGTTCGGTCCAAATCAAGCTCAGTTGCCTCTTCGCGGATTTTAAGAAAAACATGTTCGTTCCTTTTAGCTAAAAATCACAATAATACAAATTAATTATGTATTTTTGGAAATTAAACAAGATAATGTCAGCTAAAATAGTATTTAAAAATATTGGAAATTCTATCATAATCAATCCTTGAAAAAATCGACCCAAAATATAGAAAAAGTCAACTAAAAGTGTGTATAAAATTATGGATATTCTATCATAATCAATCCATTTTAAAAATCGACCCAAATTTAGAAAGTCAACTAAAAGACTAAAAGTGTGTAAAAAAATGGATATTCTATCATAATCAATCTATTTTAAAAAATCGACCCAAATTAAGAAAAAAAGATAAATAAAAATCAATAAATAAATAACAACGAATTGCGTAATCTGAGGATCTAAAATTAAATATGGACATCCTATGCATTTGAATTTTAAACTTACTTTTTCTGAGGTCACTATAGTTTTCACGTACAACTCCAATCAGTATTTTGGTTTCGTCATCCGTCCAATTTCGCGAACGCTTCCGTTTGGTTCCACTCTTTTCTTGCACTGTTTCCGATTCCGAAACCATTTTCTCTTATATTTTCACGCTTATTTATTAAAGACAAGGTTTCAGCTTGAAAACCTTCCAAGAAACGCCATGTGCTAAACGATCAAACGCAATTTATAGAATATATCGTCTGCTAATTCAATTGGTGTGTACAACAATGCCTGATATGCCATATTTTACGACGCAATTTAAGAATTTGAGTTCACACCAGTATTCTACTATAAAAAAATAAACCAGAATAAAATTAAGTGACTTCTGAAAGTCACTTAAGTTTAGGACGGAATCCAGAGTAATTTTTCCCTTATTCCAGAATAATTTACTATTCCAGTTGCGTTCACACCAAAGTTTTAATTCGCGATTAGTTACGCTATTCCAGTTTGAAATCCGGTGTGTATAGGGTATTAGCATAAAAAAAACGAAAAAGTGATCACTTGGGAGCAAGGGGTCATTATTCTTATTCCCCCTATACCTTTTAAATATGAGCTACGAAGGTCACAGTGTTGCTCTCTCTTTCTCTCTCTCTTTATCCCGGGTTAAAAAGTTCAGGTCGCGCTATCCTGCCTTAAATTTTTTTTTAGAGATGCATATTATGATGATACTTATGATTTCATTTTATGAAAAGTTGTAGTATTTTTAGAATAAAACAGATATATTATTCAAACCCATCGGAAAATGGGATCGTTGAACTAGGCTTGTTATGTAGCAGTAACGTGTATAAAACCGGCTTAGTCTATAGTTCATCATTCATTTCAATCATGTAATCATTTGAATATTTATAGCAAATTTATAAAATAAAAGTCTATTAAATATTCATGGTTAAATCATTATTTTAGATAGCACATATATCGAGAGAGAGGTAAAATCTTTTCTCTTATCTGTTTAAGGGAGGACTGTCCCTGTTTAAGGTACGGCTCTGCCTGAATGAGGGGGGACTTAATACCGCTTTCGAACGGGGCTACCTGTTTTGTCCCCGAAGTAGGGATTCCCCCCTTTTCCGATGTGCGCTACCTGTTTCTGGTGAGCGCCAAAACGGTAAAACGGGTGAGATTTTTAACAGTGTAATATTGGTAATTTAAACTTAATAACAAAAGAAATAGTCTAATCTATTAGTAGAAACCCTCACATCACCACAACAGCATTTAAGAATGGGTTCAGGAATTGAATTTCC
This sequence comes from Chydorus sphaericus, assembly GCA_030141595.1. Lineage (NCBI taxonomy): Eukaryota > Metazoa > Arthropoda > Branchiopoda > Diplostraca > Chydoridae > Chydorus > Chydorus sphaericus. The sequence goes on from CM057927.1 coordinate 2,178,207, forward strand.
GACCAAGTCCGTCTTTTCTTTGGTATAGATGTATTCTTCCGTTTCAATTGCAGATCCAAACGAGAAATACCAAACAACAATAAATCGAAACCAAAACTCAAATTTCATTTTAAGACAATATTTATTCCCTGCTTGAATTTTCAGAGCCAACTGCGATTGACTTTGGTTGTGTAGTTCGACTATACGAACGCCGGATCTGTGTAGTACGTGGGTGTATAAATCGCCAGATGGAAAATGTAATAGCTTATTCGTGGGGCTACGACGTTCGATTGACGTCAATGTGGAAATAAATAAATAAATAAAATTGTGCTGATGGTTTGTAAAATATATTATATATTAGCTATGAAATCGGAAAACCCAAAAGTGTGATTATTTATATTTTGAATAGTACAGCAGATAGTACATTAAAAACCTCACAAAAATTGCTTGGAATTAGTTGCATACAATTAACGCTGTTTAAAATCAACAAGATGAAAAAAAGAAACCATTTTAGCTTGGTTAGCTATTTTTTTAATGTTTAATACACAGCCATTTAGTTGGTTTTATATAGCTATGCTCATCCTCAATTAAATAGCAATCAAGACTTCATACAAATAAAAAAAATTAATGAATATTGAAGGAACAAGTATATGACCAATTAATATTTTGGTATTATAAAGGTACGTTTTTTAATTATAACAGCGGATTGCTAGGGAAAACACTTCCTCTGTTTGTGGAATGGAATGAACCAAGGAGGCATTTTATTTTTATTTTTTGTATCTATTTTTATCTAATTTCTTTGTTGTTTAATCCTGGTTCAGCCATTGAGTAATAAATGGTAGGTCATAAGTACTGCTGCCATCTTCTTAAACTAAATAAAAAAAATGAGAGAATACAACAAATTAGATTTTGAAAAATTTCAATAAATATTGGTGTAAAAATATATATATATATTTTTAGCCAATTACTATTTACTAGTTACTACTATGATTTTATAAAGGTACTTTATTGTGATTGCAACAAAATGGCGAGGAAAATATTTTCTCTACCGTTTGTGACAGAAAATAAATCGCAAATAAATAGCCCAAAATTGCATGTAAGTGTGAGTCAAGCGGCCATTTAATTTTTGGTGTCAGTTTTCATTGCTGTTTCGAATTATTTGAAATATTTTTTCAGCCGTGGAGTAGTAAATGTAAGTCCATAAGTACTGTTAACTTCTTCTTCGTCTGACTTTTTAAAAAATATATATGATATAATGTATGTATTCTTGACATATTCTTGAAATTTATGATGGATAATAGTTATTTTTCAATAAATATGTGGTATTACTCATTTTTTCGAATATTTAATAAACGAAAATTTGAGTTTAGAAAAGAGAAATCAATCTTAAAAGTAAATTTGAAAATAGCAGATACGTGTAACAGGACTTGGATTCAATTAGTCATGTTTTTTGGCCATTCGAATGCATATTTTATCTATATAAAAAACTAGCTGGCCCGCGTTTCGGCTTCGCCCGAATAGATTTTTAATTTAGTGTGATTGCATTATCTATTCTTGATCTTTAATCGACGGATAAGAGAGACTTGATAAGTTTCTGTTGTATGATTTGTTTCGAATCTTCCCAATCAATCCCCATTACTGTTAACTAAATTTTTACTTCTATTTCTACTCCTTTGGTATTTTTTTAAAATTGTTAATACATAATTAAAATCATGATCAGTTTAAACAACGTCTCACATATTTACAGTTGATCTGTAATAGTAGTGTTCCCATAACCCGTAATAACAACTATTTTACCTTTTATTTTGCCAATTTGGCATTTCTCAGGCGGCCTATGGCCACCTTCGCTCTAGGATTAAATAAGGTTTCTTAAGTAACTCATGAAAATAGTTGCAAGTACAGTTTTGTTCTCTGAAAGACATTTATGCAAGTTAACCACCGTGGTTTACAGTTAGAGTTAATATCGTTAGCGTTGATATAAACTATCTAATATTTTCCTTAAGAACCAAAACTACACTTGCAAGTTAAAAGTTCAACTGCATTCTCTAAGCCCCTCCCCCTAGAAAATTTGGACCAATCAGGGAATTTCTTGATACATTCCACAATTTTTCTGCTTTATATAATAGATATGGATGAGTATTAAAATTTAAAATGCAGTGTATGAATGAATGGCCATATCAATAATCTTATTGCCCATATCAATGAGATTAAAAAAACAGCTTATTATTAAAATAAATTATTAAAAGAGCCAATCACTGTGAAACTGATTACATGTAGTTTGAATTGAACTCGTTTTTAAGGTGCAAACATGTCATATTTGAGGAAGTTTTGACTAGCAAATGAAAGTAAAAAAATATATAAGTATAGTTTGAGCATATAACAGACTTGAAACGTAAATGTAGATTGTAGCCATGCATATTACCAATAGGTATATAATTTATTCCATTTATAAACTTTTGAAATAGTGTCTCACTATCGTGGGCCATTAATGTGGGGGACATTAAAAGTAAACGGGATTTCAAGATCGGTATGTTATTATAGTTAACTCAATGCCCATATCTTTAGATATATGATGGGCAATTGAAGTGAATGATAGATTAGAGGGGCTGCATCACATCTGCTCCCCCATAAAACAATCCCACTATTTCAAAGAACCCTACAAAACTTATCACCTACATACCCTACTTTTCAACTCAGTTTGCTGGATAGTTTGACGGAGTGTATTCTATCAACTTTTCCTGTAAAGTGAGTAGCCCACATCTATTGATTTATATTAAAAAGAGTGTCACAAAAGTATTATTGTTTAGTCTTTTAATAAATTTAAATTCCCTTCTTTCCAATTGGTTGCGTGAAGAGTCCATCGAAAGCCAATGTCTTACAATTTCCCTTAGATTCCCACCAATCTTGCATAGTTCGGTGCTCATTATTTTGCTTTTCATTAGAATGTAGAGCGGGATTGTGCAGAGCAGCACACAAACTACAATAATTCTTAAGGTGCATGCCCTCGTAAAACTGCCCGTTACGAACCCTATACTGGCTTTTCCACCAAAAGTACTCGTTGTAAAGTGTATCGTTCTTATCCAGCAGCATTAAGTAGTTTGCCAAAGCTGGGATTGACGGAAAATCCAATATATTAATAAATGAGTGGGGAGGAGCCATCTTGGCATGATGTCCATGGGCATCGATCACAATTGGAACAACTGGATACCGAAGTGCATTAAAAAATCTAGGATTAAATCAAAACTTGAATAGTATTGGTATACACTCCAAAATTTTTAATTTTTACATTTTTTTGGGGTAGGGATCTTACCTCTCAGCTATGTAATCTTGACAAAGTGCATTGTGGAAAGCCAAAAAGAACTTGTAGTGCTTCGTCATGTTTGCAAGGCAATCTTCTTCTACTTGCTTTGGTCGAGCATAGTCAAAAGGAGTCCCACACGTCATGTTATTACCACACCTACCGTAATTATCCACTGGGATAATATTCGATAACATTTCCATCACTTTTTCACGCTTGGACTTAGATCGGCAGTTTGACATGAACGAAACAATCATTTTCGTTTTACCTTCGGCGTAGTTAATATGTTGTAATGTCGTACGAAATGATTCCATCGATCGTCGGTAAACTTCCGGACTAGGATGCATAGGAACCGAATTTACATTAACGGGTTCAACCCATCCGTAAGGATGAATGACATCCGAATCCCATCGGTAAGTCATAGTCCAGTTAAAAAATCCAGGTGGAAAATTCAAATCCGATCCGTGCCAAATATAGCGAACAAGAGGACTCTCAAAACTGAAAAAAATGTACCGCTGATGGGGTGACCTATTTGCCGGAATGGTTGTTCCGTTTAGGCCCAGTGTATTGAAAATAATGGCATCATATTCCATTAGGTTGCTGCGATTATGACTGGTTTCACACTGCCAAACAGGGCACCCCGCCTTTTGGTACTGGTCACGACCTACCCCTACTCCGAAATTTGCATTCTTTTTGCGAAGAGGGAGCGTGAGTGCCGAGTTCCAGTAGAGTATTTTTTTATATGGTTTGTCTTTGTATAGCCCATGCTTAACGTCATATTGCTTAGCCATCAGTTTGTGAAGTTCTTCAATACCGGCTGAAGCGCTAAGGTTCATCTGAATTCGGTGAGTTTCTAGCTCTGTATGGTGCTTGGGAAAATTTTCGAGGTGTCCCATGACGAAACTTGACTCTTCGACAATAGTTGGGGATGAAATAATATTAATAGAACGTAATTGGTTATTGTAACGTCGAAATGCATTCCTTTAAAAAAAAGTAAGTGAGAAAGTGAACAATTATTTAATAGTTCTTAAATGAAGAAGAAAAAAATAACGAAATTTAAAATATAAGTATACATACATCACGAATATGAAACAGCAGATAAAAGCACTTATTCGAAAACATTTATGTTTACTTCGAATATGTCTAGTCAGTATCTTTGAAAACATTTCAACTTTTTTTTAAAGAGACTTATATACTACAAAGTTTCTTAGAGAACTGAGCCGCCTTTCCATCGGCACTAGAAATAGATAGACAGAAAATTATCGTTAGGTTCACTGCCAGAAATCCAGAAACCTTGAATTATTTTTCATTTCAAGCGAAGCGAGTTTAATAAGTAATTTTTCTTCAATTTTATTTTCCCTAGAGCGAATATGTATGCATATTGTCTCTTCGAACTTATACATTATGTTTATTCGATAGGAAATTTCCGGCACATTACGCCATAACCTGTTGAATTTTTCATATTATGTTAGAGTCATAGAAGTGAGGTGAAAGCCATCGAATAGTAATAATAATTTTGAAGTCACGAGGTAAAATACAGTGAACGTGAACGCTTCATAACACAGGAATAATGACGCTGTAATATGCATGTCAAAACAAGTTCATCCCATCAGAGATATGGTTTAGCAACCACAATCTCTCATAATTCAACAGGTATCTTAATATATGTATTTCAAGTTGGAATTTTCTTGAATACTTATGACTATATCTAAGCTTATAAGTTTCTACTCAGATCTTCCATCCTGTAAAATCCTGGCTTCTCTGGCTCCTACATGGGGTAGGTTCCTGCTTCATGCTGAAATATTCGTTACTTGCTGTGACCTAATGTAATGTGATGAATTTTGACATTAACTTGTAATCTTATGGAAGAAACAATCAGCATGCTGAAATACAACTAATGGTACAGCGGACGATACTTGTAATTTAAAATATTTTAATTGAATACAGGTGTGAGATAAGTAGTTTTATACGTGTCATATAAGCTAACTGAAAGTTATAGCTATATAAATAGCCTTCTTGACAGTAATGTAGACGGAATGTAGAAGAATATAATGGTCCTTAGCATATTTCAATATAAAGTGGAAGAAAACTAGTCCTAGTTTTATGATTATATTATTATTATCTTACTGCGTTTGATTTGCAAGGGCAACGATCAATATCAATATTTTAAATTATAAGTCAGTTGTATATAACACCAAAAGGATTGCTGCTGGATATTTTATACACCCTAATGATTAAAATTTCCTTTACTTAAAAATGCATATGGGTCTCGTTTTCAGTTGATCGAACTCATGAAGGACTCACGAAAAAACAAATGCCTTTTATAATATTGGCGATTAAAACTAAGATTAATGATTTTAACAATATTATTATAGATGATTTAATGCATGAAAGCATTACATTTCTGAATTGGATTCATATTTTTTAATCGAGGGAGTACTGTGCATAACCTTCAATGGCACTTACTCCACTTAGTTACTAGGTAAAAGGTATAAATTTTATTGGCCGATATCCTATTTTAAAAAAAGCATAAAATAGTTTAATGCCTAATTGTATATGTTATATTTTATGCGTGTTGAATAAAAAAAAATTTGTTCAAGATAGCAGTGCATCATTTTCATTGACACACAAGAAAGAGACAAATGCAGCGAGCCTTATTTCATTTGCCACGTCACAGAGCTGTCTGCTCACACTGAGTATAAAACCCGCTTGTCTTTACTCAAATCGTCGATCATTTTCTTCGTTACCAGTTCAATACAGGAAACTCCGTTTTAAACTAAAAGTAAGAAAAAAAGAATTTTCCCTAAAACACTTTTCACGTAAAATATTAAATTCGCAGTTTTGTTATTTTCAATCTCTAAATATTTACGTTTATCAAAGGTTGAAGTTGATGTCAAAACAGGATGCGAGTATCTTCAAGAAGTATTCTTATGAAAACGTATAAGACTATTCTACTATGGACAGTGACTGTTGTGCTGGTTATGGCCGTTATCTCTTATGTAGCTCAAGACGTAAACAATAATGGTAAAACACTCAATTTCATGTTATCATCTACCGGTCCACCGAATGATTTCCACGAAAATGAAAGAAAAGCAGAACAAAAGCCTCAAAACTCAAAAACAATAAACGACGCCAAGATTCAACAGAAAAACGTTGACTGGCGATCAGTTGACGTAAACGCTCTTACAGCAAACCAACTCCACGACTACATGTACTGGACAAACAGATCCTCGTGTAACCTGATTCAAGATTTTGGTGGATTTGTGCTGAACCAAACCACTCTCCAAAAAATGTGGGGAGGAAAACTTGGTTTCTGGAAGTCTCTCGACAAAATGCCAGTTGCCATGGATGGCCAATATCCCATTTGCCTGGATCCGATCCCTCCGACGCCGGGAAACTGTTTGGTCTACTCTTTTGGTATCAACAACGAATGGAGTTTCGACCAAGCTTTCGATACGTACGGATGTCAAGTTTATTCTTTTGATGCCAGCATAGGCTTCAAACACTTCGACAAAACTCCAAATATTCACTTTTATGGTTTGTTTTTGGGCAGCAAAGACGAGAACAAGACTTTAACATTATCAAGCATTTACAACATGCTGGCACCGAAGCACGGCCAAGTTGTGATTGACTATCTTAAAATTGACATCGAATTCAACGAGTGGCATGTTTTACCTCAAATCATTCAGTCCGGGATGTTAAAAAAAGTGAAGCAGCTCGCAATTGAGGCTCATATTCACGCAGGGAAGGGTTTAGAATTTTACCGCAAAAATATTGTAGGTACTATTAAATCGATAGAAGACACTGGAATGGTGAGATTCGATTCGAGATACGCTCCCTTTTGTCCACAACCCATTTTAGAAATGAATAGCCCTTACAACTGTTTTCAAATGGCTTGGTACAATCCGGATTTTTTGCCCGAAAAAGTGTATTACGAAATTTAAACGATATTTATCTGCTAGTATGCCATATGCCAATGATGTTAGTAAAATCAAAATGGAAATAATGAAATAAACCTAATAAAAATCTTTTCATTCAAAATCAAATCAATGCCCACCTTCTACCCCCGCAAAAAGAGGAAGCATAAAATTTGTCCCAATAAAAGGAGGATTAAAATAAGTGTTTTAGATATAATGCATACTAAGTGGTAGCTAGAATGCTAGATAGATAGACAGTGTAAATAGATAGTCCGCACTGTCAATTAATCAAGATAATACGCTTGGTAAGATAGATAATAAACCTATAAAGATAAGAGAGAATATAAGTCATGGGCGATTCCAGCGCTTGGTCCGAGGGAGGGCGCTGAACATGGGTCAAATGGTAAAAACGAGACGACTTATTCCTAATTTTAGTGCAGATATTAATCTTTGTCAATACATTAAAAAAATTTCAAACAAAATATAACTCGTAATAGTAATTTTTTGCTTCAACCAACATAATAAAACGAGAAAGAAAATGTTAATAACTAATAGCAGGGTTGTTAATCGTTACTTTTCAACGGTAACGCCGTTATCGTTATCGTTACTTGATTTAAATGTAACGCCATTACCGTTACTGTTATCGAATTTGAAAAGTAACGCCGATACCGATACTTTGTTACTTTTTTCGTTACTTTTTCAATATTTTTGAAAATTAACCTTTAATTGCCCATATAATTAGTTTTAAGGGGTCAAATGTAGCACAAATACTACAAATTCACTGATTTCCCAGTGCATTGGGTGTATAAACTTGTATGAAATAAAAAACAACTGAATTAATGATCCAATTTTTAAGCATACTAAAATTTTTATTCTGATAAAGTAGCTTCCCAGAAAATGGGACCAAATTGTGCTTGTGCATCCCTTTTTGATTCTACTTTTCTGTAAGTTCACTCTTTTGAAACCCATAAAAGGACCATTAAATGGGGGTCTAGCATCAACCAGGAATGACGGACTACCTCTATATGTTATATTTGTATAAAGTTGATGATTCGATAGTACAGCTTATAAGGGTTCCAATATTTTAAAAAGTAAATCGAAGGTTATTTCTTACCTCTAGGGACCAGCGAATTGTGAACATTTCAGTTTGCCACTACTTTGGACCACTGCTAAATTGTTTAATATTTGAATAATAGTCCAAAAATTGGTTAATAGATGTCGTTCTCACACTTCTTAGGAAAAAAGTATCGGTAAAGTAACGATTTCGTTATTTTGTTACTTTTCCGTTACCAATTTTTTAAACCTATCGCCGTTACCGTCCCGTTACTGAAAATTGTAACGGCGATACAAAAAGTAACGACTCCCGTTACCGATATTAACAACCCTGACTAATAGTAATCGGTTTGAAATTTAACTATTGCTAATATCGATTTTAATAACTGAGTTCACATTGACTGAACATTTGAAACAAATGCCATCGAAAAAAATTTCCGCGCACAAGTTTCACAATAAGTGTGACTACATGGCTGCAACGCATATGATTTTTCTTTAGCCTTACATATTTCACAGGTAATTTCACCACAAATGTCCCACCTACCCTTGTTCGACGGGTCGACCGTTGTTCTGTGGCGGGAGATTTTGATGGTCACCTGCAAGTAGGGAGGGTAGCAGGAGTGGGCCCGTCTTGAGAGTATTGACTATGCTGGTCAGCATTAACACGGGTCGACGGTAAGCGAGGAGGAGGAATTGGTCGCCTTATTTGTCTCCCTCGTCGACCATTATTTAAATATGGGCGTGGCAGTGAAATGAAATGTCAGTGAAACAAATATTTAAACAATATATATTTAAGATTTGAATCAAAATAAATATTTTTCAAATCAATTAAGATCCTTGAAAATTTTCTTACCCTATCCGGTTAAAAAAAAATTATCCGTTCAAGGAATTCGATTATCTTTCTTAAGTCGGGATTTACTCCTAATATATCCCAAAATTCATTGAGAATCCGGTCAAATTTTTTTGTTTGGCCGGCCTCGACCTTTCTTTGCAGTTGCCAGCTTCCAGTTTGCTGTTCCATTTGCTTGAATTTTAAAATGATCTAAAATTGAATTAAATAAACATAAAGTAATTGACTTCTGTAGTGAATTAAAAAAAACTCACCAACGTGACTCCATATTTTTCATGTGGCACTCCAGTATAATTAAAGGATCTATTCCAGCCTTCATTTTTAGTTTGATCCTCTTCCCTGTACTTTTGTAACTTGCGTCAAGAACAAGCAACAAGCCTAGGACTCGTGATATACCTAATACTTATTTCATAGACTTGAATTGGGAGGGAAAGAAGTTGGACTTTATGGGCAATATCTACAATTACATTTTACATGCATTACTACTTATATGGATTGAATGAGACTGAAGATGGAATATAGATGGGTGAAAAAACACAAACACTAAGATTGAATTGGCTGAGAGAGAGAGAACCTAGGATGGCCTCTCTTGTCGGCTTTGGATATGAGGCTCGTATGGATGTGATAACAAGACTCGGACGTTGAGGCTCTGTGACTTGTACGATACTGACGAGAGAGCGGGTGAATTACCCTCCTCGTTCACTCCTTCAGTAGACTTCCACCGCAGACGGGGGTGGTTGTCTCCCACGGATGATACATCCGGTAGATGGCTCTTATTGTTGTTGTTGTTGGGCTTTAGAAGTCCCAACATGTCCACGCTGAAGTTTATGGGGTAAATCTTACCAAACCAGTATGATGAGTAATAGTTGAATAACTTTTCCATTTTTTTTTTGCTGAATGTCGGCCTAGTCTTTGTGACGTAAGCAAAAGGGAACGTCTGTAATTATATTTAACACATTTTGTTCATTGTAGCTTATAAATTTAAATAGTAATAATAAAAACCTTATGATAAGCCTTTGCGCGTAAAGTGTATAGAGTTATTCTGTATTGTCTGGCAGACCGCTTTCATCCTGGTTTAATAACTTAGGCACCATTTTAAAATTTCCGTCTGAGTGGATTTGAGTAATGGTTGACAGAAGGGAAATCGTCGTCATGGAGATGAAAATGTAGGCCCTTTGGCCTGCTGCCTTGATGCATGAGAAAACAAACTTCCATCTTCAGCTTTACAGTTAAAAGAGAAAAAAAAACTATTATACAAAGTAGTGAGTAGCTATATACTTTATACAATACCTACAATTCCTTCCACGCTCTCTTTGTTTGTTTTTTTTACCAGTCCATAATTTTTTTTAAATAGTTTTTTGAAGACGAGACTGTACTTAAAAAAAGTTGAGTTGTACATTTTACTGACACAAAGGAAAACTTTTTATCAGTTTCATCATCAGTTTTATGGTTATTTATTTTATTATGAATAGAAAAACAGAAGGGAATAATCTACAGTGTATATAGATTTCGTAGACAGTTGCAGTAACTGCGCCCTTACTTCGATGTTCTCTGTCATGGTTTACAGTGTTAATGTAAATTTCGTTTTGGACAACCTCAATGAAAACAACAAAACAAGCAATCAAATAAGTGAATAAATCGATACAAGCCTAGTGTATCGATGTTTATGTGAAGTGCTGTATATCGAGCCATTTTTTAAATCAGTGCAGCGCCATTCTTTTAAGTTACCGCCCATATAAATTTTCTAATTATATAACCAAAACTGTGCTTTTATTTAAAATTTAATTTCATCATAAATTGAGGCAGAAGCGACTCAAAAACCTATTCTCAAAAGTTGTGATGAATGTGATGGAACAGGCTTGAATATCCCAATCTCCGAAAAAGAAACGTTGAACAGCGTTCTCGATCGATCAAAACGGTCTGCCCGATTGCTACCTTTGAGAATTATTTTGTAATGCTAAGAAGTTAACTTTAAAAACACTGCTATATCACTACGACCGATCTACTCAAATTGCATTAAGCTGCATTCGTCTACGTTAAAATTATTAATTTCATTTGTATATTCATTTTTACAGTGGAAAAGAGAAAAAAAACCGAGGGCGAAAACGTGAAAAATAATAGATTTTATGGGCCTGCCTCGAGCTGTGAGGAGTTGTTAAAAATTTGTTTCACACGAAATGGGTTTTACTTGGTTAAAGGTAATACCACGTCGAACAAAAACCAGTACGTCGAAATAGTTGATTGTCTCTTTAAGAATCCATACGGGGTTAAAGAAGGTAAGAAATTCATAAATTGCAACTTCAAATTGCATTAATATTTAGCAACAATTCAATACAATTCAATTTGTTGGGATAATTAGTCAAGGACGAGAAGCGACTGGGACTCGTTGCTATAACAAAACCAAGGAAATAACAAAATTCCATCAACGTAGAACTGTTCAAACATTAGTCAACTCAAGTGTGAAATCTGCAAGTGATGAAATTGATCTCGGAAGTCTCAAAAGACCTATAAGATTACTTTCATATCATCTTCTTAAGTAACGATACTTGATTCTCAATTCCAAAATTGAGTAAACATCAGCAGTTTTATCCAAAGCCCGCCCTAGACAAAAATGAAGAGCAAATATGTTAGGATTAGTGTAGTTTTGACCATTCAAAAAAATGTAAATTATTAGTTTATTTGAGGGCTTCAACGGATTATAAAACTTTTCTTGGTTTTTTTTGTTTCTTATCGGAATATTAATTGGAAGTTTAGACGGTATTTAATTAACTTAAGAACTTAGAAAATTACTTTTATTTTGCACCTGATATAGTTAGTTGGGTGAAAAAGAAAGAAAAACAGACCCACTAAAGCATCCTTATCTTTAAATGCATCTTTTGACTTTTAATTTACAGCAAAGATACGACTGAGAAAAAAAACCCAAACTTCTTAAAAAGGGGTGGACAGTAGTTCTTTCTTTCCTTCCAATACTACTTTTTACGGAAATTGAAGAGTTATCTTAAGGAAATGAATTACTATCAGGAAATCATAAATTTAATCGAATCGGGGTGACCCAAAATTATTCGAAATGATTATATTAACACGTTTTTGTAGGTAGGTTGACGTAAATATACACAAACTATATTGGCTTAATATTTTCGCAAGTATGTGATTTCAAATGAATTCAGAAACAATGAATATAAATATTGATACGATTTTAAAAGAAACTTGTATACCAAAAAAGTTACAATTATTTCATGAACAAATTATTACATTTTAAACCTTTCTTTATTGGAATCAATCACTCATTTAGTCAGCACAATATGGATACAGTAGATTACTTTAAATGATCAATAGTACACAGAGAGAATCTTAAATAATCATCTTTAGATTTAAAAAAAATCCGATAGTATTCATTTGAATAAACGAGCTGAACAGTGATTTACGATCATACTCTTAATTCTAACAGAAAGAAAAATTCAATAATAGATCAAATCAATAAACCCTATGACAAAAATCGGGACGAATAATTGAATAAATATTTTCATTTTTTGACACGTTTGACTAAGCGCACGTACGTCATCGGCTTTTAAAAAGAAAATATATGTAACGAGGCTCCGATACAGATAAAAGTTTTAAAAATTAAATTAAATTAAAACGTTTTTTGTTCTCTTAAAGAAGTAAAATATAAAGTTAAGATAAAGATTAAGACACTTCAAAAATAGACAAAATAAGGGCGAAATCATCATGCTTTAGATAAATCTCTATCGAGAGCCGTTATGCGACAATAATGATTTGAGTCATTCAGCTAATCTGCACAATCATCGCAGGATTTTTCGTAAAAATATAATTTCATATTACATAATTTGTTTTGTTACAATAAGAACCAATTTAAAATGTTTTTATGCTTGCGTGTTTAGGTTGATAGTTTTGGACGTCGGCTAAATTTTCGTCAATAATGGGATCGCTCAATTGAATTTACACTGAACTTTTTACAACGCAATCAAAAAAGTCAACTTACGATAAAAAGCTAAGGTCATTACTATAAAAATTAGTACTAAAATTATGGTTGGTATAAGAATAAACTATAAAAAAAATAATAATCCGGTATATTTTCTGCATAGCAGCACGTAGTGTAACCACGGCTGTAATTCTACTTATTGGATAGTGTAATACTCAGTACTCATATTTAACTATACAAGATAACTATAAAATCAGCATTCGACTTTTTTAAAAACCTACAAATGATCGACGTTTTTGTGGAGAGAAATAAATGGTTCAATGTATTTTCTTTTACTTTGTGAACAGTTTTCAAATTAAACGTGATGGAATATTCTCTCCTTTAAAAATGCGTTATTGTCCACTGTTACCAATCATACTATGATGGCTTTATTATTGGATTGGCTTACTCCAGCAATACGGGCAGATGCCACTAGATTTAGGAATAACGTTGGACCCATAACCATCTAAATAGATTTACAAACATAGCCTATAATAACAAAGATGTGACCAAAAACTAATATACACTCGAATGAATGTTAAATACCTTGAGGTTTTTTGAGAGAACAACATTTACCACCAGCTTGGGCACAGCTGCGATGGGAATTATTTGCTTCGATGAAATCTCCCCCGCAATCTGTATTACAACAATAAGCATGATAAATAAAAAGTGCGTTTAAAAGCCTAAATGTCGTTCTTACAGCCTTCTTGAGTGTAGCAACGGTAATCAGTATTCGGCGAAGTTGGAAAATTTCAACAAAACGGGAATTGGATTAATATAGCAGTAAATAAGAGGTAATCTAAGAAAGTCATACCTCCGATAACTTTGGTTGTAGCAAAGCAGAAAATCACGGCAAGAGTGACGAGAACAAAGAGTTTGGTATTCATCTAAACAGCAGCACGACAGTTTTCAGAATTAAAAAGTTTATATATGATATTGAAATGTCTTACCATAAAGGCAGATTTTTTAAAGACTATACGATTATTGTAGAGAAGTCGAAGAAGACTTTTTAAATGATGTGCTTTCAATGGGGAAATCGCTCTGATTTTAGTCTTTTACAGAGCCGCAGAGACTAGTTGGAATATATATTTAGTTACAAGTGAATATGGGTGCGTTCTCTGGGACGCTTACCTTATTTTAGTTTTTTACATCTGGTCGTTATTGAATTGTTTTGTTTTAAACCAAATAGAAAAGATACAGCATTCACAGTATATACATGAATAAACGACCTTTTGTTTTTCTCAAAAAAACAAAACAATGCCTGTATGGGTTTTATTGTTTTTCCTTCATAATCCCAGACTTCACAGAAGTTTTAATTACTGAATACTATTACTGGATTTCAAAAAACCAAATGAACAGTCCAATATAGCAACGATGTAAGCGTTCGAATTAATCTTTACATTATTCATTAGAAACTCTATGCACGAGCTTTTATTGGTTTTATTTCTCTTATTTCACCCTATATTTACCATATACATATCCTTAAGTGAGATTCTGGAATTAAAATATTAACTTTTATAGTCTCAATCGTTTGAGAGTTATTACTTATTAACAACAGTTAAATTCTTACGATTTTATTAGAAATGGCAAAGAACGTATTTATATATACTGAGACAGCTAGACTTAGTGGTGTGATTATTATTAGACGATTTAACAATAAAATACTGATCTAAATGATCATAAGAAAAATGTCTTTCTTTACTTAAGTGAAAAGTATACTTAATTGCTAATAATCTAAAACATCGAATCTATTAGAACCTCTACAATATTGAAATCATTTTAAAAGTCTATAATTTTTGAATGAATTTCCTTGTTATTACATTTTACATCGTTGATGCGTTACAGTACATTTAAAAATCTCAATGGAAAAATTGCTTTCGCGATTGGCACTCCATTATCGTACAATATTCGACAATTGGAAAAGCAGAACTATGTAAATTTTATGCAGTTTCCTTTTTATTTTAATGAGATTTCCGATGATCGTACTAGTAAATGTGGGCCTACAGAATATACATACATGTTAAAATTATTTGTTTATGTAAATAATTATGAGTAAGTTAGATTTTTAAATTCATTAAAATAGAAATCATCAATAGTTTTTATCTTCTTTATTATATGCATCGATCTTCCTCTATAGATCTGGCGAGGGCTGTCACATTCCCGGCACCAAATCCACGAGCACCTTGTCGTTGCACAACTTCTAGAAAGAAAGTCTCCTCTTCAAAAAGCGGAAGTGTAAAGATCTGCAGTAGAAATCTTCAAACAAAAATAAAATACAGACTGAGAAAATGGAAAGAAACTTGATCAATGAATGGCTTACCGATCCTGATAACTTTCAATTGTCACATCTGCCTCTGAATCGATAAGAATTCCGAGTTCCTGAAAATCTCTCACATCATAGCCAGCCATTTCAGTTTCTTCCCTATTCTTAACCTGCAATTTCTTAAAGCTTTAGTAAAACATCTACATTTAAAATTTAAAAAAAGGTAAGTTGAGAAACTAGCGTTGCGGTAGTAAGCAGCCGGGGGATTGCGTAATTTAACTCCGTTGGTGGTGAGCTTATCAACGCAGGTAGTGATACTAGTCGAATGTAGACCAATGTGTTGAAGACCTTCATGGCCGGCAAGAAAAGCACTTATATGCGCGTTTGCTGTTAAATTTTTTACAAATTAAATTTATTGCAATTAAAAGACTCGATAAACTTAAATGAAGGACTATGAATACACTTGAAACACATGTAGGTAAAAAATAATAGGCAGATAGGGAGTTGATAAATGATAAGCACGTGGATGGTAAGAAAAATTGGAGACTTAGAAGTCTCATCAATTGTAAAAAGTTTTCTAAGTTCGGGATAGTTACTTTGGGGCTCTCGCCCAATCTTTCAATTTAGCGATGGATTGACCACTCAAAAATCTGGATTTACTGGAATTCAACCCCTCGAAATTTAGTTGAATGTAACACATTACCTTTTTCAGGGAGCGATTCCGCGATAACAATTTTTAGAGAAGTGTCATCCATCTCATCCTGACTGGGGCTGGCTACACCGGTCTCAGCACATGGCCAGTAATCCATTACTCTTAAACTCATCCCGATTCCTTCGCCAATGACCAACCCTTCTTCTGGGTCCTCGCTTGGATTTGCTTGAACTTTCTTCATTCCAAGACATTCCTCGTGCCACTGAACTATTCCGGCCGACTCTTTTGGATGACAAACGTACGTTAAGTGATCTATGTGAGTAAAGGGCTCTTCATTTTGGATCTCATCAGGTACTAATATTTTTGTTTTTAAAGTTTAAAAATCTTTAAAACATGAATTATTATTTTTTCGTTAACTTTAAGGATTAAACCAACAAAGCTATGTGATGAATTTGTTCGGCTCATGATTCTATGGTCCGAGTTCTGGTCTATTGATTTGGTCCATCTCGTATTTCACGAGGTAGCCTATTTCATGAAATTTATATGCTGGGCCTTTGCTGCGAATCATTGGGAAGGCGAGTCTTGTTTATCGCTAGCTATAATAATGATGTTTGATTACTTATACATACATAATGTGTTATTTGAATTAATCTGTTAAATGAAAATCATGTTTCCTATCAACGTAAGAGACCTGGCATCGTCGTAGACATCGTAGCCATAGACAGTGTTACGAAGAGTGTATCCGTTCTTTAAACATAGAATAAGTTTTTTTACCTTTGAAATAAGATGATTTAAGCAAATGGAAAACAGTAGAATTTTCAATTTTTCATTGATTTTAATAAAAGTTTGTGACAATTAAAAACTGCGGTTACATCAAGCGCTTTTCCATAATACTTTAGTCCGTGATCGATGGATCGAGATGCAGAATACAAATTTTATTAACCAATTTTAATTCCTGTAATCATTAGAAATATAATTAGAAATTTTTTTTTGTATCTATGATGACTTGATATCTATGACGACGTGATTTGATTACGTATCCTTCTAAACAAAAGTCAGACGCGCTTCCATTGCGCCACGCAGTTATTTTTCATGTGGAAGTTATTTAAGACCATATATTTAGTTATTAAATTTTCGCCCAAGAATTAGCAAATAAAATAATTTTAAAATAAATAATAAATCTTTTCCTTCTTTCAACGAATTTTATCACCAATTATAACCCACCAGAACTCACCTAACTGACAACAACTTCGAGGCTCTTTTATTGTTGTGCCCTAGTCTTAATCAAACATTTTTTTCCTTTTTTTACAATCTCTCTGATATACCGTCTGATATCTGATGTACCTATTTAATTGTGACTAGTATTACCATTTTTAAATATACAATTCTTGTCATCGCTTTATTTTAAACATTTTATCATTAAACAATCTAGCAAATATGGTTGCTCTTTTAGGCGTTAGATGACGCTAAATGAGCGGAAAAAGCGGAAGCGCGCTCTATCCTTTGTAGAACGTAGAATGAACGATTTTTTCCCAAAAGGCGGAGCTGGAGCGCGCTCAAAAAAGCGGACACAACCCTGGTAAAAGCGAAAATTCTCTATCGGCGAATGGAACCGCCGTAAAGCGAGAGTCGACCATAGCTGCAAAAGGAACCGACTTTTAATAGTTTCACATGCACCCTCTCAGTAGTTGATATGCTTTTTCACACTCTGGTATCTGCTACTTATGGAGGGAAAGTTGGCCAGTATTTGAGCCAGTTTGCGTTTTTTTTTTTTTTTGGGTGGGGGTGGGGGGGGGGGCAAATGTACGTAAGCAAAATACTCGTTACTTACATGTGGGTAAGTCCCATCCTGGTTTTCTTACTGTAAACCAGTAAATTACTGGTCTAGCTTATTGTTACTCACAAGCTTATTGCTGCTGGAGCACACCGTGAATTATATTATTTAAAATTAGATAAGAATAAAAATCTTTGTCTTGAATCTGCAATTTACAGATATGCTGTAAAGCACTGAAAACACACCACGATAAAAATGACACAACTATTTGGGAATTTAAAATGGACTCTTTGCTATTGCTTCTTCAATTTTTCCTGTTTTTACCTACACAGATACTCCGTCGTCGCCAGGGACAGAGCCTTCAAGCGGGCTCTTTTTGTAGCTGCGATTTTCAGTGCTAAGTTTGTTTTTGATCATGAAAATCATAATAAAAATTGGAAATGTTTAATCTGATTTTGACCAATGGTGGACCAATGACGTTTGCAAATAATGTGAGTTTTTATGTGAGTTGAGTTTTATGTGATTATGAGTTTTTTAATGTGAGTTTAATTTCTTTTTTTTATAGCTACATTTTGTTTGCGTAAGAGCAGCTGGGTTCGCTAATAAAACTTGAAATATTCTCGCTTGTCCACGTCTACTTATTTAATTCTTAAAATATGGGAAAGCGACGACGCTTTAATACGACGATAAGCTGTTACTTAAATTCCCAGGTAGCATTTTTATAATGGGCCATTTGTGGTCCAATATATCTTTGGGAGGCTCCGATTTTTGTGGAAAAATGCTGAACCATCAATGGGCCAGAAATGGGAGGTAACAATTCGAGAAATGTGTCCAACGGGTATTAATCAGTCTGTTAGTGGGTGCCAATCATGACCAAAAAAAATTATGATGGGGGAAAAACGGACGAATTTTTGGGCAATTTTATGCTGTAATTGTTACGATACAACTGAAATACAACATTGGCCCAAAGTTTAAAATGTGTTCACATACAATCAATTATTTCAGTAATGGTACCGCATCATTTTTAAAAAATCATTTTGTAAAGGTTTATTCACTGAGCATTTCCTGGAACTACTTTTATCCATTCATTCACCAAGTGTGAGCCAGTTCTATTTACCATGATTGGGCCTTTAAATATTTTCATCATAAGACCAATGATGATTTGGTTAAATTAAGTACAGAAATTTTAAAATCTGAATACACCATTTATTTCTAAATCACAAAATCAAATGCTGTTTTATACACACATACATTATTATTTTTGAAAAAAAGTAAATAAAATGCTACGGGTTGAGCCGTAAATAAGCAGGACGGGACAGGAGCAAATATTCTTAGGCCAAATTCTTCTCTTCTTACTGTTAAGGATAAAAACACTTTCCCAATGTTTTGCCAAAGAACTGGCAAAGAGTGACTATTTCCTTTGTCTGCCTCGGAGTGGTAATTCATCGGTATGGATCCGCATTCGCGTCGTAATCCCAATCCATCTAGAAAATAAGAAGGATTTAACTCTTTTGCTTTTATATTTCAGAAAAATATAGCATAAACTTACATTAAAATCTGTATCCGGACCACTTCAGTGACTCTCGAAACCAAGGGCCCATTATGCTAATATTAAAAAGGAATAAAATGAAAAAAAATAAAAATGAATTTCCTTAAGGTGAAATACATTTGGGCTGCCAAAGATGGATCTGTCGCAGGATACTGTAGGCGGTGCATCTTCTGTTAAATGGAGCACGGAAGGCGGAAGGCTCGCCCAAATAAGGGCCAATTTTCCTAACAACGAAGAGTTCGAATCGTAAAAAAAAATTGAAAAATCATCGCGTGATAGAGGTGACTTACAGTAGGACTATCACAGATGGATCCGAAACAGGATACTGCAGGTACATCTCCTGTTAAAAAGAGCACTTGGAAGACTCGCCTAAATAAGTAAAAAAATTTCTAAAACAAGAGTTTTTTTTTAGATTTTCCGTCGCGGATTTGCCTCGTAATCGCAATGAATCTAGAAAATACGGGGAGATTTAACTCTTTTGCTGTTATTGTAAAAAAAATATCGACGTAAACTTACACTGAAATCTGGATCTTCATAATGTGACTCGTCTCCTAGATGCTTGGAACTAATAGGGGGGTTTTAATCACCGGTTGTCCTGTGTATATAAGCAAAATCGGTTTAAAAAGTGATGACGAATATGATAGAGGTTTCGTACATTCCCCACCCCCTAGATATATCAGTAATAAACAAATTTGGTTAAATATCTAAAAATTATCATTTTTTGAATACAAGCTATAGATGGAACTACGGGCGTTGTTGAAAATATATAGTGATGAGTGGACAAGTTTTCATTTCTGGTCTATATTTGGGCCAATTATGAAGTACTTTATATTTTCCGTTCATAGAAAAATGTAACGAGGCTAGGCGAGTATTATAACAAAGGTAAACAATAAAAGTTTATTAGACAGAGCCAAAGTTTTTGACGTGTTTTTGTTATGGCGGCACCGTGTAAAAGAACGTAATTGCGCCGTGCTGAAGCTGAAGTGCGAAATTTACCGTGTATAGTCGTAAATTTGTACAATGCTGAACCTGTACGACGTTCACAAAATGTAGCTGTTCAGTGCCCTTTTGAACAAAACCTCGATGGAATTAATCATGAAGTGGAACCTGAACAATTACAAGAAGATTTGCATCAACAAGAAGATTCATCGTCGACTACCGACATTGATAATAGGATTAGGCATGTGGTAAAAAATGATGATTTTTTTTCAAAAAGCAACGGAACAGAAAATAGTAGCCTTCATAGAAATGACGATTCAATCAAGTCTCACGGTACATTATTAAAAACCATCTTCAATAGATCCATATTATCACAATAAATTACTTTTTCAGTTGATTCTGGCACTGAATACACTGAATCCATTATCAACAAGGAACATGAATTTCATGCTGTTTCTCCACAAACACTTCATAGCCAAGGAAAGAATATATTAAAATTATCTATAGTTTTATTATTTTAAAAATCGATTCTCTATAATAGCACATTGTTTTACTACAATTAGGTGACAATGTTCCGTTCGTGTTTCCAGGTGCCTACGAGGAAATGGCTGATAGAATCCACCAACTTTCTCTCCAGGATGGGATAAGAGTAATTGCAGCTGCCCATAATTGGATGCATAATTGACTCAGAGAATTGACTTATTTATTGAGATATTTTGGCCATCATCGGATCGAAAATCTGGCCAAAATCTTGCAGAAACTTCCTCAAGATCCAAAAACTTTGATGAAAACATGTACTATCCCTCCAGATAGTAAAGAGTTCCACTATATTGAAGCTTGATTGGCTTGGCGGCTTGATGGCTTAAAGAATGGTATAAGGATACGACTGAACAGCGGGTACAACTTTCCCGACAATAAAATTCGACTAGAGGTGAACGAGGTGAGACTGTGAGGTGAGGTGAACGTAGACTGTATACCAGTCTTCAAAAGTCCACCAACGAATTTTTGGCCGATATTGTGTCGCGCAATTGGAGTTACTGATCATTCTCCTTTTCTCTGTGGTGCAAGTGGAGACTGTGGAGAGTCAAAACCGAAAAGTGTCGCCGACTTTCTCAACCCACTTATCCGCGATATAATTCAGCTCGGCAAGACCGGAATCGATCATAATGGCATTCATTTCAGAGTTGAACTAGCGCGCGTTGTTCGCGATGCTCCAGCCCGGCCATTCGTGAAGTGTACGATAGGACATTCAGGTATTAAAAAGAATTGTACAAAAAAATTATTATTATTATACTTAAAATGCAATTATGTTTCAGGATACTACTCTTGTGAACGCTGCACTCAAAGAGGAGCGCACATTAACGGTGCCCTTAATTTTCAGCGCCTAAACAATCTTACTTTGCGCACAAATTTAGATTTCCGCCGACAAAGAAACCATCAGCATCACAATGGATTCAGCGCTTTCTTGAGAATCCAAACCGCTTGATATGGTGCATGGGTTCGTGCTGGATTACATGCATCTTGTCCTACTTGGCGTGATGAAGAGGTTTTTAAAAATGTGGTTTAAGAAAAGTGAACGCTCTCGACATTATGTTGGAGACGTTGGAAGAGGCAGAGTCAATCGAAGGTTAAAGCCAATCCGTAAATTGCAAAGTAGAATCACAAATACAGACTTTCCGAGACAGTACTAATCAAGAGCCTGACATGTTAATAACGATGCTTAACTCAGTTGGTAGAGCGCTTAATAAGAAACAACGGTGTCGTCAGTTCGAATCCAACTGGAGATTTTTTCAGTAAAAACTTTCAATTGTGGTGTTTTTCAAAACTGAAAACGTCCCCTTTTTACTGGCCCGCTAATGGCTTAGCATACATTAAACAGAACTAATTAAAAAGCTTTCTTTTGCAGATCTAGAGAAGCAGACGACGTCTTCCTAATGTGTCCATAAATATCGTCATAGTTGCTGTATAGTACGCTGAAAAAAGCTAGTTTATAACGGGGCTGATGTAAACCTGTAAAAGAGGTCAAACCCCTTTAAAGTATGTCTGTCCACTGAAATAGAAAAATTAAAAATAGAATAGATACCCTCCCATTTTCGGCCCATTAATGACTTAACATATATTCACCAAAATCTGAGCCTCATAATATTACACTGCACCTCGTTTGGTCCATTATTGAATGCTACCTTGGCGCTAGATTTTCCCACAAGTTCAGGTATTTCTCATACAGTGGAAATAGCATGCCAGTCCCTTATATTAATGAGAGATATTAATAAAAAAAACAGAACTTCGTTTCGAAAGTAACTTGCTGTTGATAATAATAATGCCAATTAAATAACCATTCAGTTTTTTTTAAATATATCATTCATAATACAGAGAAAGATCCCGTAGAAATGCGTATAAAATTTAGCATAGAATGGCCAAATACTTTCTGAGACAGTACTAACTTAAATCCTCAACTTTCGTATATACCAAATAACTCAGTGGTTAGAAAACTCGACTACAAATACCGAGACGGCCAGTTCGAATCCAGACGGTATTTTCCACTTAAAAAATAAAAATTTAATTTCTAAATTTTTTTTGTTCTGAAAAACATAAATTTGATGAGACATTTGAAGAATTTTATTTAAGGGATCTAAAGCCTTTTAAGTGTGTCTTGCCACTACTGAAAATAAAAAAAGTATATAACCTCCTATGAGTGACCCAATTATGGCTCATTATAAACATTTTTCTTAATTCTTATTTTATTTTAATGACATACCAACATGATTTTTTGGCTACGAAAATTAAAGAAAAGTTAGAGAGTACTATAATTTTAGCGGCTATTGACTACAGAGCCGTTATTGTATCTATTCGATAAAAAGTTGTTATCATTTTCACAAATATAATTCCAGTATGGTATACCATGTTTTTACAGTGTAAGCGACACAAATAAAATATCTTTTGGAAATGTTTAGAAAAAAATTATAAGAGAAAAGGTCCAATAATGTATTGTAGGGCCTAATAGTTATTGTAAAACGTAAAGCCTAACTGCTCGCAATTATTACGGTTATTACAAATTCTAATTTCCGGTCTAGAAATAAATTCTAATATATGAGGAGCACGATTAAGTCTTCACTTCTATCGACCACATTACCACATATAAAAAGGAAACAGTAATCAAAGTAGTGATATATTTCATGGGGGTAATAATCAATAGCTTAAAATAACGAGCTACTATTTGTTGAAAACTCTAACTAGTAATAAAGCTAATTGATTCAAGATAGACTCATATAAGCACAACACATTGTATTGGAATGTATCTGCAAGTACTTTACCACACTCAAGAGTAGCTAGACAGCGGAGATGTTGACAGGTTGAATACACTCAGAAGAGAGAGCGAGCCAAGGCAACAGAGGGAGGGGAGGTAATCTTAAGCCGTAAGAACCCTACCGTAAGACTCATGTCATTACAGCATAGTTATCCCCCAAGCCCGTCTTTAAGGGGTGGAGGAGATTGGGTAAAAAATGGGTGGAGACTATACTCTCTATCGTTTTATTGTACATTTTTCGGGTCGCAAGCACTACGATTCTATGACTGTCGTACAACCCAATTCTCTGGGCAATGGCCTACTAAAACTTATTTTAAAAAATTTATATTCAGAGTCCTCTGGTGACCAGATCAAAGAAGTATGGGTCTTATTCTAAGTTTAGAAGTACAGTGGCGTTGGTAAACCATTACCGGCAACAGAGGGCTCTATACAAATTTCTGGTTCTCTCCATGAGTGGCAATAGGGGGACTCTTTTTCTTCTCATCTACTTTCATGATACGTATGAAAAAAATAACAGCTGGTCTAGCACATTTGTTTTTTTTTCTGAAAACTGTTTTGAAAAAGTTCTGAACAGATCCATATTGTTCTTTTTGAAATTATTGTTTACTTTGTTTATTGGAATTAGTTTCAAAAGCCCTGGAACATATGTGGTTTTAGAGCATTGTTTTCTTGGAAAATGCATAAGCACATATGGCTTTTAAATAATATATTGTTTTAACCAGGAGCCACTATCCCGGTCATGCTTACTGATAACAGTTTTGGAAGTTTTTGTAGCCATGTGTTTTCATTGCTTGCTTGTTGCCAACTGCATACTGTAGTACTAGACTTCCAGGTAAATAAAAAGCCAGCGGCTTTCCAATCTGAATTCACAAAGTCTTCAAAGTTATAGGGATAAAATCATCATTTGACGAAAATTCTTGACGAAGATGCATCCTTTCCAAAAGCTCTCAAATCTGGTATGAATTGATCACGTTTAAATCTTTTTGACACGAATTGAGGTTAATTTGCATTAATCTTTGTACAAGATGTCTCTTTCCGTTCTGATGATGTCTGTTGTCTTACTGGCTTCCCTGGCTGCTGCTTCTGTGGCCCTTGATCAAGGAGAATCTTCACTAGAACGAATTTGGACTTCTGACGGTTGTATAGGCAAGTTCAAAATCAATTTGGAAAATGGAAACCCAAGTAATATTTTTTTTCTTGCAGTATGGACTGGTGCAAAATGTGGTAAAGCAGTAGGAGTCCAAGGCTGTCCAGGAGGTAATACAGGTCCAGATGGGGTATATTCAGTCGGATGGGGTTGCATTGAAGGGTGGCTGAGTATGTTTTCCTATTGCTGCCCTGCTTCATTCTTCAAACCCCTCTATTAATGTTAAATCTTGTTAGTTGTGAAATACGAGTGAAGCCTTGGGCACTTGTTGCATTTCCTATAAATTTTTATCTTTACTTTTAGCGAGTATAAAAATACACTAACACATTAAAATACAATCGTGTCTTTGGTGGGGAAAAACGGGAAAGAGATCAATTGTTTCTTTTTTCGAATGATTGCTTAAAAGAATGTCATTAAATAAACTTTGGAATGTAATGGACAGTAACTTAATTAACGCATTAATAAGTTGATAATTTAGAAAATAAGGACAAAGTGCATTCATAATTATGGGTTTTTAAACAATATACGTTCAAAATGGAAAGACAAGCGAATGCGCAATCAGGTTGCTTCGAGGTAAAATCCAAGACAATCTCCGAGCATGAGAATGATACAGCACATTGACTTTTGCATTACAATGAACTCTCATTGAAGAGGTGACGATGCGTCTTTTAAACTGCAACATATTTTATTCCTATTTTCAAAATTTACTCTCATCATTAATTAGAGGCAGAGATGATTCAAAATCCTATGCCTAAAATGTTGTGATGAATGTGATGGAACAAGTTTGAATAACCTAATCTCTGAAATTTTTTTTTTAACAGTGCTCTTGATTCTCAAAAACGGTCTGCCCGATTTCTACCCTGAGAATAATTCTGCAATTGTCTCGAATAAATTTACTTTAAAAGCACTCCCAATTTAATTCAAGCATTCCCAATTTATTAAAATCACAACTCCCAATTTAGTAAGCATTCGTGTTCCCCTGGATTTTTGTAGCTTCCTAAGTATTAAATAAAACATTTTACAAGCGAATCTATTGCTAAGTCGTTTTTTATGTTCTATTGATATTTCATATATTTAAATTAGTGTAATGAGAAAAGCGGAACAGATGAAACACTTTTTACGGGCCGCCTAGCAACCGTGTCGAGTTGGGAAAGCTTGGTTGCACATTAAATGTCGACTACTTGTTGAATGGTTCGAAAAGTTATAGTAACATTAAACTTGTCCCCTGTCTATTTCAACTTCCACCAGGAGTCATTTGAAAGTAATATATAAATTTATTTTTATATATATATTTTACTAGCGCATTTAAAAATTAATAACTGCAAACATTTATTGAGCTGCTATGGAAGAGCGACTATAATAATGTACATAAATATATATTTTTAAATTATACATATTTAATTTTTTGGGGAAATGAAAAAAGAAAAATGTTGTGTTCATTTATTTATTGAACAGCTTCTTAAGGAAGCTTCTTAAGGAATTTAAAGCCATTTTGGGAAGACAAATCAGACCGGTTCGATTGCTTCCTCCAAGTCGTCAAATGTCATATTTATCACTTCTATGTATCCAGTTAGATCTATCATGAAAAAAATTGTGTTTTAAAATCTATGTCAGAAACAGGTCACCATATCAGAATACCTTAAGATGTATTTTTTCAGTGAAATGAGGGGGAAAAACTGCAAAACAAAACTTCCAACGCCTTTACAGTAACTCTCTTAACTGCATGTAATGCTAAATATTTTAATACAATTAACAAGATCATTTATTATTATCATCCTGAGGGTTGCATAATCAGTTGTACGTGTTTTTAAGTTACATCATTAAGAATGTATGCAGATAGCTTTATTGTAGCTTGGGTATTATTGAAATAATGAAAATGCTAAGGTAAAAAATGCCCCGGTAAAAAAATGACGTGGGGTAGACTTTTTGATTGCTTTTTGGTTGCTTGAGATAAAAAATTTGAAATCGGCTTTATGATTTTTAGCTGTTTCATGAAAACGATTTAATCAAAACTTTTACATGTACTTTATAGCCCATTTCTCTTTTGGGATCTTTTTCAATTTTTTTTTTATTAACTACAAATTTTTAATGAAATTGATTTTTTTTCTAAAACCCTAAAAAACACGGGGCTGCTTGGAACAGTTTACTACAATCATTTTTGTACCACTTTTATTGATGATCCACTGAAATAGCTATTAGAATCAGAAATCAATTTTATTTCGCGTTGTATGCTTATGTTATAGAAAGTAACATATCATAATGGCAAAAAAGGTAAAAAACGTAAAAATGTAAAAGTTTTTCGCTGATTCCCCTAACTCGTGTATGGCTTTTCACTGTCCCAAGCAACCTCGGTCTTGCTGTCCCAAACAGCCTCGCCGTACCTACTCACACATTTACCTTAATTGCGAGCGAAGCGAGCCTTATATGTCATTTCCCTGCTATACATTAACCCTTGGGGGCATATACGTCATACAGCAGTATATAGTCTCTCCAAACTTTTTCGGGCCCCTCCGGCAAAACGTTTGTGCGTGTTGTTTCTGACGATCTGGTATTTTTCACATATATATGTTATAGTCCATTCGATAGGGAATTTCCGGAATTGAATTATCATATTTTTACTTTTCATCGTAATTATAGTTAAAGATATTGATTTTATTAAATACCGGCAAGTTAGCATCAATCCGTTTCCTAGCAACCATACGTTATTTATTTTTGAATTCGTCTGCTTCTGTCATTCTCTGCTGTCATCACGTCAAAACTCAAAACCACGTAATTATGAAAAACTTCTTAATTTCTAATTTAATGGATCTTATTTATTATTTTTTTTTTCAGAAGTGGTTTTATAGTAAAGCCTAAAGTATCTTGCCAGCAGTTACCTTTCCATGCTCTGAATTTGAGGTCCATCTAGATAAGTTTTTATTTTTCGTAATGTATTGTACATTCAGTAAATTTAATCCCATTTTTGTACATTGAAAGTTGCCAGGATGCCTTATTATTAGACTTGTAGCTCTTTTTACTGCCGATATGCATGGGGCAATGAGTAGCAGTTATGTATATCCATGAATGTATTCATGCATAAAGTGGTTCTTCTCGAGCACCTGCAATATTCCAACCACTTTTTAAGCCACCTTTGTGCTAGCCTCTTCAGCCAGTGCTAAGTGTTCACTAAGGGTTAACATGATGCTTGTGCTTTCTCTCGTTATATATTTGATATTTGTCTGCATTATTTATCTATAATGAACTTTATCTCTAATGCGTAAGCTCATTGCTTTTAAGTGTGAACTGGCAGACTCTTCACATATGCAGACATGTGAAACCCACTTGATTTATACTTTGGGTTATACTCTATTATCTTTTCCTTTTTATGCTATGCCTTAAATCCGCATGACGCATATTTCATTATTATGTAGCCAAACAAATTCAATAAACTCATTTAGTGAAACCATTTACGATTATATATATTAAATAGTGTTTTTCGCAAAAAAATTAAAGATATACCATTAAACAAAAATACCCCAATCATACCATTAGCAACCCAATCAAGGTAGGGTAACAACCCAATCAAAATAGGGTGCTGGGAAAGAAATTAGCACGCGGGATGGGTTAGGTTAGGCTAGGTTAGGATTGGTTAGGATATATAAAATAATCATCATTTATAACATTACTTGTATCAGTACCACTTGTAATAACACCAAAAATCATATAACCAACCAGCCGATTATTCCAATCAACCCATTACTTCTATGAATCTGTTACTTTGCCAAACTCTAATAAAATCCGTATCAATTCAAATACATTTGTTATTTTATTTACAGTAATTTTCATTTAACTCGCCCTAAACCAAATCTATCAAATCTCTTGAGATTAATTCAGGCGAAGTCTGAATTACCCTATAAACCGCGAGCAGAAAAGCTCGCTTTACTATCTTAGCAATTATACTAGAAGAGATAGATAAGTTTGATGCTCAGCCAAAAGAAAGTAAATTAAATTTCCTTTTTAATGGCTTATTTCGTTTTCTGACTGTATTCAAACAAGTAAGAGTATCTTAAGTTGAAAAACTGCGGTTTGTTAACCAAAAAGTAGAAATTGGCATTTTGTCCCCTATCTCCTAAAATATTTAAAATTTCTCATTCAATTTTTTTGTCAAGATGTGGCGTAGTAATTTGCTTCTTTGTGAAAAAATTAATTTTTTTACTATCGGAACACTCAAAACATTCCTATTTCTGGATACTTTGTACTTGATCGAGTACGTACTGTTCTAAAGTATGTCCTATATGTACATTTTCAAGTACAAGCACTAGTACGTTTCCATTATAAAAAAATAGATTTATTACATACAAAACGTGGCTAACATATTCTTCTTATTCTTTTTAGTTCATTAAGATGTCAAGTAAAAGTTTTTAAAAAGTTCAAAATAATAATTAAAATAATATTTCCGTTTGTATTCGAACCATGGACTTTCCCATATCAAGACGAGGACATTAACCACTCAACCACCGATCATATATTCGTTGATTGATTTTACAGTTTTATAGTTATACAGTTGGGATTTCCTACGCGATAGGTGAGCTGTGCTTTTTTCTACGAGATTAAACTAGAAAAGTAACGCAATGAAGAGCCTTCTCGAATGTTATGAGAGTAACTTCTAATGAACCCAAAAATAACTGACTTCAGCTAGGCAGTATCCCTGTAAGCACAGTATAGCTATAAGATATCTTTGAGATAGTTTCAAGTGTTGTTACTATGTTTGGACCTTTATTCTTAAGATATCCATAAGATATCTTATTTTTGTCGCTAAGTTATTGGTCTAGAGTATAGTCACAGCTTACTTAAATAGTATTTGAATGTCTCAAAGATATCTCATTTTATTGAAATAAATTTTAATTTCTCTCAGATATCTCAAGTTATTTTTCAAAAATAAATTCATGTATACTAGTACGGCTTACAATATAAATACATGTTTGATGTCTACTATCGTACACCGGCCATAGCTGAGTGGATTAAGCGCCTGGTGTCTCATGCTGAAGGTTAATGGTTCGATTCTCGCTGCCGGTACAGTATGTCTGTGAACATGAGCGTGATGTCGTGCACGGTAGTGAGACAGAGAGGGCGGAGAGGGAAGAAATTTTTATTGATTTTAATTTAAATTATTAAGAGATCTTCAAGTTATCTTATAAGCCACCATATAGACTGTCAATTAGTTATTCATGAGATAACTATGCGATATCTTAAGATTAAAATCCAGTCCAATTCAATTCATCAATAAGATATCTTACAGATATACTCTCCTTACAGGGTAGGACTCGGAGATAACTTCGAGAGATGATTCGGTTACGCGTAAGATTATGTTACATGACAGACGATTACTACAACTGCTTTAGGGGTCAGGACAAATTGATACAGTCATTAACTATATGTAGTCGATAGACGAAAAGATATTAATGTTTAGAAAATGAAAAGCACATCACCCTACACTTTAACTTCATCATCATCTTATCCGGCCTGGACTTCGTGGCTCTAACTGAGACATTTCTTAACATCAGACACAGCAATCATATATTGAAGTCGCCGTGTTCTTTTGGATACTCCTCTCTTCATATTCCTCGAAAATTTGTCCTGAAGAAAAGTGGTGGCGGTGTTTTTAAAGATTTATCATTTTCAAGACTGAAAAAATTAATTAAAGATGAAGAAAATCAATATTAGGGTTGAATTGCCAAGAAGAGTCCCTCATTTCTAACAAGCATGAAATAATTTTTTTACACCTATATATGCCTAACTGAATACCATTGTATATGACAGTATGCCGTCTGCTTCATTATTGACATCCAGCAAAACATGTCAACTGTCAAAACAGCACAATTTGCGATTCAAATTAATCAAGAAAAAAGTAGCACAGATCCCACTCACAAACAAATTCGTGAAAGTAGAGAAAATTAGCTATTTTTCAAGGTTATAGCTTATATCATTCTTGAAATGAAAATGTCTATAAACCCCCCCCCCCCCCAGTTGAGAGCCTCTTTTTCTCCGTTTTTGAGAGTTTAAAATTAGTTATTTTCGTGTATTTTTACTCAAACAATTGTTTTTTCAACTATTATTTACAATTAAAGAAGAAATTTCAGGCGTTAAAGTATAGTTTTAAGCATAAAAGATAGTCTTACATTTGGCAATAGGTGTATATGCTACGTATTAAACGCCCCAGAGACCGTGGCAGGCTCTGAAAACGCCGAATTGACATTAGTAAAGGCCTTTCGGTATGGAAAAGCATAACCCTCAGGGATAACTATTTTTTAAGTAACCTTAATACACAAGATTAACAAAACATTTAATGAAACAAAAAGTGGTTGCATAGAATGTATATTTATCCCTGAGGGTTATGCTTTAGCATACCGAAAGGCCTTAACTAATGGCAATTAGGCATTCTCAGAGCCTGCCAGGTCTCTGGGACGTTTAATGCACAGCATATACGCGTATTGCCAAATATAAAACTATATTATTTGCTTAAAACTATACTTTAATGCCTGAAATGGCTTCCTAAATTGGCAATAATAGCTACACAAACACTTATTAGGGTATAAACAAAAGGAAAATAATTTTAAACTCTTAAAAACTGAGAAAAAAAGAGGCTACCAGCGGGGGGATCTATAGAAATTTGCCATTTAGAATTAATTAAGCTGTAACGTAC
This sequence comes from Chydorus sphaericus, assembly GCA_030141595.1. Classification (NCBI taxonomy): domain Eukaryota; kingdom Metazoa; phylum Arthropoda; class Branchiopoda; order Diplostraca; family Chydoridae; genus Chydorus; species Chydorus sphaericus. The sequence goes on from CM057927.1 coordinate 2,209,596, forward strand.
CTTAAAAAATAGCTAATTATCTCTTCTCTTTTTTTTGGTTTTTGAGTAGGGTCTGTGCAACTTTTTTCTTAATTAATCTAAATCGTGAACCGTGTAGCTTTGACAGTTGACATGTTTTGATTCATGTCAACAAAGAAGCAGACGACATGCCATTAAGTACAACCATAGTCAATTGGGCATAAAATTATTGTACGTGAAAATAATTATATCATGCATATTACAAATAAGGGATTCTTCGTGCCTATTTAATCCCGATATTGATCTTCTTTGTCTTTTTTTTTTTTTTACTCTTGTCATTAGCAGAGTTTCGAGGGTTCCTCCATTTTGTATGTTAGAATTCAAGATTTTCATGAAAAATAAGAATTTTGAAAGGGTATTGAACCCGGGACTCCTGGGCAAGAGTCTTCTGCTCTAACCATTAGGCTGTAGCTAATTATAGCTGAAAGGTGATTTTTAAATAAATATACTGGTAAACCGAATATACGCAGTAACTGTATCACAACTGGCGATGCATTTCTTGGTAGCAAACGAAAGTACTTTGAAATATAACTAGTTTTATTTCATTATTTAAAAAATAAAGAATGGATCAACATTTTGCTTTAAAAATATTCTTTGTAAGTATTTGATTGTTTATAAAAGACCACCTACAATCATACATTTCCGTTACACTGGTTGGGACGTCCAAAAATCGGGTGGGACCCCGTAGGGGGTCTCAGCCGACTCTTTGAACGGCCCCCGATAATGCTGACTAAAATATTCAACAGATTCCATAATACCTCCATTGTAAAAGAAGATATAGCAATCAACCCGATGTAATCGGATGTTGTCTAGCCTAATGCCTATGGAATTTGGTGGCATTAGTGATACAAGTGGCGCAGTGGTAGCGTCCGCGACACTATTACTGTCATACTGCTGTATAAGTTGTACTTGACGACATGGTTCAACTCTACGTTTATCAGATAATGAACTAGTTTTTTTTGGAATTAGATTACGTACAAATTCCACTCATAATTGTTTTGCATTTCCATTATTCCAATAATGCCCTTAAAATATAGCCATTTACATACATTCTAAACGATATAACTCACAAATACATTCGACCATTTTTCTCTCATTTAACCCTCAGGATTATAATGCTTATGATCTTGTCGATGAAAGAATACCTACTTTAATGGTTATTGAATTATTCATTATTTATATTTTTGTAATATTTAATACCAGACCCATCTAATAATTGCAAGAACCCAGCTGTATTTTTCAAACATGGAGAATCTGGGCAACTTTGCATGGCAATAAAAGATTTCCGAATTATACTTAAAACCTGCATTGGTTCAAGACTTAACAGCAATGGTTAATTTTGAAAACGGAAAGCGATCGAAATAACATTCGTATATGTCAATCATAATCTTAGAGTTGGTTTTTCAAATTTTGACTGCCTTCAAAAATTCGAAATCACTTGACTGCTTTTAACCCGATTACGACTTTTGCTGCGAGTCCGAAGGGCGAGCTTGTATTTCAGTCGTTGGAAATCTGACCACTAGATGGTGCTGGTGAATCTCTACTGGGACTCAAGTTGAGGTCTCAATTTTATTTTTCAACTTTAGGTGTACCCTTTTGCATTTCTATATCAAATAAATGACTGATCTGATTCTAGTTTGCAATACGTCATTTTGATCAACATAGGGGCGAGATGCAGAAATGTAAATCAAAACGATGTGTTTTTACAAAAAAAATCAAATGTTTTTATTTATTTATTTGAAACTGCTTGGCAACGCTGGGCGGTGGATTTCTAAAAAAGAGAGGTATTAGATTCGAAATTTCGAATTAAATAAATTGTTTTTCTATTGAATCGGGGGGGGGGGTGGATTTAATTCAGTCGGAGACTGAATTACTCTAATAAGGGCGAGCCAAAAAGCGAGCTTTTCTATCTTATACCAATTATTTATCCGATGCGTATAACCAATCAAATCCAATAATGAAGCTAGGGAACTTACGTGGACTCCAACCAATGATCACCCATCTCAGCAATGGAGGATGAACAGTACTATACATCGGTTGGCGAGTGTTCACTATCCAAAAGCTTGCATTACGACCAAACACTATGACGACCTTACCCATATTTAACTAGTAGAATGCAGTGGCTATGGTTATGAATCGCCAAACCCAAAATTGAGTCGACATCACCATTTTTATCCAATGCCAGCCCTACACCAAAATGAAGAGCAAATATGTTCTTATTAGTGTGGTTCTAATAGGGTGTTCCGTTTTTGCAACTTATTTTTTAAATCAAGTTCCTGTGTTGAATCGAGGTGTGAAATAATACTTTCACATCGCTCAATTTTTTTTGGACCGAAAAAAAATTATTTGGGGGTCCCGCGGAACAAAAATCGTGAAAATAGCGTGAAAAAATAGGTTTTTTAATGATAACGGCAACAGTGTAACTTTTAAAAATTATCCTGTGCCCTTATTTTATGGAACTAGTTAATTTAAACACGGCTACAAAGTTTGGGTAAGATTGGTTAAGTTTTAGGTATCCCGCAACGGTTTGAAATTTGTTACCATAGTCGTGCTAGTATTGCTGGTGCGCAGTGCGCACTTTTGCCCTATTAGGTTGTTGTGAATTGGAACAGTTAAATCTAAATTTTTATCCCATTCCTATTTGAAATCTTTCTTTTTTATTGTTAAAATATGTTATAATTTGTTATATGAATAGGTTTTATCATATTAATAGGCTTTGGTTTCCGTTGAAGTAAAAAAAACTTAAAGCATGCGCCGTTCCGCCTTTCCTTCATGCTAAACTTCCAACTAAAATCTTCTGTGCCATTTATCTTTTAAATTGCACTTTTTCAAAGGTTAATTTGTCGAATTCCTCAATCGAATTCCCCAAAATTCTAAATAGATTAAACAAATTGCTAAAAAATAAAACAATTTTTTTTATTACCGAAAATGTTCTAAGTAAATTAAGTAAATTAGTACAAAATTAAATTAATAAAAAAATCACTGAAAATAATCGAATTAAATTAATTTTATTGCTGAAACAATTAATTTAATTTAGAAAAATCAGGAAGAAATAATTTAAATTACCCAGAGTCGTTCGTATTTTACTTCCTCCTGCTCAATCAATGTTTTATTACGCAACTCTTCCATCTACTGTTCCATATCTCTCTTCCAACCAGATTTAAGTTCTCTCAAATTCTTCTGCTCCTCTTCCGCCTTCATCTCTTCAGCCATGTCTTTTTCCTCTCAGCTAAACTCTACCCGGATCTCCTCTCTCTCTTTCCGCCTCTTTTCCTCCATTTCAAGGCATAATCCACAATAGTCCAGCCTTTGTTGTTTACACAATGTGTAGAGATTAGCTAAGTAGAGCTAATTGAATATAAAATTTATGTCACCAAGTTGGCAATGATGGTCAAAGTTGACTCAATGGACAATACACGACTTCAAAAGTTTCGCTCTCGATTAAGTCAACGAATGAAACTGATATTCTCTCCACAATTTTATTTACCTGTGCCTGTCAGATATAGAAAGGGCACAATTACACAAATAAATCGACACATAAGTGAGAATTAAATAAGAGAAATGAGGCAGAAAAAATAGACGACCTTACGGGGTTTCTCTTTTCGCTACGTTAAAGTAACCGATGGTACACCTTGCTCATTGGTTAGCTGAATACTCTTTCTTGGTTAGCGAACGCACAGGCCAACCAACGCTCATTAGCAAACGCACTGGCTAATCAACGACATTAGCCATGACACAGGCTAAGTTAATTCTTACATTAGCGAATGCACAGGCTAACCAGCCCTTTAGTACTGCCGACCGGAAAAATTCGCTTTTTTATTGATGCATCTAATATGAATATAAACCATGTGACCTACATATATGCTGGGAGCTTGGAACTAGGGATCTGACTCAAATCAGAGAAAATTTAAATAGTTTGATCGGTTTTTAAATATTATTATTTAATTTTCGCTGCTGCCACATCTTATTCAGTCTGAGCAGGTCGATGTGCTTGCAATTACTGAAATCTGGCTTTCTGCTGACCGGCATGATGCTCTCAAAGACTCTTGTCCTACCGGTTTCACTAGTCTTCACGTTCCTAGGCTCAACTCCAATGGTGGTGGTGTCGCTGTCATCTTTCGTTCATCTATCGAGGCTTCATCTCTTCTGGAGTATCTTACACCTAGACCGAGAACCTTCGAGTACTTATCTGTTGTGCTCACTATCATTTCCGTTTCTGTACGCCTAGTTGTTGTCTTCCGTCCCCCCAAAGCAACCATTGCCGATGCCACCAACGTCTTCTTCCCTGAGTTTTGTTCTCTCCTTGAAGTCATTTCATCTCGTCCAGGAAGAATTTTAATTGTTGGTGACTTCAATTTTCATCTTGAGATAGCAGCCAACTCCTCTGCACGTCGCTTTCTCTCCATCATCGATGACTTTGGGCTTGAACAGCACGTCAGTGGCGCCACTCACAATCATGGCCATCTCCTCGACCTTGTCATATCTCGTTCGGGTGAGAACCTTGTCCGCAAATGTTGGATCGGCGACCTCTTCTCTAACCATTTCTGTATCTTCACTACTATCCGTGCTCACCGTCCTCGTCCTCCTATCTTGACGAAGAAATCTCGCCCAGTTTCCCAGATCGACATCGAAGCTTTCGTGAGTGAACTCTCTCTCGTTCCATTTGTTACCAGCTTGTCATCTTCCCTCGACGAAATGGTAGCCCAGTACTTCAACGACACCCTCTCTGTGTTGGACCATCACGCTCCAGTTGTGCAATGAAATTATGCACTTAGGCCGGATAACCCCTGGTTAAGGAAATAGCAGCGGCAAGAAGAACCTGTCACCGTGCAGAGCGTACCTGGCGGAGACGGGGACTCACAATCGGCAAAGAGATTCTCCAGGTCTCCAGATCTACACTTAATAAGCTGATTTTGGATGCCAAAATCGCTTTTCTTCGTGGGAAGATCGATGAGGGGAGAACAAACCGTCACTCTCTCTTTAAGACCTTGAACCGTCACGTCTTTAAGAGTGAATCGCTGCGCCTACCGCGTCATCAATATCGTGTTGATCTGTGCAACCTTTTTTGGTCAGCATTTTCGCAGCAAGATAATCAGAATCAGCCGTGAACTCGACACTCTACTTCCTGCTTCTACTGGAGCTCACATCGGTATGCTTTCTGCAATTCCTTTCCCTCTCTCTTCGTTCACAGCGGTATCCACTAGTGATGTTACGAATTTCCTTTCTGCGTGTTCTGCCAAGTCATCTGCTCTCGACCCAATTCCAACTGGTCTTCTTTTACGAACACGCGAAACTCTAGTGCCTTCTCTAACAGCTTTAATCAACAAGTCTCTCTCTCTGAAGGCTGCTTTCCCGCTGTGTTGAAGTCTGCCTTAGTTATCCCTCTGTTGAAAAAACCCTCTCTTGATCCTGACGTTCTCGACAACTATAGGCCGATTTTATTGCTGCCATTTTTATCAAAACTTCTGGAACGTGTCGTACTTCACCAACTCCTTGACCATTTGAGCAAGAACAATCTTTTCGTCCCAGTTCAATCTGCCTATAGATCTGGTCACTCCACTGAAACTGCTCTTCTCAAGATATTCAATGGCCTCCTTCTCTCTATGGATGAAGGTTGTGCAGCAATACTTATATTACTTGATCTTAGTGCTGCTTTCGACACTGTGGATCATGAGGTTCTCCTCGCCTGTCTCGAAAGTTACTTTGGTATCCGTGGAGTCGCTCTCGAATGGTTTCGTTCGTACCTGACCTTTAGACGTCAATCAGTCCTCATACAACATCTGCGCCTCTTGGCATGAATTTTGGCGTGCCTCAGGGATCTGTTCTTGGACCCATTCTATTCCTACTCTACATCGCTCCAGTCTATGATATCTTCCGGCGTCACGGTGTTGACGTTCACTTCTATGCTGATGATACGCAGTGCTACATCCGGTTCAAGATTGTAGATGGGGGTGCTGATCAACTCAACGCTATTCGAGTCATGACTGAGTGCATTCATGAGGTGAGCGACTGGTTCATCTCTAACCGTCTAAAAATCAACCACTTCAAGACTGTCTACATGTACGTGTCGTCGCCTACCAAGAAGAAGAACCTTGCGACTCCATCCCTTCTCATCGGCGGTGTCTCCATCCCTCCATCGGACTCTGTTGTCAACCTTGGTGCTATCCTGGATCACAATCTCTCTATGAAGGCTCAAGTCAAGAACATCTGCCGTAAGCGCTACTACCATCTCTCGCGTATTTCTAATATCCGGAAATTTTTGGACATGGCTAGTTGTAACCAGCTGGTATGTTAATTAGTCTTTCCTCACTTGGACTACGTCAACTCTCTTCTCTTTGGGCTTCCTGATAACTTAATTGAGAAACTACAGCGTGTACAGAACTCACCAGCAATTGCCGTGTAATTTTAACTGATGAAATAAGAAACAAATTGTTTTATAATAAATCTTTGATGTATTGTACATAAATTTACTTTATATTTACCTTCAATCGAAAGCTCACAGTTAATATTACTGGCTATTTATACGTTCCGTTTGAGTATGGTATAACTCATTATGACTGTTCTACGATTTTTTAGTGACTAGCAAAATGCAGAACACAGACGTTTCCTATGCTTATGGCTCGGAAGAAAAGAGACATAAGTAGTCCAAGGTTGCCTGAAACGCAATAAAACCAAAGGAGCACTTTTCAAAATGTAATTTCATAGTTTGTTCGGAACATTGAAAATACTTTTCAAGCAATGGAATAATAAAAGGAAGATCATAAGGTACTGTGGTCATCAACTCCATCCGATATTTCGAATTCTTCCTCTTGCTTTTGCTTTTCCGAAACAAGGAGGTTGCGCTTGCTGATTAGTTTCAACAGTTGACGAGAGGAACTTCACTTGCTGGGCAGACGTAGTGGAGGAAACTGTAGCACCATCCCAGGCTGTAGCGCCATCGGAAGATTGTTAACTGGAGCTATAAATAAAAATAAATTAATTAGTTAAAACTCAATTTAAATTTTAACTAGATTACCGGAACATACCAATAAACAATCTTCATCACCATCAGTGGTTCGTTCACGCCCAGCAGAATTAACTTGCGATTGAAGTTTTCCTTCTTCTTGATACCGACCAACCCATAGATTCAAAGCTTTACGAGAAATATTAAGTTGACTTGCAGTTCTTCTTTTTCCAACCCCAATTCTATGGCGTCGCACAATTTCAATTCTTTGGGCAGGGGTTAATCTATAACTTCTTCCTCGTTCCAAGAACTCGGTCTCGTCATGAACTAATTCTAATTCTTCGTCAACAATCATCTTTTTCTAATGCTCACCCCTATGATACCCCTAATTAGCCCCGTGGAACAGTGCGCACCACCTCGAGCCAAATTTTAGCCCGCACTGGCGGCACAACCCGTCAGAAAGAAATAAAAGCGGCTCATGCCCCGCGGAGGGGGTATTTCAAAGAGTGTACTTATACTAACAATATATAGGAAGAATTAGAAAATAGAGATGGAACGAAAAAGGGGGGTACCTAGGCTGTTTTCGTAAACGATGAACAGCCTATGACCGATTTTTATACCAGGGGCTTATGGCTGCTTAGCACTCCTCCATTTCTTACTATATGTTAACACGCAAGATATAGCTACTTCATCGAAAAACCAAGATGAAAACCAAATATTATACCAACAAGCTATACTAATGGACGAATAAGAAAATCGGCCGTTTGATTGCTGCTGGGTAAAATGTATTTTAATCAAATAAAAAGAAACAACTAAGAAAAAATTAGAACAGCTACAAAATGACTGAAGAGCTTCAAATAAAAAATGAAATGTTAGAGGAACAAATTAGGGTGTGTCTTTCTTTTACTAGTCGGTCTTTAGTAATCATACTATTTGGTCAGACAGATAATTTAGGCACATAGACCAGTGCTTTCCTCGAATTCCGTGCCTTCTCCACATTTAGTGCCGGGTTCGCCTCGAATGTAAATCGTAGCACCAGGAAGATTAGCCGCCGGACCATAGTCACAGAAAATATTGAACTTGTTTCCAAATTTCTTGTCTTTTTGTTGCATGATTCCACATCCCACTCTATGAGATTCGGCCCATATAATCTGAGTGGCATGCCCAGAAGTTCCACCACTATAAAATTAATAAATATGTAGTATAATTAACATGTACAATATTAATGAGGGTGGGGAGGGGGTCTGTAACAAGCAACAGAAGTCTCTCAGCTTTAGTTTATAATATAACTTACTCCATTGCATCAATTAATTCCTCAGTAATTCCGGAAACTTCTTCTTTGTACCATTGACCTTCCACCATTGAAACCCAATCAACTGATGAGCCCGAACTTGAAGCAAAGTTTTCTCCTACTTGAAATCTAGGAACAGCAGCTAATAGTCAAAAGAAACCAAATAAATATCATTAAAAGGAACAACAATGTGCGATGGTTTTTTACTACTTACAGCATTTCTGATTCAGTTTTTCGCCTCCTGGCTTGTAGTGGTCATCTACGCATTGATCAGCCCATCGCTGTGCCATGGCTTCTAGCTCATTGTCCCACTCCTAGAACCGCATAAATTTAACATAAGAAACAACAGTTAATGGTTATAAAGAAAATTAGATGTTCATGAAATTATACCATTTTCCGCATGTTGGCTGCTTGGGGAAGAGATGTCTGTCCAAGTGCCACTTTGCTCCTCAATTCATTGTGTTTGGCAACGATGGCGTTCTTTAGTTGCTGTGATAGCTTGGCCCCCTGAGGTCGATTACACGCATTTGAAGGGCCCGCCTTGTAAAGAAAATAGTACAATCAGTTTCGTATGCTCGATATCCATGAAGTCGACACAAATGAAGACAAATAATAGTGATTATTCTATAGTTACATTATACTTACATTAAAACGGCACATGAGGTGTAGCTTATCAATTTTACAATATGTTGCCTTTGGTTGCACATTCTGCGCACTTCTGCCAGCCTTTTAAAAATCAATTTGGGAATTTAAAATATTAATTTCAACTGAAAAGACTGGACTAATTTTTTACACAAAATTCCAAGTAAAAATGTAAAAGAACAAAAAGATATACCATGCAACAGAGAGCGAGGAGAAGAACCGACGAAAAGATTGTCATCTTCCTAGTTGAATTCAAAGAATAGTGTGAAAAATTAGTAAAAATCCTTGGTCTTTTATACAAAGTAGAATACGAGGAGTATATGAAACTCGCCAGTATATGAATCATAGGGATCGCAGGTGTTGTTAGATATTATGTAAGTTTCTAGAAATTCAAGATGCATGTAGATTTTTAAAAAATGTGGAAAATAAGTAACTTAGCTGAAAACATGGAGTGTAAAAACAAATAAAGTAGTCAGACCTTTTTGGTTATATAAAATATGTAAATGTTAAACATTTGGTGTTTCTTGTGCATTCAAAATCCGTGTAAAATCGCTGCTATTGCGTAATTAGGAAACCGCTGGAACAGTAAATTTTACTGTTTTAACTGTGCTTCTAAAACTCATTAACTTCTATCACTGTTTCTCAATATTTTTTTTTAATCAAAAAATCATTTTCAAAAATTCAAATCAAATAGTTATGTTCAAAACTTAATTTGGCCAAAGTAACTAGCTTAAAAGCAAATACTAATAAGAGCTTTAATTTGCGTCTGAAATTTATAGGAAAAAAGACAGTGTAAATATAAAATCAAAATTTAAATCTCCATTTAAAACTGGTCAAACTAATCAGACATTTTCCTAAAATGCATTATGATTGTCATTTATTGGAATTTAAAAATTATAACACAAAAAAAATTATAACACTGCACCTTATTTGCATTATCATTACCATTTATTTGCAATATCAGTGCATTATCATTGTAATTTATCTGCATTGCCGTTCTAATATACCGTTCTCTTCGTAACATTTACGTATATAAACATATACGCATAACTTTTTGTGTAAATTATACAATGGCGTTGTAAATTTTATTTATAATCACGTCATTAGCATCTGAATTTCATATGTCAGATACTCAGATCATTTCAATATAGACCTATTTTATCCTCTCCATTTGAATCAATATCTTTCAAACACAACTTACGATAGCAGACTTTCACATCGACTATTGTTGTATCCGTATCAAATACCCTGCGCGTGTGAGGGATCTCTGAAAAACAAATGCGCTCATAGCCGATTAGTTAGAAAGTAATTTTTTGGAACGTCATAGTCACTGATGAAATTATATATCTTATGCCCTAGCTCAATCAATTCAAATAAATTATTTAGCTGGAAAATTTGAGGCGATGCTAAACAATACTCGATCTAATCAAAGTATTTTATTAATGTATGATCTTGATTTTTAACATTATTGCACTATTGATAAATTATTTCGAAAATTATTTATAATCCTATTCGAATTATATAGGGCAACGGATTGATTGCGCAAACTTGATGGTAAACAGCTTGGGCCATTTAATTACTTCGAAAAGAAATAAGAATAATTGAAAAAGAAGACTTACCCGACTTTTTCTGCAGCATTCTGCAGCAGGTCTGAATCATGACTGTTTCTAATTGGAGATTGTATCTACTCACATAACTACATTTCATTCGCGTGCAGTGAGCACAGATGCTAGATTATCTAGGTATGCTCTGACTTTTGAAAATATTTATTTATTAATCGATTACATTTTTTGATTCTTCATACTTTTTAGATATTTAGACAACACACATAGAGTTTTGTATTTTTTAAACCATAATGGCTATTGATTGAACAATTGCATTTCCCTAGAAGTACTCAGTATTTATGTGCTACAAATTATTTTGAATATTATGTATCTAGTGAAGAAAAACTAGTTTGTCTGAAAACTAAGTGAACTTTTTTTCTGAGTCTTTTTTTCTGAAACTATACTAGGTAAAATAAAGTTATAAATAAATAATATGGTAACAAGTAAAGTACATTAGTAAAATTAATTTAAAACGGGTTTTCTACTCTCTAAAAAACTTAATTATTTCCTTGCTCGCCAGCTGCTTTCAAATTTCAAGTGTCCTTTTTTAATGTTAAAGTTTATGTTTTAAAATGTAAAATGTGCTTTTTCAAGCAAAAAGTTTGGAGGAAAAGCAAAACATTTTCATGTGTCTGAGCAAAGGAATGAACAAAAGAATGAACTCGACTTCAATTTAGTCATAGGATTTTGAACTGGGTTTGTCGCTTTATGAAACATTATTTTGAATTTTAGCTATCTGCAATCTGCTTCTTCCAAGCATTATTATTGCAATTTATGAATGTATAGTCTATTTTATAAGAGTAGTATCTGCATTAGCTTAACATTATTATTCCAATATATTGGCATATTATCGTCGCAATTTATCTGCTCCATCTCAGTATTCTTACTGTTTCAATTTTTAGTTTGAGAAAATTTAGATTTTCTTCAAATTCCTTTCATATGATGTGTTTTATCATATTTAAAAAGGTAAATTTCGAGTTTCGAAGTAAATTCTTCTATCCTATTTGAAGCTCTACTGTTATGACTCCTAATGTCAAGCATCGGATGTCATCAATGGCATAAGTCGATTGTAAAAAGATTACTTTATGAGTTAAGTATGCAAACAAAGAATATTGTCCCAACGTATTTCGTTATTAAAATTGTTGGAAAGTAATTTCATGTTGTTTTGGGGCTTTCCCAATATAAAAAAATGATCCGAAAAACTAGTTTCAGATTTTTACTAAATTAGTATCGCCGCTTGTCACCCTTCCGCCAGTGTAGATAAAAGGTAATCTTTCTCCTTTAAGATGCCTCATCATATAAACGCGATGAATCCTCCATCTTGGTCTTAATTAAACCTGGAAATTCATCAAATATCCTTGTAGAAATTTGTTGGTCAGTAAAACAAAAAAAGTTTAAAGATTCAATCTTTTATTATTAAAAGATAACTATAGACATCTTTTTCTAACAAAAGCTACCCGCCCACACATCATGGTATCATGATTTTTTCGGGACTTTTGACAACCCGCCCCCTCCCCCTTCTCCACAATTTTTAATGCATTCAAGTGTGTGTTTTTTAAAAGTTGGTTTTAGGTTATATAATCCTAAACATGTGCTTCAAATGAAAAAAAGCTGGCACGCATTTTCATGTTCCCGAGCAAATGAATAAACACCACAACTTGCTTGATTTCAATTTATGAACTACTTACATAAAAATTCAAATCCAAGGTAAATGACTTTGCACACATTAAGTACTATCTGCTTCCTCGATCACGACACCTGTATTTATGTTTTGTCGAGTGGACTGAGAATTATATAAGAATATTTGGTAAAACTATAGAATGCATATCCGTGCACGTCACCATGAATATGTTTATTTATCAAAATCGACTTAGAAATCGTATTTTGGATCGCTCCACGATTTATCGATTCTTAGCTGGACTTGAATCAGTATAAAATGGGTTAATCAATTTCAAGTATCAGCACATTTATTTTGGGTAAAACCAAGTAGATACATTTCTAACGGAAAACTACTAGTCTCGTCATGATTCCCCTAATCTTTCTTCTCTTGGTTTCAACGCTGATGGTATGTCTAATGTTAAAAAATTCAACTTATATTTACTGAAGTATAAGCTTTACGGTTTTCTTTGCGTCTTCTCATTAGATTGTAGATGCTAAAAGTATCGATGATCAATCCAGGATCATCGGAGGATCTCGAGTGCCTCTAGGAACCTACCCTTTCATGGTAAGGCATTTTTTACGTAAACGATATTGGCTACTTTCCCATGAAATATCACTCTAATCGATTTATTTTTACTTTCTAGGCTGTTTACTACATTCTTTCAAAGAACGAAACAACAGGAAAAATAGAAGAAAGCATTTGCGGTGGAACCCTGATCACAACTAGTCACGTATTAACTGCTGCTCATTGTTTCAACAAGTAGGTTGCAATTATATTGTACGCGTTTACACATACCGTAGACAAGTATATAGATGATCACCGTATTGGGGCTAGTTTTATAAAAAGAGAAAATTGCAAGTGGACGTTTTTATTATACATTTTTGTATGGGCTTATTGACGCATTTTTATTACGTTTGCACATTTCTCGAGAGGCTAAGTGAAAAAGAACCGGAATCATCAATATCTCTTGCCTTATTCTTATTCTTTTTTTCTAAATGATTTGTCTTTCTTTTGTCTCCAGAATGATACAGATTAAAGAAAACCAAGTATTTATTAATACTATCGATAATGAAGACCTGAGTAAAGGTGCAGTTACTGCAATAGTTAAGGAGCTTCGTATACACGAGGGATACGACCGTGAAACACAAGTAAGTATTTCAAGCACTAATCCCCCCCCCCCGTTTAAATTTTTTAATATACTGTTATTTGAAACGTCGTGAAAGTTACACGATATTGCCATTATTAAATTGGCCAAACCTGTCAATGGAATCAAGCCAGTCAAGCTGCCAACATCTCAATCGGCTAATTACGATGGTCGCACGGCTACTATCATGGGATGGGGTCAAATGGCTGATGGAGAAGACGGTAATATTCTTAGCAGCATACATATCTTACAATTTAAAAAAGGGGAATGTATACGATGTATACGGACTTGCACTAATATTTTCAGCACAAGCTTCCCAATTCTTGATGTCTGCTACGCTAAAGGTATTACCAAACAACCAATGCAAAACTACTGACCAGCCCATGTACATGTTCTGTGCTGCTAGCCGTGGTCGTGACGCTTGTCAAGTATGCATTTATGTCAATTGGACAATTGGGTGTATCATCTTCTTGAAAATCACAAACCAATTTTCTTTTATAGGGTGACAGTGGAGGCCCCATCATAGTAGAGGGTGTACAGATTGGAGTCACTTCTCATAGTGTGGCATCGGAAGATGGTAAAAGCTGTGCTGTCGAAGGGCAACCTGGATTATTTGTTCGTCTCACTAAGTATTTATCCTGGATCAATAAAGAGACATATTAAATGAGAATGCACCATTTACTTGAATGTTTCCGATGACGACAACTGCAATCAAGATTTATTTAAGTTTCCCTTTGCTTAACCCATTACAATTATTTTGGCTTCAGCAAATTTTCTTTTAAATAATGGAAATACATTTTCTCTGTGGCAGCATAATGAACCCTGTTTCCTTGTTATCTTTTTCTTCTAAATAAATTATGCGATATTGCTCAGGTATTAAAAGAATTAAAAAACCGTATTGGAAAACGTGTTTTTGAGGAAAGAAAAAATGTGACAAAAGGTTGTCTTTTATTTTGGCTTATCTGCCTCATCTCATTATTCTTAGTTCTTTTAATTATCTAAAAAGGAAACTGAGATCTTCTTCAAATACCTTTCATATCATGCATTTTATGATATTTTAAAAGGTAACTTTCGAGTGTCGACGTTGATATGCATCTTTTATCCTATTTCCAGCGATGTGGTCACGCCCCCCCCCCCCCCTAAGGTGGAGCATGGAAAGTCATCAATGGCATTGGTCATATAAAGGTACAAGATGGTTGAAGTTTGTATTTACGACCAAACACTTTAACCATCCTGCCCTTTTTTACTAGTAGAATGTAATGGCTATGCTTATGAGTCGCCAAATCCACAACTAAGTAAACATCAACATTTTAACCAAAACCCGCACAAGAAAAAAATGAAGGGCAACTATGTGAAAATTAGAGGGGTCCTAACCTTAATAAAATTAAGAAAAATTATTCATTTATCTGCAACAGTTTTCCGAATTTTTAGACTTTTCTCGGTCTGCTTTCTTTCTTGTCGATATATTAATTGAAAGTTCAAATAGCTTTTGATTAACTTGAGGACTAAAGAAAGTAACTTTTTTCAGGTGATATAGTAAGATGATTGAAACAAAGTTAAAATCCAACACATTATAGCATCATTCAGGGGCTGATCCAGACCTCGGTCTTGGGAGGGGCGATTAACATTGGACTTATGGGATTTCCGGGGGGCGATTTTACGTAACCCCCTATCTCTCCCATGTTAATTTTCCCGTCTTGGCGGGAGGGGGGGGGGGGGGGGGACGACTGGGGCTATCGCATGGATCCGCCACTGGCATCATTATCTTTAGATCCATCTTTTAACTTAACCATGTGCCTTTTAATTTACAGCAAAGACACGAGAAAAGCTCTAAAATTTATAAAATTTCGGAAAAAGGATTTTTTTCTTAATATTACTTTTTAAATCGGAATTGAAAAGTAATCTTAAGAAAATAAATGCTATAGGAACTTTAATTGAGAAATTATAAATGGGAAGAAATCGGATGCCCCGAAAAGTGAGTATATATATGCGTAACATATTGGCATAAATACACAAACTATATCGGCATAATCTTCATGATTTCAGATGAAAAAATGAATATTAATTGTTACACTATCTTTAAAAGGAAGCATGTAAACAAAAGAACTAAAATTCCATTAATGAATTATAAGATTTTAAACCTAGTGTTTATTGTCGAAATTTTATGGTTATTACGGAGTTTAAATCACATTTGTTTTTTAGATACAGTAGAGCAATTTAAATTACCAATGGTACGCAAAGAGAACGTAGTAGTTGTTCATCATGGAAAACCACTGATCATACATTGAATATGTCTTAAATAAATCTGTTTATCTTTTTTCCCCCATATAAATTCGACGACTTAATTTGAATAAATTAGCTGAACAGTTATTTACCATACTTCTATTCAAATAGGAAAACTTTATGTGTTCATACCTAAGGATGTAATAAAAATATCACAGATTCCTAAAAAAAAAATGAAAGAAAAATACAATAAAAGGTTAAATCAATAATCTCTTTGACATAAATTGGGACCATAGCTAAAAAATATTTTGATACGGTTGGCTTAGTGCACATAATATATTCCATCGCTTCCGGGTTTTTTTTCCTTTCATATCTATTTTTAGGAAAACTTGTTCTCATATCATACCAGATTTATATATTCATCGACCTATCTTATAGAGACCGAGGAAATAGTAAGGAGTGAAACGTCGGAGGTTGGCGAAATGAGACAGATGTCATCATTTTTTTCGATGAAACTCCGAAAAACTTATTCATTCAGCTAATCTGCACAATCATCGCAGGATTTTTCGTAAAATCTAATTTCATATTAACATGTGTTTTATTACGATAAGAACTAATGTAAAATGTTGGTTTGCATGTTTAGGTTGATGGTTTTGGACGTCGGTTAAATTTTCGTTAACAATGTCATCAAATGAATTTACAATGGACTTTTTGCAATGTAATTAAAAACGCCAACTTACGATAAATTCATAAAAAGGTAAGGTCATTACTATCAAAATAAGTACTAAAATTATTGTTGGTAAGAATAAACTATTATATATATAAGAAAACAACCAGAACTATTTATTGGAGTTAATCAGTTCATACAATAAAAAGATCTGATTGTTTTCTTGGAGGACGTTTGTCCATAAGGCTCATGTTAAAAACGGCAAAAAATAGAGGTGTCCCTATTTCGATAACGCTATAAATAACTCTATTTCCGTTTGATGGCCGCAACTTATAAAAAATACTAGCAGAAAGACAATTCATTTATCTCGCCGAATACGAAAAAGTAAAGTTATGCGATCAAAAATGAAGTTTTCCCATCCGTATTTAGCACAACACTTTACCCGTAAGACGCGTGCTAAAAACGGCCAAAAAAAGAGGGTGTCCCTATTTCTCCTGAGGGTACTGTATATAATTAGCATTTGACTTTTTTTTTTAATCTACGAATGACCGACGTTTTTTGGAGAGAAATAAAGGATTCAATGTATTTTCTTTTACTTTGTGGGCAATTTAAAAATTAATTATAATTGAATATTCTCTCCTTTAAAAATGCGTTGTTGTCCACTGTTACCAATCATACCATGATGGCTTTATTATTGGATTGGCTTACTCCAGCAATACGGGCAGATGCCACTAGATTTAGGAATAACGTTGGACCCATAACCATCTAAATAGATTACGAATATAGCATATAATAACAAATATATGAACGAAAACTAATATACACTTGAATGAATGTTAAATACCTTGAGGTTTTTTGAGAGAACAACATTTACCACCAGCTTGGGCACAGCTGCGATGGGAATTATTTGCTTCTATGAAATCTCCCCCGCAATCTGTATTACAACGATAAGCATATGATAATTAAAAAGTGCGTTTAAAAAGCTCGAAAAAGTACTGAATGTCTTTCTTACAGCCTCCTTAAGTGTAGCAATGGTAATCGGTATATACGGCGAAGATGGAAATTTTTAACAAAACGGGAATTTGATTAATATAGCAGTATATATGAGATAATCTAGGATTTTTACCTCCGATAACCTCGGTTGTAGCAAAGCAGAAAATGACGGCAAGAGTGGCGAAAATAAAGAGTTTGGTATTCATCTATGCGAGAGAAAAAATAAATAGAAACACAACAGTTTTCAGAATTAAAAAGTTGATATATGACATTGAAATTTCTTACCTTTAGAACAGATTTGCTTTGAAGACTAGACGATTACTGTAGACAAGTCGAAGAAGACTTCTAAAATTATGTGCTTTTAATGGAGAAATCGCTCTGATAGGAAAGAGCCGTACAGACCAGTTGGAATATATTTGGTTACAAGTGAACGTTCCCTAGGACGCTTTTCTTATTTTTGTTTTTTACACCTGGTCGTTATTGAACTGTTTTGTTTCAAACGAAATAGAAAAAAACAGCATTCACAGTAAATATTTTAAAAAACGACCTTTTGTTTTTCTCGAAAAAAAACAATGCATGTGTGGGTTTTCTTGTTTTTTTCTTTATAATCCCAGATTTCACAGAATTTTTTCACACTTGGTCATTACTGCATTTAAAAAAATCAAATGAATAGTCAAATATAGCAACGATGTGAACGTTCGAATTAATCTCTACATTATTCAGTAGAAACTAAGTGCACGAGCTTTTATTGGTTTTATTACTCTTATTTGACCCAACATTTACCATATCCATATCCTTAAGTGAGATTCTGACGTTAAAATATATAATTATTTATTTGCATCGATCTTCCTCTATCGATCTGGCGAGGGCTGTCACATTCCCGGCACCAAATCCACGAGCACCTTGTCGTTGCACAACTTCCATGAAGAAAGTCTCCTCTTCAAAAAGCGGAAGTGTAAAGATCTGCAGTAGAAATCTTCAAATAAAAATAAAATACAAACTGAGAAAATGGAAAGAAACTTGATCAACTTACCGATCCTGATAAGTTTCAATTTTCATGTCTGCCTCTGAATCAATAAGAATTCCGAGTTCCTGAAAATCTCTCACATTATAGCCAGCCATTTCAATTTCTTCCCTCTTCTTAACCTGCAATTTCTTAAAGCTTTAGTAAAACATCTACATTTAAATTTTAAAAAAAGGTAAGTTGAGAAACTAACGTTGCGGTAGTAAGCAGCCGGGGGAATGCGGAATTCAACTCCGTTGGTGATGAGCTTATCAACGCAGGTAGTGATACTAGTCGAATGTAGACCAATGTGTTGAAGACCTGGACCTCCATGGCCGGCAAGAAAAGCACTTATATGCGCGTTTGCTGTTAAATTTTTTACAAATTAAAGCAATTAAAAGAATCGATAAACTTAAATGAAGGACTAAGAAGAGATTTGAAATAAATGGGTGAAAAATAGAATGTCGATGGCAAGAAAATTGTAAAAAAAAAACAAATAGAAATACTAACATAAGCAACAACATAAGGAAACCTGAATTTGGGACAGTTACTTTGGGACTTTCACACAATCTTTCAATTTAGCGATGGATTGACCACTCAAGAATCTGGATTTACTGGAATCCAACCCCTCGAAATTTAGTTGAATGTAACAAATTACCTTTTTCAGGTAGCGATTCCGCGATAACAATTTTTAGAGAAGTGTCATCCATCTCATCCTGACTGGGGCTGGCGACACCAGTCTCAGCACATGGCCAGTAATCCATCACTCTTAGCCTCATCCCGATTCCTTCGCCAATGACCAGCCCTTCTTCTGGGTCCTCGCTTGGATTTGCTTGAAATTTCTTCATTCCAAGACAGTATTCGTACCATTGAACAATTCCGGCCGACTCTTTCGGATGACAAACGTACGTTACGTGATCAATGTGAGTATAGGGCTCTTCATTTTGGATCTCGTCGGGTGTTGGTACAAATGTTGGGAGAAAACTTCCCTTGTACATTGATTTATCTAACAAAGTGTGGACAATGTTTCCACAGCAGGAGCCTACGATCGAGTTTCTCACAATTCCGTTACAATCTTCAACTTCAGAGATTGGATGATTCAATTTAGCACCTGCTGCTAACATTCTGGCCGTGGTTGAGTCGACATTCTTCACTTCGACGGCAACGTTGAAAACTGAATCTACTTTGTGCTCTTTGGGACAAAAAAATTGAGTAAATGGGGGTTTTGTAGTATTGTTGTGGTCAATGTGATTGATTTTTTCGGTTAGAACGAAGACCGATTTCTGACTCCTAACTACCCACTGCCGGCTTTGGAGAGTACTTCTTGTTGCGCGTAGTGAAAAGCCCATTTTGTCAGTAAAGTGGGAAACTAGCTTCTGTCCGTCCCAGGGCCGGATTAAGACTTTTGGGGGCCCTAGGCTTTAGTGGCTTTTGGGGGCCCTTTGGCACCTTTGATATCAAAGATTCCAAAGTGAGTAATTTATATTTTCCTTCAAGATATAATAACCGAATTTTTCATGAAATCTTAGTTAGGAAAAAAAAAAGTTCACAAGAGTACTTGGAGAGAAAATTTTGTTATTTTTCCTCGAGAAGTGCTTGTTTTCGTGCAATTTAGTCGCTTTTTAGGGGTGCTTTCCTCTTACAGTGCTAAATTTGTTATCGGAGCACGTATAATCATTTATTGGTCTAGGGTCCTATGAATCATCGCACCAGGGAAAAATGAACCGAATATTTTAGTTCCCTTAGGATACTAGTACAAATGCATTCAAAATAATTAATAGTTTTAAATAGCCTTTTAAAAAGGATTAAACAAACTTTTATTAAACTATCGTTACCGCATCTTGAAGTTGATAATTCATTCTAATGAACAAATAAGTCATAATCGTACTGTGAACATTAACATTAACATTTGTGAAAATTAGAAAACAATAAATCTCCGTATTACACAAAGTAAAAACTCTGTTGTGATAGCAGCTTGTCCCTCAGAAAAACTATGTAAATTTGGTGGTAGAAAGCTTGAAACCCAGCTTCAGTGATGGTTCTATAGATTTTTAGTTATCGCGACCCGCTTGGTTATCATCATTAAAGTGACCAATACGTTCGAATACAGACAGACCTATTATCTACCGCAGGCCCAAATTTTTTTTAATTTAACGATAAATTTGAAGAAATTTGATAAACATATCGTTTAACCCTAAGAAAAATAAGAAAAATTGAGCCTCCGCGGGGCCCCCATCTTTCGGGGGCCCTAGGCACGTGCCTAGGTGTGCCTTGCCGATAATCCGGCCCTGGTCCGTCCTTGACGCACATCTCAACATGATGAAGAGCACTTGTCAGCATTTTATTAAAACTGTTTTTTTTTCTTTTTCTCGATATAATTATTGAAAATTTTCTGATATCTAAAGCAGACGAATCTTAAATTCAATTCAGCAATCTGTAAAACGCAAAGAGGAAAATCAATTAGAATGTCTGAACTCCCCGAAGAAAAAAAATAGAAAAGAAAATTAAAGGAAATGATGAAAGAGAAAATAGAAGTTTATATAATAAGCGATCGAATAGAAATTTACAAGTGTCGATCTGCAAAATTAAGCTAAATTGTTGATATTCATTAACAAAGAATGGCTAATTACCTATGTTAAGTTGTCGTTAAGTAGTTTTTAAAGGAAAGAAAATAAAGCTTACAAGACGAGAAAAGTCAGAAGATGAGCTGCTTTGGGAGTAAACTGATTAGACTGACCAACCGATCTTTCTTATTTATACATTCAGCAGATAGCAGGTGAATATTGTTTTTGTTTATAGAATATTTATTCTCTCGAGCGGGGATTTCTTGAGTTACATTTCTCTGTGTTGCGAAATAATCTAAATTGTTACCAGATTGTTGTGTAAACAAATGTCTTACGCGAAACTGGAATACAAATTAGCTACGTCATGATAACTGGAGATGGCCTTGTTTACAAATAGAATAGTTCCTTTTAAGGAAATTCCCCATTCCTTTTTAGGGAGCATGACTATAGTCGGAAGGCTTTTTGGACGTCAGAAGCAAGACTATCTTGTAACGCAGGATGTCTACTGACGTAATTGTACTATGTCGCAGTATTTTTTCAAATTATTATTTGTTATTGTTTTGTTTTTTTGTTGTGAAAATTGCCACACATGACAAGTTTAAGACGTCACATTCACGTTGCGCCACGAATAATTATAAAATGTAAACATAAATCGAACGTTAGAGGTATTAAAACGTCATCATAAAGCCATAAAAGTAATGCATCAGGAGATTTTAAATAAGAAACTATTTAAAGAACTCGGTCTTAATCATAAAGTGAATGCGTCATTACTCATTAGTGCAAGTTAAAGTAGCAGCAACATATATGCTAACATTCAAAATTTTTTTTTAACGACACACGTCCTAAGCGTCTTAATAGGTCAGACGCTAAGGATTATTAATCCTTGATTCCTCGTGAATTCTCTATCCCACATACAATAGTCCTGGATTATAATTGCTGATATATACCTGTTCTTACAAGAAGTAGAGAATCATAGAAACTAATGTACAATAATATTACTTTCAAATATACATAATTATAAGAATCAATAAACTTATTAAAACCACCATAGTATTATAATTTTTTATAGTTGTAAATAGTTTTCATCATCACTCACCACTAAAATCAGTTATAAAAAAAATTAGTTTCATTCACAATTCAAATAAAATCATTGAATTACATTATCAAGCGTCGTCGCTTTAAAAAAAAATAATACTTTACGTTACCAGACTTTAACCATTATTACTACAAGCTATTAGTGACCCGGGCCTTAGATTATTGTATTTATATGAACACGACTTTAAATGATGGAAAATGTTAATACGCTGCATGCAAACTTAGAAAGTAACATGTGGATATACACATTTGCAATTGTTTGGTAGGCCTACAGTGCATCCAGGTACATCAGTGTAATATTATGTCATAAATAGCATAGTATTAAATTATAGTCATGTGTTACCATAGCATTCATGTGCGTATTATATTCCCAAGTGAACTGTATAAATATCCTGTATCCATCTGTAAATCTGTTACTTTTACATTAGAGTTAGAATTTATTCCGTTTCCAAAGTGACTTAATTTATGCAAATACGAAAATAATTTACCGAGCAGTTTGTAATTGCATATATCTTTAGAATATACATTATTGTGAAATTTAATCGACCAAACTTTTTCTTGCAGTTTTATTTAATAATATTTGGTTATAAGTAACGACACGTTTTTCCTTTGAATTATTGTAGCTTCTTTGGTATTTATTAGGACTTTACCAGCGCTTTTTTTCAAATAATTATTTTCATATTCATTTTTTTATCAGTTTAATTGAGAGAAATGAAACTGCGTAGAAGAAAATGTATTACCAACACCGTTTTACGGACCACTTTGGTTGGGTCAATCAACCATCTGTTCTAGGGTTGAGTAGTAGTAAAAAATACTGTCATTCGTGCTTTATTTTTCTAAAGTATTATTATTTTTTCATGTTAATTACGATTTTATATAGGTTAAATAGAAAGAACTAGTGAATAAAATTCAGAATATTTCTGTTTTTCAATTATTATTTTTTCTTTAACTTTAATGATTAAACCAACAAAGACATGTGATGAACTTGTTCGACGCATGATTCTATGGTCCGAGTTCTGGTCTATTGATTTGGTCCATCTCGTATTTCACGAGGTATTTCATTAAATTTATATGGCCTTTGTTGCGAATCATTGGGAAGGCGAGTCTTGTTTATCGCTAGCTATAAAAATGATGTTTGATGACTCTGTTGTACATATATAATGCGTTATTTGAATTAAACTGCTGTTAAAGGAAAATCATGTTCCCAACAACGTAAGAGACCTGGCATCGTCGTAGATATCTAGTGGCGTTATGAAGAGTATACTCGTTCTTTAAACATGGAATAAGTGTTCTACTTTTGAATTAAGAGCCAGCGTGATGATGTAAACACATGGAAAACTAGGATTTTCATTTATTTCAATCCAAGTTTATTACAGTTAACTCCAACGGCTACTTCAAGTGCTTTTCCATAATACTTTTGGAGTGCGCGTGATCTATTATTAAAAATGCTCTAATTATTAAAAATGTATATATATTTTTTTTAAACATGGTTTTTGTTTCTATGATGACCACGACGTGATTTGAACAAGCAAACTTCTGATCTGGAGTCAGACGCGCTACCATTGCGCCACGCAGTCATATTTCATGGGGGAGTAATCCAAGTATATCTATTTAATTTTTAAATTTTTGCCTGGACTTAGAAAATAAAATAATTCAAAAATAAATAATAAATCTGCTCCTCCTTTCAACGAATTTTATTAGAGAAAAATTGTATTTATAAAATCGAGACTAAGACAAAATTTATTGCAATTTAAATCACCACAAATCAGGATCGTCTTGAATTCGCACAAGTTTCCTGAATTGAGGACGGACAGATTCCGGTAAAGCTTCCAGCTCTTCGTGACTGCGGAAAACACCTCTCGGTAGGAAGCCAACTAGGAGCGGAGCGTGCTGCTCCAAGATACGCCGGCGCTCATCGGCGATAGCCCGGTCTTCCGCCGCCTGCCGCTCTTCCTCCAACCGCATTTCTAGAGCCCTCTCTTCCGCTTCCGCCTTTTGGAGCTTCCTCCTCTCTTCTAGTAAGACGGCCTGCTCTTCCACCATCTTCTTCCGATCCTTGCGCTTCTCTTCCGCTTCTTCGCGCTCTTTCTGAGCTGCCAATTCCGCCTGCTCCAACATCTAAGAAAAAAATTAAGTAAAATAGATTGAAAAATACAAATTAATTTTGATAAATAATTTTAAAAATTATTTAAAATGATAAGATTTTATTAAATTAAATTTTTATAAGTTAAAGAACATTAAAAAAAATTAAATTTGAAATATATCAAATTAAATTTAATTTAATTAAATAAAAAATTACTGAAAAAATTCATTAAATTTAAATTAGATTTGAAAAAAAATTGAAAAAAATACAGAAAAATTCTAAATAAATTAAATAAATTGCTAAATAATAAAACAATTTTTTTTAATTACTGAAAATGTTCTAAATAAATTAAGTAAATTAGTACAAAATTAAATTAATTTTAAAAAAAATACTGAAAATAATCGAAATAAATTCAATAAAATTCAATTTAATTTAGAAAAATCAGGAAAAAATTAATTTAAATTACCCAGAGTCGTTCGTATTGGGCTTCCTCCTGCTCCATCAATTTCTTCTTACGTAACTCTTCCATCTGTTGTTCCATATCCCTCTTCCAGCCGGATTTAAGTTCCCTCAGATTCTTTTGTTCCTCTTCCGCCTTCCGCTCTTCAGCCATCTCTTTTTCCTCACAGCCAAACTCGACCCAGATCTCCTCTCTCTCTTTCCGCCTCTTTTCCTCCATTTCTAGAGCCTTTTGCAGCTTCCGCCGGATGTTTGACAGCACTTCCGCTTTAGCCCGACGCTCATCCTGCTGCATCTGACTCAGTCGGCGACGCTGGGCGACGCATTCTTCGATCAGCCGGTCTTCTTCCGCTTCGATGAGCCGCTGGATGGCGCGCCACTGCTCTTGCAATCGGATGCACTGACGTAACTCTTCCGCCAGGCGGCGCTTCTTACGCTCGCGATCCTCTCGCTCCCTAAAATTAATTTTAAATAATTCATAAATTAACAATTAAATTTGGTTTAAATATTTTTAACAATTAAATTTAAATGAATTAAAATGTTTAATTAAATTTAGAAAAAGTAAAAAAAAAATTGAAAACTATTTTTAAAATTAATTTTTAATTGATTATATAATTTTAAAAAGTAATATAAAATAATTCAATTAGGTTTCAACGTTGAAATATAATCGTTTAAATCAAAAAAATATTTTTAATAAATCAAATAAATTGAAAAAAAAATATTTTAATTATTTATAATTTAATCAGTTAAAATGTCGAAATAAATTCGGAAAATATTTAATTATTAATTGGCAAAATTGAAAAATATTTTTTAAATTAATTTTTAATCATAACTAAGCTCGATTTAATTTATATAAAATTTAAATTTAGTTTATACCGTCTCTCTCTGCGGATTTCAGCTCGTAAGATGCGTTGCAGATGGATTTCATCCAATGCTCTCTCTTCAGCCTGCTGACTGAGCATCATGGACCTGTACTGCGCAGCCTGCTCCACCAGTTCCCGGCAGTACCTCTGCTTCTTCCACTTTTCATAGAGCATCTTCCTCTCTTCAACTTCTTTTTCCAGTTTAAGTTGCTGTTCAGCCTCTTCCCTCTCTAAAACTGTCATTTTCTGTAAATTAAAATTAATATTTTACCAAGATTTTTTGATTTTAGAAAGAAAAAATTACCCTCTCGTGGCTCCGGAGGACTTCCTGGTGGTCAATCTGCTGTTTCCTCTCTTTCAAAATGTAGGCCATCTTTAATTTGGATTCTAAATCTCTTATTTCCAGGCTGCTTTCAATCACTTTCCTCCTATAATTATAATCAAATTTTTAATTGAATTCTAGAATGAGGGATTTAAAATATTCCACCTGAAGTTTTCATCCAAGAGGTCTTCTGCAGTCACGGTGGAGAGTCTCTTGGCCAACTTTTTGGTCTCAGAATCATAATGAGCCATTTTAAACTTTTATTTCTTCAATTCAAATGTAAATTTTAAGGCTAAATGAAGGTTTTATTCTAGTTGGAAAGAATACTATTTACATTTTAAAATATCTGGAAGTGGGTTGCCATGGAGATTTTATTTTTAAATGAGAAAAAAAAATAAAAGTTGTTGTAGAAATCTTTTATAAATATTCTTTTAAAGTTTACTTTCGCTTTCGTACTGTCAGACTGACAGTACTTTTCAAACCTAAACAAAGTTTGACGTTACTATGACAACGTTCAGCAAAAGTCAAAATAAAATCCTTTACACTTTCAGAATTTCAATATTTAAAAATTAATTAATATATTTTTACATTTCGATAATGAAATAATTAATTAAGTAATTTAATTTAATTTAATAATTAAAAAGTGGTCCAGATACTGATTTGACCACGTCGCCATGGCGATGGCAACGATCAAGCAGCATTTACCCAATCAAATCAGATTCTCTTCTTTATAGAAAAATAATTTTTAAATGGCAAACTAATTCAATTTAAAACCACTAAAAATCTTTAATTCAATTTAAATATTAATCAAAATTTAATCAACTCGATTTAAAAATAGACTATTTAAAGATGCTGATTTGACTGTTAGGGTGCCTAGTCACTGCTTCGTGGCATTGCCTCCGGCCTGCCCTCTCTCTTCCCAGATTCGAAAAAATAACAGCAGCCAGCACTTTTATCTGTCAAACAAGGAGAAAGGTGTTTTCTCTCTCTCCAACCCAGAAAAAAAGTAGGAGAACCGGAGCAGCAGCAGCACTACATTTTCACCGGCTCACAAAAACTCATTTCCTTGCCATCTTTTGCCCTTAATAGTTGTGAATAAATAAAATTCTCCAAAATGGTGGTTAAACCGGGCAGGAAATCATCGAGCAAAAATCCGCCGATTTTGAGCCACGAATTTGTGATTCAAAATCACGCGGATATTGTGAGCTGCGTCGCTATGCTCTTTGTCGTCGGATTGATGTTCCAGGTGAGATGATTATATAATTTTTGTGCACTTCCATATGGTGACGGGAAGACTGACTTCTTTCGCTGCACGCAGACCACTCAGCCCCTGGCCTCGATCTTCATCGCCATGCACCACAACGCCACCCCCGTCGAGGAGCTCACCTACGGGCAGGAGATGACCTACACGTCGGGTCTGAAGGACCTCTGTGCCGTCTTCTTCTACACCCTCATCGGGGTCGTGGTGCACGCAGTCATCCAGGAGTACATTCTCGATGTAATTTAATTAAATTTAAAAAAAAATATTTTTATTAAAATGAATTTAAATTTAACAGAAAGTGAAGACAAAACTGCATTTGAGCAAAGTGAAGCAGAGCAAGTTTAATGAATCTGGTCAGCTGATCATTTTCTATCTGATCGCCGTCCTCTGGGGCGGAGACGTCATCTTCAAAGAAGGACTGCTCTTGAACGTGTCTGCACTCTGGCGGGATTATCCCAATGTCACGATGACGTTCATGTTTAAATTCTTTTTCATCGTTCAGCTCGCTTATTGGGTAACTTAATTCAATTAAATTTAACTTAATTATCCAAAAATTTTCTAAATTATTAAAATAAAATTTAAAAATAAAATTTAAATTTTTATAAAATTGGAAAATATTTAATTCAATTAACTTAATTTAATTAAAATTATCTTAATTATTAAAATGTAAAAAAAATATTTATTAAATACTAAATTAATTTTAGAAAAAAAATGTGAAAAAACTTAATTCAATTAAAATTAATTTTAAGAAAATTGAAAAAAAAATTAATTTAATTTAATTTAAATTTTTAGTTGCACTCGTACCCAGAGCTCTACTTCCAGAAAGTGAAGCGGGAAGATATGCCGGCCCGAGTGACGTACGCCACCCTCTATTTGGGTTGTGTTGCTGCCGCCTACGTGCTCGGCTTTACCCGGCTCGCTCTCTGCCT
Source organism: Chydorus sphaericus (assembly GCA_030141595.1). Taxonomy (NCBI): domain Eukaryota; kingdom Metazoa; phylum Arthropoda; class Branchiopoda; order Diplostraca; family Chydoridae; genus Chydorus; species Chydorus sphaericus. Next base: position 2,237,360 of record CM057927.1, read on the forward strand.
GCTGGTCCTGCACTATTCGGCGGAAGTGGTGTTCCACGCTGCCCGCCTACTCCACTTTGCTGACAAGACAGCTGTTGCTGCCCAGGTTTTCCACCTGTGGAACGCCATTTTCGTGCTCGTCCGCTTGGCTTCCATCATCCTCTCTGTGCTCACCTTCTGGTTCGGCTTGGCCGACAATGAGGCCGCTAGGTAAATATATTTAAACAGTTGATTCAAGTAGCTTAAATAAATATTTAACTCATTAACGCACAACTGTTAATTTTCAGCTCTTTAACCAGTTAAACAGTTTTAACCGATTCTTAACGCACACCTTTTTTAATTGTTTATCTGATTAACGCACAACTACTAATTTTTAACCGTCTGAAATAACATTTAACTGATTAAAAATGTTAAACAGTTAATTTTAATCGGTTAAAAATATCTTAACGCATCACTTAATAATTTTTTTAATTTAAATTTTAAACAGTTAAATTTAACCGATTGAAAAAATGTTTTAACGCACATCTAAAATAATTTACTTTGAAAAAAGTTAATTTTAAATACTTATTTTTTAATTTAAACCGTTAAACAGTTAAAATTAACCGATTTAAGAAATGTTTTAACGCACATCATAATTAATTTTTTTTAATTTTTAGTTTCGTGATCCGTGTGACGTCACTTGCTACTGTGGTGTGCCTTCAGGGCTACATGCTTCAGCGCTTCCTCACCTTCCACCTGGGCCGCCGCCGAGAGGCCGCTTCAGCCCGGGCTGCCGCCGAGGCCGAGGCCAAGAAGGCGAAACAGGATGCTAAGAAGAGGGCCGCCAAGGCGAAGAAGGAGGAGGAAGCCGCCAATTTGAGCGAACTGCCAGAGGTGGACCAGAACACCAAGACCCTGAGGCAGAGAACCACCAAAGCGAAATAAATTTAAAAAAGAAAAAAGAGAATTTATTGACCGAAATGTACTTTTTTTTATTTCGGTGATTATATAATACTTTGGGTTTTTTGCATTATTATCGCTGATGTGTGTCATTCCAAAAAAGAAGCACAACATATTTACAAGTGAATGAAACATGTTGAAAGAGAAGAAAAAAAAAAAGTTACAAAAAATCTAAATGGAAAATACATCAAGAGACTGTTTCCATCCTCATATTTTTTTATTTTTTTTTTACCGGGCCTGGCCGATGACTGGCTATTTTGATCATGTAGCCGGGCGTACTCGATTGGCTATCATCGGTAAAAATTTTAATTAAAAGAAAAAATTCACCGGTCGAGACCGATGACTTGCCGGCATTTGGATCATCATAACGGGCGTGCTGATTAAGCCCAGGCCGGCACGTTGAAAAATAAAAACTATGTTAAATTTTTTTTTTTTTTTATTGATTTTCTATTTTGCATCTTCATTTAATTAAATCACTTTAATTAATTTATTAAAAAATATTTTTAGAAATAGATTAAAGTGATGACACGTAGCTGTCTGATATAAAATACTAAGTCAGTTTTTTTGTTTGTTTTTTTTTCAAATTTAAGTTATAAAATGGATGTAGATTGGAGACGAGAGCTGTAATAAAAAAAATTAAAAGGTAAATAAGAGTTTGAAATTGATACTGCTTCACACATAGCGTCATAACTCACAGCACATGCTGTAATTCCACCTTTTTTCCACTTTGAGGAAATGAAATGTGGAAAAGGTGGAATTTTTTTGTCCAGAATTAATAAAAAGATAATTTATTAATTCGTATGTCGCATAATTAGTCCACTATAATCATGTGAAAATGTGTAAAAACTTGCTTTTTATAATGTTCATTTTTCACATCTTCTTAAAATTATCTCTAAAAATTTTAAATAATTTAAAACTGTCGAAAAAAGTGGTCAGTTTAGATTAACTTTTTCCCCACTTTAATAAATGAAAATTATTAGTTTAAAATATAATCTGTTTGAATAAAAGAATACTGAATCTTTAAAATTAATAAATTTTCATTTATAATGGCCAATAAAGCGTGAATAATCTAATAACAGAAATTGAAAACTGATATTCAATGACGTATCAAATTTCCACCATTGTTTTTCTTTTCTTTTTCTATTTTCATAATTTGATTATAAATTCCTTTCCAAAAAACAGCTGTAGACGTAGTAGACTAGCTCGTAGATAGTCTTAAAAAATAAAAAAAAAGATTTCATAAAATTATCTAAAATTAATTACCAAAATTTCAATTTTTAAAAATGTACTTCCACACTTCCACCGATTAGTGCCCAGGCTCCATCAGGTCATCTGCATGCAATAACAAGGTAATCACACCTCAGTTTCATTTCATCAGCTTTTAAAATGAATTATTCAAATTTATAGCAGCATGGAAGGAGCTAGAGATGGGGATGAGGATGAGGTGCTCTACTTGCCTCACCGGAGAGTCATTCTCGACACTCCAGAAGAGGAGATTGTGCCCTTCAGTCAAGGTCGACCTAGGAACGCCCTTGAGGACCACTTCTACACCAAAGATTTCCCACTAGACAACATCTTAAAAGTCTCATTAAATCAATAATTATCTTTTAATTTGAATTTTAAATCAATTTTTGGTGATGATTTTCAGGTGCTCTTCCTGAAGTCTGAAGATCTGCACGCAGTGCTCGAGACGGTGACTTCGAGCGAGAGGCAGGTGGCGGTCCACTGCAACCACGAGTGCCTTGTCAACACCGGGAGGAACATTCTGCTGCTCAAAATCATCACATCTCCAGATTTTGATGTAGAAGATGCAGAGAGCTTCAATTATCTGTGGGATGTGTGGTATAATACTGGGTGGACAGAGCCCACGAAGAAGAGGTTCATCAGGGATGTGGGAGAGCTCCTCGTGGACCTGCCCGCCAACTGCACGATCCCCTCTGAAACCTGCCACGATGCACTTGAGGCACTCTGGCAGGACTGGCTCACCAATTTGGATGGAAAGCTGTCAGAACCAGAATTTGTGACCAAACTTTTAGAAGAGAGGTGAAATTTACAGTTAATTTGAATTAAAATTAACTTTAATTTGATTGAAATGAAGAAATTTAGGTTAATTCAATTAACTTTATCTAAATTCTGTTTTAAATTAAGTTAAGTGCAATTTTGTCATACAAATTTTAGCTTAAAATTCAATTAAAATTAACTTCAATTCGATTTATATCAAGTTGATTCTAAATATTGAATTAAATTAATTTTTTTTAAATAACATTTAATTCGATATAATCAATTTAACTTTAATTCAATTAAAATTAACTTTAATTGATTTAACTTGAAATTAAAACTAAAGAAAATTCAATAAAAAAAAAATATTTGATACTTGAAATTAATAATTTAGAAAATTTAAATTAACTTGAGTTCTTTTTTAAATTTAGATTTAATTCAATTAAAGTTAACTTAAGTTTATAAAAATTATAAAAATAATTTTTATTAAAATTAAACAGGTCCAATAAGAACACGGCTGGGTGGCATTCTAGAGTTTTCCCACTTCCGGCTAAAGTGGTGGATCTCGAAGGAGTTCCGACCGGAAACGACCTTCAATCCCAATTAAAAAGAACCATCTCACTCTACTTGGACATCAAAGAGACTTTATTAGAAGATGCTCACCTCTACTTCTTCGCCACTGGCAATTTCGTCCCTATGACGTCATCACCGGAAATGCTCCGAGTCTGCCTCAATCCAACCTACTTCCGGTTCAAAAATCTCAAATGGGCCGTCCGATACTCTTCATCCCCACTAGATGGATTCCTTCCGGTTCAAAACCAATCCAGCTGCGTTGAAAATCTCCAAAATCTCTTACGCAACTTCCGCCGGAAGTTGTCCGACCAAAAAATCACTTTCACCTTCCACTCTGAAAATGTCTTCAAACTCTGCTTCAAAACCCTCCCAGAAGCAGAATTCGACGTCATCGACGCCTCTAATCTCTCTGATCAATTCGGATTAGTTAATCTCCTGAATGCATCCGGAAGAATCCTGAAAATCCGGCCTGGAGCTCTTTTATTAACCGAATTTCAATCAGTAATTTTTTAATTTTTTAAATCTTCAAATTTTTAATTTTAAATGATTTAAATTTAAATCAATTAACTTTAATTCAATAAAAATTAATTTTATTTGGATTTTAATCAATTTAATTCTAAATATTTTTTAAAATCACGATTTAAAATGAAATTAATTAACTTTAATTCAATCAAAATTAATTTTAATTGATTTAACTTTTATTATTTTATTTTTTTCCAAACAGGGCCAACAGGAACATTTAGAAGAAATCCTCTGCTGCCCACCCTCAATGCTACCCACTTTATACGGATTTAGATTAATCGATCCTAATCTCAAACTTAATCCATCAGCTGATCCTTGCTTGAAATTCCGCCGGACGCCTTCATTCAGCTCGAATATCTGTTTGGATAATTCAAAAAATTTAGAATCCTGGCTGGATGGACTCCGACTCAAGTGCTACCTGCCGGAAGAATTTGAACTAAAGTTGATTCAATCAGAAAGATCCTGGATGGAATTTTACACTCCGCTGACATTCAGCCGGATGCTGGGAGCTCTCGTGAAGAGGGCCGGAAGGAGTGGAGATTTCCAGTGGCTTAAAAATCTGATCCTTCCGGAATGGGATTTTCCCGCCCAATATAAATTGGTTTACGGCATGATGGATGACTGGATGTCCGGAAGGATCTCGGAATTTGTTTTAATCCAATCTGAAGATTCGAAATTCGAGCCGGAAGCGCTGGATTACGCCAAATCCGCTCCTAGTCGACCGATCCTGCGATTAGTATTAATCCCTACGGCGGATTACGCCATCTACATCCGGATGAAGAAGAAGAAAAAGGGTGAATTGATCCCGATGGATTACAGCAAGGATCGAGCTCATTGGATCGACAATTTTGGGCTGGATGGAAGCGGAAGAGTCAAATTTCTACTTCCGGCGGATCATGGGATGGAAGCGACTCACAGCGCCGTTGTGATCCACATCCAGACGGGCATCCCGCTGGTTCTCATCGGACCGATGATTTTGTTGAAACGCCGCAAGTGGGAAGGAAGGCACGATTTTGACGTGTCGGAAGGATCGCCACCGCCCCTGATGGATCAGAGACAGATTAGGCTCCAGAGTGTCATTGAGACGGACAAAGAGTATCGACTAGTCATCGCAATTCCGCCGGAATTGTCACCCATCAGACACAGTAATTATTTTTTAGAATTTTTTTTTCACCGGTTTTGGCCGAAAACTTGGCGGCATTTGGATCGTTTTATTGGGTGTGCTCTATCGGTCATGATCGGTAAAAATTCAAATTTTATTTTCACCGATCTTGGCCGAAAACTTGCCGGGATTTGGATCGTTTTACTGGGCGTGCTTAATAGGCCAAGATCGGTAACCGGTCTTGACCGATGACTTGCCGGCATTTGGAGCGTTTTGCTGGGCGTACTGATTCGGCCTCGACCGGTGAAAATTAATTTTTTTAATTTTTAAATTTTTTTCAGGATTTGCGATGAAGTCATCGACGGTTCCGTCCCACAGCATCACCATAAAGGCGGCTCGATCCGGCGGAAGCCAGACAATCAGCTTGTCCTTCCCTCACCCGTTCACCATGCAGGCGAATGATCCTGACAATCCCATCCAGAAAGAATCCGCCTCGTGGATCCAGACGATTGTGCTGCTCAAAGTCCCTCACGGTGACCCTTGGCCGGAGGATTTCCATCCCACCGCCCGTCCCCGATGGATGGCGGACAAGTTGACCCCGTGGATCGTCAAGAAGGATCGATCCGGCAGTAACTATCGCATCCATTTGGAGATGCAGTTCCAGAGGATGGAAGAGCGCTTCTTCTGTCTGTCTCATTCCACTTCCGCACTGGATCACATCCGCAGGATCGTTTCCACCATCTTCGCTCACGTTTTACTCTACGGCCGGATGCACTTTCTCGTCCACTGCCTCAATTCCCCCCAATACCGCGAAATGCCCAAAGGTAATTAAGTTAATTCATTTTACTTAATTTTAATTGAATTAAACTTATTTTTTTATTTTGACTAACTTAATTCTAAATAGGTTAAATCAACCCAAGTAAAACCCTTTAACTTAATTTTATTTAAATTAAAGTTAATTCATTTAACTTAAACTCAATTGAGTTAAAGTTAATGTTAAAATTTTTCAGTGTTAAACTGCCCCACCAAAAATTAAAATGTGTTTAACTTAATTTTAATTGAATTAAAGTTAATTAATTTTTTTTATTATTGCAGGAAGTAGGAACCGGAAGCCGGATTGGTACTTGATCGTCGAACCGGCCGTTTGGGTCTCACCTCTGGGCGGGCCGATGCTTTTAGCCGCCGCCTACGACTCTCATCACCAATGCAGTGAAGCTCTTCCGGATGCCACCGGATGCCTCTCTGAACTCCGCCGGATTTTCCCGATCCGGGCTGAATTGGAATCTTCTGTTCTGCACATTTTTACGGTGGAAGAGGCGAGCCTTTTCCGATCCATCCTGCGCCGCAATGCTTCAGTGCTGACACCTAGCGGATGGATGGCGGATTTGAAGAGTGGAGGCCCCTGGATGTCCACTTTTCTCTCTCCTTGCTACGCTCAGAAGCCCCGAAGTGTCAAAGAGATCCTGCAGGATTTCCCGCCCGAAGAGGCTTGATAAATTATTTTCTTGTCAGTTTTCAAACTAAGAAATTTTCCCCCTAATAATATATAATTGGAAGTGAATCGGTGTGGAATCTGTGATTTTTCCCTCCCATTAATTTTTGTCTCTTCTTTTGAATTTTTTCTTGAAATGGTTGTGTTTTTTCTCTCTTGTGTAATTCAGTGACAGTTTAATTTGCAGTGAATAAAATACAAAAAAGTGCTGTGGATTCGCGGTTAAATCCCGAATATCCGGAAATTTAAGAAAAGAAATTATGATTAAATAATTAAAAAATTGAATAAGAAAACAATTTTAAAATTGCAGAAAGTGCTTTATCCTTTTAAATCCTAATTTATGAAAAAAAACCGCAATTTAGTAAAAGAAAATTAGATAAACGAATAGTCAGCATGAATGGCAGTCTTTTTACTACTGCTCAGACCTAAATAGCGGAACAGTGGAAGATTGTGGAAATTTATTTTTTTGAATAGGATATATATATATGATAATTCCACAAAACAAACAGGTCGTGTGGCCCAATGGATAAGGCGTCGGACTCCGGATCCGAAGATTGCAGGTTCGAGTCCTGCCACGATCGCTTGGTGTTGGTCGTAGAAGTTTTTTTTAAACATCCAATATCATAAGGATCGTACTACTTACGCCTCTTTTAAAAAGCAGCTGAGTAACTATTGTAACTTTATTTTAGTATACGTAATAATAATGATTTTAATATCATTGAGACGGACTTGTCTGTCCTATTCAGTTCTTAAATAATATAGCAGGGCATACTTGTTTAAATGCTATAAGTGATCATAAAACATTCAATCGCATGAATTATTAATATGTTATTTTAGTAGAATAAATAAGGTTAATGTCTAAAGATTATATAGTTGGACATATATTTTCATTGTGATACTATTAAAACAGAAAACCTTTTTTTTTTAAATTGAGACATTGAATCACGACAATGTTTATCCAAAGAACATGTCTGTTGATATGCACATCCTAATTACAAGTAACTTTGACGACACTGTTTCTGTCTACAAAATAAAGAATACATATACAGTGAGAGCTGCTGCCAAAACTGCTTATATAATTATATTATCTAGGCATTCTTGATACGAAGAACATTTCTTGGTAGTGAAACAGCATTTAAACCACTCCATTCCAACAAAATAGTCAAATTTATTTTTATAAACAAATAAACATGTATGCTGCTAAGCCATAAGGAATCAATTAATCAAAACGCCAAATCATTTGTAAAAATCTTAATTACGAAATATATATATATATATATTTAAAAAGGAAAAGAAAACCAATGGGCAGCATTAACGGCAGTCATTTTACTACTGCTCAACACTAAATGGCGGAAAGGTGGAAGTAGAAATAGGATACTCAAGACAAATTGAAATTACACCTGAGCCCCAACAAACATATATTTATATTCAACAATCATACATCTCATACAGGTCGTGTGGCCCAATGGGCAAAGCGTCGGACTTCGGATCCGAAGAATGCAGGTTCGTGTCCTGCCACGATCATCATGTCAACTTCTGTTAGTTTTAATTTTTCTTATTACATTGTTTTTTATTCTTTATTTTAAATCAATTTATTATGACTAATACTAAAAGTTAAATTAATTTAGTTTGTATGGTCCAATGGACAAGGCGTCGGACTTTGTTCCCGAAGATTGTAAGTTCGAATCCTGCAACGATCACTAGAATTAAATTTAAAATTGTTTTTCATTTTTTAAAAATATATATTTTTTTAAAACTACAGTTGAAAGTTGGTCTAGCTAAAGGTGAGTAATTAAACTAAACTAGTAAACTTAAGATTTTCGGAAACTAAGGAAAATATATTAACTCGGTAAAGCTAAAGGTTATAACATTTTAATGAATATGTGCATGTACATAACGACAACAAATCTAATTAATTAATATAAGCTATTGGCTGTTGAAATAATACACATAGAGTTCTATGAATATTGTATAATGGAATCGGAATAATTTTTTTTTTTATAAAATGGTTTTTTTTCTTCTTCATCAGAAATAGCTTATTATTTTACTAATATTTTCCCTTTTTCCACCCATATTATATTATCTTATCTATTGATTCATATATATTGGCGTCAATATAATTTCTTTAGCAATAGCAATAAGAGCAAGCCATATTATATATTATAGCAATAGCCATAAGTGTTTACCCTGTGATATTCTTGTATATTATATTCGAACTTAGAAACCATGATAACAGTTGTCCATGAGCAATCATACAGGAAATAAATATTTTACAATTACATTTTTCCCGAAAAAAATACATCGATACTAATGGTCAAGCAAACCCTGACAAAAATAAAAATATGCCACCATGAATGATTCCTCTACAACATTTGATTAGTCCGTTTGACATTCTACTAACTGGATGTGTCGTAGCATTAGCCATATATTCATATTTGAAAAGATGTGTTTCAAACTATGAGTTTGAATCGAGTTGACAAGTGATCAGATTATTATTTGCGCATCAGTCAATGTCAATACTCAATTATTATTCTCATAACCTAACATTTAAAAAACACACAACTCGTAAGCCTTTGTCTAATTATGTTAAACGATTTTTACGCCAATCAATCATAATGCAAAATCATAAATAAAAAGGACGCTGATTTAGAAAGGAAAAAATAAATTAATGATAGTCAGCATGAGTGGCAATCTTTTTACTACTGCTCAGCCCTAAATAGCGGAATAGTGGAAGCTTATGGAAATAGGATACTCAAGACAAAAAGAAACCATACCCGAGTTATGACAAACATATGAATTATGTCTTATAATTCAACCATTAGTAACAGATCGTGTGGCCCAATGGATAAGGCGTCGGACTTCGGATCCGAAGATTGCAGGTTCGAGTCCTGCCATGATCGTCGATTTCTGATACACAATTTGTTTTGTTTTTCAACTAATGAAAAAACATCAAATACACTCAATATAGCCTACATAATTCTTTTCTAATTAAACATGTAAAAAAAGTAAAGCTTTGTTTTAAATAGGCTTTCGGGTAATTACAATATTTTATAACAATTGATTGAAATAAATATATTGGTAAAGTTGTGCGAATTCAGGACGATCCCGATTTGTAGTTATTTCAATCATGTCCTAGTCACGATTTTATAAATGCACTTCTTCACCAATTATATGTACCAAGAAACGAGGAATTGATTTATTTGTAAACTGTAAATGTCTTACATATATGCAAAATCCTATTTTTTTCGTGTTCTCTTTTTTCTACCTCGAAACATCTGACTTTATGCCATGTTCAACGCATTTCGTCCACAATAAAGTAATAAGCTGGATTTTAAAAAGATTTAAAAGAAATTTTAGGAAAATAAATTATGATTTTTTCAATGAGAAAGTTTTTAAATGAGAAAATTAATTTTTGAAAAACTTGACTGTTCGATCGGGCTTACGGCTAGAAAGTTTGTCGGTTTAGCAAGCGATAAATCTAGCGGTTCATTTTGGCCTGCTGAAGTGCTGATGCGACCGGAAAATAAGTCAATAAAAGAAGCCGGCAAATAAATCGGTTCAAAGTGTAATAAAATAATAATTTTAAATGATTATTTTCAAATATTGCAATTTGGAAAGGTAAAAAATCATAATCAGCATTATTGGCAGTATTTTTACTACTGCTGAATCCCTCAGGGAGGAACAGTGGAGGCTAATGGAAATGTGCGCACAATATTATCGAATAATTATTGAAATTTCTTACGGTTGGTATCCAAGTGGATAAGGCGTAGGAATTCAAATTCCGAAGACTGTGTACATTCTGTAGAGTTCTGGCACGATCGTTGTTTACTTAAATTTGATATTTTTATCCTTCTCAATATTTTTTACCTTTATTTATAATACCTAGCAGTGTCGATAAAGTATTTTTTTCATATGTATCATTAAAACTCTAAAAAGTTAGAACTAAGAAAAGTAATTTTAAAGAAACATAATTGAAATAAACTTAACGTAACTTCTTATACATGAAACTATGGGTATTTTACATATACATAGTGTTTGGTTAACTGAGATTTTTGTAGAATTAGAGGTAATTGGTCAAAAAAATTCAGAGGGGGGCAGCGACTGGGTTAGTGCTGGGAAACCTCTTAACAGGGGTGGCAATTTTTGGACCAAGGCAAAAAGTCTATGTAAAACTTGGGATTTCAGGGGGGCGCCGCCTCCCCCCCCCCCCCCCCCCGTAGTCGGCGCCTATGAGCTTGCTGCAAGTGTTAGAAAGAGGGTTGACAAAGTAATAGCCATTTAAAGTGTAACCCGACAAGAAGAGATCTGATGTTACGATTTTCCTGGCCGTCCTGCTGAGCCGCAGGCGCAATTCCGCTCAGCCGAGCTGCTCAGGCGTATTTCCTTATCAGCTCCCCCTGTCTTGGCCCCTTCCCATTCGAGCCAAGGTTGTAGCTGACGCTGGTACCAGACTGGTTTTGTCAATTGCCCAGAGAAGGAAAATTCCAGAAAAGGGAAAGCTCTCTTCCCCTCCACTATTTCTCCCACTCTAGTGTATTTCTCTCACTCTCTTGGAAAATACAAGGTTTTGTTGTCATTTTTGTTGTCTATATCGTACCGCGTTCCTATCATCTGAACAGTGGTAGTTGGATCGTAGAATTTACGGATTTAGTGTTTCGTACTATGCTATTTCCGTATAGTATATGATGTGGGAGAAGTCGTACAGGTCGTTTGTTATGTAGGCGAGATTTATTTCCGGGGAATGATTTTTTTTTCATTCAATAGATTCTCGAGTTTTTCGATAATCTTTTGACGGACCGTTTCATCGTGTGATCGAATCGTGTCTTGCAGCAAAACCATTTCCAAGTTTTGATTTTTGTTTTCGTCCCTTAGAAGTCCGATTTCTTCATGCATGTAACCAAGTTCTATATGTTTAGAAACAAAACATAAGAATTTTTTGTTTATTCATGTTTAAAAAAACTTAAACTTGTAACCATTGCTATTTGTTCATGAAACCGTTGGATACTGATGCACTGGAATTTCTTATGAATAAAATAAGAAAATGGCTCAAAGATTCGTAAAACCAATGAACAGTTTCTCCCAAGAAACCGCTTCTACGGCTGGTCCACCATCCACTGTAGAAGCGACATCAATGGCTATCTCTAATGTGTCTACCAACTGATTACGACGGAATTCGAATTTGGTTTCGAATAGGCTCGTGAAGAAAATCCGTCCATACAACTCAAAATTTCCACTGACGCGATAAGAAATTTGCTGAAGCCTGGTTTCTCAACCGAGCTGAGAGGCATAACGTCCGTGACAAAGAATTGCTAAAATGTTTAATTTTAAAAAAATAATGTCATTATATTTTTTCAAAATTTTATTAAACCATTACCAGCACTAGTTCATTATACTGATCTTGAGTAATAATGGGTAGCTCAATAATGGAAATTCGATGGGCTTTCGGTTTTGGTTTCAATGCTGTGATGGCAGCGTCCCACTTTTTTTCCCCATTGGGATAGTGCTTCTGTGCGTGAAAGAATAATTTCTATAAATGTTTTAAAATATGGGAATTCTGTTTACATTTACCATGAACTGCCTTTGGCATTTCATCGGGTATCGTTGGCAACTATGAGATACTTGGGAGTCCCATCTCTCTTTCGCTTTGGTACGAAGCCAGTGACGAGCCACTTGTAGTATGATTCATTGTGCCCAGGACCAATTTTCAACCGTATCACACTGTAAACATATAGTGCAAAAAAATTAAATTTAAAACACTGAAACAAGGTGTAAATCGTTACCTTTCTTGGGGCGAATCTGCATTGGAATCACTTTGAGCAATTTCACTACCATTAAATAAGGAGTTCGATTGAGACATCTCCGAAAAGAGACACTTATTGAATACACTCCTTTCAAACAGAGAAAGTCTTGAGACTTAAAAACTTTAAAATATGTTGACATAATTTCAGATATGTTTAAAGAAAACGTGATCCCCCATGTGACAGTTACCAGTTCCAAACAATGTGTATTTATTTTAAGCGCTAGATGGTGTTTTCAAATAATCGAGAAATGATTTCATGGCGATACAGCATACGATATTTTTTTACATTGATTTCTCGATCACGATTTCTCAATAAAAAAATGATCCGATCGCGGAAAGACTGCTGCTGACGCACACAAAATTCGCTTCGTTAAAAACTTGATTGATACACTGGTTTCATTTGATTGGTTTCATATTAAAATATTAGCTGAATATCATAGATTGTTAACTGCTGACGCCCACGCAATTTAAGTTATTTTTTGTGTCTGATATTTGAAATATGTCTGACAAAAGATGTTTTATCGCATTAAAAATCGCTAGAATTAATAAAACCGAAATTATTAATAATAATAGTAATATATTGACATTTATAAAGCGCCCTTTACAATCACTAAAGTTCAATGAAAAGCTCTACCAGTAGAACAGAACATAGCCAAAAAGTCAATCTGAAAGATGTGTCAAAGGAGGTCTCTCTGTGCATTCGAGACTTGGGGAGGTGGGTCAAACAGAAGGGTTTTAAGAGCAGTAGAGAAAGAGACAACATTTGAGAACTTGCGGAGATCAAGAGGCAGAGAGTTCCACACAGTTGGGGCAGCAAAAGAAAAACTCCTCGAACCATAACGTTCCAACCTAACACGAGGTAAAGTGAGCAAAAGGTGGTCACCAGTACGGAGAGAATGACTAGGACGATAGGGAGACACCAAATCACACAAGTAGGAGGGAGTGTATCCATAGTAGCACTTGTGAGCCATCTGTGCAACTTTGTAGAGGATCCTTCGCTTGACAGGGAACCAATGGAGGCGAAGCAGCAATGGATGTGTCGATGCAAGACGAGTAGCCCTTGTGACGATGCGAGCGGCGAAATTCTGGACGCGTTGCAGTTTAGTGATGAGGTAGTCAGGTAGTCCGAAGAGAAGAGAATTTGCAAAGTCAAGGTGGGGAAAGACAAGTGAGCAAATGAGAGTGTTACAGCTAACCATGTCACGGAACCTTCTTACTTTGCTAATGCTCCAGAGCTGGTAATACGCCTTACGACATGCCTCCCCAACATGAGCTTCCATGGAGAGATGGCAATCAAGAACCACACCAAGGTTCCTAACAGAGGAGGATGGTAGCACGATAACATCTTCAAAGTTAAGGGGTAGGCTCTCGAGGATCCTGAGACTAGAAGGCGAAGAGGAAGAGATGAACATGTAGACTAGCTTAGAGAAGTTGTTCCGCAACCTATTGCCATCAAACCACTCTCCTAATTCACGAACTAAATTTCTTCTACACATATATATAAATATATATATTGTTTTAAAGACTATACATATTTGTTTCGTATTCCATTGAAACTTTTATTGGCATTTTTAATGTGAAAAATTGACTTGCGAATTAAAAGACAAAAAGGGGAAAGCATGAGTTTGCGAAATACGAGCCTCGGATAGGGTAAAAAAAGTGATAAACTACTCGACTCGAGTTTTTATCACGAATTCTTCAAATCGAATAAAAATTTAGTTTGGAGCAAAGCCCTTGTAGCAAACGGAAACCATAACCAAAACTGAATACGTTAAAATACAAGTTATCAACCAGGCTTTATACCCCGGTAATGATTCTTTATCTAACGCGCATTGGTTGAGTCTATGGTTCGGCCTATGGTATGAGCGAAGAGGAATTTAAGTCTTACTGATTCTAATACGACGAAAGTGGTGTGCTTTTGTTTTTTTCCTTATCAAGGCTTCCTTAACATGGTTGTTTTTAAAGCAAAGTCCTTGTAGCACACGGAAACCATAACCAAAACTGAATACGTTGAAATATAAGTTATCAACCAGGCTTTAAACCCTGGCAATTACTCCTTATCTAACGCGCTTGTGGGACTTAAGAAAGAAAAACTATGTCTGAGTTTTTACAAATTCAAAGATCACTGTCGGAACTAATATCAGTAACAAATCGGCTTCAGAGTGGCAGCGAAAGAGCTCGTCACTGGTTTTCTAGTCTCCAATCGAGGCCTTCTACTTCTCCGTTACTTTAACAGCATAGGTGGCCTTGAAGTTAAGCAATATGAATCTATCTGGTGTAAATATCCTGCAAAGTCCCCGTATGGAAAAATTAGCTATAGAGATGTGCATCCAATATCACCCTGTTTCAATACAGCTCATGGTCAGCCACAGTAATATATTACAAACTTCTTGGAGCTGATTGTCTTCTAGCATGACTGTTGTGCCCAGATGGGACACTGGATTAATATTTACTCTTTTTCATTTTTTCGTTTCAAACAGGAGTACTTAAACTTCTTAGTCAAAACACGAGTTTACATTCTCTTGTTCAATTCAAATAATATCAAACAGAAAGCTTTGTTGCCCTAACCTATTTAGAAATGGGTTTTCATCAAATTAGATCTGGACAAATATTTAGATTTTTTTCATTTCAAACAAAAATACTCCAGTTGCTTAGTCGAAACACATGCTCACATTCTCCTGTTTACATTAAGATCATATCAACCAGAAAGCTATATTATTAAAACCTACTTAGATATGGGTTTTCATCAATCATTAAAAAAAATTACGATGAAAGACTAGAAATTAAGTAATTTTCGTACAGAAATCGATTTGTAAAAAAACATATTATTAACACAATAAAGACTTGATTAATTTTAATTTTTACAACCTTTTGCTTCTTTCAATTTTAAAACCTTTTGAAAAAAAATCTAGTTTGACAAGTCGAGGTTGAATTTTGGTATTGAAACAGCTGGTTTTGTTGGCCTCGTTGATAAAATCCCTTTTTTCAAGTATAAATATGGATACAGTTTTTAACTAAAAGGGTACTTTCTCAGCTTCTCCTTTGAAGTCTCTTTGAACCTCTTCGAACCTTCTTGTGTGTAAGTTTTCTACTTATTCAATTCTTTTTGTCTGGGACCTGTCTTTGGTTTTTTTTATTGATCCCTGAATAGGATTTATATTGTGATAAAAGACTCATGTTCCTTGATTCATTTTTTGTTTTTCTCATTAATTGTTATTTAATTTTTGTTAACTGCGACCCTTAACTATAAAACCAAATAAGAGAACTAGAATTTTTTCGTCTTATTTGAATTTTTCCACTATTGATAAAATTACTCGAAATCAAAATAAGTTTGTAGAATAAAGACAAAACTATAATTTTTAAAAGTTATTTTATAAAAAAAAAACACAATGCAACAAAACAAATTGCTTTGAGGGTTTTAACATAAACTTGAAAAAAAAAGAAAAAAAAAGGATCGAGCTTTTTCATCCCTTTTTTCAACAGTTTTTTTTCTCTTCTAATAGTCATCCAATAATTCCTTCACAAAAGAAATACAATTCCAATATGTATTCCAACAACAAAATCTCCGCTCTGGTATGTTTTTTTAAATATTTTGTCTTGAATATTTATGTATTTAAATACATCTATTCCTTGTCTTATGGCTTACATATAGACTTCATTTTCCGTCCTGATACTGCTGCTGGCTTTGATATTGACTTCAATATCCCATGCTGCTATATTGAAAGGCACCGCAGAGTCCCGAGGACATCAGACTTGGACTAACGATGGCTTCCTTGGTGAGTTATTTGTAATGTTAGCGGAAGTCTAAATTTTAGAATGTAAAGTAATGAAAACTGCATTTTGAGCCTTCTTGTGATCTCAGTTTGAAATTATGTGAGGGGATAGCATACGAAGTAAAGAGCTGTAAGATGCCACTTGACCTAAATCATTTACTTTAATTGTTCAGATTGGTATCTTTGATTTATCTTAATTTGTAGTGTGGGCGGGTCCCGGCTGTGGAATTTCGAGCGGCGGTGGCTGTCCAAAATCTTTTACTAACCAGAATGGAGTGAAATCCAATGGGTGGCATTGTGATAATGGTGCTCTGAATGTCGTTTCTTATTGCTGCCCTGCATCAGTAAAACCAAGTATATGGGCATAATGAATTGGGAATCATTGTTCACGAAGTTCTTCAACACACTTATGTAAGTGCAGCCTCGGACACTTGCTGTAGCTACCTTTTTATATTTTTTTGTAACTTTTAGTGTGAATCTAGGATTGTATGAATAAGATATACAAAAATAAAACGATTTTCTTGGTGAAAAAAAAACGAATTTAGAGGTTTTTCATTCGAAAAAAGGCACTCATACATTTATAAATTTTAAGCTCATACATTTTAAAACCTTTAGTTTTTTGGCACGAATAAGTTATTCTGCAAAACAAGGGTGCATGATTATCGGAAAATGCATGGTTCATGACAAATCATTTTCTTTAAGTGCTTCTATGGGTAGTAGAGAAAATGATCTTTTTTTGCATTACCTTTTGAGACCTTTTCAATTATTTAACCTGTAACATGCAAGGCGTACTATGAAACCAATTTTACAAACAAAATATAAAATCTAGTTGGAGTCAAAATCGAATGCGGGTATTAAATAGCTGTTCTCGTAGCTGTTTTCAAACACATCGTTATTAGGCCAAATATGTTGTATGACTTTAAATGAAAATAATAAAACTTGCTCTAAAAATGTCCAAACATTTGTTGAAGAAAAAAGCCAACGCATACTTATTTCTAGCATGTGTAAGAGCAAATAACGAATGAACATCAGTACGTACTTGACTTCAATATATGAACTAATTTTTGTTAAATAGTCGGAAAAACTACTGAGACTAATTTCCCCCAGTGTCGAGTATGTAATCATACTCAAATATAGGCGTTTAGTTTCCGAGAACCATTTACATTATACAACACATATTGTATAATGCGTCGGATCCGAAAACTGCAGGTTCGAGTCCTGCTACGATCGGTGTTTAATTTTCTTTTTTAACTAACGAAAAAAACGTCAAATTTTATAAGGATCGTACTCGCTTCTCTTAAGCAGCTGAGTAACGATCAAATTTTTTAGATTTAACTATAAAATTGATAAAATGCACAATAAATAAGATAAAAGTATAAGGAAAGACAGCTGGGCATCTTGCCTGTATCCAATGTGTGCTGTTCAGATTTTTTTTATGTTTGCTGCGTTGTGCATTTAAAAAAATTACATTTTTAGAAGCCTTCTTGTTGAAATTCGATATTAATATTGTAAAGTAGTGTATTGCAACATATTAAGGTATCACAATTGGTTTGTACTACGCCTGATGTCAATCAAATCACAATGATTTCAAAAGCACGAGAATTATGTAACATTGATTTTAATAGGACGTTTTTTGTTCTCAAATCGATGAACATGACCATGCTCCGCCATTTATTTATTTTTTTCAATCTATAAAAATGTAGAGGTTAATTTAACTATTTTTTATTCTCCATAGAAATATCTTATATTCGATCTTATATATCGATGGAGTATATATACCAATAACAGTAGGCATTTTCTGTCTATGCTTTGCTTCTGGCCACCAGTTGTTATGTTAATCATGTAACTACGTATACTGCACATGATTTTCGGGAACTTACCCTTTGTATATTATATTTGAACTTAACAACCTTGATTACAGTTGTTTGTGAGCTCACAATTTTTTTTTTGTTTCCTTACTCGTTAGATCAGATTGGATCACTCATATTCATTCGGAATTCATCGAAAAATTGCATCGCATTAATGGATATTTTATAGTTGTGCATGTATATTTCCATTGCGTTATATTAGAATTGATACCATACAGGGTGCTGTTTCAACTACGGTAAAACTATGCTTTTTCCCATTTACATTACCACAATATTGATGTTGGTATCGGCTCGCAACACATTTTCCTTTTATTAAGAACAGAATAAAGACAGAAAGAAGTGCCCCCAGAACTGCTATCGATATTGCAGTCTCGATCCAAAGAACATGTCTTTGTAGTGAAAGGACATCCTTGTCGCTCTTTCGCAACACCATGCTCAGCTAATTAATACATAATTCAATCATGTTACCAACATTTCGTATAACAATTGTCGAATCTTATTAATCAATCTTACTCACCCATATCATCATTATTCGGAAGAGATGAGGGAAGAGACCACGTCACATTCATGACCAGCGCACAAAACATGATGAAAGCAAAAATTATCTGTAATAAAGGAGTTTTAGTAGATATACGTTTATCAAATGCAACGGAAAACTATTAGCTTAAATCTTACCTGAAGCGAAGAACGGCTGGCCATCTCGATGCTGTGTTATTCAGTTTCCAATGAAATGTTTCTCCAACTTGGGCGCTTTTCTGTATAAGTTAAAGGTGCAGAGTAATAAGGTGCGCAGGCGCAAAGTAACCGACAGGTGTTCCGCATTCACATTTCGTGTTTCATATCTTTGATCGTTGCATTCGAAACGACTTTGCCCGTATTTTCTTTTGAGCTATGAATATTTTATTAAAAATAAAATTTATTTTGTACGAAGAATCAGGTTGATACTGTGAAGCAGGTTTAGTAAGCTTGCTATTTATTTAGGACGAAAAACACTTGTGCTTCAATGATTTTCGTTAGTATATTTCATTTGAATTTTAGATTTCGTTGTACTTGTATAAAGAAATACTCATATCATTATCCTATTTGAAATCCTATTTTAGAGAAAATAAGTTTAAGAGAATATGGAAAACCCATTTTGAAATTATTAATCGCATCCCCGAAGTGGCTTTCTCGACGAATAGCACTAATATTAATTATTTGTTTTCAAATCATATTGGTAAAAACAATTAATTTTGATAGGGAACAAATAAGAGACAGCATGAACGGCAGTCTTTTTACTACTTATCAACCCTAAATGGTGGAACAGTGGAAGTTTGTAGGATAAACCTATCAAGACAAATAGAAATGATACCAGTCCCTTCAAATATACATCACAAATTGGAGTCCTTCCACGATCACTATAACAGTTTTGCATCATTTTAAACATTGCCACCCTCTACACCACCCCCAAGATTCATATAGCCTAACTACAGGTTTGCAACTCAAATTTGACTCATGGCGCCTCTGGTGTCAATTTGGTTTCCTCAGTGTTTATTTTATATTGAATGTTCATTTAGGATACGCTTATTATTCCACAAGTCAACAACCCCATCATATCACTGCGTAGCACACCTGCTGTGCATGAAATCATCAAATAAATAAGTATTTGGGGAGAGCAATGAACCGAATAACCCGAGGGGTTGTCCACTCACCTTAAGGGTGTACGAGGCAAAAAATTCGGTAGAATTTTTCAGAATTTTCAGAATTTTTTAGAATTTTCCGAATTTTCCAGAATTTTTGGAATTCTCGGAATATTTTGGAATTTCACGAATTTTTCCCGAATTTTTCGAATTTTTTCGTATTTTTCATTATTTTTTGCAAGATTTTTCCTGGTCTTTCAGCTTTTAAACAAAATAAATTCATCTTTTGTTACCATGTACTTTTATTTTAGAGTAATAAAACAGTAAAGTTGAATTAAGCATTGAAACTTTCAATGTATTTGGGCAATTCTTGGATAGTATCATTGCATAGGGACACAACATTAGCGGAATCAACAGTTATACATTTCGGGGGTGGGACGCTACATAAATAATTATCGCATGAGTAATAGCCCTGAGAGAAGAGGTGTTGAGGAATTAAGATACCAGAGATTTCCAATTGATACCAATCACAAAGTGCTCCTACATTGACATCGCCTTCCTGCCATACATGAATACCTTTCTCTTTCTTCTCTTTCTTCTTACTATTGCGTAGCTTATCAAAACATAGTACATGTCCTATCAAGAAACTATTGCCTGACTTGTTCTTATTTCCCTCACTAATGAATGCACACCAGTCACCTGGACGGACTAGACGCCTTTCAACTTTTGTAACGATTAACTTCTGACGAGTATAAAAGTTGGCAGTTTGCATAACACGGATGAGGCGATCGTTACTGTGCCGTTGAACACCGTTCTCTAGAAACCAGACGAACGCGCTTTTCCTGACTACTTTCTGAGTTCCATCGTCTGACGTGACTAGAAGGAACGGACTCGATTCAATTTGATGGTCCGGATGATTCCTAGGCTCACATCCACCTGTTTGTTTTAATATCTGCTTCTCAAGCTGCAAGGTGCAATCAGTAAAGTTTCCATTGCTAAGGGAAGAAAGCACACTCAAATCATAATCATCAATAACATCTGAGTGGTCCTCGCTGTCTCCACATAAGGGTGTCTCTTCACATTCATCAAAGAGAATATCATCTTCTACATCTGATCGAGGCCTACTGAGCAGATCTTTAAGACTAGTTGCTAATCGACTATCAAATTTGAAGCTATCATAACCATCGACAATAACTCCTAGCTCAGCCATTTTCCGCTTCACGTCTCTTTGGGCTCGTAAAATAATTTCCTCAATTTCTTTAGGAGATGGAAGATTGGAGCATTTATAATCTTTCTCGGAACCTCCAAATTTCTCAAGATTCTTCTCGTGTCTAGGATAAACTATTCCCTCGTCGTGACCGAGAGAGTTGAGCCTTAAATGGCAATCAACTTTCTTACATCTACTGTAAAAATCTAACATGGTAAAAGAGAGTTGGGTACAACCAACAGGAGTGAAAGAACGTGCTGCTCTAAAATACGATTCACAAGGCTGACTAGAATAAAGCCAAGGCTGAAAGAGTTGAGGCCTCTTATCTAACGAAAGTCTTAAAATTATCAGTACCATAGCATGCGCATTAATCTCTGCGCAAAGATAAGCGTTCAAGGAAATGAAATGTGATTTTAAAGGATAAACATCGTCACATGATAGCCAAAACCTCCAATATCGTAGAGAGAGAACCGGATACCAAAGTCGATAGAGCCTTTCCTTGGGATCAAGGGTTTTGTCAAGGTAACTGGTGGATAACATGTCCATAATTTCGAGGTAGAAGATGGTTGCCTCCGAGCCTATAGTATAATAATAATAAATTAGCTCTTTGTATAAGTAAATGAAATATAATCGAAGAAATGAATCTAACCTGGAATGCTCTTCAGTAATTCACGCACTTTTGGATGGCACAAGCGTTTAGCAGCATCGTAGTTCATCTTGTCGTTTAGTAGTAGGTCGCCTTCTCGAATATTGTGATGGTCCTTGGAGAACATGTTCATCATGCTTTGGATGTGGGCAGGAGTGGCAACCTTATTTCCAAGAGGCATGAATTGATCATACTTCAAAAATCTGGTTCGCAACTTTGTAAGGAGATGAACATGATCCTGGGTAGGGAAAGGCGGAGGTCGAAATTCACAAGCAAAAAATGGCCACCGGCTTCTCAGGCGTCGTCCTAGATCCGCCCATTCATCAGTGGATTGTTCATCAGGAATGATCTCGGTTGCACTTGAAAGCGGCGCGGATACGACGGAGCGCTTGACTGGTCTTTTAGCAGCTCGCGGAGTTGGAGAACCCAACTGTAGCATTTCTCTCATTAACTTCATTTCTCTGGAGTCACCGTCGGTTGAGTAGGTAAGAACCTCGATTCCGACGGAAAGGAGTTGCTCTTTTATGTAGAAAAAGCGTGTTTTGACATCGACTGCTGTGAAACGGTTGTCACTGCCAAAGGCGAATAATCGGATCGGAGGAAGACCTGACAGTAATGGCTGGATCATTACAATCATAACAACACTGAAAGCAATTTAAAAAAAAATTAAGAAAGAGTTTTTAATTAGTTTTAAAAAAGCGTACCTTGCTCTTTCGTATAGCCGGAAAAGACGGACGATGTCGAGCGCATCCCGAACAATCGAGAGGGTCGGGTCGGGAAAACCGTTTGAGCTTACAGGAGTGACGAACCCAATCACAGAATTTGTTTTGGCTCGGTATTCACGACGTCCAACAACTCCAGTAGCATCTTCGGACAATCCGACCACGAGTGGAGCACCATTTTCGACGAGATAATCTTTTACCAAGTGAACATTACATACCCCCTCCTCCAACGGTATATGGAATTCAGAGTTTTTTTTGAATATTTGTAGGTGAGGGAAAAACTCCTTTGAAATTGCTGTAGAAGATCTCGTACAACCTCCTGCCACCAAGAATCCAGACGTTCAAACAAAAGTGTTCCAACACTGGATCGTTGTACCGCATTCCACGAGGCTGCTTCCCGACTTGATTTATGGCTTGATGCATCATTCGTTGTAATAATGACTGGTCAGGAGTAGCTGAACTCAGTGAATAGAAGGAAGATGATTCTAGCTTTTCTAAACGCTTCTTCATCGCATCATGGGAAGAAAGAAGGGCGGAGTTCTGTTGTCTGAGCTGGAAAACTGCTGCATCTAATTCTGAGACGATCTTGTAATAGTCCGTAACTTTAGTTTGATTGGGAAGAGCTGCTGCTTTTTTCATCGAATGCTGCCGTCTTGATACTCTGCTATTCCACTTTTTCTGAGTCGAAGAAGTGGAGGAATGTGTGGAGGAGGTAGACGGCTGGATCTCTCCTCCACTTCGTACTAGTCAATCAGTTTCATTCGACTCGGACTGCTTTTCAGCAGCGGTAGATCGAGTCGAGTTAGAACCCTTTTCCTCCTCGGAATCTAGAGAAATCATCTTTTAGAAATGTTAAATATGAATATCAAGGACCATTATTACCAGATGAAGAAGCTATTTGGGCAACAGTTTTGCGTTTATCCTTTGGCCGAGTCTTTCTTCGTTTTGACGGGCTAGTGGTGAAGTCTTCTTCTGTGAAATCGGCCAACTCAGTCGCATTCGCGTCTATTCATATATCAGTAAAAGGCGTATTAAAAAAAGTTAAAAATAAATTTCAAAGTTTACTAACGAGTTCTTAATCAAAGCACATAGTTCACCTTTGGAAGAAGAGCCGCCCTTTTCGCCGCTTTTTGTAATGGTTGAAACGGGCTGATTTTCAGTACTGTTGGATGGATGTGGACGTTTATTTCCATTTTCTATTAGCAGAGAAATACATTATGTGATTTTTCATAAATAAAATCAATAAATAAGTATTTATATTTTTACCTTGAAGCAAGTAGTTATCAAGTACTGTTCGAGATGATTGTTGCTCATTAAGATGAGTTCTAAAATGGTTGGAAAAGTTGGATATTTTCCACAATCCTTTCATATCCCGGCTTGAAGTAAATTCCTTTCCACAGGCTGCCGATGATTGGCCTTTTTTAAATTGACAACGAATTTTCAACTCTTTCACCGTGAACAGCTTTTCGAATCCTTCGATTCTCTTGTTGCTCCCCCATCTAGTTACAGCTTCGGTTAATGATATCATGGGCACAGATGTTTCATTCTGGTCCATGACGTGAACTTCGTTGGATTCAGATGGAGTAGTCACAGATTTGTTGCCAGTTAAACCCAAGGTTAACCCTGAATTAAAATATGGTAAATTCTGTTATTGATCAGAAACATCTCATTAATTACTGTATACAACCAAATACCTTGAGGAAAAGGAGTTTACTTGTTTCGTTGATGAGCCAAATGCTGTACGCCTCTTCCCTTTTTATCTAGCTGAGAAACTAAGGGTTGGCTGGTGATAATTTTCTGGCTAACACTTGCAATGACTCGTAACATTTTTTTATCGCCAGGAAGAAGCTTGAACTTGGAAGGGGTTTTCCAGTAGAAGTCTCCAAACAGATCCCCAAGCTCTCCCTCTGTTCTTCCGGCAGTCCTGTCATCTGCAGCTAGAATTGAAACCACCGAGGTTTCAATTTCGTTCATGTCTTCGACATTGTCAAGCGTCGCAAGTACGTGGAGCCCGTTGTAATTTAGTGAAGTCAAGATGTTGCGTAGATGTTTAGGCACAACAACGTTATTCTTCTCCAACAATTCATAAGTTTGGTCTAAATCAGCACTTTTAACCTGATCCATTTTGTTTTACAAATGTAACATCACTGAAAAAGAAAACATTCACGAAGCACGCTATAGTCCATGAAAATTCATAGCAGACGAAATTCAAACGTGTTATTTGAAAGCGTATAACCAAAGATCGATTGATTGAATATCGATTTATAAAACTATTCTTTCGTATACCTAAAAATAATTTACATAAACGATTTAAATTAAGTAAAATTCCATTTAAAACAACTTTCGATTAGGAATCACTAAGAAAATCGTTAGTATAATTTTCTAAGATTCTCAGAATTTTCGTGGAATTCTAAGAATTTTTAAGAATTTTTTTCGAATTTTTCGAATTTTCCAGTATTTTCGAGAATTTTTAGAATATTTTTGTATTTTCAGAATTTTTCCAAAATTTTTAATTTTTTCAGAATTTTCGAATTTTTTCTGAATTTTTGCATAAAATTCAAGGGTGTACGACGAATTCTCGGAGTGGACAACCCCTCGGAATAACCAAATGGTTTAACAGCCACTAAAAAACCATTACATTTTTTCTATGCGTTGTGGAAGCATTTACAAAAATACTGTTCGAGACACTTTCTTTTCCTCTGATACATATTAAATTAATAAAAGATAAACTTGGTTGGTATGCTTGTTGGAACTTTTATTGCGAGCGTAGCGAGCTTAATAAGTCATTTCTTCTTCTATTCAGGGCATATGTATCCTATAGTAGTCCTCTCAGAACTTTTCGGACCCCTGAGGCGAGTGTGTCATTACCTATTATTCTAGCGTTTCTGGGATTTTTCTTTTTACTAAATTATAGTTCATTCGAATGGTAATTTCATTTTCTAGGTCCGTTTTTAGGGAATTTTCCTTAAAATTAGTAAAACTGTTGTTATAACCGATTCCTTTTCTTCCCATAAGAGCCCATGTAATGTCAGTGCCTAGCAACCGAGGAACTTCCACTTCCATGGAAAAGGCAGACCCGTTTCTAGGGGAGATTTCGTCTGCTGGCTTGTTGACATTAGTGAGAAAATCAGCCAGAAAATCAGGAAACACAACAGATTTAGTCAAGCCTGTGTGTTTGAAATTACAGTTTCAAGCTTATTACAGTAAGAAGAACCCCCCTCTTTAGTCATGAATCATACATGACTTCTTGACAGCAGGCGTTAGCACATCAACTGTAATAATCACAAGAGTTTCAATACCCATTTCATTACCTCATTATCTAATTACCCATTTCATATTCTCCAGTAAATTATCGTACATAAAGATTAAAATCCTCTCAAGAAAATCATGGTAGTTTTACAAGGAACTGAGCTCTTTTTTTACACATACAACAATCCAGCAAGTGCAATCAATTTCGTTCAGCTTCCCCCTAACAAAATTCAAATCAACTCTTTAAGATTAATTCAGGCGAAGTCTGAATTATGCTATTAACCGCGAGCAGAAAAGCTCGCTTTACTATCTTAGCTTTTAAATTTATTATTTTTTAAATTTAACGACGACTCAGATGTGCGCATATAAAACCCATTTTGTCGAAGTCTTAAGTTCGGTGAACAAAACTCAATGTATCATATCCCCTTTCACTATAAAATCAAGTTTTCGATAAAATTTGAAAATATGATAACTGCTATTTCAATTTCATTACTCGACATTTATATTTTCGAGTTGTGCACAAAAAAAAATCGAATTACTTTGAAAACACTCTTTTCTTCAAATAATTTAAATAGAAATACGAAACAAGATGATATATTTATTAAAGTTTTGCTGATTTTCTTTCGAGAATGATTTATTTGCATAAGAAAATATCTACATTACCATTTCAAAGAAAGTTTAATTGTCAGATAGTTGAAAATATGAGCTTCTAGAGTATAAATCTACCGAGACTGACATCCAAATAATACAAATTGAAAATACAGTAGATATATTTCGAGGTTCGTAAGTAGTATTCAAAGCCAATTTCTACTTTTTTATTATTATTCCTACAAAGGTGTTTTAACCTTAACAATATAACTTAAAAGTTCTGTTTCTTATCGGACGCAGTTTGATTTACTTATGAACAGATCAAATTACTTCATAACTGTTTTTACTGAAAATGGAATTGAAATGCACAAAACAATCGCAAAAAGCAGTATCACCATAAAAAGGCGATTATCACTGTGACCCATTTTTGTTTCATGAACCTTGATTTTCACGAAAAGGAAGTAGCTATCTTGCGTGTTAGTGTAAGTACTTAAGAGTTGTCCGATAAAGTATGTTATAGTTTGAATGATGATGTATTCAAATGAAAAGGTTTCGGTACCTTAATTTCTGTTGAAACTTCACTCTATTTTTAGAAAATTAGCTTCGCTATTTCGTTCGATATTTTTGACTGAGAAGGTATCTCTGCGAGTTTACTGCGCGAAAGCTTCAGCTATGATTCCTCTTTGCCTCCGCAGCTATATCATATCGGAACTTTGAAGCAGTATCTATATGAAAATGTGCATATTGATTGCTGCAACGGAAAAATTCTTACTTCGCAGGCTCCATTTAACCTTCATTCAAACTTTCATTATTTTATATCAGATTATTATAGAACAGGAAAGCTTATACCATAAGCTATGTACAATATACATCGTATCGATATTTTTTTTATGAGGAAGCTAGCGTTGGGAAACCCTCACTATGCAGGCTCTACTTTTTAGCTATAAAGTGGCTAATTATTTACTACTTCACGGACAATAGCCAAAGATTGAATGTACTGTAGGCCTAAAATCAAACCAGAGAATTTGGATTTCTAGCCCTACATTTTTAAATGATGTATTGATTAGGAATGAAGGTACTGAGGATAGAATGATTTAGTTTGAGTGCTATCCCTTGATGTTTGGTTATTTAAAAATGTGGGAGAATTTACAAAAATATGACACGTCGCACAGATTCTGAGAGAGAATACATTCAATACATTTTGACCAATATTAGCAAATTATTTTGCGCTTAAATGCTAGGATTGATTTGTATTCGAAATTCATGTCATTTATTATTTCTAGACTTTATTCCAGACGGATCGGGTAAAATGTGGAAGAGTAGCAGTGGCGGTTGCCTACATCTATTTTATCCTTGAACTATACAGTTGATCCTTTTGATGGGTAATTTATTATTTCATCTTTGAATTTTGACTTTTGACGATTCAATTGCACTTTAACTGCATTAAAATGAAACATCAGTAAAGGCATCCTGGCATCCAGATATATATGTTTATTTTTGTACGCATATCGTCATTCTTACGCCGTGAACTACATATTTCAAACAACATTAACATACGTACCGTATAAACCGTATTTAATCTTGTAAATTATAGAAAAATATATAATCAGGTTCTTTAGCTTTTAGGTAGTGGGTTTGGTTCTTACCGGTTCTCGGACGATATTTTGGATAGATAACTCTTTATTTTGATCGGTGTTGTTGTCGAAGTTTTATTTTTATAGGTGCTTATAATATTCGAGTCGAGTGGAACTTTGAAATATCGTGATGTTGAAAATGTAGGGGGAAAACTCATTTATGTAGACAGTAATTAATTAAGGGTTTTGTCATTTATCAATTAACCGATTTCTAATCAAGATAGCATTACTGGAGTGAAGAAAATAACTTGTTCTAGACATGAAATCACAGATTCGACAAAAGGAAAATGCGATATCATCACTACATGCATAGAATACATTTTTAGAGAACCTACACTTTCAAACGACACTTAATAATTTATGCGTGAAACATCTAAAAATCAAAAGTATGTAAAGAATGTAATAATTAATTCTTAATACTTTGGATAAGAGCGGCGAAGAAAACGTGTTTGAAATATGAAATCACTTGGATGAATAATTTAACTCCAAAGAAAAGAAAATCGTTAGAAACGTATAATTGAGTAACTGAAGCAAAAATCGTTGAAATCTTCAACAAACTTTAATAGGGGTAAACACATTAAAGCATTTTATCATATATCTTATGCAATTTTTTCAATGTCTACACTTATATATGTTTCATTACCTAATAACTTATTTAATTCTTTTTAGGAAGGAATTCCTGCTCTAATGTATTCTTGTAATACTGATAAACATAGAAACGTTGTTTGCTTTCCAATTCCTGAAGTGGTGTCTCTAATAAATGCGAAAATATTACTAAATAAATAATTTTCTGCAGACTTTTCATTAAATTCACCGGTAAAATACGTTGGATCTATGAATATAAAACAAGCCATAATATTCTTCCTTTAAAAAAGCCACGAAAGGCAATATCTTTTTATTTTAACTTATTTAAACTTAATTCATCACAGTTATACCATCCCTCGGGTTGGTATTTCCAAATAAATATCATATTGTTCTGTTCGAATCATAATTGTATTAATGATAGTTCGCTCACTATACATAGCTATCTATATAGTATTCATAGCTATGTCCCACCCACAAAACCGGATTTCTTCGCACGCTCCTGCATAACTAAAATGTATAACACTTTTAGAATGAAATGGCACTCTTTGTCGGCGTGATAATTATAACACGAGTGATAATTCAACTCCTATTAAAATTCAGTGTGAAAAGTCTAAAAAACTGGATCGGATAAATGTGAAAAATGATCTGTCAAGTGAGACTACAGAGGGCATAAAAAATTCGAAAAGATGGTTGGCTTGATTGATCGCGCCACATATTAATCTCATCCACGAGTGAAAAATATTACTAGACTACGGTTTTACGAATTCTCAAGAAAACGCACACGAGTAAGATAAGATCACAAGAGCGTTTGGCCGTCTTATTCGCCATGTAGATTGATGTACTTCTTTTTTTATTGCCAAAGAAAATTCTCGCCTAATCATCTAATGAATAACGGGCACACAATTAAGTATTAAAATACAAGTTTTCTATCTAGTTCATTTTCACACGGACCTCATTAATAACTGGCACACAGTAGATGAGTATAATCAGAGTGTAGAGGCAATAGGATTTCAGCTACAATATATATAGCGGAAGCACCAGTGAAGAAATTGTCATTTGATCGCAAACGGTTACAATTGCGACATCTAATAACCTCGAAACAGCTATGGGTCCCCTTCTTTTGGTGAGTTTTTCGTTAATTAGGGGGTTAATGAACTTTTTGAAATTTTATATTCACTTGGCGAATTTAAGAATTGGGCTGGGTTTGCATTTTTTGTCTACATCGTACCATTAAACCCAGATTAAACTACTTAACTTTTTGTCAATACAAAAAAAACTGCTTCTGAATTTGTCTCTACTGCATTAGCAACCCGCTTTTTTACTGGTAATCGCAGCACTGATGATAAGTGGGCAGCATGTTGTCGGCTACAACCATCCACTTGATATGAATCATTATCCTCCTTCTCCCGTCTATAATCCACCTGAATACGAATATAATCAAGGTATGATACTAACAAATTTTTTTTCTTTAAAACTCTTTAATTTTTCATCATGCAGGTTGTCATGAAATGATGGAAAACTACAAGAAAGCACGAACTGAATACGGTATTTTAATTTTAAAATCCTTATCAGACCTGTATGCATTATATAACCTATATACGATGTATCATATTGGTCATTAAAGGTTACAGAGATTTGCAAGCGTCCCACTTCATGCTTCCTGACGAGCCTCTCCTCGATTTAGCTACTCACGATGAATACAAGTACCGCCAGACTTTTCCGGGAAATTCGAGATCTTTTCGAGTAGGGAAAACTGTGAAAAACTTGAGCTTGAAAAATGCTTCCATTAAAAAAGACTTAGAAACTTTTGAGAACAGCAAAGAAGAAATAAGCCAATGTTACGGCCATCCATCGGCGGTCTATGCGCCCATCCAAGTATTTGATCTATATTATTGGTTTCCATATAAATCAATCTTAATTTTTGTTAAATAATAAGGTGAACTATTACTGCAATGGAGACGATTTATATTGGACGGAAAAGAACCCATACGATGGGAAGGTTGTCAAATACATGCGCGGGTACGATGATGAAAAGAAAACCATGCACTATGTAATAATGACATAATTTATTACAAATAAGCCATTTAATTAAAGATTTTTTTTGTATTACAGCAAGTGTCGCATGATAACAAGATTATAGCCAATCATGTTTTCGATGGAAAAGTAAGGCCTATATCCATATTGTATAAATAAAACAACAATAAATGTTTTTTATTTTGGCAATAGGAGAAAAAGAAGGGATTATTGGCAGCAGCAATTGCCATTCCAATTGCAGTGGCAGTTCCCCTTGGCGTGATTTCTTTCCAGGCTGCATTCCTCGGGTTGCTAGTCTATGGAGGCTTTTCCATTTTGAGACTGATCGTCTTCAGAATAATGCTCTTTTTCATTTGTAAAATGATTGCTGTTATTACAGGAGCAACTGTTTCAGCGACAGTAATTAACCCAGAAAGTATCATTGACTTTGAATTTCCCTTTTTAATGAAAGGTGTTTTTTCACTAGGCGGTGGGAGGTCTCGGACTTTTAGGACTTATAGGACTGATCCGATCATACAAAGAGTCCTGTATTTATGCAAGGACATTGTATCCTTGCACTTGTTCCTGCACTGTTACGGAGTTAGGGACGTGGGCGAGTACACTGACCTGCCCACAAGGAGCCTCCCTGGTAGATTTGCAGGGTGTATTCAACCGAATTACAGTGGAGAGATTGGATAGAGTAGTAATCAACATCCCACTCAATGCATCCACCATTCCACAAAACATACTAGGAATGAACAAGGCTAGAGTCATTCAACTGATTGGGTCATCAGGATCATTACATCCGATCACGGTGCGTAGGCATACAAATGAAACCGTTTTAGTTTGATCACGATGCAAAATGTGCAGAGCATCCTATTGGAAGGTTTCCGATAAACAGCAAAACAGCTGTGCTTATACTTGAAACAACATGGCTGCGAGTGTTACGAAAATTTCCTATTAGTTCAGCATTAGTGAAGCCACAAGTTGCTTGCTATATCTGTGTTGATATTGTTTTTTTAGCTACACACCGGGAACAGCTGACACAACAATATACACTCTGATTACTAAATGTCGATTCTTAGGATGCACTAAGCGCACAGAATCCTGAATTTTTCGTAACACTCGAAGCCATCTTGTTTCGGTTGTGGTGCCGCCGACTTCTGCAGTGTAAGAGATAGGGAAGATCGGACACCTTCCGATAGGAGGCCGACAGACGACAAAACATTTTCCTTCGTGGTTTCCTATTCATATTAAGTTACTAATAAATAATATTTACAGATTAATGTCGACGCTTTCCGTCAGTCGGAATCAACCACCACTTTGTTCATCCTAGAACAGCTTAATCTGATCAACCTCGACTACAGTTTCATGAAAAATTTCAACATTTTGACAACTGTTAAAATATCCTCATGCACCAATAATCCTAGCCCGATCAATCCTCCCAAAAATCTACCAGAAAATTTAGGAAATCTGGTTGAAATCTTGGTTGACGGTGTTAACATTTTCCCATTACTCCAGCTTGTCATCGATCCAGCGGTTATTGCCCCTTGTACACGAACCTTTGACCAAGGAAGCAAAAGCAATTCAGTCATCTGTCCTGTAGGAACCACCTTGACACAAATCCAGACGGCTTTTAGCAAGATTAAAACAAATATTATCGTCAATCGAGTGATTATCAATATACCTTCGGGGGTCGATGTAATTCCGGCTAACATGCTCAGTAAGACTTCTGCTTTGTCAATCAATCTGATTGGTCCGAAAAGCAACCCATTAACTCGTCTAACGGTAAAATTAATTGATGATTTAATTTGTTTGTTTTTTAATTGTTGTTTTTTTTGTTCCTAGATTGACGACAACGCATTTGCTTCGTCTGCTTCTAGAACTACACATTTTTTCATTCAAGAAATTGATGCTATTTCTCTTGCCTATCGTTTCCTTGCCGGTTTTAATGCTTTGACCGAAGTTCAACTCAACCAATCCATCAACACCCCCAATACTCAAGTTTTAGCCACGAGTTTGCCGAATCTTCCAAAATTAGTTTCATTCTTGGTCGATGGCGTTAACATTTACAGAATACCTGCTGCTCGTTTCTATGCACTTTTTTAAACCCAAGATTTTGACTTTTGTCATGAGATTTTGACCTGTTAAGGTTAAGGAAGCTGCTTTAGCAAAAAAAAAAATCATATTTGTATTTCGTAAGAGAGTAAATTTATTTTTTAGAGATCAGAATGTAGAATAATAGGATATATTTGAAATAAATGAATTTTTAGTGTCCAACTGTACAGTATAATTGATCAAACCATACATTTTTAGTAGGATACAACCAATGTCTTATTGTTCAATAATGCTGGGTTCTGATACAATTCAACATTCCCTTTTTGGAAATTCATTAGAAAAAAGTACGAAAAATGATGCATTTATTTTTATATTCATTTATTCTTACATTTATTCTTATTCTGCATTTATTCTTACAACCTAACATTAAAACAACCTAACTTATTTAATATTTTAATATTAAATTTTTATATTCAATTTTCATTAAATATTAACATTTTTATATTCATTTATTCTTACATTTATTCTTATTCTGCATTTATTCTTACAACCTAACATTAAAACAACCTAACTTATTTAATATTTTAAAATTTTAAATACGGTAAACGATATTTACGCCGGCCAACCTAACGCAACATCATAATTTAGAGAGGAAAACAAAATGAATTATTAATAGTCAGCATGCGTGTCAGTTGTTTTATTACTGCTCAACCCAAAATGGCGGAGAAGTAGAAGCTAGAAGAAATGTGGCACCCAAGACAAAGTTAAACCATATCAATGAGTATAAATATCATGAGAGTTTCTATTGATGTCAGCAAACGGAGAAGAAAAATTTATACGTTTATTCACATGATACTAAATTTGGTTTATTTTCAAAAAAGAGTTTTATGAAACTCGATGTCATATTTCATTATATAATTGCTTTAAATTTAATAGATTTGGTAATTATATAAAAGTTCTCCATCCGTTACACACGTAAGCACTATGAAATAATTTTAATAATTAAAAAAATGAACACGAATTTATTATACAACGTAATATATATTATTTAAACAAACTAAAATGGAGGCCGTGTTGGTGAGCACACAGATCTCAATCCGAACTTGGATCAAGCTCTATTTTATTGTTTTTCTTCAAGGAGCGCAGGAGGTACAATTAAGAAAAATCTAATCCCTGAGGGTTTTGCTTTAGCAAATACTGTTGGGGAGTGCATTTTCTCTGAAAGTAATCTATAGAAGTACTTTATGTTACACCAAAATAATGATAAAATTATGCTACATCCGGTGCCGGAGTCCAAAATTAAATTTTATTATGCAAACAATTTGCATATAAGTTAACAATGGCGCCCAAAAGTGTCGTTCTCGATTTACATGTGATAAATGAAATAGATAGTTAGCAAAACGCACCTTTCGCTTTCAGCGCTAGGAGGTTCCCGAAGGGATCGAGGGATTCTATAAACATTTACAATATTTTACAACACAATCCATCATGATATGACTTTCAACTCAAAATTAGGACTGCTCGGTGCTGACCTAGCTATGTTGGCGAGTGGTCTTTTCGCTCACGTTATCACAATTCATAATGAGCGAAGCAGCGAACTTGAGCTTATTCTGAGCTTTGATTTTTTTATTGCATTAGAAGGATCATTTGAACTCATAAAACATATTAAATTAAGGGAAATTAAGGGCACTTTGATAATTTGTTGATTGAACGAAACAGGTAGGATCAAGCACTTCACGTGTAAATAATTCTGGCTAAATTTGATATGGCCAAATGTTTACTACCAAAGCGGCAACAAATACTAAAATTTCGTAAGAACAGACAAGTTTTGTTCAACAAAATTTCCAAATCAACTTAATTGGCGATACCATTATGACCAAATGGTTTTGGCCAATTCCAAACAAATATTTGCTAATAAACAGATCACCCCTCTATTGTACCGTAATTAATAGCAATAAATGGAACACTACGGCAATTTAGATGATGTTTGACTGTTTAAGAATACGTCAAACGGTCACATCAAACAAATAGTTCATACATAAACGAAGAACACCAACGTCACATAATACAATAATTACGACCAAATCGCTCCCACTTAACGTCGAGTTTCCATAATTTATTTGGAAAGCGTGATTATATTACAAGAATCATCATTCCGAGCACTAAGCAAGAACATGCACTAACCAAGACTAATCCGTCTAAAACATCCTAAACGAGATCTATGATCTGACTGAACTATGTGGTATAACTGATGGTAAACAGTGTACAGTACTCAATTGCACCGCTATTATCAAACGTCAGAACATTACACATCACTTTTTTAGCTTATTATTATACATCAATATTGATGTATTGCCAGAGTCAGTCAGGTGACGTCAGGTGGCAACAGCAAACATTTTTAAATATAAATTGTGGGATTCACGTAATGAAATATCTAACTATCTTCTCTATTTTGATTCGAAATAGACATTTCTATTGCTCCTTCCAAGGTGTCAGATAGAGATGGTTTTTGCTGACAACTCTTTACCAATCCAAAGATCGTTCCGTATTATATCGTTTGTGAAACCACCATCATACCTCCATTCTTACCGGCTAGTGCGGCTATACGGGCTACCAGACTCATAGCACTCATCAAAGTCCCTTCACCGTCCAATCGTCGGTAAAATTGCACACCCGCTCTTGCCTATCAAAGTCCATTTTTGCCTTAATGGTAAATTCGATCACCGTTCAAACGAGGACCATAGCTACAGTGACAGGGGGGGAGGGGGCATCTGCAATGTCCCTAATAACTATCACAAGGGCTCAGAGAACTCTTTTGTCCACATTTAAGTCCTATGAACATTTCCCCTTTTTTGTATTTGATTATGCTTCGCGCTATGCCTACTAGCACCACATGTCCACGTGAATCGTGCGGATTTATTTGGAGGTAAAACACCTGCCTGCCATCTATTGGGCACTGATCTGCCATCTGTTGGGATATGGGTCTCGGTCAACGACGAGCGCCTAGAATCCCTTCGGGAAATCTATACAAGCAATACACCTGGTACAGCATATGTCGCCTTTTCACTCATTTGATAGCTGCAATTTGGATATGAAAGGTAGTACTACTATACTTGGTATTTAATTTCGAGCTATCTACGTAAATACAAGTGAATTAGTAAGTTTAATTTTCTACCTAATGACTATGTACTCTTTGAGCGTTTGATTCCATTTATTGTATGTAGTTTTATGAAAATGTTAAATACACAGTGGATACGTAGAGCTGTAAAAAAATACACTTAAGGGTAAGGGTTAATTTTTTCCATTTGTGTCTTGGACATTGTTGATGAACTGTTCTAGGCTAAACTATAGAATGCGACTACGCTTTTTCGTCAATTAGTTTAATTAAATCACTTAAATTTCTTAATTGATAAAACATGGGATTTTGTGTAGGGAATACTTAATTGGCTTAAATCGTTGAAATAACTTAATTTCTTTAAAGCATTTAAATTACTTTATTTCTGTCAATTAATGGAATAGAATGTTATCCCAAATGGACTTGGAAAAAAAATCTTCAAAAAACTAAATTTAAATTAATTTATTATTTTAAGTAAACTAATCGATTTGACTATATACATCATAGAATTAATCAAGAATCGAACCTAATATCTTGCTCTCATGAGCCTAGAACTATACCAATGAGCCAGCTAGACGACGAAAACACTGCAATTTTTTAACTAGTCAATTATGTATCTTACTTACACATATTTATGTTATATATGTAAATTAAATTAAATTAAGTATTTTCATAATTTTAAGTATTTAAGTTTTAACGAAAAAGCGTAGTTACAATCTATAGTTTTACCCTGTTCTATGTTCCACGCAGTAATGTTTATAAATCCAATTAATACAATGGCCATGCAATAGCTGCAAATAAATTTCACCATTGAAATGATAATGCAGGTACATAATGTAATTAAGTCGAAAATATATTATACATGAAATGTCACTGAAAATAAATTGCAAATAAATTTCAGCAATGAAATAATAATGCAATGATAAGTCATAACGCAGTTAAATTTTAATCTTTAATCTAAAAATACAATATTCCTTTAGATGTAGATGTCTAGAGCCACGTTAGTTGGCAGATGTATACAAACCATGCTTAGATAAGTTGATGTGATATGCTTATATAAGATGATGTGATGCTAATAAAATTACGGCGCTAGAGACGCCAAATTAATAATATTGAATCAACCATTTTTAGGATAAAGAGCTAGGTCCAGAATGTGATGGGAAAAGTGCTGCTCTAATCCCTATGACAGACGGAAATAGGGCCGATATCATTAAAGCACACAACACGCTATGCTCACGACCAAGCGAGAAGTGCGTAGTATTTAACAAAAAGTAGTTAACTTTGAAAAAATACAAACAATTTTGAAATGTTCAGCAACTAAAGCGTGTTCATCTAATTCACATGGAATTATATACCTCTTGAGATTTTTTCCCCTGTGGATTGGGAGGAGCAATTTTCGCTTGGTCTAGAGGGGATTACAACCTCACCTTTTAATTGGTCCCAAAAA
The DNA here is from genome assembly GCA_030141595.1 of Chydorus sphaericus. Taxonomy (NCBI): domain Eukaryota; kingdom Metazoa; phylum Arthropoda; class Branchiopoda; order Diplostraca; family Chydoridae; genus Chydorus; species Chydorus sphaericus. Next base: position 2,274,289 of record CM057927.1, read on the forward strand.
TTGTACTATATCGATGTGACAACTTGTGATTGGTCTAAACAGTAATGCAGGGAGGAGAATACAAAATAGGAATCTGGAAGCCCTTCAATTACACTCGCAGATAGAACAAACTTGTATTCCGTCTACAGCAGTTCGATATCACCTGTAGCATCAAGCTAGGTTCTTTATTCATTTAGTTTCCTATGATAAATGATACTATCGATAGGAATCGTTAACATATTTACTACAATATATTATACTAGAAAAGAAATTTCATTTTACAATCTAACGGTATAAATCTGTAATTATTCAGATATTTGAATGATTTTATAATTTGAATAATTTTATGAAAAAATGGAAACGGCTAGCTGAACTGTCTGGGGCGCTGGTCTCGGCTTAAGAGCCCTGGATACAGTTCTGTGGTTCGAATCCCGTCTAAACCTGAGATTTCTGCGCCCTAAGTGGCTGTCGGCTCAAGGGTCCAATGGTGACGCCCATGGATATGACGTTAAAGAACACAATGTGTTATCCTGTGTGGTATAACACTCTTCGACTAAGTTGAGCGCCTTTGATCATGTATGTAAAGGGCGCTATATAAATCGATAACTAATAATAATAATAATAAATGAATCGACTAGTCATTTGCCTGTTTAAAAGATTCAACTGACTTAAAAGAGAACTTCAGAGCTGATATATTTTCCAGTTAAAACTCATTTAAAATCTCTGAGCACCGTGCCAATCTCGACAACAGTCGGCAGCATAACATACATGTTTCACTCAGCTGCAGAACATAATATTTTCAGTATCACATCACAAATTTCACATCAGAAATGTTGCTGTTTTTAATGAAACATATGATTGGTTTTACATCAAATAAATGATTAGTTTAATCTTTTTGACGATAATGACTAAACTAGAAAGAGCTTAGATGAAGATTGCATCTACAAACGATGACTCCCTCACACCGTGTGTTTGAAATACAGAGGACAGGATAGCTATAAGCATTCATGAAAATCTTAATGCTAGCCACTACAAAAAATGAAGCCTTCGTGACTTTTATTAAAATGTATGCATTTTTTGGGTAAAAGAAATGTTAGGCACTGTATTCTGAAGGATAGTAATAAAAAAGACAGTCAAAGGATGGCCTAATACGATGAGCTAAACGAATAAGCTCTCTTGTTCCATGTTAAATGCAACCAATATTTAACATTTATATTATTTAGTTAACATTTTCGCGTGCTCACTTTTTTCTCAATTTCACCTTTAATAGATAGTTTATCGCAAAAAATATTCCAGTAAATGAATAAGCTGAGTTTTTATTATATGTTTTCACCATATCGTACGCAAAAATCAAGCGCTGGTTTCGTCGTTGACTGCGTATAGCATAATTTAAACAAGGCAAGTTTTATTAGATGAGTCATGTTGGTGAGGCAGTTTGTGCTATGTACGAGCTCTGGTGCAGTAACAACTATTTGGTACTGGTTGACTCATCTCTCAGCAATCTTTGCAAGCTCATCATCCCATTAAAAAAAAATTGAATTGAATTATCGGCATTTTCCCAAACACTGGGCATTTCGGTAGACGAAATTCAAAGTACGAACCATTTTCGCATATCTTACGCTTCAATAAGAGGGCCAAGAATTTCCCTTTCGCTCTCTCCCTTCTCGTCCTTATGGGTAAGACGTTAAGGTTCGTTAAGATGTAAATGTAAACATACCACCAGAAAGCCAATGAAGGCGATAGGAACTGCAGTGAGAACGGCCAACTTGTCGAATGAAAACTTGTCGACCATATGGCAACCTGGTGAAGCATTCCTGATTTAATCAAAAATGAGTCACTATTAAAATAAAAACGGTTCCATGTAAGATTCCTTTTCTTTGCATTCCTAAGTTGTTGTTTTTTACTTCATTTAATGCAATTGAGTTTGTACATTTTTGTGTATCGATTTTTAAGAGTAAAACATCTTTTTATTTTATATTTTATTATTAGAAATATCTGAGCCATACAATTATAATTCTAATCTTAGTATTCTAATAAGACTATTTAATAGTAATAGAAACTGGACTCTTTGTCAAAATATTCCACTCGGTTTGAAACTTTTTCTACTTGTGTATCGATTGACTGGCATATAGCTAATAATCTATCATTTTTGGTAAACAATTAAAAGCTGTACTGGTTCACGAAAATTGTTTCACCATGTTCCAACTTGGAGTGAGTAATTTTTTTTTTTAATCCGCTCTTGTTTGCCCTAGAAATATCTGGTTACGTTTCCCGAGAGATGCTGTTTCTAACCCAAGCAAACCAGCATTTTCATGAATTTCCAAGTTTTTTGCATGATTTTAAAACTTTATTTCCCCCAACTATTACAGCATATCCCGTACTATTCGTAACTACCAAATTTAAAAGACTGGTTTAGTTTGATAAAAGAACATTTTGTTTCATTATGGACCACCATTTTTAGCTAATTAATCAATAATTCAATTATGTTAACGACACTTCGTACAACATTCATCGAATCTTATTTATCAATCTTACCACCCATATCATCATTATGTGGAAGAGATGAGGCATGCAAAACACGACGAAAGCAAAAATAATCTGTAATAAAGGCGAAAAGAGTCTTAGTAGACATTCGTTTAACAAATGCAATGGAAAACTAAAGGCTTATTTCTTACCAGAAGCGAAGAACGACGGGCCATCTCAATGCTGTGTAATTCAGTTTCCAATGAAATGTTTCTCCAACTTGGGCGCTTTAAAAAAAATACAAGTTAAAGGTGCAGAGTAAGGTACGCAGGCGCCAAATAATCGACAGGTGTTCTGCATTCACATTTCGTGTTTCATATCTTCAATCGTTGCATTCGTAAGGACTTTGCCCGTATTCTCTTCTAAACTTATAAATATTTTATTAAAAATAAAATTAATTTTATACGATAGGCATTTTAAATGATGCAGCAAATGCAATGAAACGAAGCTAAACTTGATGATAATATAAGAAATAATGAAGAAGAAGAAGCTTTTACTGTTTTTATGATGGTTACAATTGCGTTCTTTCATTAACCGATGTAATAAAAGGGAATGGGGAGGGCTAAATATTCTTTGAAAACAATAACCAATAATTGCATCTGAAAAAAAATTGCAGTTAAGATATGTACGTAAGACACGTTTCTCTGAAGCAGGTGTAGTAAGCTTTCTATTTATTTAAAAGAAAAAACACTTGTGCTTCAATAATTTTCGTTAGTATTTTCATTTTAATTTGGGATTTCGTTATACTTGTATAAAGAAATACTCATATCATCCTATATTTTAATCAGTTATGGTTCGTGGGGAAATGTATAAAAAGTGAACTTTATTATCAAATTGAATGTACCCAAAATCTGCATATAATGTGGACGATGTAAAATGAACATTTTATCCTTTACCATCGTACTTAGATAATACTTGGAACATAGCTTCTTGCTCCTACGCAATAGAAGGTGCACAGCTTCACACCAATGAAGGTGATTTTTGTCACATCATCTGCGCACGACGACAACGTTGTTTGGTGCAACTTTTGCCTACTACATAAACGTTGACGACCACACACCCTACCCTATGATTAAGTGGTTGTATGTAGATAGAGAAGGCCAGCATGCACATTAACGGTTAATAGATACTTAACAGTAATCTAATCGTCATAAAAGTAGATAATGAAAATAATCTAAATATGTTAAAATTTAAAATTTCGGTTTGCAGAGTTCGGCGTGAGTTCGGTTTGCGAAGTTCGGGCCGAGTTCGGCTGGGGAGGTCGGGCCGCATTCGGCCGAAGTTGAACGCCACCCCCCACGCCGAATTCGGGCGACCATTCGGGCCGAACTCGGGCCGGAACGTCGGTGTTGCCTGGGTAGAAGTAACGAGTGTCGAAAAGCGCCGACTTTGACTGCAGACCGAGCTCGATATAGGGAATTTAATATGAGCATCTGTTGCCGAATGCTTTCGAATTTTGCTTGGTTTATAGAGCCCGTTTTATGTAACAAACTTGGTAATGTCATGCGGCCTAAATCAGCCAAATTCTAATGAGACCAAAATCGATGAAAAATCATTAATAAGTAATTTACATGAATCTTTGCGTCATTAACTTATTATATAAAAGTGAGCTACGTAGACATAGTAGTCTATATGGCTCAGCTTGAGAATAGTGAACTCATAAATTGAAATCAATTTTGTTCTGGTCTTAATTCCTTTGCTCTGGCACATGAAAGTGCTTGCTAGCTTTTTTTCTTTAAAAAAACACTTTAAATTGTTAAATAAACTTAAACATAAAAAAATAACACTTAACATTTTAGAGCAGGTGGTGAGCTTTCATTCCACCATCAACGGAGAAAATTAGTTTGAGAGAATAAAAAAAACATTTTTATACTTTGTTTTTTGAAATAACGATTCATTGAGAATTTTTGGGAAGGATGCTGTGTAAAATCGTTTCCGTTTTTATCTAGTTCTTTTCGAAACTAGATACTTAAGGTTTTGAACCGATTCAGATTCCAATTCCAACTTTTTAATCGCATAAATTCAGTTCAATTAATCTGAATTTGTCGAATTAATTTTAAAAAGGCCGATTCAGATTCAATCATATACAAATTGCTCATTGCAATTCTTCACATAGATTTGTGTACGATGCTTTTTTTTAATCAGACCCTCTGGTATTTTAAATTGTTTTTCCAAAGGACGAGATGCTAAATTATAATACCAATTAGAGCACCAGACGACTGACTAAAACTGTGATACAAGGTGATAGTTTGTCTTTTGATTGTCAGTTTTACGGCGCCAGGGTTAAAATTCTGATGAATCGATTCATCCGCAGTTATTTGAATCGATTAAAGATTCAGATTCAGCAATTTTTAAAAGTGAATCGATTCAGATTCATGCAGTTTATGAATTAATTTAATTTTGAATCGATTCACGTTTGATTTTTAAGAACACCGGCCAGGACATATCTAGGTATAAACTAGCATCTGCGCTCACTGCACGCGAATAAAATGTAGTTATGTGTTAGTAGGTAGTACAATCTCCAAGTTGGAACAGTCATGATTCAGACCTGCTGCAGAAAATAAGCCGGGTAAGTCTTCTCTCTTATAGTTTACAAGGATCTGAACAATTACAATTTTCTTATTTCTTTTCCAAGTAATTAAATTGCCTAAGCTTTTTACAATCAAATTTGCGAATAAGCAAATAGCATAAAATAAATTAATTTATTAATACTGCAATAATAATGAAGGCAAGATGATATATTGATAAAATATCTTGATTAAGAGTATATTTTTAGCACCGACTCAAGTCTTCCAGCGAAATAATTTATTTGCATTGATTGAGCTATGACATTTCAAAAGATGACATTCTAACTAACCGGCTATGAACGCATTTGTTTTTTGGAGATCTCTGACATACGCAGGGTATTACAGCGCCTTTTCAGTTTAAACAGTCGAAGTGGAAGTCTGCTAACGTAAGTTGTGTTTAAAAGCTATTGATTCAAATGGATAGGATGGATGAAATATATTGAAATTATCTGTGATATTAAATTTAAATGCCAATGATTTGATAATAAACAGAATTTACAATGGCATTGTAAAATTTACAATACACAAAAAAGTGATGCATATTTGTATATATACGTTATTGTTATTGTTAGAAAGGAAATGCAGATAAATTACAATGATAATGCACTAATAATGCAAATAAATTGTAATGGTAATGCAAATAATTTGCAGTGTTATAATTCTAATTTAAAAAATTTCAATAAATGGCAATGATAATGCATTTTACGAATATGTCCGATTGGTTTGAACAGTGATAAAAGGAGATTTTAATTTTTCATTTATACTGTCGTTTTCTCTTTTGAAATTCAGACGCAAATTAAAGCTCTTATAAGTATTTGATTTTAAGCTAGTTACTTTGGCTAAATTTAATATTCAATATAATTATTTGATCGATTTTTTTCGAAAATGATAATTATTTTTTTTAATGATTAAGAAACATTGATACAAGTTAACCAGTTTTAGAAGCTCATTTAAGACAGTTACATTTACTGGTTCTGTGGCTGGTTGCAACAAAATAGCAGCGAATTTTACACGCATTTGAATGCAGAAAAAACACCACATTTTTTACATTTACATATTTTTATACAACCAAAAAAGTCTGACTACTTTATTTCTTTTTATATTGCATGTTTTCAGCTAAATAACGCATTTTCCACATTCCCATTTTTTTAAAATCTATATGCATTTCGATTTTCTAGAAACTTACATGTCATACTTATATTTAAATAAATGAAATATCTAATGGTACCTGCGATCCATATGATTCATATACTGTGGAGTCTTCGTATTCTACTTTGTATAAAAGAGCAAGGATTTTTACTGATTTTTCATACGATTCTATGAATCTCAACTAGGAAGATGGCAATCTTTTCGTCGGTTCTTCTCTTCGCTGTCTGTTGCATGGTATATCTTTTTTCGAGTTTTGTGTAAAAAATCAGCCCAATCTTTACACTTGAAATGAATACTTTTTATTGATTTCTAAAAGGTTGGCGCAAGTGCGCAGAATGTGCAACCAAAGGATACTTATTGTAAAATTGATAAGCTACACGTCATGTGCCGTTTTAAAGTGAGTATAATGTAACTATACAATAAGCACTTGGAGCACAACTACGATACTGATACATCATTGTACTATTTTCTTTACTTTAAGGCGGGCCCTTCCAAGGCGTGTAATCAGCCTCAGGGGGCCAAGCTAACACAACAACAAAAGAACGCCATCGTTGCCAAACACAATGAGTTAAGGAGCAAAGTGGCACTTGGACAGACATCTCTTCCTCAAGCAGCCAACATGCGGAAAATGGTATAACTTAATGAAAATCTATAATATTTTAAACTGTGACTTTTCTTTTCTTAAATTTATGCGGGATTAGGAGTGGGACAATGAGCTGGAAGCCATGGCACAGCGATGGGCTGATCAATGCGTAGATGGCCACTATGAGCCAGGAGACGAAACACTAAATCAGAAATGCTGTAAGTAGGAAAAGCCCATTGCATGCTGTTGTTCCCTTTAATGATATATATTTTGTCTGTATTGATTATTAGCTGCCGTCCCTCGATTCAGTGTGGGGGAAAACATGGCTGGGAAATCGGGCTCATCGGTTAATTGGTTAGCCATGGTTGATGGCTGGTACACAGGCGAAGTCTCCGGAATTACTGAGGAATTAATTGATTCAAGCGAGTAAGTTACATTATATAACTAAATCTGGGATAATTCTGTTGCTTCCAACACCTGATTTTATGGTATATTTATTAAATTTATAGTGGTCGAACTTCTGGCCATGCCACTCAAGTTATATGGGCCGAATCTCATAGAGTAGGATGTGCGATCATGCAACAAAAAGACAAAAAATATGGAAACAAGTTCAGTATTTTCTGTGATTATGGCCCAGCGGCTAATGTTCTTGGTGCTAAGATCTACATTCGAGGCGACCCCGGCACTAAATGTGAAGGAGGTACGGGACTAGAGGAAAGCACCGGTCTATGTGCCTAAATTACCTGTCTACCCAATACCATAATAACTACAGACCGACTAGTAAATATAAGGCACGCTCTATTTTGTTACCCCAACATTTCATTTTTTTCTTTGAAGCTCTTCAGTCATGTTGTAGCTGATCTAATTTTTTTCTTTTAGTTGATTAAAATACATTTTACCCAGCAGCAATCAAACGACCGATTTACTTATTCATTAAGCAAAATAACTTGTTGTTATGAAAATTAGTTTTCACCTCGGTTTTCCGCCTTGGGTGTTACAAATACCGTCAAATCGGGTAATTTGAGACAAAGCGTGTAACTTGAGACAAAAAAAGTGAGTTTATGTTTGGGGCTATAAATTGCTTTCCATATATATATACACTATCGAGCTGGGAATTGTTTTGTTGTGATCTAAGCACATTGAGGAATACTTCAATTACTATTTTTTTAATTTATTGAAGCATTTAATATACAAAGTACCATAATATTGGAGATTCTGAGCTGAAAAGCTCTGCTTTACTAGCTTAAGTAATTTGTAGTGAATAATAATAAAAAGACTTAATGACGCAAAGCTTCATAATGAAGGTTATATTCATTATATAAAAGTGAGCTACGTAGATACAGTAGTCTGTATGGGTCAGCTTGAGAAAAGTGAACTCAGCATAAATTGAAATCAAGTTCGTTCGATTTGAGGTTTTAGATTTTTATTTTTTGTCCTCGTCTCCATTTCGATATAAAAGTAATGGCTGAACCGATTTCTTTTTGCAATAGCTCATTCGATTCAGAATGTGGCAGAGACGAGGCACAGAAAATCAAAACGAATTTTTATTACAAAATTTTCCTCCAATATATATAGATTTTTAATTTTAGACTGTTTGGCAACGCTGGGCCTGGATTTCTAAAAAAAAGGAGGTTGATTCAAGTTATTTTTTGTTTCTATTCGAATTGAATATATATTCGAAATAGCTTTTTAAATTCAACTTTTTTATTGATTATTGACATTTTTTATTGATATTTGAATTTTTTAAAACTATTGTTGATTTATGTTTTCAATCGAAATTTGAATCAAATAGAATGCAATGCACGAATATTAGCCCGCCCAGAAAAAAAGCTACTGACATCTAGTTTATTATAATAGATTTATCAAATATTACATAACTGAAACGGGGGGGGGGGGGGGATTTAATTCAGTCGGAGACTGAATTATTCTAATAAGGGCGAGCAAAAAAGCGAGCTTTTCTATCTTAAGTAATTTATATGAAGCTTTGCGTCATCAACTTATTATATAAAAGTGAGCTACGTAGACACAGTAGTCTATATGGCTCAGCTTGAGAAAAGTGAACTCATAAATTGAAATCAAGTTTGTTCTGGTCTTCATTCCTTTGCTCTGGCACATGAAAGTTCTTGCTAGCCTTTTTTCTTTAAAAAAACACTTTAAATTGTTAAATAAACTTAAACATAAAAAAATAACACTTAACATTTTAGAGCAGGTGGTGAGCTTTCATTCCACCATCAACGGAGAAAATTAGTTTGAGAGAATAAAAAAAACATTTTTATACTTTGTTTTTTGAAATAACGATTCATTGAGAATTTTTGGGAAGGATGCTGTGTAAAATCGTTTCCGTTTTTATCTAGTTCTTTTCGAAACTAGATACTTAAGGTTTTGAACCGATTCAGATTCCAATTCCAACTTTTTAATCGCATAAATTCAGTTCAATTAATCTGAATTTGTCGAATTAATTTTAAAAAGGCCGATTCAGATTCAATCATATACAAATTGCTCATTGCAATTCTTCACATAGATTTGTGTACGATGCTTTTTTTTAATCAGACCCTCTGGTATTTTAAATTGTTTTTCCAAAGGACGAGATGCTAAATTATAATACCAATTAGAGCACCAGACGACTGACTAAAACTGTGATACAAGGTGATAGTTTGTCTTTTGATTGTCAGTTTTACGGCGCCAGGGTTAAAATTCTGATGAATCGATTCATCCGCAGTTATTTGAATCGATTAAAGATTCAGATTCAGCAATTTTTAAAAGTGAATCGATTCAGATTCATGCAGTTTATGAATTAATTTAATTTTGAATCGATTCACGTTTGATTTTTAAGAACACCGGCCAGGACATATCTAGGTATAAACTAGCATCTGCGCTCACTGCACGCGAATAAAATGTAGTTATGTGTTAGTAGGTAGTACAATCTCCAAGTTGGAACAGTCATGATTCAGACCTGCTGCAGAAAATAAGCCGGGTAAGTCTTCTCTCTTATAGTTTACAAGGATCTGAACAATTACAATTTTCTTATTTCTTTTCCAAGTAATTAAATTGCCTAAGCTTTTTACAATCAAATTTGCGAATAAGCAAATAGCATAAAATAAATTAATTTATTAATACTGCAATAATAATGAAGGCAAGATGATATATTGATAAAATATCTTGATTAAGAGTATATTTTTAGCACCGACTCAAGTCTTCCAGCGAAATAATTTATTTGCATTGATTGAGCTATGACATTTCAAAAGATGACATTCTAACTAACCGGCTATGAACGCATTTGTTTTTTGGAGATCTCTGACATACGCAGGGTATTACAGCGCCTTTTCAGTTTAAACAGTCGAAGTGGAAGTCTGCTAACGTAAGTTGTGTTTAAAAGCTATTGATTCAAATGGATAGGATGGATGAAATATATTGAAATTATCTGTGATATTAAATTTAAATGCCAATGATTTGATAATAAACAGAATTTACAATGGCATTGTAAAATTTACAATACACAAAAAAGTGATGCATATTTGTATATATACGTTATTGTTATTGTTAGAAAGGAAATGCAGATAAATTACAATGATAATGCACTAATAATGCAAATAAATTGTAATGGTAATGCAAATAATTTGCAGTGTTATAATTCTAATTTAAAAAATTTCAATAAATGGCAATGATAATGCATTTTACGAATATGTCCGATTGGTTTGAACAGTGATAAAAGGAGATTTTAATTTTTCATTTATACTGTCGTTTTCTCTTTTGAAATTCAGACGCAAATTAAAGCTCTTATAAGTATTTGATTTTAAGCTAGTTACTTTGGCTAAATTTAATATTCAATATAATTATTTGATCGATTTTTTTCGAAAATGATAATTATTTTTTTTAATGATTAAGAAACATTGATACAAGTTAACCAGTTTTAGAAGCTCATTTAAGACAGTTACATTTACTGGTTCTGTGGCTGGTTGCAACAAAATAGCAGCGAATTTTACACGCATTTGAATGCAGAAAAAACACCACATTTTTTACATTTACATATTTTTATACAACCAAAAAAGTCTGACTACTTTATTTCTTTTTATATTGCATGTTTTCAGCTAAATAACGCATTTTCCACATTCCCATTTTTTAAAAATCTATATGCATTTCGATTTTCTAGAAACTTACATGTCATACTTATATTTAAATAAATGAAATATCTAATGGTACCTGCGATCCATATGATTCATATACTGTGGAGTCTTCGTATTCTACTTTGTATAAAAGAGCAAGGATTTTTACTGATTTTTCATACGATTCTATGAATCTCAACTAGGAAGATGGCAATCTTTTCGTCGGTTCTTCTCTTCGCTGTCTGTTGCATGGTATATCTTTTTTCGAGTTTTGTGTAAAAAATCAGCCTAATCTTTACACTTGAAATGAATACTTTTTATTGATTTCTAAAAGGTTGGCGCAAGTGCGCAGAATGTGCAACCAAAGGATACTTATTGTAAAATTGATAAGCTACACGTCATGTGCCGTTTTAAAGTGAGTATAATGTAACTATACAATAAGCACTTGGAGCACAACTACGATACTGATACATCATTGTACTATTTTCTTTACTTTAAGGCGGGCCCTTCCAAGGCGTGTAATCAGCCTCAGGGGGCCAAGCTAACACAACAACAAAAGAACGCCATCGTTGCCAAACACAATGAGTTAAGGAGCAAAGTGGCACTTGGACAGACATCTCTTCCTCAAGCAGCCAACATGCGGAAAATGGTATAACTTAATGAAAATCTATAATATTTTAAACTGTGACTTTTCTTTTCTTAAATTTATGCGGGATTAGGAGTGGGACAATGAGCTGGAAGCCATGGCACAGCGATGGGCTGATCAATGCGTAGATGGCCACTATGAGCCAGGAGACGAAACACTAAATCAGAAATGCTGTAAGTAGGAAAAGCCCATTGCATGCTGTTGTTCCCTTTAATGATATATATTTTGTCTGTATTGATTATTAGCTGCCGTCCCTCGATTCAGTGTGGGGGAAAACATGGCTGGGAAATCGGGCTCATCGGTTAATTGGTTAGCCATGGTTGATGGCTGGTACACAGGCGAAGTCTCCGGAATTACTGAGGAATTAATTGATTCAAGCGAGTAAGTTACATTATATAACTAAATCTGGGATAATTCTGTTGCTTCCAACACCTGATTTTATGGTATATTTATTAAATTTATAGTGGTCGAACTTCTGGCCATGCCACTCAAGTTATATGGGCCGAATCTCATAGAGTAGGATGTGCGATCATGCAACAAAAAGACAAAAAATATGGAAACAAGTTCAGTATTTTCTGTGATTATGGCCCAGCGGCTAATGTTCTTGGTGCTAAGATCTACATTCGAGGCGACCCCGGCACTAAATGTGAAGGAGGTACGGGACTAGAGGAAAGCACCGGTCTATGTGCCTAAATTACCTGTCTACCCAATACCATAATAACTACAGACCGACTAGTAAATATAAGGCACGCTCTATTTTGTTACCCCAACATTTCATTTTTTTCTTTGAAGCTCTTCAGTCATGTTGTAGCTGATCTAATTTTTTTCTTTTAGTTGATTAAAATACATTTTACCCAGCAGCAATCAAACGACCGATTTACTTATTCATTAAGCAAAATAACTTGTTGTTATGAAAATTAGTTTTCACCTCGGTTTTCCGCCTTGGGTGTTACAAGTACCGTCAAATCGGGTAATTTGAGACAAAGCGTGTAACTTGAGACAAAAAAAGTGAGTTTATGTTTGGGGCTATAAATTGCTTTCCATATATATATACACTATCGAGCTGGGAATTGTTTTGTTGTGATCTAAGCACATTGAGGAATACTTCAATTACTATTTTTTTAATTTATTGAAGCATTTAATATACAAAGTACCATAATATTGGAGATTCTGAGCTGAAAAGCTCTGCTTTACTAGCTTAAGTAATTTGTAGTGAATAATAATAAAAAGACTTAATGACGCAAAGCTTCATAATGAAGGTTATATTCATTATATAAAAGTGAGCTACGTAGATACAGTAGTCTGTATGGGTCAGCTTGAGAAAAGTGAACTCAGCATAAATTGAAATCAAGTTCGTTCGATTTGAGGTTTTAGATTTTTATTTTTTGTCCTCGTCTCCATTTCGATATAAAAGTAATGGCTGAACCGATTTCTTTTTGCAATAGCTCATTCGATTCAGAATGTGGCAGAGACGAGGCACAGAAAATCAAAACGAATTTTTATTACAAAATTTTCCTCCAATATATATAGATTTTTAATTTTAGACTGTTTGGCAACGCTGGGCCTGGATTTCTAAAAAAAAGGAGGTTGATTCAAGTTATTTTTTGTTTCTATTCGAATTGAATATATATTCGAAATAGCTTTTTAAATTCAACTTTTTTATTGATTATTGACATTTTTTATTGATATTTGAATTTTTTAAAACTATTGTTGATTTATGTTTTCAATCGAAATTTGAATCAAATAGAATGCAATGCACGAATATTAGCCCGCCCAGAAAAAAAGCTACTGACATCTAGTTTATTATAATAGATTTATCAAATATTACATAACTGAAACGGGGGGGGGGGGATTTGATTCAGTCGGAGACTGAATTATTCTAATAAGGGCGAGCAAAAAAGCGAGCTTTTCTATCTTAAGTAATTTATATGAAGCTTTGCGTCATCAACTTATTATATAAAAGTGAGCTACGTAGACACAGTAGTCTATATGGCTCAGCTTGAGAATAGTGAACTCATAAATTGAAATCAAGTTTGTTCTGGTCTTAATTCCTTTGCTCTGGCACATGAAAGTGCTTGCTAGCTTTTTTTCTTTAAAAAAACACTTTAAATTGTTAAATAAACTTAAACATAAAAAAATAACACTTAACATTTTAGAGCAGGTGGTGAGCTTTCATTCCACCATCAACGGAGAAAATTAGTTTGAGAGAATAAAAAAAACATTTTTATACTTTGTTTTTTGAAATAACGATTCATTGAGAATTTTTGGGAAGGATGCTGTGTAAAATCGTTTCCGTTTTTATCTAGTTCTTTTCGAAACTAGATACTTAAGGTTTTGAACCGATTCAGATTCCAATTCCAACTTTTTAATCGCATAAATTCAGTTCAATTAATCTGAATTTGTCGAATTAATTTTAAAAAGGCCGATTCAGATTCAATCATATACAAATTGCTCATTGCAATTCTTCACATAGATTTGTGTACGATGCTTTTTTTTTAATCAGACCCTCTGGTATTTTAAATTGTTTTTCCAAAGGACGAGATGCTAAATTATAATACCAATTAGAGCACCAGACGACTGACTAAAACTGTGATACAAGGTGATAGTTTGTCTTTTGATTGTCAGTTTTACGGCGCCAGGGTTAAAATTCTGATGAATCGATTCATCCGCAGTTATTTGAATCGATTAAAGATTCAGATTCAGCAATTTTTAAAAGTGAATCGATTCAGATTCATGCAGTTTATGAATTAATTTAATTTTGAATCGATTCACGTTTGATTTTTAAGAACACCGGCCAGGACATATCTAGGTATAAACTAGCATCTGCGCTCACTGCACGCGAATAAAATGTAGTTATGTGTTAGTAGGTAGTACAATCTCCAAGTTGGAACAGTCATGATTCAGACCTGCTGCAGAAAATAAGCCGGGTAAGTCTTCTCTCTTATAGTTTACAAGGATCTGAACAATTACAATTTTCTTAATTCTTTTCCAAGTAATTAAATTGCCTAAGCTTTTTACAATCAAATTTGCGAATAAGCAAATAGCATAAAATAAATTAATTTATTAATACTGCAATAATAATGAAGGCAAGATGATATATTGATAAAATATCTTGATTAAGAGTATATTTTTAGCACCGACTCAAGTCTTCCAGCGAAATAATTTATTTGCATTGATTGAGCTATGACATTTCAAAAGATGACATTCTAACTAACCGGCTATGAACGCATTTGTTTTTTGGAGATCTCTGACATACGCAGGGTATTACAGCGCCTTTTCAGTTTAAACAGTCGAAGTGGAAGTCTGCTAACGTAAGTTGTGTTTAAAAGCTATTGATTCAAATGGATAGGATGGATGAAATATATTGAAATTATCTGTGATATTAAATTTAAATGCCAATGATTTGATAATAAACAGAATTTACAATGGCATTGTAAAATTTACAATACACAAAAAAGTGATGCATATTTGTATATATACGTTATTGTTATTGTTAGAAAGGAAATGCAGATAAATTACAATGATAATGCACTAATAATGCAAATAAATTGTAATGGTAATGCAAATAATTTGCAGTGTTATAATTCTAATTTAAAAAATTTCAATAAATGGCAATGATAATGCATTTTACGAATATGTCCGATTGGTTTGAACAGTGATAAAAGGAGATTTTAATTTTTCATTTATACTGTCGTTTTCTCTTTTGAAATTCAGACGCAAATTAAAGCTCTTATAAGTATTTGATTTTAAGCTAGTTACTTTGGCTAAATTTAATATTCAATATAATTATTTGATCGATTTTTTTCGAAAATGATAATTATTTTTTTTAATGATTAAGAAACATTGATACAAGTTAACCAGTTTTAGAAGCTCATTTAAGACAGTTACATTTACTGGTTCTGTGGCTGGTTGCAACAAAATAGCAGCGAATTTTACACGCATTTGAATGCAGAAAAAACACCACATTTTTTACATTTACATATTTTTATACAACCAAAAAAGTCTGACTACTTTATTTCTTTTTATATTGCATGTTTTCAGCTAAATAACGCATTTTCCACATTCCCATTTTTTAAAAATCTATATGCATTTCGATTTTCTAGAAACTTACATGTCATACTTATATTTAAATAAATGAAATATCTAATGGTACCTGCGATCCATATGATTCATATACTGTGGAGTCTTCGTATTCTACTTTGTATAAAAGAGCAAGGATTTTTACTGATTTTTCATACGATTCTATGAATCTCAACTAGGAAGATGGCAATCTTTTCGTCGGTTCTTCTCTTCGCTGTCTGTTGCATGGTATATCTTTTTTCGAGTTTTGTGTAAAAAATCAGCCCAATCTTTACACTTGAAATGAATACTTTTTATTGATTTCTAAAAGGTTGGCGCAAGTGCGCAGAATGTGCAACCAAAGGATACTTATTGTAAAATTGATAAGCTACACGTCATGTGCCGTTTTAAAGTGAGTATAATGTAACTATACAATAAGCACTTGGAGCACAACTACGATACTGATACATCATTGTACTATTTTCTTTACTTTAAGGCGGGCCCTTCCAAGGCGTGTAATCAGCCTCAGGGGGCCAAGCTAACACAACAACAAAAGAACGCCATCGTTGCCAAACACAATGAGTTAAGGAGCAAAGTGGCACTTGGACAGACATCTCTTCCTCAAGCAGCCAACATGCGGAAAATGGTATAACTTAATGAAAATCTATAATATTTTAAACTGTGACTTTTCTTTTCTTAAATTTATGCGGGATTAGGAGTGGGACAATGAGCTGGAAGCCATGGCACAGCGATGGGCTGATCAATGCGTAGATGGCCACTATGAGCCAGGAGACGAAACACTAAATCAGAAATGCTGTAAGTAGGAAAAGCCCATTGCATGCTGTTGTTCCCTTTAATGATATATATTTTGTCTGTATTGATTATTAGCTGCCGTCCCTCGATTCAGTGTGGGGGAAAACATGGCTGGGAAATCGGGCTCATCGGTTAATTGGTTAGCCATGGTTGATGGCTGGTACACAGGCGAAGTCTCCGGAATTACTGAGGAATTAATTGATTCAAGCGAGTAAGTTACATTATATAACTAAATCTGGGATAATTCTGTTGCTTCCAACACCTGATTTTATGGTATATTTATTAAATTTATAGTGGTCGAACTTCTGGCCATGCCACTCAAGTTATATGGGCCGAATCTCATAGAGTAGGATGTGCGATCATGCAACAAAAAGACAAAAAATATGGAAACAAGTTCAGTATTTTCTGTGATTATGGCCCAGCGGCTAATGTTCTTGGTGCTAAGATCTACATTCGAGGCGACCCCGGCACTAAATGTGAAGGAGGTACGGGACTAGAGGAAAGCACCGGTCTATGTGCCTAAATTACCTGTCTACCCAATACCATAATAACTACAGACCGACTAGTAAATATAAGGCACGCTCTATTTTGTTACCCCAACATTTCATTTTTTTCTTTGAAGCTCTTCAGTCATGTTGTAGCTGATCTAATTTTTTTCTTTTAGTTGATTAAAATACATTTTACCCAGCAGCAATCAAACGACCGATTTACTTATTCATTAAGCAAAATAACTTGTTGTTATGAAAATTAGTTTTCACCTCGGTTTTCCGCCTTGGGTGTTACAAGTACCGTCAAATCGGGTAATTTGAGACAAAGCGTGTAACTTGAGACAAAAAAAGTGAGTTTATGTTTGGGGCTATAAATTGCTTTCCATATATATATACACTATCGAGCTGGGAATTGTTTTGTTGTGATCTAAGCACATTGAGGAATACTTCAATTACTATTTTTTTAATTTATTGAAGCATTTAATATACAAAGTACCATAATATTGGAGATTCTGAGCTGAAAAGCTCTGCTTTACTAGCTTAAGTAATTTGTAGTGAATAATAATAAAAAGACTTAATGACGCAAAGCTTCATAATGAAGGTTATATTCATTATATAAAAGTGAGCTACGTAGATACAGTAGTCTGTATGGGTCAGCTTGAGAAAAGTGAACTCAGCATAAATTGAAATCAAGTTCGTTCGATTTGAGGTTTTAGATTTTTATTTTTTGTCCTCGTCTCCATTTCGATATAAAAGTAATGGCTGAACCGATTTCTTTTTGCAATAGCTCATTCGATTCAGAATGTGGCAGAGACGAGGCACAGAAAATCAAAACGAATTTTTATTACAAAATTTTCCTCCAATATATATAGATTTTTAATTTTAGACTGTTTGGCAACGCTGGGCCTGGATTTCTAAAAAAAAGGAGGTTGATTCAAGTTATTTTTTGTTTCTATTCGAATTGAATATATATTCGAAATAGCTTTTTAAATTCAACTTTTTTATTGATTATTGACATTTTTTATTGATATTTGAATTTTTTAAAACTATTGTTGATTTATGTTTTCAATCGAAATTTGAATCAAATAGAATGCAATGCACGAATATTAGCCCGCCCAGAAAAAAAGCTACTGACATCTAGTTTATTATAATAGATTTATCAAATATTACATAACTGAAACGGGGGGGGGGGGGGGATTTGATTCAGTCGGAGACTGAATTATTCTAATAAGGGCGAGCAAAAAAGCGAGCTTTTCTATCTTAAGTAATTTATATGAAGCTTTGCGTCATCAACTTATTATATAAAAGTGAGCTACGTAGACACAGTAGTCTATATGGCTCAGCTTGAGAAAAGTGAACTCATAAATTGAAATCAAGTTTGTTCTGGTCTTCATTCCTTTGCTCTGGCACATGAAAGTGCTTGCTAGCTTTTTTTCTTTAAAAAAACACTTTAAATTGTTAAATAAACTTAAACATAAAAAAATAACACTTAACATTTTAGAGCAGGTGGTGAGCTTTCATTCCACCATCAACGGAGAAAATTAGTTTGAGAGAATTAAAAAAAAAACATTTTTATACTTTGTTTTTTGAAATAACGATTCATTGAGAATTTTTGGGAAGGATGCTGTGTAAAATCGTTTCCGTTTTTATCTAGTTCTTTTCGAAACTAGATACTTAAGGTTTTGAACCGATTCAGATTCCAATTCCAACTTTTTAATCGCATAAATTCAGTTCAATTAATCTGAATTTGTCGAATTAATTTTAAAAAGGCCGATTCAGATTCAATCATATACAAATTGCTCATTGCAATTCTTCACATAGATTTGTGTACGATGCTTTTTTTTAATCAGACCCTCTGGTATTTTAAATTGTTTTTCCAAAGGACGAGATGCTAAATTATAATACCAATTAGAGCACCAGACGACTGACTAAAACTGTGATACAAGGTGATAGTTTGTCTTTTGATTGTCAGTTTTACGGCGCCAGGGTTAAAATTCTGATGAATCGATTCATCCGCAGTTATTTGAATCGATTAAAGATTCAGATTCAGCAATTTTTAAAAGTGAATCGATTCAGATTCATGCAGTTTATGAATTAATTTAATTTTGAATCGATTCACGTTTGATTTTTAAGAACACCGGCCAGGACATATCTAGGTATAAACTAGCATCTGCGCTCACTGCACGCGAATAAAATGTAGTTATGTGTTAGTAGGTAGTACAATCTCCAAGTTGGAACAGTCATGATTCAGACCTGCTGCAGAAAATAAGCCGGGTAAGTCTTCTCTCTTATAGTTTACAAGGATCTGAACAATTACAATTTTCTTATTTCTTTTCCAAGTAATTAAATTGCCTAAGCTTTTTACAATCAAATTTGCGAATAAGCAAATAGCATAAAATAAATTAATTTATTAATACTGCAATAATAATGAAGGCAAGATGATATATTGATAAAATATCTTGATTAAGAGTATATTTTTAGCACCGACTCAAGTCTTCCAGCGAAATAATTTATTTGCATTGATTGAGCTATGACATTTCAAAAGATGACATTCTAACTAACCGGCTATGAACGCATTTGTTTTTTGGAGATCTCTGACATACGCAGGGTATTACAGCGCCTTTTCAGTTTAAACAGTCGAAGTGGAAGTCTGCTAACGTAAGTTGTGTTTAAAAGCTATTGATTCAAATGGATAGGATGGATGAAATATATTGAAATTATCTGTGATATTAAATTTAAATGCCAATGATTTGATAATAAACAGAATTTACAATGGCATTGTAAAATTTACAATACACAAAAAAGTGATGCATATTTGTATATATACGTTATTGTTATTGTTAGAAAGGAAATGCAGATAAATTACAATGATAATGCACTAATAATGCAAATAAATTGTAATGGTAATGCAAATAATTTGCAGTGTTATAATTCTAATTTAAAAAATTTCAATAAATGGCAATGATAATGCATTTTACGAATATGTCCGATTGGTTTGAACAGTGATAAAAGGAGATTTTAATTTTTCATTTATACTGTCGTTTTCTCTTTTGAAATTCAGACGCAAATTAAAGCTCTTATAAGTATTTGATTTTAAGCTAGTTACTTTGGCTAAATTTAATATTCAATATAATTATTTGATCGATTTTTTTCGAAAATGATAATTATTTTTTTTAATGATTAAGAAACATTGATACAAGTTAACCAGTTTTAGAAGCTCATTTAAGACAGTTACATTTACTGGTTCTGTGGCTGGTTGCAACAAAATAGCAGCGAATTTTACACGCATTTGAATGCAGAAAAAACACCACATTTTTTACATTTACATATTTTTATACAACCAAAAAAGTCTGACTACTTTATTTCTTTTTATATTGCATGTTTTCAGCTAAATAACGCATTTTCCACATTCCCATTTTTTAAAAATCTATATGCATTTCGATTTTCTAGAAACTTACATGTCATACTTATATTTAAATAAATGAAATATCTAATGGTACCTGCGATCCATATGATTCATATACTGTGGAGTCTTCGTATTCTACTTTGTATAAAAGAGCAAGGATTTTTACTGATTTTTCATACGATTCTATGAATCTCAACTAGGAAGATGGCAATCTTTTCGTCGGTTCTTCTCTTCGCTGTCTGTTGCATGGTATATCTTTTTTCGAGTTTTGTGTAAAAAATCAGCCCAATCTTTACACTTGAAATGAATACTTTTTATTGATTTCTAAAAGGTTGGCGCAAGTGCGCAGAATGTGCAACCAAAGGATACTTATTGTAAAATTGATAAGCTACACGTCATGTGCCGTTTTAAAGTGAGTATAATGTAACTATACAATAAGCACTTGGAGCACAACTACGATACTGATACATCATTGTACTATTTTCTTTACTTTAAGGCGGGCCCTTCCAAGGCGTGTAATCAGCCTCAGGGGGCCAAGCTAACACAACAACAAAAGAACGCCATCGTTGCCAAACACAATGAGTTAAGGAGCAAAGTGGCACTTGGACAGACATCTCTTCCTCAAGCAGCCAACATGCGGAAAATGGTATAACTTAATGAAAATCTATAATATTTTAAACTGTGACTTTTCTTTTCTTAAATTTATGCGGGATTAGGAGTGGGACAATGAGCTGGAAGCCATGGCACAGCGATGGGCTGATCAATGCGTAGATGGCCACTATGAGCCAGGAGACGAAACACTAAATCAGAAATGCTGTAAGTAGGAAAAGCCCATTGCATGCTGTTGTTCCCTTTAATGATATATATTTTGTCTGTATTGATTATTAGCTGCCGTCCCTCGATTCAGTGTGGGGGAAAACATGGCTGGGAAATCGGGCTCATCGGTTAATTGGTTAGCCATGGTTGATGGCTGGTACACAGGCGAAGTCTCCGGAATTACTGAGGAATTAATTGATTCAAGCGAGTAAGTTACATTATATAACTAAATCTGGGATAATTCTGTTGCTTCCAACACCTGATTTTATGGTATATTTATTAAATTTATAGTGGTCGAACTTCTGGCCATGCCACTCAAGTTATATGGGCCGAATCTCATAGAGTAGGATGTGCGATCATGCAACAAAAAGACAAAAAATATGGAAACAAGTTCAGTATTTTCTGTGATTATGGCCCAGCGGCTAATGTTCTTGGTGCTAAGATCTACATTCGAGGCGACCCCGGCACTAAATGTGAAGGAGGTACGGGACTAGAGGAAAGCACCGGTCTATGTGCCTAAATTACCTGTCTACCCAATACCATAATAACTAAAGACCGACTAGTAAATATAAGGCACGCTCTATTTTGTTACCCCAACATTTCATTTTTTTCTTTGAAGCTCTTCAGTCATGTTGTAGCTGATCTAATTTTTTTTCTTTTAGTTGATTAAAATACATTTTACCCAGCAGCAATCAAACGACCGATTTACTTATTCATTAAGCAAAATAACTTGTTGTTATGAAAATTAGTTTTCACCTCGGTTTTCCGCCTTGGGTGTTACAAGTACCGTCAAATCGGGTAATTTGAGACAAAGCGTGTAACTTGAGACACAAAAAGTGAGTTTATGTTTGGGGCTATAAATTGCTTTCCATATATATATACACTATCGAGCTGGGAATTGTTTTGTTGTGATCTAAGCACATTGAGGAATACTTCAATTACTATTTTTTTTAATTTATTGAAGCATTTAATATACAAAGTACCATAATATTGGAGATTGATGTTTCGGATTTGATGGCTTCAAGAAATTTAAAACGAAAGAAATACGACTCTTTGGGTTGTTTAAAGGCACAATAGCGATTCCTAAACTTTCTAGCTTGTTGCATTAAGTGTTGGAAGCAGGGTTGACCAAGTAATAGCTATTTGAAGTGTAACCCAACAAGAAGAGATCTGACGTTACGATTCGCCTGGCCGTCCTGCAGAGCCGGTCTTCCCACCCATAATTCCCACCGTTAGAAGTCAGCAGTCAGCAGGCGCACTTCCCCTCAGCCGAGCTGCGCAGGCGTGTTTCCCTAGCAGCTCCCCCTGTCTTGACTCCTCCCCATCCGAGCCAAATTTGTAGCTGACGCTGGTACCAGACTGGTTTTGTCTTTTGTCCAGAGAAGGACAATTCCGGAAAAGGGAAAGCTCTCTCCCCCTCCACTATTTCTCCCACTCTCCAGTGTATTTCTCTCTCTCTCTTGGAAACACAAGGGCTCGTAGGCCATTTTTTGTTGTCTATATCGTTCCGCGTTCCTATCATATGAATATTTGGGAGTTGGATCGTAGAATTTACGGATTTAGTGTTTCGTACTGTGCTATTTCCGTATAGTATGTGATGTGGGAGAAGTCGTACAGGTCGTTTGTTACGTAGGCGAAATTTATTTCCGGGGGGCCGCAGCGGTGGCGCCAAGAGGGTTCTACGCGGTTTCGCAAGAAGGTTGTCTCAACTGCTCGGTGTCCATGTTGTTCCACGACCACTATAGCAATTTTGAATCATTTTAAACATTTTTTTAAATTACACTTTGATTAGAAGTAACGAGTGTCGAAAAGCGCCGACTTTGTCTGCAGACCGAGCTCGATATAGGGAATTTAATGTGAGCATCTGTTGCCGAATGCTTTCGACTTTTGCTTGATTTATAGAGCCCTATTTTATGTAACAAACTTGGTACCGTAATGCGGCCTAAATCAGCCAAATTCTAATGAGACCAAACTCGATGAAAAATTACTAATTGCGAGCCAGCGGCACGCTTAGGCGGAGCTAATAAGTCGTGCGTAAGCGTGAATAAAAATTTCTCCTTAGAGACTGTTTTTTCCTTGACCGTGTCTGTTGGTTCCCAAAAACTGACAAAAATACAAATAGGCCTACACATTTTATACGTAGGCACTGTTTTTTTCTTTGCCGTTTCTGTTGGTTCCTGAAAACTGATAAAAATACAAAACTAATTTTACCGGTCCAAAATTCTACATAAACACTTTTTTGACTTTCTTGGGCCAAATTGTGGTCGCTTTTTCGTGTCTGTGCGATGGGGAAGAGTAGTGGGTAAGGGGTAGTATATATACGTTTAATTACAAGCAACTTTGCTTGCAACTGTATCTTCCTTTAAACCATTATTGACAAGATTTCCATTACGTTTTTTTGTGTAATACAGCTATGCTGGATTACTGTTATCCAAAAGGCGAGCTGAAAAGCTCTGCTTTACTAGCTTAAGTAATTTGTAGTGAATAATAATAAAAAGACTTAATGACGCAAAGCTTCATAATGAAGGTTATATTCATTATATAAAAGTGAGCTACGTAGATACAGTAGTCTGTATGGGTCAGCTTGAGAAAAGTGAACTCAGCATAAATTGAAATCAAGTTCGTTCGATTTGAGGTTTTAGATTTTTATTTTTTGTCCTCGTCTCCATTTCGATATAAAAGTAATGGCTGAACCGATTTCTTTTTGCAATAGCTCATTCGATTCAGAATGTGGCAGAGACGAGGCACAGAAAATCAAAACGAATTTTTATTACAAAATTTTCCTCCAATATATATAGATTTTTAATTTTAGACTGTTTGGCAACGCTGGGCCTGGATTTCTAAAAAAAGGAGGTTGATTCAAGTTATTTTTTGTTTCTATTCGAATTGAATATATATTCGAAATAGCTTTTTAAATTCAACTTTTTTATTGATTATTGAAATTTTTTATTGATATTTGAATTTTTTTAAACTATTGTTGATTTATGTTTTCAATCGAAATTTGAATCAAATAGAATGCAATGCACGAATATTAGCCCGCCCAGAAAAAAAGCTACTGACATCTAGTTTATTATAATAGATTTATCAAATATTACATAACTGAAACGGGGGGGGGATTTAATTCAGTCGGAGACTGAATTATTCTAATAAGGGCGAGCAAAAAAGCGAGCTTTTCTATCTTAAGTAATTTATATGAAGCTTTGCGTCATCAACTTATTATATAAAAGTGAGCTACGTAGACACAGTAGTCTATATGGCTCAGCTTGAGAAAAGTGAACTCATAAATTGAAATCAAGTTTGTTCTGGTCTTCATTCCTTTGCTCTGGCACATGAAAGTTCTTGCTAGCCTTTTTTCTTTAAAAAAACACTTTAAATTGTTAAATAAACTTAAACATAAAAAAATAACACTTAACATTTTAGAGCAGGTGGTGAGCTTTCATTCCACCATCAACGGAGAAAATTAGTTTGAGAGAATTAAAAAAAAAAACATTTTTATACTTTGTTTTTTGAAATAACGATTCATTGAGAATTTTTGGGAAGGATGCTGTGTAAAATCGTTTCCGTTTTTATCTAGTTCTTTTCGAAACTAGATACTTAAGGTTTTGAACCGATTCAGATTCCAATTCCAACTTTTTAATCGCATAAATTCAGTTCAATTATCTGAATTTGTCGAATTAATTTTAAAAAGGCCGATTCAGATTCAATCATATACAAATTGCTCATTGCAATTCTTCACATAGATTTGTGTACGATGCTTTTTTTTAATCCAACCCTTTGGTATTTTAAATTTTTTTCCAAAGGACGAGATACTAAATTATAATACCAATTAGAGCACCAGACGACTGACTAAAACTGTGATACAAGGTGATAGTTTGTCTTTTGATTGTCAGTTTTACGGCGCCAGGGTCAAAATTCTGATGAATCGATTCATCCGCAGTTATTTGAATCGATTAAACATTCAGATTCAGCAATTTTTAAAAGTGAATCGATTCAGATTCATGCAGTTTATGAATTAATTTAATTTTGAATCGATTCACGTTTGATTTTTAAGAACACTGGTCAGGACATATCTAGGTATAAACTAGCATCTGCGCTCACTGTACGCGAATAAAATGTAGTTATGTGTGAGTAGGTAGTACAATCTCCAAGCTAGAACAGTCATGATTCAGACCTGCTGCAGAAAATAAGCCGGGTAAGTCTTCTCTTTTATAGTTTACAAGGATCTGAACAATTACAATTTTCTTATTTCTTTTCCAAGTAATTAAATTGCCTAAGCTTTTTACAATCAAGTTTGCGAATAAGCAAATAGCATAAAATAAATTAATTTATTAATACTGCAATAATAATGAAGGCAAGATGATATATTGATAAAATATCTTGATTAAGAGTATATTTTTAGCACCGACTCAAGTCTTCCAGCGAAATAATTTATTTGCATTGATTGAGCTATGGCATTTCAAAAGATTACATTCTAACTAACCGGCTATGAACGCATTTGTTTTTTTAAAGATCTCTCACATACGCAGGGTCTTACAACGCCTTTTCAGTTGAAACAGTCGGAAGTGGAAGCCTGCTAACGTACGTTGTGTTTAAAAGCTATTGATTCAAATGGAAAGGATGGATGAAATATATTGAAATTATCTGTGATATTAAATTTAAATGCCAATGATTTGATAATAAACAGAATTTACAATGGCATTGTAAAATTTACAATACACAAAAAAGTGATGCATATTTGTATATATACGTTATTGTTATTGTTAGAAAGGAAATGCAGATAAATTACAATGATAATGCACTAATAATGCAAATAAATTGTAATGGTAATGCAAATAATTTGCAGTGTTATAATTCTAATTTAAAAAATTTCAATAAATGGCAATGATAATGCATTTTACGAATATGTCCGATTGGTTTGAACAGGTGATAAAAGGAGATTTTAATTTTTCATTTATACTGTCGTTTTCTCTTTTGAAATTCAGACGCAAATTAAAGCTCTTATAAGTATTTGATTTTAAGCTAGTTACTTTGGCTAAATTTAATATTCAATATAATTATTTGATCGATTTTTTTCGAAAATGATAATTATTTTTTTTTTAATGATTAAGAAACATTGATACAAGTTAACCAGTTTTAGAAGCTCATTTAAGACAGTTACATTTACTGGTTCTGTGGCTGGTTGCCAGTGTTCCGGATTTTCCAGTCAAATCAAATCAAATCCAAATCAAATCCTTTTTTTAATCCGGATTTTGGAGCGGATTTGAAGTTTTGAAAAAATGGGGGATTTGATTTGGATTTGATTTGAACACCCTCGGATTTGTAGCTAAAATCCAAATCCTTCTTTTGAAATAATTAGAAGTGGCAATGCTGTAACATCATTAAGCTTATTTTTCAAAAGTCTATAGACCTTGGATTTATTGGAAGAGATTAGCTCAGCTTATCGTTTTCCTCAGCTATCTTTGTCGATCGCCAGAGAACTTGTTGGAATCCCAGCATCTTCCGGGAGTATCAAACGAGTTTTTTTGCACGGCTAACGATATTTGTTGCGAACCGAATGCTACCAGATTTGTTTTCTTAACATTTTTTTTGCTAAGAGAAATTCACACCTGTTTTCTATTTCTTCTACTTAAATGTCTAACTGAAATCGGAAGTGTTATTTTATTGCTGGCACGAAGAAGTGAAAAATTCAAATAAAATTAATTGAAGCGGTGCAGAATGGATTTGGATTTTGGATCTGGATTTTGTCGGATTTTGTTAAAAATATGAAAATATAAAAAAGATTTGGATTTGATTTGGATTTGATTTGGATTTTAGGGTTTTTTACCAAATCCTTTTACTTTATGGATTTGATTTGCTCTTTGAAAACACAACTGGATTTGGATTTGTCCAAATCCGACTTTTTTGTCAAATCCGGAACACTGCTGGTTGCAACAAAATAGCAGCGAATTTTACACGCATTTGAATGCAGAAAAAACACCACATTTTTTACATTTACATATTTTTATACAACCAAAAAAGTCTGACTACTTTATTTCTTTTTATATTGCATGTTTTCAGCTAAATAACGCATTTTCCACATTCCAATTTTTTAAAATCTATATGCATTTCGATTTTCTAGAAACTTACATGTCATACTTATATTTAAATAAATGAAATATCTAATGGTACCTGCGATCCATATGATTCATATACTGTGGAGTCTTCGTATTCTACTTTGTATAAAAGAGCAAGGATTTTTACTGATTTTTCATACGATTCTATGAATCTCAACTAGGAAGATGGCAATCTTTTCGTCGGTTCTTCTCTTCGCTGTCTGTTGCATGGTATATCTTTTTTCGAGTTTTGTGTAAAAAATCAGCCCAATCTTTACACTTGAAATGAATACTTTTTATTGATTTCTAAAAGGTTGGCGCAAGTGCGCAGAATGTGCAACCAACGGCTACTTATTGTGAAATTCATAACCTACACGTCATGTGCCGTTTTAAAGTGAGTATAATGTAACTATACAATAAGCACTTGGAGCACAACTACGATACTGATACATCATTTGTACTATTTTCTTTACTTTAAGGCGGGCCCTTCCAAGGCGTGTAATCAGCCTCAGGGGGCCAAGCTATCACAGCAACAAAAGAACGCCATCGTTGCCAAACACAATGAATTGAGGAGCAAAGTGGCACTTGGACAGACATCTCTTCCACAAGCAGCCAACATGCGGAAAATGGTATAACTTGATGAAAATCTATAATATTTTAAACTGTGACTTTCTTTTCTTAAATTTATGCGGGATTAAGTGTGGGACAATGAGCTGGAAGCCATGGCACAGCGATGGGCTGATCAATGCGTAGATGGCCACTATAAGCCAGGAAACTCAAATCTAAATCAGAAATGCTGTAAGTAAGGGAAAACCCATTGCAAATTGTTGTTATCCTTTTAAAGACATTTATTTATTGCTTTCTTTTGACTATCATTATTAGCTGATGTTCCTCGATTTAGTGTAGGAGAAAACTACGCAGGATATTCTGGCGCATCAGTTAATTGGGTTTCATTGCTAGAACGTGAATGGTACACAAGCGAAGTCTCCGGAATTACTAAGAAACTAATTGATTCAAGCGAGTAAGTTATATTATATTACTAAAGTCGGGATAATTAAGTTGATTCTAACATCTGCTTATATTATATATTACATTATTATATATATATTTATTACATTTATAGTGGTGTCACTTCTGGCCATGCCACTCAAGTTATATGGGCCGAATCTCATAGAGTAGGATGTGCGATCATGCAACAAAAAGACAAAGAATATGGAAACAAGTTTAATCTTTTCTGTGACTATGGCCCAGCAGCTAATCTTCCTGGTGCTAAGATCTACATTCGAGGCCAACCCGGCAGCAAGTGTCCAAAGGGTACGACTCTAGAGGATAGCTCAGGTCTATGTGCCTAAGTGATCTGTCTGACCAAATACCATAATAACTAAAGACCGACTAGTAAATATAAGGCATGCTCTATTTTGTTCCCCCAACATTTCAGTTGTTGTTGTTTTTAAGCTCTTCAGTCATGTTGTAGCTTTCAAATTTTTTTTTTCTTTTAGTTGATTAAAATACATTTTACCCAGCAGCAATCAAGCGACCGATTTACTTATTCATCAAGTAAAATAACTTGTTGTTTTGAAAATTGGTTTTCACCTAGGTTTTCCGCCTTGGGTGTTACAAGTACCGTCAAATCGGGTAATTTGAGACGAAGCGGGTAACTTTAAAAGACAAAAAAGTGAGTTTGTGTTTGGGGCTATAAGTCGCGTTCCATGTATATATATATACACTTTCGAGCTGGGAATTGTTTTGTTGTGATCTATGGACATTGAGGAATACTTCTTTATTACTATTTTTAAAATTTATTGAAGCATTTAATATACCAAGTACCATTAATATTGGAGATTGATGTTTCGGATTTTATGGCTTCAAGAAATTTAAAACGAAAGAAATACGACTCTTTGGGTTGTTTAAAGGCACAATAGCAATTCCTAAACTTTCAAGCTTGTTGCATGAAGTGTTGGAAACAGGGTTGACCAAGTAAACTCTGGTTCAATTTCAACTCTGGTGAATTTTAAACAAAAGTCGTCATCAATGATGATTATGATTTTAGAAAATGACAAAATAATCAAATAATCGTTATCATTTAGACAGTTACGATTATGATTGCCAAGCAATAATCAAATTTGATTATAATCACGATTTCAATCAAATGTGATTCCAATCTAATCATGATTAAGAAACACTGACGGTAAATATTCCAGAAGTCAACGTTGACTTCCGGAATTAGTTATTCTTTAAATACTGTTTTAATTGTTGTAATGCAAAGAAGATATACAGAATACTTAAATAATATATAAGTGAAGAAATACAAGGTCGTGTGGACTTCGAATCCAAAGATTGCAGGTTCGAGTCCTGTCACGATCGAATAAACATCGAAGCTGTTATTATTCTTTTCTATGTCATTGCGTAATCATTACGTCATAGTACTTATTTCTATGTCATTCTTTTCTATGCCATTATTTTTGAAAATTCAAAGAAATGACAAAATTGATTTTGTAAGGAAAGTTACAATGTATGTTCACTTGGAATTAATGAATGTATCTTAAATAAATAATACAATGTATTCATTTCGTAATCAAAATGCAGATGTCGTATACTCAATGTTATTTGCTGTTGTGGTTGTGCAAAGGAGGGTGGGGGGACAAATAATGCTTGATCTGCCATCTGCCGGAAAGTGGTACTTGGTCGACGACGAGGGCCTGGAATCCCCAATATACAAGATCTTTTAATTATCATCCCTCGGGTCTTTTTTCAAATATTTGTTTCTAATTCTAAATTCTACGTTGAATTTTTAAATTTTGGCAGATAAATTGTACAAATAATTAATGTGGGAGTTCCAACCGTATACAACGGGCTCCTTTTTTACTCTTTTAATTTCAAGCAAAAAAGGGTGGAATATAATTTCAAAATTATGCTCATTGACTTTCTGATCGACGGTGTAGAAGTCTAAATACCATTGCTTTCCTTACAGTGGCCCTGCCGTGGAATGCAATAAGAGCGCAGTGGTGCGATCAAATGGAAATTCGATATTTCTTTTTTTAAATTTTACAAATAATAAAATATACTTTTTATGAGAAAATTCCTCCTATATAAAGCTATGAGACCTATAATGAAATATGAATGTATAAGGCCATATTGTAATGGGCCACGAAAATTAAGTATGATTGAAATAACCCACGTACTGGGTAATCCGTTCGACCGTCTACTTCCACCTATTTATTATCTATTTATTAAAAAATATAGAAATCTGGTTTTAAAAAACCTCAAATACATATCATTTAACTTTTATTTAACAGATGTGGTTAAATGGTTCTATGATGATGACAAAAGAGTCAATCCGTTTGAAGTAGCGCATCACATTAGATATGTTTTTAGAATAGCCATAAAATTCTTAATTGATATAAGATCTAACTGGGCCGCCCACTACTGTATTCATGCATGTTGCCCTCACCGCGGGTAACTCAACGGTGACGATAGGGAGAGCTATTATGCATTGGATTTATTCAACATTAGAATCTTCTTTTAAAAATGAATAATAAAAGCAAGTTATATATTTAAATGTAATCGTTAGATCCTAAAACTTAGGCGCTTCATGTTATTAGATCTCAATTCTTAAATATTGAAAATATTAATCCTAATGTTAGATCTTAGATACATAACTTAATAGATATAATGGCACCTTAAGACCCAAGAATAATTTTTTAGGAAAATTAAATCTATCACTTCTATTTTTTTTTATTTAAAAAGTATTTTTTCTCTTATTTGCTGTGGCTAAAATTTTAGAACGAATTATATGACTATTACGAAGTTTACCCGGCAAACTCCCACTCCGCTTGTCGAGGGACCCGCTTAGCGGGTTCCCCCTCGCCAAGGTCGTAGTCGCTTGCCGGGCTTCGGTCTTGCAATCCACCTACTTGATAATAATTTAGATACATTAAAAAACAAAAATCAAGAAATACAAATAAAATGCAGTTTGGCGCAAAGCACGATAAGGAGGGCTCCTTTTTGTTAAAATAAAAATGGAATTTAGAAAAATATATATATTCAGTTGTAAGGTTTGAACCCACTACCTGGAGTAACGCTTTAACCATCTACGCTACGAATCACAACAGTTAAGAGCTTAGTTTTAGAGTAAATAAAAGGAAAAGAAGTCTTTGAGAATTTAACTTTTGCAATTTTCTTTGTTTTGATAAGACAGCCTTCTTGCGAAAGATGAAAAAATTTGTAAAAATAAAAATTCACCAAAATAAAAAATTCAATAAACAGCCCACTTGTACTCTAAAAGTTTTGATAAGACAGCCTTCTTGCGAAAGATGAATAAACTTTTACAATTTTCTCAAAGTTTTTTCAAGACAGCTTTCTTGCGAAAGCTGAATTTTCAAAACCAAAGTCATGTCTAGAGAGTCAATTAGAGTAAAAATGATATTCTGATAAACTTATTGTTAGCTAAATTAGAAAAGAAAATGTCTGAATGAAACTGAAAATCTTTGCATACAAGTGATACAACTTGTGTCGAACAAGGACACGACAGCAGACGTTAAGGCCACGAAGGCTTGGGCAATGTCACCAAAAGAAATGTCTAAACAAAATTTTTGTTGAATTAGAGTAAGAATGATATTCTGATTAACTTACTATGTTAGCTAAATGAGAAAAGAAAATGCCTGAATGAAACTGAAAATCTTTTCATACAACTTGTGTCGAACAAGGACTCGACAGGAAGCGTTAAGGCTACGAAGGCTTGGGCATCATGTCACCAAAATAAATTTATACACAAATGTTAGTCGATTTAGAGTTAGAATGATTACGTGATAGCTAAAAATAAGCTAAAAAATTTTATATGTAAAGTGAGTACCAAGATAAAAACCAAATCAAAATACACAATACATAAAACGAGTAGTGTCGTCTGCTTCTGTGTTTTGTTTTTAAAGTCCAAACTTGACAGTTCAAAACAGAGTTGACGTGTTCACACAAATATATTTTAACACAACGGATTCGGCCCAAAATGCAAATCCCCGAGAGGCCATAAGTATTATTTACTTACACCAAGTTTAGATAAGATCTGACTTAAACTCGTGATTTTTATAAAGTCGAAAGTTGAAGATCTGAAGGCTTCAAACACTTCCATTTAACTTAAATTAAAAATTACTTACGAGTGATTTGAAACTTTAAGAACTAGTCCATAGGTATATTTTTAAATGATTGTAAATTCTAGATACTTTTCACTAAGTAATTTGATCAAAAATTACTTTCATAATATCTAAACTGGCAATCACTAGTGTATTAAACAGTCCAGAGTCCCTGGTCAGGGTCTAGCAGACTACAATTGCACTACGTTTATTAATCACCTTTCGGTATTTACTAAAGTAAATATAACCCTCAGGGATAATACAATATACAATATACCGCTCTTTTTGCACCAACTTTTCATTAAACCAGTGTGAATCTGTTCCGTCCATATAGATTCGGCCTTGTAGTTCAAAGCTGAATTGCGCTCATTTTCAGTATATGATGTACATAGTTATAGATTTTTGAAAGACGTCAACATCTAATATTTATTTTTATTTCTATTTCTATTTTAAAAATAAGATTAATGAAATGCAGAATAAATTAGATTAGATGCACAACATATATGGTTGTATATTTTCATTTCGGTTTAGCATTGATAACATACAGGATGCTGTTTCAACTAATACATTTTCCCATAGAATAAGGGGATTCTCTGTATCCATCATAAGAGCTTTTTCTATGAAAGTCACACCAATATTGGTGTTGGTATCGGTTCGCAACACATTTTTCTTTTATTAAGAACAGAATAAAGGCAGAAAGAAGTGCTTCCCACACTGCTATCTTTATTGCAGTCTCGATCCGAAGAACATGTCTTTGTAGTGAAATGGCATCCTTGTCGCTCTTGACCACCGTTTTCGGCTGTTTAATAAATGATTCAATCATGTTGACGACATTTCGTATTACAGTCTTTTTCGAACCTAATTAATTAATCTTATTACTCACCCATATCTTCATTACTCGGAAGAGAGGGAAGAGACCACGCCGCATTGCTGATTGCCAGCGCACAAAACATGATGAAAGTAGAAATTATCTGTAATAGTGAAGGAGAAAAGAGTTTTATTAGACATTCGTTCGACAAATGCAACGGAAAAGCTATAAGCTTTTTGATCTAACCACAAGCGAAGAACGGCCGGCCATCTTAATGTTGTGTTATTCAGTTTCCAATGAAATTTTTCTCCAACACGGGTGCTCTTTTACAACTTAACGCTCAAAAGGCGCAGGTGTGAAAGTAATTTATCAATCGACAGCTGTTCCACGTTCACATTTCGAAATTCGAGTTTCATATATTCAGTACTTGCATTCGAAATGAACTTGTCCGTCTCTTCTTATAAGCAATGTATATTTTACTTATTGAATTTAAATTTATTTTAATACGATAGGAATTTACAATGATGAGTTCACAAATTTAAAAAGGCAAGTAGGCCTACGTTCTGATGCTCATTCATTTGCTCTGACTCGTGGAACTGTTCCCTATTCATTCAACAAACATAAAAATAATAACACTTGCGTTTTTAGAGCAGGTGGTGAGCACCTTATTCAAATTTCAATAGAGAGAATAAGTTGAAGAGAATAGAAAACCCGTTTTAAAAACTTATTTTACTACTTACCTTATTTTTAAAATTATTTTGTATGAGGTATCCTGAGAAAGGAAGTATGATATATAATCGAACTCTTAAGTAAGCTTGTTAGAATAGTAGGCCTAACACTTCCATCAATTATTTGTGAGAAGAACTCATAGCGTGCTTTCAAATAACAAACAGTCCAAGTAGTCTCGTGTTAGCTTGTTACTAAATATTTCACACGTATACTGTAAACCCAACAGGGGCTATATGCAGCTTCTAGTTTAAAACAAAATATTTCACACAAAGGCTTAAATAAGAATCGCTTTTTACAATGAAATAAAAAATCTGTCTTATATGTTTATATGAGTACTTGAGAGTTATTTGATAAATTTTTATGGCCTTACTGAGGATGTATTCAAATTAAAAAGTTTCGATATCTTTATTTAGTTGAAACTTTGCTCTGTTAAAATTTTTCATATGAAAATAAAGTTGTTTCAAATTCTAAAATAGTTCAAATATGAATTTATAAATTAACTTTTTTTCGTCAAAAGAGAAATTTATGAAACTTAACGTCATTTCATTCCTTGGTCTCCTTGGTCGCTCTTATTTTCGTATATTTTACAATTCTATCAAAGTTCTACATCCGTTGAATGTGTGATAATGCATGAAATGTATAAGTAAAACTAAGAAAATGAACACGAGTTTTGCGAGCTCGAAGGACGAAAGGCATTGGAAACTTGACCGCTAGATGATGCTGATGTATCTACTAGAACTCTAGTTGAGGTTTATTTTTTTAACTTTAAACGCACCTTTCGCTTTCGGCGCTATAGGAGGTTCCCGAAGGGATTGTAAGCAAATTTGATTAATAAAAATTTTATCATCCAACATATCCATATCAATAAAATGAATCGCTGTAAGTGGCATAGACATCTCGGCTCTGAAGTCTGAACATATAGATTCTAAGGCTCGCGTTTTTATGGACACAGCGGACTACTGGGCTCAATGAAAAAAAATCCAAAAAAATCGCCTTTTACAGTTGTAATATTCGATTGATAGGATTTAATACAATTTTGTGATATAATCAACTGTAATTTTTTAGATATTCAGTAATTTTTACAACATTTTTACGACATACATGATCTGCTGGACTAGGTTTCATCATCATTGCCAAGGGGTCTAAGATGTTCTGGCCCATATCCTTTCTAGCCTGCTGATCTTGGGACAAATAGCCTATTTGTCCCAGATCACAATGGCTAAGCATGCGCTCTATCGAGCTCTTGGCAACTATCTTTCCTTAAAATTTTTGGTAAATCGCAAACAATATCCTGGGTCCTGCTTTTCTGCAATTTAAAAAAACGTGTTCTAAAAAAGGTGAAAGTTTCACTTCGAACACTTTGCTGTCCACAAAACAGCGCGTCATATTTTCAAGGCAGTAATGGGATTGTATCAATATTTGTATTTTTTTAAAATCAGAAACCAGACTGCAAACATAAAAAAAAATCCTTTAAAAAAATAAAGGACTAAGCGGCTATTGGATATAAACAATTTTACGCTATTTAGAAAGAAAATGTGTATGCATTATGTCGTATGTCGAATGAATGTGGGTAAAATAACCCCAAACACTCTAAATAACTCAAACGTCGCCTTATTAGTGATTATTTCAATAATCTCCTTAAAAACATTTAAAAAACTGATGTAAATCCGACGTAAAGTGCTTGTGTTGATGGTCAAAAAAATTTGATGTGATGTTGATGTAATTTTATTTACGTATGATGATAACCTTTTGTATGTGTGGGTGTGTGACGTTCGACATATTCCCAAAAATCTCCAAAATTGCCGTTATGTCCCATTCACTGTGAATCTCAAAGGCAAATAATGAAAGTACTTCTGAAACCTTCTGCGTATTTCAAGTTCCAACTAAAATCGTGCTGCTATATTAAGTTAGTACTTGTAAAAAGTAGTTACTGGAAAACAACGTTTAAATCAACGCGCCACAGATGAAGAAGCCAATGATACTTGATGCCATGGCTGCGCTATGGGGGGACAAACAACGATCGATCTGCCATCTGCTGGAATCTGGTACTCGGTCGACGACGATCGCCTAGAATCCCTTCGGGAAACTTGCGGTATTTTATCAGTTGCCTCAGCCAATTTCCTTTTGTAATAGCTTATTTGATTCGGAATTAGTGCGAGATGGGGCGAAAAAAATTAAATTGAATTTTTAACAACAAGATTAATAAATTTTATCTTAAATAATTTTCACAAGATTAATTAGAGTAATAAATCTGGCATATCGCTGTTACAGGGTATTTTTTTTAAGTGGCTAATTGTTGTATATATTTTTAATATTTTTAAAAGTTCAAATTATTGAAACGATTACTTCCAAGATTTCAATGAATAATCAGAATTGGTTAAATCCTAAAATTCATTAAAACAAATAACCGAATTTTCTGAAATAACATCTCATTATTTCATCACATGATTTTTATTTATTTGTATTCTCTTATATTATTTTTAAAAACTATAATTCTAAATTTTCAATTTATTATATTGATTTTATACAACAATGCAACCCATTCTTGACTTGGTTTGATCCGGACCAGTATTATTCTGACGATTGAAAATTTTATTTGGCGCTGAGAAAATGGATTTTGGGCGGTGAGGCCTCTTATATTTTGTGGCTTTTTGGTATTATTTAGTTGACGACAGTTATATACTTTGAGATAGGAATGGAAACGGAGATTATCGTAATCCAGGTGGGCTTTAGTATCTCGACAAACAATAGAAAATATGTCATCTTCCTCCTCTTCAGGAATCCGAATATCCGATTGAAACATCGTTTCACTTGAAAGTTTCCAAATTAATATTACACCATTGATAACGGATTAATTTATTTTTAATTAAATTTAAAAAATATTGAATTATATAGTTTATAAATACTCCAATGACCTATTTTCAAAATTTTACTTCATTTAAATGTTTCAAATCTTATATTCAAAATAGTTAAAATAAAAAATGGTCTGTCAGTTACCTTAGCTCTTTTTATATAGACACAAAAAAAACAATAATATATATTTTTAAAGAGAACCTTACTATCATTTAATTATATATGCTCCATTGCACTAATTTAACTAATAGAATGCATCTTAAAGTAAAAAAATATAACAATTCTACTAATTTTGATTACTAGGATTTACTAATTTTGATCCTACTCTAAACAGAATTTGCATAGCATTTTAATTGCGCCGTATGTACGTAAGGGATGAACAGCAGTATTTTTACTACTTCGTATTCTCTACTTAAATGGCATAACAGTGGAAGTTAGTAGGATATCCTAAGGTCTAGACGTATAGAAATTATACCCGAGTCCCTATAATTATACAACACATATTAATACAAAGGAGGTCGTTTGGCCTAACGGATAAGGCTTCGGACTTCGGATCCGAAGATTGCAAGTTCGAGTCCTGCCACGATTACTAATGTAGTTTCGAATCATAGAAAATTTTTTCTTTCAATTATATTTAAAAAATTGATAATATTTAAACTACAGATGTTTCAATAAATTTTTTTCCCCATTTAGGTAAAGTTGAGTCCCTAAACCAAATAAATGAAAATTCAGATTTTCTTTTACTAAGGTAAAAGTCGTTAAATTTTCTAGCTTGACTCCAACTAGTTAAATTATATAAGCTTAACTCAGTAAAGCTACAGGTAACCACATTTTAATGTGCATTTCAAAGTAACGACAACAAAGCTAATTAATTAACAAAACATATTAGCTGTTGAAATAATACGCAAAGAATTCTTCATAAAAATTGAATAATTGAATTGAAATATTTAGTTTAAAATAAAATCTTATTTTCTTCTCCAGTTCTCCATATAGAAATCGTATTACTATTTCATTATTTTCAATTTTTGCAACCAGATCACGCCATATCATTTATTTATTCCCATACATTGGCGCAAATAGAAGGTGTGAATTTATATATGCTATGATGTAGAGAGGAAAATATAAATGCATTGTCAGCATGAGTGGCAGTCTTTTTACTACTGCTCAACCCCAAATTGCGGAAAAGTGACCATAGCCATGAGTATTAGTCTTGCTTCTCGCAAATCAAAATATTACGAGATTTTCTATTGACCCCAATCTATTTATCTTTGAATAACTGGAAAGAATTAGATCATTTCGAGGATTCAAAGCGATTCAATTCAATTCTTGAAAATTTAGTTTTTATTATCAGATAAATGAATTCAACTGACGATTTTAAAGTTAATGATAATTTTTTATGGTTGTTTCTATGCCGATGTATGGTAAATGATTAAATTTTCAAATCCAAATAAAATTTAAAATTAACCCCTTTTGTTTGAATATTAATTCATTCAAAGCCCTAGCTGTCACCCAGTAGGTCTAATTTATAAACTTGCTTAGGGATAAGTAAAAACCTTCAAATTGTGTGTATTTTCGAAAACAAAACCAGAATTTCCTTGTTAAAATACATAGAATAATTGCACGGACTACAACATTATATAATTAGACCCCGATTTTTCATGACATAATTATGGTATTCATATCATTAAAACAGCTTTTTAAATTTCCAGTTCTGACCAGACTGGAAATAACTGCAATCCTTAGCCCATATAATACGATTCAAAAAGTTCTCAGATGCTGTAAGGCATCTTCCATGATCACTCTTGACCAAATAAAATTCGGGATAAACTTGCGATTCCAAGAAGTCAAACTTTTGACCTTTCGTTTGGGCTTCGTGGCCCCATTGAACGAATTCTGCAATAAAATCTACATTACCACGAACTGTAGCACAAAATCCATGGTCGTTGCACAAGTGCCTATCTCCACTACCCAAAGAGGTCACGTTCCAGCTCCATAGCATCCCCTTTTTCAATACACTGCAGTTCGACTCTATTAGATGAGATTCCATGCCAGGGTAGTCAACAGATACGGAAGCACAGTTCCCGTGGGCGTTGATTAGGAGGGCCATCCGCCCTTTCGTGTAAATAATTTTATTTTAACCAATGCTACATATTATTTTTGATACATTAATTCATGCATTAAATACCATTAATATTGGAGATTGGTGTTTCGGATTTGCCGCCTTCAAGAATTTTAAAACCACCAATCCGTTTTTCAACTGCCGATAAATTAAAAGAAGACTCAACAGGTTGTTTAAAGGCGCAATATACCGTTTCTAAACATTCATGCTTGCTACATGAAGCGTTGGCTGCGGGGTTGACTAAGTAATAACCATTTAAAGTGTAACCCAATAAGGAGAGATCTGAACAGTTGGTTGGTGGGCCGTAGAATTTACGGATTTCAGGTTTACGTGCTGTGTTATTGCCGTATAGTATGTGATGTGGGAGAAGTCGTACAGGTCGTTTGTTACGAAGGCGAGGTTTTTCCATGGAATTATAATCTTCTTCATTCAATAGATTCTCGAGTTCTTCGATTATCTTTTGACGGACCGTTTCATCCTGTGATCGAATCGTGTCTTTCAGCAAAGCGATTTCCATGTTTTGGTTCTTGTTTTCGTCCCTGATAAGTCCGATTTCTTCATGAATGTAACCAAGTTCTACATTGATAATAAGTTGTTTTGATAATTCGTGTTTTCAAAAACTTGAACTTTCCTTACCATTGTTCATGAATTCGTTAGATACTGATGCATTCGATTTCCCTATGAATAAAATGAGAAAAATGTTCCAGGTCAAAAGTCTCATTTTTGCTGGCAGTAGTAGCTGTCTCAACCCGCCGTTGCTAGACTTCATGGTCTCATCTGATCAACTTACAGGTCGATACGCAACTAACCAACATTCAATTTTCCCAATGATTTTTATACTAAAAGATCTCCGAATGGTCACCTGCACTGGAAACATATTCCACATAAGAATCAAAACGCCTACACATATAAGTGATATAAGCCCCGCTGTGCTGCTCACGAGGTTTAATTTCCTTTTTTTCTTTAATTCGTTTTCATTTTTTTTCCACAGTTTATCTGAATGAAGTTATTCGACTGGAATAATATACTGCATAAATGATAGTTATATAAAAATAAAAGTTTATTGCTGATAGATGCGCACATGAGTTTTAGCTTTCAAGAATCCGTCTCGTTCACTTATTGGTCCGTCTATTACCATTTGATATTTCTAAAACGATTTAATTTCATAGTTTGGTTTAGTATGAACCATTCCGCCTACACATAATATGTACAATCGTATGTTTTTGACGCAAATGGAATTCATGTATCCGGTATTGCTCACAATTCTCCTCGTTTATGCTTGATTGGTCCGCGATTGGTTTCATATTTAAAATTTGGTTGGATGGCATAGCTTATAAACTGCTGACACCCACTCAATTTTAAATATTTTTGTTGTGTTTTATATCGTCTGAAAATAAAAACCGAAAAGCATATTTTAGGGGTAGGTTTAAGGTGGGACATATTTTTTCCTTGAGAACTAAATCTGGAAAGATGCTAGAAGTAGGCCGGTAATACCGCCGGTCTTGACATTTTTGGCAAAATTCTTTTCCACTGCTTGGATTACCTATAGCCGGCCAAGAACATGGTCGAAAGATTCATTTTTGGTTTTGATATTGATTTTTTTTTAGGTAAAAGTGTCAGCATGAATGACAGTACTATTACTACTGTCGTGCTACTGTTCTCAAGTGGCGGAAAAGTAGAAAATGATAGAAATGTGACCGTTGTGACACCCAGAACCAACAGAAAGAATCTGTACAAGGGTTGGCAAGCCAAACGTGGTATTGTGGGTTGAATTGTGCACGTGACTTTTTTCTACATGACCAAATTTGGTTAAAGCCGCGTGATATAATTCACTGACAGTTTACCATGCAATCAACAAATTATTTTTTTTAACGGCAGATTCAGTTAAATTCCGAATGTCCGGACATTTGAAAACATTCCATTAATAAAACAAGAAAATAAATTTAGAATCGACGTTTGCAGTAAAAAAATTAATAAATATAAAAACCGAGCGTCCAAAGAAGTAAGTTAATTACTTTTCTGGTAATCCTATACGATTTTCAAAAAATCAATATAGTTTTTGGCTAATTAAATAAATTGGTTTGTGTGATTATAGCGCCAATTCATATCAAATCGCAATGTAAAAAAATAAGATATTTAGATAGAAAAATAACAGGCAGCATGAATGACAGTCTTTCTACTACTGCTCAACCCTAAACGGCGGAAAAGTGGAAGTTTATGGAAATTTGGGGACGGATAGCTACTGAACTATCTGAGGCGCTGGTCTCGCCTTAGTTCCTTCGATCAGTTCTTTATTTCGAATCCTGTCTAAAAAAATGCATGGAGCGGCTAAGGCCACTTAACTACTGCGATTCCAAACGGCGACGACCATTGGATATGACGTTAAAGAATGCAATGCGTAATTCTGTGTGGTATAACACTCTTCGACTAAGTCGAGCGCCTTTGACCGGCGGGTTAGTTTCTGTAAAGGGCGCTATAGAAATTGAAATTTAATTAAATTTAAGAAACCTACCTAATTGATTATGAGATCTAAAACAAGATCTGATCCTCTTTTAAGATTATATATGCTTTTGTTCTTTTGCATACAAATATTAAATTCAAGTTATTTCAAGGACACATGTGTTCTCGTGTGGATAAGACGTCGAATTTCAACTCAAATATGGCAGAATTTAGTCCTGCATATATGATAGTTTGTTAGGCTAATTTTTCTATTCGATGCTATAGAGCCTTTATTACTAATAGTTATTTACTGTTACTGTTTTAATTGTTGTAATGCACAGAAGATATACAGAATACTTAAATAATATATAAGTGTAAAATATAAGGTCGTGTGGCCCAACGGATGTTGGACTTCGGATCCAAAGATTGCAGGTTCGAGTCCTGTCACGATCGAATCCTTACCTTATTTTAAAAATTATTTTTTTATGAGGTTTTTTTGAGAAAGGAAGTATGATATGTAATCGAACTCTTAAGTAAGCTTGTTAGAATAATAGCATTTCAATCAATTATTTGTGAGAAGAATTCATAGCGTGCTTTCAAATAACAAACAGTCAAAGTAGTCTCGTGTTAGCTTGTTACTAAATATTTCACATGTATACTGTAAATCCAATAGGGGATATATGCAGCTTATTGTTAAAAACAAAATAGTTGACACAAAGGCTTAAATAAGAATCGCTTTTTACAATGAAATGAAAATTTTTTCTTATGTGTTTATATAAGTACTTGAGAGTTATTTGAGAAATTTTTAGAGCCTTAATGAGGATGTATTCAAATGAAAAGGTTTCGGTATCTTTATTTAGTTGAAACTTGGCTCTTTTAAATAGTTCAATTTTTTTTAAATAGTTCAAATATGAATTCATAAATAATTTTTTTTTTCGTCAAACGAGAAATTTATGAAACTTAACGTCATTTCATTCCTTGGTCGCTTTTATTTTCGTATATTTTACAATTCTATCAAAGTTCTACATCCGTTGAATGAGTGATAATGCATGAAATATATAAGTACAACTAAGAAAATGAACACGAGTTTCGCGAGCTCGAAGGACAAAGAAAATTGTAAACTTGACCGCTAGATGGTGATGATGAATCTACTGAAACTCTAGTTGAGGTTTTTTTTTTTAAACTTTACTTGCGGTATTTTTCCAGTTGCCTCAGCCGATTTCTTTTTGTAATAGCTTATTTGATTCGGAATTAGTGCGAGATGGGGCGTTAAATATTGAATTGAATTTTTAACAACAAGATTAATACATTTTAACTTAAACAATTTTCACAAGATTAATTAATTTAATAAATCTGGCATCGCTGTTACAGGGTATTTTTTAAAAAGTGGCAAATTGTTGTA
Source organism: Chydorus sphaericus (assembly GCA_030141595.1). Taxonomy (NCBI): domain Eukaryota; kingdom Metazoa; phylum Arthropoda; class Branchiopoda; order Diplostraca; family Chydoridae; genus Chydorus; species Chydorus sphaericus. Next base: position 2,316,989 of record CM057927.1, read on the forward strand.
CGTATTTTTTATATTTTTAAAAGTTCAAATTGTTGAAACGATTACTTCCAAGATTTCAATGAATGATCGGAATTAGCTAAATCCTAAAATTCATAAAACAAATAACCGAATATTCTGAAAGAGGATCTCATTATTTCATAACATGGTTTTTATTTATTAGTATTCTCTTATATTATTTTTTAAAATTAGAATTCCATATATTGATTTTATATAACAATGCAACCCATTCTTGACTTGGTTTGATCCTGACCAGTATTATTCTGACGATTGAAAATTTTATTTGGCGCTGAGAAAATGGATTTTGGACGGTGAGGCCTCTTATATTTTGTGGCTTTTTTCATCCTGGCTGTTCTGGCTGAAAACGCTAGTGCGACAGCATCCCGAAAAATGTCATTTAAATTGTGTTCCGTAAGAGCAGAACATTCAGAATATCCGCCTGCTTTAATGCGCCGAGAGAGGGCCTGGCCTTCCGTCCAATCGACTTGGCGTTTATCAGCTAAATCCGATTTGGTTCCTTATTTAAAAAAAAATAATGTATTATGGTCTATTTGATTTTTAAATACTTGTTTATTGTAAAGGATCTTTCTTATTATTCTCATATTTCTTATCTTATTTACTGAGGTTTAAATAATGGGAAAATATTAGAAACTTATTATATATTAAATTTATGACAGATTGGCAGTAACAAATAGCTTAATTTAATAATGTTACCTATTAGAAAAACCGGAATGGTTGGATAATTGAGTTGCAATTCGGGCAACCATTTACCTTCTATACTTTTAAACGAATTTTCATCGTCGATTGCATAACACAGCATAAAAACATCAGTCTAAATAAATAGTATAAGTTAAACAAAACAATTTAACAAAACAAGTTATTTAGTAGATGACAGTTGTATACTTTGAGATAGGAATGGAAACGGAGATTATCGTAATCCGGATGGCCTTTAGTATCTTGACAAACAATAGGAAATACGTCATCTTCTTCCTCTCCAGGGATCCGAATATCCGATCGAAACATCGTTTCACTTGAAAATTTTTCAAAATAATACTTAACCATTGATAACGGATTAATTTATTTTAGTAAAAAATATAACAATTTTATTAATTTGGATTTCTACTCTAATCAGAATTTGCATAGCAAATTAATTGCGCCATATATATGTATACGGAAATTGTAAATTATTTTTTTTTTACGGAATGAGATCTGGATTGGATGGAAATAAGGTGTGGTCTAGTCCGTGGTTCCGGTTGTGATGCACGACTAGGAGACAAGTTTTCCCCACGTTTTTGTCTCCAATTACAGTGAATTTAAATTCACCTTCATTTTCAGGTTTAAATTGTATTGCTGTAACTTTCTTGCTTTGCTTCTTGACACTACTTGACATTGTTGTGGTCAAAGCAGAACTGAATGTGTGTCTGAAAAATCTTAGGATAAGGCGGAAATTGAGGTGTCAGCAACTAAAATCACAGACCATAAAATCCGGTGTCAATATTAAGCAATAGCTTCAAGTGTTCATATATAAAAATAAGTAGTTCATATAAGTAATTCATTAAACAAATCTTGGCTCGAGACCTTGAATAAATGTTTTACATTTTTGGAGTCAATTCTTCTTATCTAATTTGTTATAAGGCATTTTTATTCCTTTTAGGTGTAATATAAAGACAGTTTTAATGTAAAACTTAGGGTTTTTGACCAACGACAATTTCAAAACATGGGAAAAGAAAAAAGGTTTTGTTTGAAACATCTTTATATTTTAGAATTTAGACCATTATCTACTGTAAAAACATTAATTAAACATTTTAATTTCTATCTTTTGACGATCCTTAAACAAGACAAAAATACAGTTTACGGTGTACATTAATACAATTTACTTACACGGATGTACAAAAACTCGATTGCTAAAATTATGTTTTTCATTTTAGCAGTGTCAAACTAATCAACCAAGTATTAGGCAATCATATAATACTGCGTTAATTTAGTACGAATTGAGCCACTCTTTTATCTAGCACACATCCGCAGTGTGACAGTACTCACCATCAGATGAGAAAAAATGCATTATGCATTATTAAATGCATAATTGTGTCACCAGTTCACCACTAATAAATATGTTATGGGCTCATATTTTCCTCGAGATTATGTCTTGGATATAAATTATTGTTGGATTAGTTCTCAAACAATAATAAAAACAAATTTGGGGATTTTTTTGTTTATGTGTCTTTATAGCTTGGCTGTAAGCAGCCAATAAAAAAATCCAATAAAGATTATTTTTCATGCTTCTATTAAAAAAATTCTGAGATTGGAAATGAGATCCTTTGACAAAACGTCTAAAAAGTATAGGTTCATTTCACATTTTCCACATTCTGAGATCATTTTTTTCAAAATTTCTTATCTGGTTTCAAATGTTTTTACACCATTTGAAAGATACAGTAGTTTTGCATCTGTTAAAACCATTTTGAGATTTTTAGACCCTTTGAATCACTCAGTATCCTACGAAACTTTTAAAAAGTTTAGGTTCATTTCATGTTTTCAACATTTTAACTAATTGTTATTGATTGCGAATCCTCCTTGCTGCTATCCTATACGTATTTCCCATACTTAGTATTTGAATTAAAGTAATACCCTAAAAAAAATTAAAAGACAATAAACTTTAAAATACACTAATGATTCAAGTAGACTTTATTTTTGACATATTGCTGTAAGATTTGAACTGAGGGGTGAAATTTACTATCTGGAAAAAGAATGAAATTATTCTAAATCATCAATTAAAAAAACATAATTTTTAACCAAGCGTTCATTTCAAATAGCTGTACCATTAATTCATCTACACACTTTTTACTTTTTTCCGTCCACTAAGATGGCTACGAGAAAAATACCAACTAATAGGTCTACGCAATCAAAAACCACTTTTCTTCGAGAAAAATACCAACTAGGTCTACGCAATCAAAAACCACAACTTCTAAAGCAACTAGAAAAACAAATTAACTACTTGTCTACCCCGATATCTTAAATCTTTAACATCAACACCTAAACATCAAGAAAATGCACCGTAACAACAACATCAAAGACATAGCCTATTCAAGAGGATACCCTCAAACTACAACATCATGAACCAGAACCACTCTTACAACCAATCCATTACCGACATTAACTGTTAGCACAGCAGCAGCGACCAAAACAAAGAAAGTGATTTTAACATTAACTTACTGAAACTACTCAATAGAATAGCGCTCCATTGAATAGCTGCGTTCCAGTTAATATTTAAAATGGAACTATTTATTTGCTATACTTAGCGTGAATGAGATCTTACCATTACTTTAAATTGCAAATAATTATTCAATTCAGAATAATACAAGAATATATTTTTAACAAGTGTCAAAGTATGTTAAGTGGCAAAATGGAAAGATCTTATAAATACACGTTTAAACTACTCCTCAATGCTTTTGCTAAGATTTCCCTTATTTTTAACTGTAATTTTAATATATTGCTTTAAGTTAGAGCCAGTAACGGATCCATGAAGTTTCCGGAAACTCTAAGAATGCTAAGTAATATAAGTAAAATGAACGCATATTCCAGATGCTGCCTTTATTACATTTGCCCAATTTAATACAGACTATTATATGTTATAGATATTGCAGGTGTGAACCAAACAAAGAGTAGGTTTTAAGTTCACCTATAGGAAATACGGATTTCTAGAAGAGCTTAGCCACATCCAATGTAACTGTGAAACGTGGCATTACTACTGGAGTTCTTCTCTTGCGAACTATCCACAAGTTAAAATTTAACTACTACGCGCCATTTTTCAATGTTATTGTCTCCATCTTATCCCTCATCTATTAAATGGACGGTAAAAATGTTTTGTAATGACAAGAAATTTATTTAATAATTGTATGCTCGTTTAATTTTGCTACCTACTTACCTTCAGAATTAAAGATGGCTAATTTCAAGTTCAACAACATCACTAATTCTCTACTGCAACAAGGAAAGAAGAGACAAAGTATAGTAATTTTTACGCTAATAGCATGTAGCATCATTTGCATTGTTCTCAAACTAATTGCTATGGGAACGAATACTTGGATAATTTTCGCTGGAAGCAAAGGTGGGAATACAATCTAATTAGAACAATAAAACTGATTTAATAATCAGTAAATGCATGAACTAAACAGGGGATGTAGGCAATGGAACAAATTTAGAAAAATTAACGGTCCAGTTCGGTCTCTTTAAAGGCGTTAAAACAATTGATATTGATTCTATAAATTTTAACTGCCTTCAGAATGGTAAATATATATATGAGCATTTAATAAGTAATTCTATTCAAATAATGAATTAATTTGCAGTTGTCTGCGATTATGTGAACAGTCGCTGCTTCTTGGTCTATGATCAATCAATTAAACAGAAAAAGACCGGGATTAATTTATTGGAATTTAACTGCACACCATCATCAATTAATATAAAGTATGTGCTCTGATTTTTTTTTCTTCAGTTATATGCATATAATGATTCTATTATATCAGGAATCATCTGGAGATTTCGCTGTTAGGGAGCTTAGAGCAATTAAATACAAGTTTCACCAATATCAGTAAATTAACGGGTCTCGCTGACATATTTATACCATTGAATCTATGGCTGACCACAGTTATATCTCTTTCTCTCACCATGTTTTCGCAATTTGTGTCACTGAGACTTTATTTCCTTAATTGGCCTTCGAATGACACAGTCCGGTTTCTCATTTACTTATCAAATGGAGCAACAAGTATTAATTAAATGAATTAACAATTTCTATCAAACAATATGATCTTTTTATCTATAGGTGTCATAGATTTTATAATTTTGTCTTTGTGGGGCTGCTTCTGCTCAAGTAACAATGGCGGAAATTTTTCAGAAGGGTGGTCCACCAAATCAACTAGCCTTGGTTATTCTTACTGGTATAACAAATAATTAGTTATTTACATTTGAAAACTATTCAAATACGTTTTGAAATAGGTTGGTTTTGGTTTCGCTCATCGTTACGGCTGCTTCGACAGTTCTATTTTTGTGGAACAACAATTTAAAACTTCGAAATCAGCCAATGTTCGAAGCAGCACACTTAGCCAATTTTATTAACTCAAACATAATCGGGCGAGATTACGTTTTCGTCGGTCCCTACGGTCCCAAAGTTGCAACTTATTGTGATTACACTGCCTCTGGGAAAGCTCTTAAGTGTATCGAAGATTACATATCAAACAGCGTGCTACCAAGCTACGGTAACACGCACACGACCACCTCTCAGTGTTCCATGAAAACTACCTTGTTGAGAGAGGAAGCGAGAAAAATCATTCGACAGGCTGTTGGGGCCTCGGAAGAAGACGCCGTAATTTTTGTCGGTAGTGGCTCTACGGGGGCTATTCATAAGCTGATCGGATCCTTAGGGATAACTCACAGTCAGAATCTTACTGTCATCGTCGGAGCAAGAGAACACCATTCAAATTTGATTCCTTGGCGTGAACTAGGTGGGAATATTATTCGCATTCAAGAAAACCCCGATGGCCAATTGGACCTAACTCAGCTAGAAAACGCTTTAAGAGCAGCATCGACTCAGTTGATTATTGGTGCTTTTTCAGCAGCTTCCAACATAACTGGCATAATAAGTCCAGATGTCACAATAACGGCTTTACTTCATCGCTATGGAGCTCTTTCTTTCTGGGACTACGCAACCGCTGCTCCTTATGTCAACATTTCCATGAACCCGACGACATCGCATGGGGCTTTAGCGTACAAAGATGCGATTTACTTTTCAACCCACAAGTTCGTTGGTGGAGTTGAAACTCCTGGAGTCCTGGTTGTTAAAAAATCACTTATGAAAACTCAGAGGGTACCTAATTGTGCAGGTGGTGGAACAGTTATTTTTGTCGATCGCATTCATCACATGTATGTGGATGATGTAGAGACTAGAGAGGAAGGTGGGACACCAGCCATTATTGGAAGTATTAGAGCTGGTCTTGTGTTTACGGTAAGGCTCGGTTTATTAATTTTTCTGTAAAATGATTCTGTAAGTATTTTCGTTGATGTTTAGTTGAAAGATAGTTTAACAGCCAAATGGGCCATGGACCGTGAGGACCACTTGGTTCGTTTAGCATTGAAAGCCTGGAGTACCATTCCCGAATTTGTTCTGCTAGGAAATCCTAACGTACCTCGGTTGGGAATTTTCTCATTCCTTATCCGGCATCCAGTTTTGCAAAATTACTTTCTCCACCACAATTTCGTTTGCACCCTTCTGAATGACCTTTACGGAATTCAGGCAAGAGCTGGGTGTGCTTGTGCCGGGCCATATGCGCAGGACCTTCTCAACATAGATGACAATTTGGTGGGTTTATATAGGTATTGTTTTTTTCCTCAAGTTTGGGGTCTAAATTGTAACTTCGATTCTTTTTTAAAGGCTCGCAAATATGAAAACCTCTTGGCTGACCCTGAGGCCTCATACGTCGTTTTCAAGCCTGGGTTCAGTCGCCTAAATTTGCCTTACGTTGCATCGGACGAGGAAATTGATTTTATCCTTAGAGCTGTATCGGCTGTCGCTGTCAATGGCTGGAAACTTCTTCCTTACTATAGAATGAATATCAAAACTGGTGACTGGCACCATCACACAAAAAATGTAACTTTTTTCTTAACTTAACGTAATTTTAAATGATTGAATATTAAAAGAAGAAATTTTTACCTCTTTGAATAATATGTTACAGTAAGGAAAATTCATATTGTAAAAACAAATTCCAAGTCCTTTTTTTAAATAATAGGACACAAGTGTTGCTTTGGTTGATCATACCAATGTCGGTAAATTGTTCTTTAATCCTGAGGTGGACGACGTTTCAACGACAAGAATTCCATCTTTTACGATGCGTCTCAGAGAGGGAAATACGATCCTTGATCAAGCAGAAAACCATTTGAACAGAATGACTAACGACTTGGATTCCTGCATTTCAACAATCTTTTCGGCTGATCCTTCTCTAAAATCACTTCGATGGTTTCTTCTGCCTAGTGAGGCAAAGACTTTAATGTTAACTAACTTGTCCATGGAATCAGCCATGCCATGTGTCAAAAGCCCCATTTTTACTCCGCTTTCGTATGGACCTGTGGTATTGACTAATAATAGTACATATTTTGAGGACAGTTGTTCAATGTTTCCACCTGCTATGAGCAACGGAAAATGATAAGCATCAAATAAATAAAATTATTGGCATTTAGATCTAAGATATTGTTTTTTCAACTGAAAAAACAGATGAATTTGAGTTCTTTCGGATTCTTTAAAACTCAATCATTCGCGAAAACGACTAAATTCATTTGTGAATAATCGCGCAAAAAGAGGTGTGTTTGTGAGAGCACAAAAAGGGTGTCATGTACTTTACGTGTGGGCATGAGAATTGCGATAATCGCGCAATATTTTCCAAAGTGGCATTGATCACTGACAAAATTTCATCGATCGATGAACGGAACTGTAATTGAAAGTGACACAAGTTTTTGCCATCAGCTGATTAACGCCCATTACCATATTTTGGAATATTAATCGCTTGAATCTGGCAAGATGGCAAGAATTGCACTCTACCGTTATCGCCATCGTTGATGAAACAACGAGGGGGGGGGGGGGGGGGTATTTTATACTTTACAACACATCTAACTACTCTCATTATTATCTCATTATCTCTCTTTGAAGATTGTGTATTGCTGAATAATTGACAATTTTAAACCAATATGCCAATAACAATAGATTTGAGAAGAATCAAATTATATTGAATTAGGAGCTATAGGCTTTGGAAACACACTGTTGAGCGGCTACGCACTGCGTGTTCAAAGGCTGTAACTGATCACATGGCATTCCCTTTGAATAAAAAAAAAGGTATTGCTTTTCGTACTTTGATTGCATAAATCCAATGTAATAAATACCTGAACCATCGCATAAAGAGATTCCTTTATCTGGCTCCAAGTTAAAGAAGTGCCTCCTGCCATGTTTTGGTATAATTTAATTCCGATCGCTAAATTGGTTACAAAAAAGGTGTTTTAAATTACAAATGCATTAATTTGTTGTTGTCTTTAAGCAGAATGTCCTTACCTGAGTAACTTCCTCCATTTCCACAATTGCTGTTTGCCTTACTCACAACTGCACAAAAATCCTGAAACGTTAAAAATATCCAAGTTAAAAGCCATCTTACGTTTTTAATATAGCTAAGGGTCTATACTAACGTTGGTGAAAGGGATATTCGATGGAGTGCCAGATTGAGCAAGCCCAAAGATGGCCGATAGAAGGATCGTCTATATGAAATTGAAAAAAAAATAACTTTTTGATTTTGAAAAATAATTATATTTGAAATTTTTACCAAGAAAATGATGGTACGCATTCTAATAGTAGTTGATAGTTGACAGGGAAGAAATGTGTTGAGTTGGAGAAAAAAGTTTAGGTTTATATAGCAGAAAAGTTTCGTTTAGAAATAGGCATGCTTAGATTTCATAGTTTAAAACTGCTGTTTCGTGAAGAGAATAAACTTTATTGGAATGAATGGCTTTATTCTATACTGCTTTTCAGAAAAATGGAACTGGTTTATTAAATTTTATTATAACTAAAGAATATTCTGGGCTGGCTAATAAAAATGAAAACCAATGGAAGAATCCAGAATTATAAAAAAGGAAACAAAACGAGTGGTAGTACAAAAGCTTCATGTACTGCGTTCGGGCATATGGTTCATTCTTTATTTTGTGGACTTTTAAATTGTTATGTTATTCATTTTTTTATGCCATGATGATATGTTCCTGGAGAAATCTGACGCGAGTCATAAAAATGTACTAAAATAATTTTTTCTGGTGGTTACTTACCAGTATTTTTGTTAGTCAGTAAACTTTTTAAACCTATTCAAATGTAAGTAAACGCAGTATTATTTCAGAAGAACGATTGAATTGTATTCTCTATTCACTAAGCCCACGCGCTGATAAAGATGTTTAGTGTAGAAAAAATTCAAATTTTTTTTATCAATAGGGTTCTAAACAACTGTAACAATACTTTTTCTCTTTGAAAACGTTTTTATTGGTCCAAGGAAATACAAGTTTATTGATTTTCCATAAAGTATACAGATGCACGATTCAACTTATGTACTTCTAAATGTTATTCTTTAAAAAAAACTCAAATGAAGATGCATTATTAGGACTGCGTTCAAAACTTTTTATCGCTTCCACTGCAGAGTTTTAATTTTAAAAAAATAACAAAACTGGGATGCTTGGATGAGTTATTTAACATAGTTTTTAGTGGTTCAGTAGGATGAAACACATGCTTAAGTTCTTGAAAGAAGTCTTACAACCTAAATGAATAGGCTAAACAAGTTTATTTTGGAAATACTTAAATAAGTGGTTAAAAAACAATATGATATCTTTAATGGTTACATTCTGTGAGTCATATCACCAGCTCCTTCTTTTACCAACGCTTTGTATGTAAAAAAATATTCTTTAAAAAAGGGAAATAAGTAATTTTAGTTGAGTGTAAGAATAAAAACGTCTACAAAAGAACTTGTACAAGAAAAGGTCCAGAAACTCTAAAGAATATTTAATGGATTATTGATACACATGGAACTAGCACAGAACGTAATAATAATGTTCAGCTTACCATGTACAATTAAACATACAATAGATGGACACCAGATTTCGACGATGCACCACCCACTCTTCATTCCTGTATAAAAGAACCTGGTTATCTTGTGTGATTTCATTCCTTCATTTCCTGTTCTTCTTACAAGATGAATCCAACAATCGTTTTGGTAAGAATCGCTTTTGATTTTTAAATGTAGAGAAAATGTATATACGAATTTTTTATTGCAGTCTTTTTTCGTTGTTTTGGTGGCTGCCACTCAAGCTGATACAGTTTCCATGCTTTCTGTAAGAATTGTTTTTAAATCTTTTTCATAAAATATGTATTTAAATATTCTTTTCTCAGGAATTCTGCACTGGCGTTACTTCTGTTGGGAAGCAGATAAACTGCAAGTTTACCATCCCTGCGGCATCTAGCGGAAGGGCTTGTAAGCTTAGATAATGATGTAATAATTTAAAATATTTTATAAAATAATCTTTTCGAAATATTTTTATTTGATTGAAAAGTGGTGCTTGAGGAAGATCGTGCTGCATCAGTCAGTGACACGCAAAGTTGGAGTGGAGTTTCTGGATTGATGGCCGACCTTCTGAAAGTAAGTGTTACCTTTTATAGAGGAGGGGGGGGGGGGGGGGGGATTGTTATTTGAAGACAACATTAATTGATTTGTTTTGTTGTTTTCAGAGTATGACTTGTAGTGAGCTGGACTCAATCAACACCGAGTGCAGCATCATAAGCAAAGCTTGTTCAGCATAATAAAGGAAGCTAGTGCAAGCATAAATTCCGATTGAAAATCTGTAGTGTCACCTATTTCAGTAATTCAAGCTTTAAAATACACTAATAAGTAGAATCGCACTACGTATTTTATGACTTGTACGTTATTTCCTGAAATTAAATTGGATATTTAAAGATATAATATTTGTATTATACGTCCCTAATCATTTTATCACCTCGATGCATAAATAACAAAGAAGACAATGAATATAAAAAGTTCCTTCTTTGTTTTCTAAAAAAAGTTCTTAAGTATACTTTTCTAAGATATCGGCGTAACGTTAAAATTTGAAGATAAAAAAGATTCAATTGTTCGGACTGAAAATGTACTTATCAAGATTTACTGTGTTTATTACTTCATACTAAATATTCAGAATAAAACAAATTAAGTTAATACATAATAATGATTATAATTCAAGCAGTAGAAACGGCGCCAATCTATTCGTAAAAATTGCAATTGTATTATTAAGATTATGAGAGCAAAGAAAAGTTATATTCGAAAAAACGCACGTCATCTATTTTATTAATATACGATTTTCGATCGTAGTCGGGTATACATGAAACTAAAGTCGGCTTTAAGTTTCTTTTTTTGCCACGTTTCGTTAGAGTTTGTGATCGCTAGGAATGACGAAACTAGTATGTGTTAGTATCTCCAGCTGATGTACTGCGACGTAATGAACGGAACTCAAGTAAGTTGTAAGTTAAACAAATTAAATAAAAGTTGCTGAATATTAAAAATGTATGCAATTAAAATAGATCAATTGTTCCGGAATGTGCCTCGTTATTTTCTTCTTGGTGCTTGTTACTGTCACAGTTTTGGCTGAAAATAAGATACCGAGTCAAACCCGATCTTGTTCTATCGTGGACACGTCATTGGAAGAACTTAAACACCAGATAGGCCTTCCCAAAATTGGTTAGCTGAACTCAAACCTTTTTTTTACACTATTAACTAACAAAACTTTTAAATCTGCGAATTTACTACCAGAACCATTTAAACCGCAAAAGCATCAGAAGGCAAAAAGAATAACAACCATATGCAAGCCAACCAGTTCCTCTAAAACAACTGCTATTCCTTCATCTATTGCAAACTCAATTCCGTCTACTAAGATCACTTCTACAATACCTCCAACTAGACCAACGCAGTCAAAAATCACATTGACTTCTAAAGCGACTACTGCACAAAACAAACTGACTACACCAATGGCATCAACATTGAAACACAAAACATCAACAAAACACGTCGTAACAGCAACAACTTTAAAGTCAACTTCAAGGAAATCGCCTCAGACTACAAAATCCTCATTCAGAACCACTCTTTCAACAAACCCATTACCGACATCTACTGTTAGCACTGTATCAACGACCGAAACCACTCTTTTAACAAATTCATTACCGACGTCAACTGTTAGCACAGTGTCAACGACCAAAACGACGGAATTATTGACTTCAACCATTGCCTCTACTGTAATAACCACAACAACTCAAGTTCCATTGACAAGCTGTGTTGCAAGTAATATTTTATTAACGAATCATTCGTTTTCTGGACTTAATATATTTACTGTAAAACTTGTAATTCTGTTATTGACCAATTACAGCATGTGGTGTGTGTTCACAAATCTCATCCTGGGGAGGGATTATTCAATCACCAAATTATCCATCATCTTACACACCTTCAACTGATTTCCAATATTGCTACTATACGATCCGAGTCCCATCGGGAAAGAGGATTAAATTAGTGTTTGATCAATTTAACATTGCTGTATCTGAATGGGATGACATACTGAAAGTGATATTATTGTTTTTCATAATTTTAATGATTTAATTCAATGAAATAACTGTATTACTCTTTTCTTTAAAGGTATTTGACAATAGTCAAGAAAATCCTGGACCCGTTTTAGCTATTTTTCGCAAGGGGGATTCGCCATTTGAGATGACCACACAAGGCAATTCCATGCTCGTCTTTTTCGAGAGTAATGCTGGTGGTCATACTAATAATGGTCAAATAGCTCGATGGCAGGCAACCTATTTCGTCGTGGATTAAGAACCACCAGTTCTCCAACAACTTTTCCATTTTCTTATAAGGAATCCAACTCACTGGCAAATACAAATTTATCATGGAAATTGAAAATTGTTGTGAAAATACAAATAATTTCTTCTCCAAAAACCTGTTTTTTAAAACAAAACTTGATTTAGATACTATTCATTTAAAAGCTGTAATTGTATATGTTACGGTGCCTTACTTTCTTTTTTTCTTATGCATAGAAAAAGTGGTTATAGAAAACATAAGCGCTAGGGCTTGTGAATAAAAATAAATGATACAGAAAACGAGTTAAAATAGCCGCATGCCCATCCGGAACAGTACACTTAATATAATTAATTTGACAAAATATAAATGCTAAATTTTTAATTTATTAGAAATGTATATATATATATTTATTTATCGAACGATAAGTTGAATAATATATTAGTTGACAAACGAAAGCCTCGAAAAAATAATACGTGACTTCCGAAATGTCATTGACGGCTGATTTCATCACGAAGTAATGTAAGAAAAGATGTCTCAATCTTCACTGCTTTCATATAAAAAAAAATATTTATATATTATTCCAGTTTCTATCTCAAATATTCTAGATTCATATACTATAATTGTAAAGTAATTGTAAATAATTATCATGACGAAGTATGTGCCTCTTTTTATACTCTCTTAAGATGGATTTTTTTGTTCAAACGTATCAATGCTCAATTCCGTAATCATGCAATGAATGAATGTAGAGATTTAATGAGATGTAAGCTATTTTAGCCCGATTGATTGATTTTATTCAAGTTGACAACTGATGAAACATCACAATAAGTAAATGCACACGATCTTCATACATAATGATATGACAAATTGTGAACTCATTTATCAACATGTTAACACAAGAAAAAGTCTCGAGCTGCTCTTGTTTTTGCCATAGAGTGGTCAGTCAGAACCTCCAGGCCTCCCTGGTATAATCCAAGGTATAACGCAAGCCACACGACCCGACTAAGACAAAGGGGTCGTTGCGATCGCGGAAGCCCTCGCAGGCGACATCAATCTTCCCGAATTTTACGGAATTGTCCGATTCCGCCGCCTTGCATTCCCACTGCGAGCTGATTCCGTCCGAACCCCGGTTATAACACTGGACGACAGTAGGGAGGACCCTCATGCAGCCGGCAGTGCCTCCATACACGCACTGTAGTTGAGGGATAGGGGACGATCTGCGTCCGGTCGTCATCACTCCTTGGCGAAGGGTAAGTACTTGAATTTGGTTTTCTAGAATCGAATCAGGCCATGCGGAAATAAACCCGTCCATGCGGCAGAATACAAAGACAAAACTAGAAATAATCATTATCTGTAAATAATTTTTTTTAAACTTAATTAATTTATATTTAAAATAGTTCCTGATTTTTTTCTTACCTTGAGATTCATGGCGAACTGTATCCAGGAGAGCGTCGCAAGAGAGAGTGGGACGATTCCTTGGCAAATAACGAAATGTGAAATCTGAAATATGTACTAAAATATTCAGTACTGCGTATAGTTATCCGGGTGATAATATGGAACATTTCAAGATTATGTAAGACATTACTCTGAAAACGTCGTTCATCCCGAAGATAACTTTCAACCGATTAAAAATAAGTTCAATCGTGTTATCCAACATAGATTATCAGCTTGATATCAATTACCCGGATCATAAAAAATAAATTTCGTTCGCTAAAAAGCGAATAACTTAAACACATCCTCAAATCTTCAGAAGCAAAGAAATTGAAGCTTCGGACAACGGGACATGATATGGATCGAAATAGGATCAAAAAGATTATCCTGGTGCTGTGTGGGGATGAGGTACTTTGTACATATTTTTTAATGGTTGCATCTTGTTTTGAAAAAAAATCTATACCTTCAATACCAGAGAAAAAATGAAAAAGATACTGAAAAAAGATAACACGCTTTCTAGACCTGACGATGACAAGGAGCTTCGCATTTAAATGAGAAAAGTTATCTTTACTTATTACTTCAACATTATAACGTGTTTATGAATTACATTTTTTAAATTTTAAATTTTTGTGAAGTTTTCTAAACAATCGTTTACTTTTTATAAAAAAATTTAGTTATAAATTTCTTAACGCCAATTTAATTTTTTTAAGGTACCCTTTTATAATTTCTTATTTACTGTAATTTTTGTCAATGCATGTGCAAAAATAATCCTTGATTGTCAGATTTCAACTAAATAAATGTTTTAATAAAAATTCATAATACAGTGCAATTATAAATGTATTATCATATAATTGCGTATTGTGCGTGCTTCGTCAGATGCAGCATCACAACTCAATGTGCCAAAGCACGCATCCAAGTACATTGTTAATAACGCTAGTAATTAACTTTCAGAATGCAAAATGTACAGGCAGAAAGGTAGAAAATCAAGCTGAGATGTGAATAATGACAATACCTTAAAAAAATTGAGATAAAATTTGTATTTAATTAAATTAGTGCCCAGAAATAGTAACATATATATTATATATATTTAAGATTCTTGAAAAATTATGTATTATTCTAATAAAGTTGAATAATAATTTATTAATTTACAATCATTCAAGCCATAAGTTCACAATCCCAAAGATTCCACAGTGGCTTTATAGAACCAGTTATAAAATTTTTGCCCAGAAATTTAGCATCGAGGAACTCATATAATAATAATGCAGTGTTAACCCATGTTAACCCGAAAGGATGATAAATTTAAGATCTTGTTATCCTTCCAATTTTATTCACTGAAATCTATAATTGTTCTGTAAAATCAGTAGAACCATTTTATATAAAGAAAATTTATTTAACTTCATGTTCGAATTCGTTTATGTTCACTAATAAAGTATCCTCATTTCTATTCCATTTTAAGGTATTATTTCTTTTTGCAAGATAAATTTGACTCGACTCAGTGATATAACAAGTAACAACTATTTCTCAATTTCCTAATATTAATTTTTTTAAATTAAAAATCAATGTTTTAATTTCCACGTTTTATAAAACAGTAATGATGGCATTCAATGAAAACCAGTACACGTTTTCGACTCGCATAATCGCATTCTAGTTTTTAATTTTAAGTGTATTTCTTTTCTTTAAGCTGCCAATTTTCTTTATTATTTCATAAACATTCAAATAAACTATAGCCTTACAATTATTTTTTTTTCAATGTTGTGCATAAAATTTCGTTTTACAGCACAACTATGATTTTAAAAAATCCAAGTAAATACCGATATGATTGTCGAGAAAAGAATCATTTAAGCACAAAGACCAGTTTGATTTTGGAACGTCATATTTGTAAGGCAGCCTGTCCCAGGCTCCCCTGCCACGTAGACACTGGAACCTTGTTCATTACCAGCTGGTCCGTAGTTGCAAACTAAGCTAACTTCAAATTTTTTGTCGAGGTTGGTTCTGGGATAAATCATTTGTATAGCACCGCAACCTACTCGATTGGTAGTGGCCCAAAGGATTTGAGATACTTGGCGATATTTCACACCTTCACTTTCGCTGCAATTTTTTCACATTAAAAAAATGTTGTGAATAAGCCTGTAAAACACATAATCAAATAACTGCAATCTACTTACTCATAAGATTCGTATGATTCAATCAAATCAGCGTTAGGGAGTGAGATTTCATTTTCATACCAGTCTTCAACGATCTTAGACCATTCAGGATGTACATTAGCCCTTCGACCATAGTTTTGGCCAACGCTGAATCTCTCTAATGTCAATTGAATACGAGAAAAGTCAGTTTCATTTTTTTCCTGGGAAAATAGTATTTGGCAACTTACCAACTTTACGAGCACTTGGTGAAGCAGCACCTATTTGACATTGGTCAGCCCACCTCTCAGCAATTGCGGCAAGCTCGTCATCCCAAACCTGTTCAATTACAAAATTAAACCATTACAACAAGGACTCAACATGGCAATATAATATTAACCATTTTTTGCATATTGGATGCTTTTGGGAGAGGACCAGGACTTCCTCTATTTTCGTTTCCAAGTGCTACTTTGCTCCTAAGCTCGTTGTGCTTCGCCACGATTGCGTCCTTGTCCTTCTGGGTAAGACGTTGAGGTTCAGGTGCTTTGCAAAGCTTTCCCAAATCACCATCCTGTGTAAATACAAATAATGCTTCATATAAGATTTGACAATAATAATTTGTTTCGACTTACACCAAATTTGCACATGACATGGCTTTTTCCAAAGAGGTTGCAGTATTCGGTCCTATTCTTGACTTGTTGAGCGTTGATGCTCAACTAAGAATTTAAAAAAAAATGAATGAAAAAATAGCAAGTGTAAAGCATATATTAATTCCCCAATTTGAGCTTACCGTCAGAAAACCGAAGACGACGAGGGAAACCGAGGGAAGAATTGCCATCTTTCTTCGTTTGATTCTAAGATCCATGTGAAATTATCTGGGGACGCATCCCGCATTTATACAAACGAAAAACGAACACGTCACCATGTAAATTTGGATCAGGGAACTCAAAGTCCAACTTTTCTCAACTAAACACAAAATTAAATAGTTTAAAATTAAAATATATGTTTATTGGCTTAATAGATACCTTTTATAGTAATGGTATTCATATTAATTCCTCATTATCTTAAATTAGTTCAGGATAATTTACTTATATAACAGTTGGTGTACTTCGACTATGTTGGTTGGCTGAAAGCAAGTTTTCTGCCATTTTGAAAAAAAGCTATGTTGCTTATCATTGGTTTATGAAAAGTGACGAACTACCATATGCAGGCAACTTGAAATTTTCTGGCTTTTCATAAATGATTCACTTATAAAATACACTTGTTTTCAACATCTGTTAAATAAAGTAAATCTCTGCATTCCATTCCTTATTCTCAACTTTTAGTTTTTAATTTGGTGCATTGTGCGAATTTTAACTCAATTAATTCATAGCACGTATTTGCCCTTTCACTCATTTATTTTTACGAAGGCAATGTCTACATACGGCAAAATTAGGAAAAACTCAAATTTAGTTTTGCTGACGAGAGTTGATAAAGTGCTATTTGCCAATTTATTACCTTAATTATTATTATATCAAAATTATTTTTTTGTTTTAATTTAAAATATTAAATTGTATTCCTCCTTTTACATCTATGTTAATGGCTTGCCGGTAATTCAAAAATCTCTCTCTCGTCTAAATGTTCACGTTTACATTTTCCGAAACATCTGTTGCTGGTTATCAAGCACATTAAGTCCAAGTACCATGTTTTTCATTTTATATTCCTTATATTATGTTTTGATTGGATGGCAATGACTGAAACTTATCCTTAAAACTATTATTTTTTTAAACTGAGTTAATTAAGTGAAACAACAAAAGCAATTAACTGTTCAATAATTTTTCGACACCATGAACTGTAAAGTATAAATAAGTACGAAACGCGCAATCAAAATGTTAACATATTACTAATTACTTGGAAACCAATAAAAAATGTACGAATTTTATATACTGTAAAAATGTATTTGGCTCAAATACAGAAAGCAAAGAAATACATTTTTTTTAAACTTTTTTCGTAAGATTCAAGTACAGCAGCAAGTGTGTTCATAATGTGGATATAGTCACATATTTACATTACCACGACAACGCGTTATGTACGTTGTACTATAATCTGGTTCACATGCATGCTTCAATAATTGAAATAAAATTTAAGGAAGATACAGAAGGAAAATGGTTGCCTTTTCGACAATGATTGGTTTTGTTCTGATTGGCTGCTTGGTAAGAGTTAATAGAATTTTCAACATGACTTAAGTAATATTAAATTGTTTCCGAATTTCAATTGTACGTCATATTAAATGAATTATTAAGGAGCTTTGAACTAATTAACTGTGTAGTAAATTGATATTAAATACATATTTTGAATATACAGCGTCCAAAGGAAGTTTCTTCCCATACAACGAGATTATAAGCTGTTTTATTTTTGCTTTTGCCAAGAATACTCTGTTTCAGTAGGACGAAAAGAAAACCCAAGGTTATCTTGGTGAAAAACAGCGTATTCTTAGCAAAAGCTAAAATAAAACAGCTTATAATCTCGTTGTATGGGAAGAAACTTCCTTTGGACGCTGTAGACATAATTGCAATAATTTCTTTATTTAAAGGTGAACTTGAATAATCAACGAGTCAAGACAAAGGAGGAATACTGTAAGCTTGATAAAAACCACGTCATGTGCAAATATAATGTATGGTATTTTTTAGTTAATACATTTACTCTTTAAACTATAGTGAAAACATTTTTTTTAATATCAAAATTTCGTTGTATTAGGATGGAGATTTTGGGAAGCTTTGTCATTCTCCCGAGCCTCAAAGGCTTACAAAGAAGGACAAAGACGCAATTGTAGCAAAACACAACGAACTGAGGAGCAAAATAGCTCTCGGGAATGAATCGAGAAGAAATTCTGACCCTCTTCCAAAAGCATCGAATATGCAGGAAATGGTTTAACTTTCGTTCTATAGTTTTTAATATAACATTTTCTATCTTGTAAAAATCTATGTGTTTCTACATTTATTTTATATTTAGCTTTGGGATGAAGAGCTTGCGGCTATCGCCGAAAGATGGGCTGACCAGTGCCGCCTTGCTACTGCCCTACCTGCTGCTCGGAAAGTCGGTAAAGTACATAATATATTATTCGGATATTCCTTTATGTGCGTAGATTTTCCAAAAATGTAATATAATTAATTGATTTTATGCCTACGGATTTCATTCTAAAAACTATTTTTCACCGTTTAGAAAGGTTCAGTGTTGGTCAAATATATGGTCGAAAGAGAAATCAACAAATTCCATGGGCTCAGTTCATCCAAGATTGGTACAACGAGGAAGTTATGATACCAAATGACGAGTTAATCTTGTCTTACGAGTCCTATCAGTACGTATCATATATTCTTTTAAATTTCGAACCTTAAAACTAATTTTTAAACTTTGTCAATTTATTCGACGTGATTCCTTTACATTAAAAAATGAAGAGGAAATGAAGGAAGTAAATACAGAAAATTCTCCCAAATAATTTGGGCCACTTCAAACAGAGTAGGATGCGGTGCCACGAAAATTGTTTATCCGTTAAACCAATATCCTAAGAAATTCGAAGTGAATTTTGTTTGCAATTATGGACCTGCTGGTTCTCTTCAAGGATCTAGTGTCTTCATTCCAGGAGAACCTGGTACTAACTGCCAAACAAACATGAAGCTACAGGTAGAAACTGGATTATGTGTGGCTCCATCAACACCACGTATCCAGTGTGAAAGTGAAAAACAATGGGACCCTATTATATGACTGCCACTTATCAAAATCTCGTTAGTTCCTAATTAAGTGCTCGTGACATTAGACGTATATAAAAAAGTTACACGAGAAATACAACATAAAGTTTAACTAGATCTAAACAGTGGCAATATTATAATTTCGGTAGAAGATCGAAATCCCAACTAAATATATACAAGTTAGTAACAACACAAAAAATGGACTTCCTGGCCGAAACTTATGCAACGTATCAGCTTAAAAATGTAATATTATTCACGCTGTGTGTGCCATCTTTTATTTGTTGTTATTTATAAATTAGCAGTATATTTTTTTCAGTCCGGTTCCCCTCACGATTGCTAAATTATTTAGCTAGGATCAATTTGCTTGTCAAAACTATATCTAGCCTCTTAAAAAAATATTGAATAAAGGAAAACAAAACACGACATATTCCTATTTCTATATAAGACATTCTAAAGGTACGCAACCGTATTTGAAAGAACCAATGTATAATAACCACAGAAGCTAGAAAAGTTCATTATCCCGTATGGGATCGAATTTATTCGATTCCGGAGGTTCTTCATCGTCTTATTACTACGTGGTCCCAAAACCAGCACCACTGATCTTGTGTGAAAGCGAAAAGCGATGGGATCCTATTATATGATTTTCATTTATTCAAACCTCGTTAGTTCCTTTTGATTTCTCATGGAAAAGACGCGAAAAAGTTGCAAAAGAAATATAACAATCATGTATTGTGCTCATTTTACTTTAAATAATACAATTATCCTATTTAAATAGTGTTGTCATATGTTTGGTATAAAAGATAGAACAAAAAAATAAAAGTATTAATCAGCATTTTTCTTACGAGAAATTCCTACGTAGAATCTTGACTTTACCGTATTTTCTGACCGATCAATCAGAGGGATTATCGCGGGATAATCGATGTAGAATAACCAGATTGGCTCATGCCATTGGCAAAATAATAATAGGCAGCTACCTTTTATAGTTCGTTAAAACTCAAAACCAGAGGCCTGCACAATTTTTGTTTAAAAAAAAAATTCTCCAAACGAGCTATAAGAACAGTATCATCATGCACTGGCAATAAAATAATGACGTTTATTTCTATAAGACCTTAGGATATTCACACATCAACAGTCTTTATCATAGATGTAAGAAATCTAAATTGGGTGCTGTCTTTATGTGGATTTTAATAAGGTAAAATAAATGAAGATATAATAGGATTGGTGCAGCACTAAAATGTAATATAATTCATCCAACATATTTGAGATAAGAAATTACACAAAAATAGACACTAATTCTAGAAATTCGTCCAACCGACGGATCTCATCTCTCAGTGATTAAATTCCAACTATCCAATATTAGTAAATTAATAAAAATAATAATTTACTTAGTTTCTTATATAATAGTTAGTGTATTTCGATTTTCGACGATGTTGGTTGGCTGAAAGCAAGTTTTCTGCCATTTTGAAAAAAAGCTATGTTGTTTATCATTGGTTTTGAAAAGTGACGGACTACCATATGGCATCTTGAAATTTTCTGGCTGAAAGAAGTCACGTCATGTGCAAACATAATCTACGGTACTTACTAGTTAATACCTACACCCCTAAAAAAAGTGCACACAAAAAAATGAATTCTCAGCAGCTGTATTCGTGGAATCGAAATGCTATCGCTATACTTGCGTGTTCAATTATCTAGCTTTGTTCCAAACAGAGATTTGTAATTTTGTATATTAAATTTCCCATTTCAGTTCAGGCAACGATAGCAGAAAGGCTTTCCTACTAGCAGCTTGCAGCACTAGGGGGTAAGAACTATTATTATTTAAATAAAAAATAAACAACGAAAGAATCACTTAAATAATACCCTGTATTGTTGCACTTTATAAAGTATAAATATTAATGTAATAGATTTTCTTTTTCGCATAAAAGAGGCTAACTTTTAATAAAATACACAGAAAAGGCTTTATAATGATGCACTGACACTAGGGATCTTAGTTTCAACTGTGTATTTAGTATAGACGTGAGTCTATTACAACTCTGAATTGTACAGCAATATGTGCGGGTTTATATATGTGGATTTCAGGGTCATCCGGGTATAACTACGCATTAGCCAAACTGGCGACTTCCGGGTTCTACTACGCAGTTAGCCATATAAGGTAAACTACGCAGTAGCCAACCGGATCATACTGGATGTAACTGCGCAATAACCCTAACTGCGCAATAGCTAAACCGGATCAAACCGGGTGTAACTACGCAGTTGCCCATATAAGGAGTTCCGGGTTTAACTACGCAGTAGGCAAGCCAAGGTCAAACCAAGGCCACTGCGTAGATGACCATATATGGGCATCAGGGTTCATTGAGGACGATCCTTACATTCCTTTCCCTTTTAACGAAGATGGATGTATACATCCATCTCGAAATCTTATAATGCCAAGGAAGGGGAATATACACATCATGGATTTAATATAAACAAAGATAGCTCAAATCAGTGCTGCAATTCTTCAACTTGGAAAGGAGTTATTAATACAATCAAAATTAAGGATGAAAGAATTGTTTAGAGAAAGAAGGAAAAATATAATCATAAGCTAGTACGTTACATTAGTAATAAAATTTAGTGTTGAACAAAAGTAAAAAATGTTGAATAATAATTAGAATGTAACGGAAAGAAATAAACAAGAAATAATATAAACCGTAACATTAATTGTTTTTTGAATTTCAAAATCGAAAATAGTAATCAGTAAACGTACATTTCAAGTTACTTGAAAAATAGAAGACGTAATGTCATAATATAAAATGTAGATTAAAATAGCTACCAAGATAAATGAAAAATGGGTTAAGGTTCCACGACCTTGTGAAAACACAGACCAGTGGAAGTTGGAAGGTAAGGAAAGGTTCCACGACCTTGTGAAAACACAGACCAGTGGGGGTTGGAAGATTTGGTAAGGAAAGGTTCCACGACCTTGTGAAAACACAGACCAGTGGGGGTTGGAAGGTTAAGTAAGGAAAGGTTACAACCCACGACCAGGTGATTACACCGACCAGTGGGTTTGGGTGTATATGGTATGGAATAGGATAATAGCTTATGGACGAATAAAACCAGAGAGTAAGATGGGTTTGTTTCCATGATGATAATGTATTCATGTGTATACTAGAACCTCTTCCTGCGCTTCTAGCTGAAGAATGAAATCTGTATATATTTCGTCGTTTTCCTTTTCGTCTTTTGAAACTGTTATAAAACTCGCAGCATCCATCGGGAATTCAGAAGGCTTGATAGCAATACCGTTTTTTGAAGACCTCAAATCACGTTTCACGAAAATTGAAGTATAAGGAGACTCGTAAAGTTGTAGGCTCCGAAGCCTCTTGGAAATATAGTGAATAGTGGCTCTTGCTATACTTCTCCTCTTCCTCTTTGCCTTGCTGTTTCTCCGAAACGGCATGTTATTGTCCTTCTGTGATAAATTTCTCTCAGATTCTCATTTGTTGAATAAATGAATTTGATAAATGAATTTTCATTCTCCTTTTTTAGTTTTTAGTTTTATTAATTAGTTAGTAAGATTTTTTTTTTATTTATTAGTTATTGTTATTTTTATATATACTTTTATTCATATTTTTTAAATCATTTTTTCCGTTTTTATTTTTTTATTATTTTTTTTTGTTAATATATAATTTTTAGGTATTTTGATTATTGTAACGGGTAGTGTGAGATTTGTGTTTTAACAATATAATATTTCTTATGTATGATTTAATATAATTGCAAGGTTTTTCCCAATAATTCCCCAAAAATTTTTTTTTACTCTTAGTTACTCTTACTGAACTTTTCAAAATTACCAAAATCAACTCGTTTTGGTTATAATTTCCATTTGTGAATTTACTTATAAATATACTTAAAATATTGTTTATGATAGGGAGGTTATTAACAAAATGAAGAGATGTCACTCTCTGACTTGTCTATGAGCTAACAAATTCAGCGCAAAGCAAGTTCACGAGGAGGTCGACCTTATTGTACAGTTCATTTAAGATCAAATCACGAAACCAGATGGCACCTTCGAGATCCCAGAACATTGTGCGCATAACGGGCCCTTGTCACTCGCACGTTACTGGGGTGCCCTCTATATAGCTCGGGGGCTCCCTATGTGATCAAACTGTGTTCCGATCTCTAACATTTTGATAGTCCTTTCAGGTATGCCCATTGTCAAAGCCGATTAAAATGCTTCATGATTACACATGATACACATTTTTGGGCTTATACCGTGGTCTTAGTCAGGACTTCAAATCAATACCGTCAAGTCAACTGGGGGTTTTGCTTTGCAAATTCAGTTGTAGTTATCGTCTATCGTTTGATATATGTCTTATTTTCTTATCGTAGTTCAATTATTACTATATATGTATTTTTTCATAATTATCGTGACCATTCAATAATAGGTCTTACACTTACAGACCTAAAAATAATATATCCCCATCTATTGTAATATTATATTTCTGAGCCAAACCATATTTTTCTATTGACAGTTATCTTATAAATTAATTTTAAGCTTGAAACCCTCTTTTGTTTCTATTAATTATGTTTTTATAACTTATAATTTCAAGTACTATATCGTTTATCTGTACGGCCTTATATCTACTTTGGTTTCTTTTATTTTTATTCTCTGGTTATACATTTTTAAATGCTATATCATATATCCCATCTACTTCTGTTTTAATAACTTATGATTTCAATTGGTCTATCCATTTTCTTTACGACCTTATATCTAATCTATCATATTATTATTTATGCTAAGTCATCTTAATTCTCATTCTGTTTTGCCGAGTCCTGGCGATTCATTATTGGGCTACTAACGGTCACGTACCAACTTAATTGTATAGTTTACAAAATCGCAACGTGTACTATTGATTCGATTACATCTTATTATTCCGCATAAAATTCAAAATTAAAGTCGCTTTGTAATCTAGCGTTGTGAAATATTCTTCACTAAGAAAACCATTAACGAAACACGCCTTTTGGGCAGAACTGATTTACAGATCAAATTTATAAGCAGAGATTTAGATTACAAATAAGCGGCGAAGGAAATCGGCAAACTAATCCTTGCCAGGTCTGTACACAATCTCTATTTGATTTTCAACCAGTTCTCTGAACCCAAATTATCTTTGTGAGAAAACGAGAAGGGCTACTATAATTCCTACATTAACTAATCAGATGCAATTTACTATTTAAATATATTTAAAAACACCTTCTCCGAGTTCTGAGGTATGAGGGTCTTAAAGTTGGTTCAAAATGCAGCCTAGCCTAACTCCAATCATGGCTCACATAACAGCCCATATATGGAGCTATCATACAAAAACTGCTACTTGTTTAAACCAGTTGTAGTTGGATCGGACAAGCATCTTTGAGACTCTAAACCATTATAACTTCAAGCTCACCTCATATTAGGCACTGCTAATTCGAAAATATTGAAATCCACGGTGCACCATTATTTAACTTTATAACTGTCTAATATAATCCTGTGCCTAAATAAAATCGCATAGCCCAACAAAGACTGAATTTGCTTATTTGACATTAATATTTAAAACAAAAATTCTCATTTTCTTTTATTTTTTATTATAATCTACTTTAAAAATTCTAAATTTTCTTTTCCCTCTAACTATATGGTAGGCTCATTGGCTCATATAACGCAAAGAGTTAAATTTTGTATAGGTTACTCAATGCATTATTATGGCTCTAATAATGAAAGAAAATATTACCAATGTTGACAACGGTATCTCCCCTTAAAATATTGGAGCGAAGAATATGGCTCAAAGGCCGATGTTTTAAAATCAAATCTACTTTATTGCAATAACTAACTCAACTTCTAAAAAAAACATGATATTTTAGGCTTCTCCAAGTTTTAAAATAAAAAATTCCAAATATTGTGTAAGGTTGAATTTTAAATGAGTATAAATATATCTTTCTATAGTGATATGTGCTTCTAATTTAAAATATGAGATAAATGGTACTTTAACTATATGTCTAATATCGTAACTGCAATACTATGTGTCTAATGTTAATTTATATGATGATTCCACCATCTAGGGATAATTCTTTCTGAACTAAAATACTTTCAGCTACATAAGCTGATTTGCAAAGTTCATCATAAGATGGATTCTCTGATATGCGTGACCAAAGTTCATTTCTGATTGTTGGCAAAAGCCCTTGTAATAAAACCTTTTTCTTTTGTTCATTTCGAATTTTTAAAGCGGATTCATACAATATAGACTCATTTGCTGTGGGTCGCTCAGGAGCCGTCGGGGCTTCTCCGTAGGCAGAGATATAGAGCTTATCTAGTTTGCTTACAAACGCTTTTGTACGTTGATTAGGAATCTGCTTAAGCATCAAAAGTTTAAGTTTTCTATATTCCAAATCAGTTCTACTAAGGAATCTATTAATGATTTCTTGCTTCCAAACATCATATGAAAATGCTGGATCATCATTAGTTCCCAAACGAATTTTAGTTTTGGACTCGAGATGGAATTCAAAAGCTTCATTTTTAAGTCTATCTGGAAAAAATCTCAATTTCTGTTCATCTGACCATTCATTACTAATGGCAACTTTTTCTGCCTCTTTCAACCATTCTTCCACATCGATGTCATCATCTCCAGTAAATATAGGAATTAACTTCCTTTCTTCACGAGAGAAGATTTCTTTTAATGTAGACACAATTTGTAAAGTTACGTCGTGATCTCCCATTGTGCTAACCCAATATTACTATGTATTTTTAAAAACTAAGTGGCACTCGAAAGTTAAGACGGTTCAAGCCAAAATTGAGATTAAATTGATTGTGAACAGACCAAACTTAAATAAATTAAAAGACAAAAGAATTATATTCTATTTTAAAAAAGGGAAAACTTTTATAAATTTCCAAAGAACAACCACTAAGTTATAACTAAACAAAGAATTCAGGATATTTTACTACGATATAATTGTGATAAAAAACTACTAAGTTCAAACTTTCGCAAAGAATTGAAAACTAAGACAACTCTAAATAATTCCAAATGATCAAAGTATTCGAAAATTTACTAATTAAAATCTAAATATTACTAATTTTCTAAAGAAAAGTGTACTACGGTAAAAAGAAACTACAAAAAACTCAACTTCTCTACCTCAATATATATTGTTTATTCATTGACTTACCGAAGAATCTGTGCAGGTGTAATCTTTGAAGTCGTTGGGGTTATCCTTACTATCCTTTATGAAGTAGGTGTTATAATCCATATGAGCACTGATATCCTTGAGTTATCCTTTGTGAGAGTTGTAGAACCGCTTCTCCACCAAAATATAATGATGCACTGACACTAGGGATCTTAGTTTCAACTGTGTATTTAGTATAGACGTGAGTCTATTACAACTCTGAATTGTACAGCAATATGTGCGGGTTTATATATGTGGATTTCAGGGTCATCCGGGTATAACTACGCATTAGCCAAACTGGCGACTTCCGGGTTCTACTACGCAGTTAGCCATATAAGGTAAACTACGCAGTAGCCAACCGGATCATACTGGATGTAACTGCGCAATAACCCTAACTGCGCAATAGCTAAACCGGATCAAACCGGGTGTAACTACGCAGTTGCCCATATAAGGAGTTCCGGGTTTAACTACGCAGTAGGCAAGCCAAGGTCAAACCAAGGCCACTGCGTAGATGACCATATATGGGCATCAGGGTTCATTGAGGACGATCCTTACAGCTTTATATGCGAATTGGTTTTGTTTAAAATAAATACATAAAATCGAAGTCTTCTTCTGAGATGAATTGTATTATTAATTATAGTTTTCCCTTGGAAACACAAGGACATAATGCAGATAAATTGCAATCACTTTTCAAGAGATGAATTGATAATGCAATGATAATGCACATAACGTAATGAATGTCAATTAAAACAAAGATAATGCGCAAATAATGGATATAAAAGCAAAATAAATTATTTAGTAATAAAATGTAAACTGTCAAAAAATAGTTTAAATGTTTTTTTTTTTTTAATTTGATGAATAAGAATCGCCTGAAATTGAAAAAGGGAGATGCAATTTATAGCTAGTATTTTTTTTTAAATTGACATTCAATATTCCTTTTTTAATCACATGGCTATATGTGTATGAACGAAGATCCACTTGTTCGTAAGAAAATAGAGCAGTGAGAAGCGCTTCGACGAAATTCAATTATTCCAATTGATCTTTTAGTTTAAAGTTAAAACATTTACATTCGTTAAATTCACTGTTCGCGCAAAATAATCATAAATCACTGTAAAGTGAGGAGCAGTGATCCCGCTGAGTCACTTTATTCCAGATGTGGAATTGGAGTTTGGCGACAATAGTTCTTTTTTAAAAGTAATCATCATATATCAGCATAGGCTTAAAAGAACATGAATATTTTTTCAATCAAATAATTTGGTTGATTAATCCATTCAATAATTGATTTACCTATTCCTAAATGGTGGATATAAAAGTAATAAAAATATGATTTACGACTGATAAAAAAATAAAGGTGTGAAAGCGCATATGACTTCTAACCTGCAATTAGTAAAGTAGAAATTAGGTAGTTAGTAAAGTAGAAATTGAGAAGGTCTTTTACTCAATTCATTTATTCCAATTGTGCTTTTAGTTTTAAATATGTCTTAGTCTCTTGAAAAAAAATCCCATTTTCAAAATTCACTGTTCACGTTCAATAATCGTATTTTAATGTAAAGTGGAGAGCAGTGACCCCACTGAGTCATTTTATTTCAACTAACGAATTGGACGAAAGTTTGTACGTTCGCGTAGGAAAATTGAACAGTGAGAAGCGCTTTGACTCAATTCACTTGTTTCAATATATCTTTTAGTTCGGAGTTATGTATCTTAGTTTATTTAATATATAAAAAAATAAACTGCTCACGTGGAATAATCGTAAATTGCTGTAGTGAGGAGCAGTGACCCCGCTGAGTCACTTTATTCCAGCTGTTGAATTGAAATTTAATGACAATAATTATCTTTTGAAAATCACTATATTCTTAAACGAAGACGATAATTGCTCAATGAATTAAGCTGGTTGAAAGATCCATTTGACAATTTATTCAACAATATTTTTTTTGAAAAACCCAGTGAAGCAGCAACAAGATGAAAAAGAAATAAATGTATTTATTATACTTACATAATATTTTATCAAAATTTAACCATGCAAGCATAATGATGAACCAATCTTTTAATGATAATTGATGATTTATTAATTACACGTTTTACTTGGATTATTCACTTATAAGCAGTAGATATTCTTTGAATAAATGTGCCAGCTGTTCAGTAACCGATCGCTTTTGTCAATATGAAAAGTTTCGAAAGCCTCGCTTATTCAGGAGATTATTCACCAGCAATAATCGTAAATAATGGCCAAGTGCAGTGAGAAGTGCCCTGCAACCAATCAACACATTCCAGCACAGGTGACGAGTTCATTTTTCTTACGAGTATAAAATAAGGAGCATTCCCCTACAGATTTCAAGCGAATCTCCCAGAATTCACCAAGATAGAAACATGGCAAGCTTAACTCTGGTCGTTCTTGTCCTCGGTCTCCTGATGGTAACTATAAGCCCGGCTTTTTGATTTTCTTTCCTAGTAATTGGGTCTTGTTTTTATCTACCAAAATAGTGCATGAGTAGTGCCCAAGATGACACTAATTATTATTGTGGCCTCAGTTCCGAGCACACAATGTGCAAGTATAAGGTATTACTTTATGTTTGGCTGCAAAGTAGGGGAGACCGGGGCTAAATGGCCAAGGGGTAAAGTGACCATTTGCAATTTACAGCCAAATGGTGAAAGCTAAAAATTTGGAAAAATTACAGACGAAGCTTTGTAATGCCTTCCATGTTTTGATACAAAAATAATGAATGAAAAGAAAGATTTCGCGGGTTTAAAAAATAAAAACGAAAATGCAGGGGTGTGAGTAACATAACCCCTGCATCTTTGAAGCACTATAACTTTCCTATTAATCCGAAAATTTAAGTGAGACCAAGAGGATCTGGTTCAATTTATCATTTTCTTTCCGATGATATGTAAATAATACAGAAAAGATTAAATTATACAACTGAACAACCATAAAAAGGATAAAACTGGGTCTGGGGTAAGATGTCCACTGTCAATTTTTTAAATATTAAATTTCTTTTCTTTTCTCTGAAACTACTTTCAAAGTATTTTCCATAGCTTTCTTGATTATTATTAGCATAAAGTTTGAAGGTCCCGTACTTTTTATGTCCTTGGTGAATCATCAGGAAAAATAACAACGGTTGCGTATCTCCATATAAAACACATTGTTGGTCATTTTACCCCGCATGGGGCAAATTGTCCAACAAAAATGGACCTCACTTTTTTAACTCCAGTGACTTATTAAATGTCTCAAATATTGCTATAGATAGCTTATTTTGTAGCTAAGATAATAGGCAACACAGTGGAACAAGAAAAAACGAGAGAAAGTCAATAAAAAAAATAGAAAAATAAAAAACGAAAAGCTGGCCATATAGCCCCGGTCTCCCCTAATGAGAAGGTTTATTAGTTGTACTTCTCTATAATCAGGTTGGAGTGTTGGGAGAAACTTGTAAAGAAGGGGCAAAACTCTTGGATATTACTGACGCCGATAAGGCCGCTATCGTTAACAAGCATAACGAATTGAGAAGCAGGGTTGCTCAAGGGAATGAGACGTTGGGCCTCGATGGAGCTCAGCCCAGTGCAGCCAACATGATGTCAATGGTACGATTTAGTACTTCTATCATATTGCTCATTAGTCTTGAAGCTGCTACTTATCTTTGTCTATTAAGGTGTGGGACGATGAATTGGCCGCAGTTGCTCAAAGATGGGCAATGCAGTGTATTTTTGGTCACGACGGACCAAGCAATAGAGCCGTCCGTAAGTTTGAAGTATACAGGACCTGTGGTATAAAAAGATGAAGTAAATGTTGCTAATTATAGGCCGATTCTCGGTTGGACAAAACTTTGGGGCATCATGGGGCGGAATTCCAACATGGAGTGCTCAAATTCAGGGCTGGTACGGTGAAGTTAAGTACATGACAAAAGCTTACCGCCAGTCTTTTCCCTACGAAGAGTAAGTTATGTATATATATACATACACAAATACGATATGCAAATTACAAATGAGTGGTGGTATAAGAAAGTAAGAGAAGCAAAGCAACACGAGAAAATGGAAACTTGTTAATAATTGTAAATTAAGAAAGATTAAACAATAATTAAGAAATATTAAGAAATAAATAAGAAATAAAGAAATTATTAAGAAATAAAGAAATAGAATAATTAAGAAAATATAAATAGAAAATATTGATTGAAAGGCGTAACTAGTATTCCATTAGTAGGTATTAAATATCAAAATGAAATTTAGGAAACCACCTAATGATATCGGGCACTACACTCAAGTGGTTTGGGCTAAAACTACCTATGTCGGCTGCGCAATAATTCAAGTTGAATCGAAAATCGTTGTGCACCTGATCTGCAACTATGGTCCTGCAGGAAACGTGGGGTATCAGCCCACTTATATAGAAGGTCCTGCTGGTGCCAAATGTCCTGAAGACGAATCAACGGCTGATTCTAAGACCGGACTTTGTGTTTTATCTACTAACAACCCAACTACAACCGAAGTACCAACCACTACTACTACTGAGGAGCCAACCACTACTACTACCGAGGAGCCAACCACTACTACTACTGAGGAGCCAACCACTACTACGGTTACCCAACCGGTCCCCGAAGAAAAATGAAGATGCTGTCAAAAATGACCGTGCACCCGCTTGTTTTTCATAGCTCTTTGTATTGGGAATATTTTATAATTAATGGTTTCGGAAAATTTTATTCTGTCTGACTTCAATATATTCTTCACATCAGCAATTCTAATGGACGACTTTTGTACTTTTCGAAAGCAGTAGCATAAAATGCAGAAAAAATCAAGAAAAAATTCCATATCGTATGTTCCTATACCTAAAATCGATAATTCGGAGATATTACGGAATAACTGGTAATAGGCCACGTAGCGGGTCCCTCGGCAAGTGGAGCAGGAGTTTGCCGGGAACACCTTCATTCCCTGCTTTATTACTGTGTGAGGTTTTTTTTAAATGGCTAAAATGCTGATACTTATGCAGTTACGAACCTAAAATTAA
The DNA here is from genome assembly GCA_030141595.1 of Chydorus sphaericus. NCBI lineage: Eukaryota > Metazoa > Arthropoda > Branchiopoda > Diplostraca > Chydoridae > Chydorus > Chydorus sphaericus. Next base: position 2,348,802 of record CM057927.1, read on the forward strand.
GACTGATATTAAGATAGGAAATTCAAGATTAATCAGAATTATGTTATATAATCACGCGATAGTTCATCAATTTTTCATTTATGCAATACGCGTGTCGATACATTAAAGATCTTAACACTGATAATTTAAAAGGTATTAGGTAAGAGTTTACATATATTTATGAAATCACTGTCAAACTAATACCCGAAGGCTGATAATTCATGATCTCGTTGCCTTAATTATTATTATATTAAACTTATTATTTTTGTTTTAATTAATATTTAATTATATTCCCCCTTTTACATCTATGTTAATGGCTTGCCGGTAATTTAAAAATCTCTCTCTAGTCTAAATGTTCACGTTTACATTTTCCGAAACATCTGTTGCTGGTTAGCAAGCACATTTAGTCAAAGTACCATATTTTTCATTTTAAATTCCTACCTCCTTGAATATTATGTTTGGCTTGGATGGAAATGACTGAAACTTATCCTTAAACTTATAATTTAAAAAAAACTGAGTTAATTAGATTGTAACTGAAAGAACAAAAGCAATTAACTGTTCAATACTTTTTTGACACATACAATTTTTTTAAGTATATAAATAAGTACAAAACGCACAATCAAAATGTTAACATATTGCTAATTACTTGGAAACCAATAAAAAATGTAGGAATTTATAAACGGTAAAAATGTATTTGGCTCAAATACAGAAAGCAAAGAAATATATATTTTTTTACTGAATTCGTAAGTAAGTACAGCAGCAAGTGTGTTCATAATGTGGATATAGTCCCATATTTACATTACCATGACAACGCGTTCTGTACGTTGTACTATAATCTGGTTCACATGCATGTTTCAATAATTGAAATAAAATTTAGGAAGATACAGAAGGGAAATGGTTGCCTTTTCGACCATGATTGGTTTTGTTCTGATTGGCTGCTTGGTAAGAGTTAATGGAATTTTCAACATTACTTTAGTAATATTATTTTTTCAAATTTCAACTGTGAGAAATTATTAAGGAGCTTTGAATTAATTAACTGCACAGTAAATTAATATTAAACACATATAGGCCTACTGAATATGGACATAACGGGAATAATTTCTTTATTCAAAGGTGAACTTGAATAATCAACGAGTCAAGACAAAGGAGGAATACTGCAAGCTTGGTAAAAATCACGTCATGTGCCAATATAATGTATGGTACTTATTGATTAATACATTTACTCTTTAAACTATAGTGAAAAGATTTTTTTTTAATGTCAAAATTTCTGTTTATTAGGATGGAGATTTTGAGAAGCTTTGTCATTCTCCCGAGCCTCAAAGGCTTACAAAGAAGGACAAAGACGCAATTGTAGCAAAACACAACGAACTGAGGAGCAAAATAGCTCTCGGGAATGAATCGAGAAGAAATTCTGATCCTCTTCCAAAAGCATCGAATATGCAGGAAATGGTTTAACTTTCGTTCTATAGTTTTAAATATATTTTCTATGTTGTATAAATCTATGTGTTTCTACATTTATTTTATATTTAGCTTTGGGATGAAGAGCTTGCGGCTATCGCCGAAAGATGGGCTGACCAGTGCCGCCTTGCTACTGCCCTTCCTGCTGCTCGGAAAGTAGGTAAAGTACATAATATATTATTCGGATATTCCTTTATGTGCGTAGATTTTCCAAACATTTAATTGCGAGCCCTTCGGGCTCGCAGAAGACGATAAAAAAATTGACAAAAGAGTTTTCTGCGACCCGAAAGGGAGAGCTTCTAAATGAGTTAGCAGTAAAAAATTCCGCGCGTCTCTGTCTGTCTGTCTGTCACTATATTTATGGCAAGTGATAACTCAAGTTTTACGCAACCGAATTTGACAATCTTGGTCTTGAAAGAATGGTAATATTCTACAGATGCGCCCGTTTAATTTTGGTTAAAAAATATTGAGTTAAAGATAATTAAATCATTTAAAATGTAATTAAAACATTTAATTAAAATAGTGATATTGCACTAAAATTGACAAATTAGGGCTCAAAAGATGCAGAATTTTTTGTTCTTTCTATGTGTTGTAATCCGGTAAAAAAATATTGAGTTTAAGTTAATGAAATCAACTAAAATGTGATTAAAGCTAGCGGTGGCGCTAGTGTCAACATATTCTTATGGGGATAAACAGTTGCAAATGAACTAAAATTGATTATATCCATATATGGCATATTTGCCGGCCGCAGGCCCGATCGAAATAGCCAATTTTCTGGCTCTTTACCGACCATTTTGCCGGGATTTGAGAATTTTACAGATTTAAGAATCTCAATCTAATCCAATTAAAAAACCGCATCTATCTACGGCCAATTTGCCGGCCGCAGGCCCGATCGATCTGACCTACTTGCCGGCTGCTTTACCGACTATTTTGCCGGCCGCAAGCCCGATTGAACCGCTAAGTTTACACGTTGCTCAACCGATCAATTTGCCAATTGAACAGTTAAGGCCACCGGTTTCTAAACCCACTTATTTGCCCGTCGCAGGCCTTATCAAACCGACCAGTTTGCCGGCCCTTCTACCGGACAATTCCATCACTAATTTGCCGGCCGTTTGGCTAATTAATTTGCCGTTTGTTACAACACCCAGATTGGGCTTGTTTAAAAGCTGATTCAGTGTAGCTGAATTACTCTTATCCTCCCGGCGAGCCACAAAGCGCGCTTTGCTATCTTATAATTAATTGATTTTATGCCTACGGATTTCACTCTAAATACTAATTTTCACCCTTTAGAAAGGTTCAGTGTTGGTCAAATATATGGCCGGAAGAGAAATCAACAAATTCCATGGGCTCAATTCATCGAAGATTGGTACAACGAGAAAGTTATGATACCAAATGACGAGTTAATCATGTCTTACGAGTCCTTTCAGTACGTATCATATATTATTTTAAATTTCGAGCCTAAAAACTAATTTTGAAACTTGGTCAATTTATTCAACGGAATTCCTTTTCATTCAAAACAAAATTAAGAGAAAATGAAGGAAGTAAATACAGAAAATTTTCCCAAATAATTTGGGCCACTTCAAACAGAGTAGGATGCGGTGCCACGAAAATTGTTTATCCGTTAAACCAATATCCCAAGAAATTCGAAGTGAATTTTGTTTGCAATTATGGACCAGCTGGTTCTCTTCAAGGATCTAGTGTCTTCATTCCAGGAGAACCCGGTACTAACTGTCAAGCAAATATGAAACTACAGGTAGAAACTGGATGATGTGTTCCTCCACCAATACCACGTATTCTGTGTGAAAGCGAGAAGCAATGGGATCCTATTTTATGACTTTCATTTATCCAAATCTCGTTAATTCTTAATTGGTTGCTCGTGGTATCATGTGTAAAAAAGTTACACGAGAAATACAACATTCGTATATTGTGGTAACAAGGTGACATTCACTTAAAGTTGGCCAATCTAAAAAGTATAAATATTTTAAGTTCGGCAGAAGTTCATTTTAACTGTTTTTTCTTTGTACTGTAAGGATGGCTTCTAACGTTTTTATATATTTACAGTAATTGTGTCGACCTTACTGGCGATCCAACCATTGACAAGTAGCCCATTGGAAATTGAAAAAATCGTATTAAAAAAAATTGAACTTTAAAAAAAAATAAGGCTTGCCCTGGATTGTATTTTACGATAAAGAAATTCAATAATTTTTTTTTTTAGTTTTCTTCGATTTGGCACTTATTAGTACCCCAATGAAATATTTTAAAATAAGTCCAATGAAATCTAGAAAAGGAAATATGTTCATGACGAAGAAAATGTGATCAATGAATTAAAGCAAATCGAAAATTCATTTCTTTAACAATTGTCGTTATCATGCTTATCAAGTAAATAACTCGATGTTTGTAAATAGTTTGTTTTATAAGGCAGGCCTTAACAATCATGGGGGGGGGGGGGGGGGGGGAGGGCAGAGCTTACTTTTACAGAAAACATGGCAGTAATCCGGTAATTACTCATATAATCCATGGTGTGACAACATAGATATTTAAAAACTATATCATATCAATAAAATGTGCAATTAGACAAAAAGTAATCGGAGACCCGGATCCATAAAAGCCTATGTAATAACGGTTAGAAAAGTTCATTTAGAACCAATCTTTCTCTTATGGAAAGATTCCTAAAATAATTATGATGTCAATTCTTTTGGTCTTATTGCTGGTGATCTCACCATCATTGAGCAACCCAGTAGAAAATGAGATTCTGGTATGTTTTTTTTTAAGATTGTGATTCTTATTATTTTCATTGAACTATAAGTTTCTTTGATTTGTTCTGATAGGTAGCATTGACCGAGCGACTAAATAGTTTGCTGGCTAAGACAGAAGCCGACAATGCAAGAAATTTAACTTTTGCATTCACCTTTTTCATGTGTAAACTTGTAAAATGATTTTTTTTTATAGGTAAAGTGGACTACAAGATTTGATCGTCTGCTAGCCGAAAACGCAGAATTGAGGGCCCAAAACTCGAAACAAGATGAAGAGATTGCTTTCTTGAAGAGTCGACAGCAGCAGTTTACAAATATAGAATCGTTTCTTCCTTCTAATTTGGCTTCGTTTTATACAAATGAAATGAATAATGACGAGACCTCTGTCGTTGATGGTCCGCCTCTTAGAGCCTTATCAACTCCACCATCTACATGTAAGGATATGGCCGATAGCAACAGCCTTGTCCCGATGAACGGGACCTACCTCCTGAAGAAGGATAACAAAATCCAGGCCGTCTACTGCCAGTTTGCTAAAACTGCGAACACCCGTATGATCGGTCACATATTATTATTAATATAGTTTTTTTTATAAATTTAAATCTCAAATCGATTATCTCGATTATTTCTACTTTTATAAGCTTGAATCTTGCAATTAAAAACGAAAATAGCTTAAATTTAAATTAAATTAAATAGAAGCTTATTAACTTGATAAAACTAAATTATCAAATAAGATGACAATGTTGTAAATAACCAATAGTGGATTGGAAGTAAATGTGATTCAAAACTAGTTTTTTTAAAAACTTATTGATTAAATCATCACTAATATATTTGAAAATTATTCAATTTAACTCGCAACACAATTTTTAAATAAATCAGTTATAGTCTCTCAGCAATTAATTGGCAACGTGGACTTGAAAACCAAAAGTGTCCATTTCTACGTCCAGAAGACTGAAACTTTTAAGAATAATGGAATTATCACTTTTGAATTGGCCCGTTTGAACGAGGGTAGTGCAATGGACTTGTCCTCTGGAATATTTACGGTGCTAGTCGACGGGATTTATCATTTTGAATTCTCCGGTTTAAAACCATTTAGCGAAACGAACGCTACCAATCTATCCGTTTTCCTTCAAGTAAACGGCGTTAATATTGGGCAAGCTTATGCTGGTGAAAACGACTATTCTGCAGGGAAGGATTCCATCTCTTTGAGTAGCTCATTACGATTAAAACCAAACGATCGAGTGAACTTGTACAAAAGTTCTGGCGAGCTCATAAGCAATAATTATGCTTTCCCCAGCCATTTTGTTGGATGGCTAGTTGATGAATATTTGATGTAAATTGGTTCTTTTGATTGCAAATAAATTTGAAAACTAATTCAATATATGGTTTTAGATATTTCTGATTTCCTTTATTGTTGATTGAAAATTTTAAAATGCATTAAAATAAATCTATAGATTTAGATGAATGTCTGTAATTGAAATTCTCTTCCACATCATATTCTGTATTTATTAACCTGGTTAATGGTAGGCAATAAAAAAATCACTGTACATGTTTATCATAATTTACAAACTCAATTTTAAAGGGTTCCCTTCGATTATCAGTAGTTTTTTTAATTAAAATTGATTACACTCGCATTTTTTTTAGAATGAAGTCTTTTTGAGCAACGGTCATTCGAAGTTATTCTTTTCGAAAATAGCAAGGGAAATTTTAAATGTGTTGAATTTGATCATTTATATTTTTTTATTCTAAATCGATAAGTTTTATTTCTATCGTTGTTTATTGTTATTTTAAAAATAAATTTAGTAATGATATATTTTGGTTTATATAGCGCCCTTTAATTACTGATACAAACTTTAAAAAAGGTAATTTCATCTCAAATCACTTTTTTTCTAAAAAAGATTCCTAATATTTTCGCGTTATCCTAATTGGTTTGGCCTTATTGCTGGTTATGAAAAACTGGGAAAACTTTTTTTTCACAATTTAGTTAACTGATTAATATTATTTTGGTGACTAATTTCATTTTTTTTGTACAGACGGAATTGCTTAAACGACGTGGACGTTAAAACTAAAAGTGTCCACTTCCACGTGTCAACTTTTAGAATTAAATGAGTTTAATTTTTTTTTTATAATTTTTTTTTCACCCTAAGCAAAACTTTGCAAGATAATATTATGAAACTATTGGGTTAATTATATTATATTAATTATATTAAATTATATAATGTAAAATGTAAAAAATAAAAAAATAATCGATAAAAATTTAGATATACCATTATGTAAATGTTTTTGTTTTTGAATTCTATATATAGCGTTTCTATTGCGAGTGTCAAACTGAACTATCGGATTTTTGCGATAAATATTTAGTCTCAGCGGGAGTTGTAGCTGGTCAATGTACTGTACTCAGTCATCACCAATAGGGCACGGTCATCAGACTGACGGGCCAAGTGCCTCGGGGGCAGAAATATACATGGCCACAGGTGCGTGTCAATAAAACTCTCCTTCGACGCCTTATCATCCTGCGGAATCAGCATATAATAGGAAATTCTGCGTTTAACAAAAAAAAACAAGTTCTCCTAAGTTTCAAACGTTTTTTTAAATTAAAAAATTAATCATAATAATAAAAGCTTTTATTTCTGCTTTAAAATATTAATTTAAAATAATATATGAGAAGCCTCAACCGATTAGATAGCAATAATTCATGCGTTATTCAATTTCTTATAACGGTAAAAACTCACTATGTGCATAAAATAACAAGAGAGAGTCAATTGGCAAGTTGGCTGCCGCGCCTTTTTTAAAGAAAAACCTTCTATAGAAAAGCATGCAATTATAATCATATCTTTAAGAGTCATGCTGATAGTCATGTAGATATATATTTGCGACCTTGTCAAAATTGAATAATAAATTACTAAGTTCGCGTACCCGGATCTAGCTCTACAGGCATATATAAAAGGGGCTGCGGCGGCTCAGCTGTTGGCAAAGTTCATTGCACTTCATTGCCTCTTCTAGTACTGCACGGTGCAGAAATGGTTTCTAAGCTTATTACATTTAGTTTAGTTATTTCTGCCCTGTTGTTGATCCAATCATCGACAAGCAGCCCGACAGAAAATGAGAAAGTATTTATTGTATAAATCGTATAATATATGTTAACTAAATTCAATTTTAATTCTTATTTTGAACAGGTTGAATTGACTAAACGATTGGAAAAATTGCAAGCTAAGATAGAGGCTAATGACGTAAGTGATTATATATACTCTCAATTAACCTATTCAATTCCTTATTTAAGTATTTTAATTTATAACAGGAAAAGTGGTCCATTAAATTTGACGATTTGGCAGCCCAAAACTCGAGACAACAAGAAGAGATCGTTCTATTGAAAAGCCAAATTTCAAAACTAGAATCGTCTCTTCCCTCTAAATCAGCAAAACAATTGAAAGATGGTGCACCACCAACTGTTATTGCTACTCCCCCATTCCGCCCACCAACTTCATGCCAGGATTTGGTTGATACCAATGTCTTGGTCCCAATGAATTCCACATATCTCTTGAAAAGCAATAACAAAATCCAGGTCGTCTATTGCAAGTTTAGATTCGGTAATCCAGGTAAATTTGATTTTTAATATAACGTTTATATATTAGTACCATTAAACCGATTAATTCGGCCAAATCTATAGTTTGGTCATTAACTTTCAATTTAGTTGGTTAATTATATTAAACAGCTATTACAATGCAACTCAGTATGTAAAAAAGGAGGCAATATTTATAATTTATTAATTAAAATCCAAATTAGTAGTCTATTACCAAATTTTTAACACAGTAAAACCCACAAAATATTTGATTGGTTGCTGATTGAAGTAAAATTTAACTTTACTTTGGTGGTAATTAGGTTAAATTTATACATATATATAAGTTATTCAATCTAGTATATTATTACCAAATAATTTACCAAAAGGTTCGTTGCTAAAATTTTTTATAAAGTAAAGCCTAACTTTGGTTTTTTTTTTAATCAGTTACAGTGATTCAACAGCAATTGATTGGTAACGTGGACGTAAAAACCAAAATCGTTCACTTCTACGTGCAGAGGCGTGGGAACCGTTTCAATGTGAACGGTACGAACCCCGGTATCATCCCTTTCGAAGTATCCCGCTTGAACGAAGGCGGAGCCATGAACTTGACCTCGGGAATATTTACGGTCCCCGTCAACGGGATTTATCACTTTGACTTCTCTGGTCTTAAAGATAAATCAAATAATGCCTCTAACGCTCTGTCCATTTACCTCCAAGTGAACGGTGTCAACGTGGGCCAAGCTTATGCTGAAGAGAGTACTGATACTGGCAGCTACAATACCGTCTCTTTGAGCGCCTCTTTACGGTTGAATGTGAACGATAAAGTAAACTTGTACAAAGATATTGGAACACTTGTGAGTAGTAGCAATGTTCCATGCCATTTTGTTGGCTGGCTCGTTGAGGAAGATTTGAATTAAACTGCGATTATGAATATATTTATATTATTGGTTGAAATATATGAGAACAAAAGCCTAATTTAAAAAAAAATGATTTGACATTTCTGTAAACCAACAAAATTTAAATATACACTTAAGTTTTGGATAAGAGATGTACACTCTTCCTTTCCTTTTATTATTATTATTTTTTTCTGGGTTTGAAACTGAGTATTTTAAAAATTAGTACTTAAAAGCACACATATTTTTACGCTTACGACATGAAGGGAGATTGCTGCGACTCAATGATTATGCTTATAATCTAATATTCATAAGTTACGAGTCCAATTTATACGTTCATGTTTATAAGGTAAAGAAAACTAATGTTTTTAGTGCTATTTTATTATTTTAGATGCTTTAAAAAACTTTAATCACTAATGATTGCGATGAGTGACTAATGCTTGTGATGTTTGGAAGGAATCTATAGCTTTTATATCGAGCATTGCCTATAAAAAAAATGTTTTAGTTATATCATCATATAGACTGTTGAATTAAATCATCTATGGTGACTATAGATATCACTAACAATAATAATTCCATCGTTGAAAATGAATCATAATAATTAAGGTAAAACACTTAAATTATATTATTTACGATGGTTTGGCGAGATCAAATTAGAGAAAATTTACTGTATTAGAAGATGACATACGTTTACATTTATTCCATCCATAATTGTTTTTCATTATTCCTTCTTTTTCGCAATAAAATACGGAAAAATTATGACGATGTATTGCATTTTCTAGTATAAGTGTATTATTATTACCATTGCTAGAAAATGTATTAAATAACGTTGTTGTCGTGTTAATCGATGATAATTGCTGATTTGAAAAAAATAATAATAAATAAAGTAATATAAATATCACATCCTCCACAGAACCTGGTTATCCCTCCGCGTAGCATTAAGAAAAAGTTTGAAGAGTAAAACAAAATTTCCAGATTTCCTCTACGTTTCTTTTAAGGATTATAATAAATGTAAATTAAATAAATGAAAAAAAAATTAGTTTCGATTTTAAGGAGATTCAAACCCAGGCACTCGGAACTAGTGTCTAGCACCATAACAACTATATACCAAACGGATCTTATAAAAGTAATTACATTTTATTATTGCTCAGATTGATCCCATTTTTTGAGCATTATTACTGAATTTATTCATTTTGCATTTTGTGCATTGCATTACTGGAAAAATTCCAAAGGTGAAATTTATTTGCAATTTATTGCAGTACCGCACGTAGAGAAAGAAAATAAGTTTAACAAATTCCAAAACGAATAAGATAAATAATTTCTTTCTTTTCGGTGTATTTCTTAGAAATTCATAATTAAACCGTGGAATCTCTTTTGAATAAAATTATTTCCCAGAAATTCACTGTAAACAATTCACAAAAAAGCAGATTAAAACGACAATTTTCTTACAAAAGTACGGAAAACTAATCAATCTCAATTATAGTTTTTAACAATGGGCAAACTACTCTTTTAAGAAAACGTTTAGAAATGTGAGAAAAGGTGGTAATTTAAATTTACGGGAGAGTGGTATATTACCGATTTTTTTTTCTAGAAAAAAAGTAATAAATTTACTATACCCTTTTTTATGTCCAAACTGATCGAAAGAGTCAAATGAAAAACGGTATAACATGATAACAGCAAATGTCTTTTAGAAAGAAAGTAAAAGGTTCTCAAAATTTTGAAAATATAAAATGCTACGTATCCTTTATTTCAAGCAGATGATCATATGAGTTGCCAATGTGTTTATTTTGTAATACTCATTTACCATCAATATTTTAGAAATCATTCCAAAAATCATGTAATCAGTTTTTAAAGTATTCCAAGAGATAGATAAAAATTATAATTGTATGGTTTTCAACACATGCTCGTAAAACAGAGGAAAATGGATAAGCAAGAAATTATTAGTGAAAAATGTTTTTAAAATATTATTGATAAAATGCATGAACAAGCTATACAATCGATTCTACACGAAGGCTTACGCTACGCGAACTTGTTTTTCTAGCAGACGACGAGATTCTCGGTATAGCCCATTTACTTTACACGCAAATCCCTTTGGGGCCGAGAAAAAACTTTGTTCCCATTTTATCTTGAACGTGGAAATCTCTATCACGGTGGGATTTTCGCGGTAAAATGCCTTGTGTGCTAACTTGGTCTAACGTCAAAGAGACCGGACCTGATCACGATCCAGGCGTGAGTAAAAATTAAAGTAGTAAAAAACCTGCCTATTACGGACGATTTTCATGGAAATTCAGGTAGGATGTGTTGCCATAGAGACGGCTCGACTAGATCTTTGGAGGATTTGGGTATTCGAAGGTCCCATGAGTCAAATAAGGCCCCAAAGAACCTTTAGTTTTTATAGTTATAGTACCTTTTAGTTTCCTATACAGCAAGGCCTAGCAAATATGATAGGCTATCTCCAATAATGAATGAAATTTCTATCCCGACTGTTAGTATTTCTATTATGATAATTTTTATAGGTATCCAGTAAAACTAAAGGTAAATTAATTGTAAGCATATATTATTACATAGTTTCACGATATTACGTAATGCTAAGTAAGGCATCGGCCGGTCCCGGTTTCAGTTTTAACACGGTGCCTTTAATGTGTGTATTCGAAGGGAAAGAGGCTCTTATCCTCGTCACGTGTAACGTTGTCAAGTTAAACAATTAACTATAATTAGGCTATCCCGTGAATCAATTCGCCTGAATATCTTCTCATTTATGCACGAGGGGGCGTACGCGAAGCGAAACTTGTCGCAAAAGATCCTAAATAGCAGACGAATTATTTGCCTTTCGACGCTCGCACCTCGTAGCTCCGACGTCATTGGAGGTATTTCCAGCTAGCCACCATAGGTTTCTTTGATACACAATATGATTGACAATCTTGCTCAGTTTTTTCACGCTTTAACACATTTTAATTTTTGTAAGTTTTCCCTATTAAAAAGCATTCAGCTAGTTAAGAGGCATCATTCCACACAGTAAATTGCCTTACTTTTCTATGGTTCCCATATACATTTACATCACGAGAAATAAATTTTCTCTGGAAATAACCAATAGTTACGCATTTTTAATGCTATGTATTTATTCTTATTTATTATACTTGATTAGAAAGGGGGATTATAGTTGATAGAAATTTTAGCATAAAATTGGATGAACAGGTCGGTCGTCATTGGAACTTATTCAATTTTACGACGACGACTACGGTTTTACGAAAGAGTAAAACAGAATAAGTCCCAATGACAACCGACCTGTCCATCCAATTTTCTGCTAAAATTTCTATCAACAAGACATGACAAATAGCTAGAAAGACGTGTAAATTTAGGGGAGTACCCTTCGGTAGGGCACTTTGGGCCGTCGTTAATGAACTCGCCATGGGAATTATTCCAATCTAAATGTTATTATAGGACCTCCGCGGTCACCCTGTAATATATAACGAATTATAAAAACTGGTGGAATTCTATTATTATTATTATTAAAAATCAACTTTACTCCACAAATGCTGCTTCCACGAGTAACACATATAATTAGGAGGGTCCTTGTTGTCCGGACACAAACTATTAGGAATAACTTGCATTTTAGTCGACTGCAAAGTTAAAGATTCGTCTAAAATTAAATAAAGGCACCAAATTAGACTCACAAGAATAAGGTAAATTTTTTAAAGAATATTACAATTTATACCTTGCTCGCTGGTTTTTCGAAATCCAATCACGGTAGCAGTTTTACCATCATAATCAGCAGATTCTGAGTCAGGCAGTTTGACAGGTGTGATTCCTTTCACAGGTTTAGTCAATTTTAAAATGGCAATATCGTTTAACTAAATGAATCAAAGGAAAAAGAACAGATTAAAAATCCATGTAATAAAATGGTTTTCTATTAACGAGTAATTAGACTACATTTAGTCAACTGACAATGAAAATGAATGTCTGAAATCTACTGAACATTTCAAATTAAATTTATGCAAAGAGACTAGTTAAGTTAGTAACTTTTATAATAAATTATTACAAAATAATTCACTTCATTGTACCTAGCCAACCACAGTACCTAATGTGATGAAGCAATGAAAAAATCTATAGTTTAAACGAAGTCTCTATAATGAGCATTTCACCCAAAATGAAGGCTATTTATTACTTTAATTAATGTAAACGCTTGAAAACAAGATTTTGAATTTGATTACTTTCAACAAATTTCAGATGAAATATTATTTACCGTCGTTTATCGACGATAAATAGTAACGGTTTATTGTTACTATGGAAACGACATATTCTTTGTACATTGCAACCTTTTTTTACTTTAATTGAATTTAATTTTTGCTCTAAAAATCACAAAATTGGGCTTGATTGCGTCTCCCGGTGATTTGAAATCGAATTGTGTCTTTTAATTTTAAATGTGGTCTCTGATTACGGAGATATTGGCCTCCATACACAGACAGAGAGCGCACGCCAAAACGATCAGTCTGCAGCCTTAACGTACGACCTATCAGCTCGCCTGCGGCTCGCAATCAACTATCTAATATATCGATATATGTATGACTCATCGTCCTGCTATTCATATTGAGCTATTTAATGCCACATCACATTAATCAATGCACGTTTATCAATGCACGTTTCTCAATTTATTGAAATTGAAATATAAAATAAAGGAAAAATTAAAGATTCATATTGTGGCGTTATTGTAAGTTGATCGGATGTACAGTATGTAGTATATGAAGTAAGAATGACACATGCTGACATAAAACAATAGAAATTTGTGTTGCTATAACCTTTAGATTCTTAGCTCCTCGTTAAGTTCACTAAATGATGCTATGAATCCTAAGGAGTTATTTAAGGTCATTCACCGCTGACTAATAAGCAGATGTCTCCTTCTATTCCCTGGTCATTCACACCAGCGCAATTTCGTTAACCCTAAACCGATAATATAGGTATTGATAAATGATGTGGCAAAACAGTCGTAAATGAAATACTGCAAATATCCACGACAATTTAAATAATCTGAATTGTGATTGATAAAAATTTTATTATTCCAGAGCTAGATTGTTTTCAATTTTTCTGCATTATTACTGCATTATTATTCCAATGATGAAATTTATTTGCAATTTATTGCAGTATCACATATAAAGTAAATCGGTTTAACAACGTGCAAAAACGAACAAGATAATTAACTTCTTTCTCTTCGGTGTATTTCTTATAACTTAACTACTAAACCGTGTATTTAGTTTCGTAAACGTTATTTTCCAGAATTTCAATGTAAAAAATGTACAAGCAAAATCAAATTATAAGGACAATTTTCTTACATAAATAGCTTATCAGCCTCAATTAGGTTTTTAACGAGGAGAAAACTACTATTTTTGTCCGTTTTCTGGGGTGTAAAAAAAACAAAAAAAAACGCGTAGAAAAGTATGAAAAAGTGGTAAATTTACGGAAAAAGGTAAATTATCGATTCTTTCTTAGAGAACAAGTAAGAAATTGACTATGCCTTTTTTACGCACAAGAATTTGAACTCACCTATCCCATCCTCGTAGATATCCCAAAATCAACTGTTAATAAATTCTATAGCGGACCCCAGCTGCCAAAAGTTTCCGTTAAAAAAAATTTCATAAAAAATTCTATCATTATCATAAAACAATGTTTATCATTAAAACTTGAATCTCACATATGCGGCCTGCCATCTGTCGCTGATTCACTCGCTTCAGTTGGTGTTAACTTTTTACAAGTATAATAAAGAGAGCATTCTCCCTCAAAACTCAAACGAATTTCACATAGAATTCAGCTAGAAATCAACATGACAAGCTTCTCTCTGGTCATCCTAGTTCTGGGCCTTGTGATGGTAAGCATTAAAACTTGAATTTATATATACATTCCTTTTTGGAAGCGTTGGTTTAATTGCAACTATTCTGTTTTGTCTTTGTTTTTTGCTTCTCTTTTAGAGCACAGGAAGTGCTCAAGATTTTGACTACTGTGCTAAGAGCAGTGAACACACGATGTGCGTGTACAAGGTATAATATGCAGTGAAACTTTAAATAAATCCTATTTTTACAAGTTTAAATTAATGAAAGATGTATTATTTTAGGATGAAAGTTTGGGTAAAGCTTGCGGACAAGATGCTGCTCTCCTAACTATGACGGACGAAGAAAGGGACAACATCGTCAAGAAACATAACGAACTGCGAAGCAGCAAGGTAGCTTTAGGTAACGAGACGAGGGGTAAAGATGGACCTCAACCCGCAGCTGCTAACATGATGGCATTGGTAACATTTTAGTCTTGCAATGATACGAGTAAGTTTGGTTTGGAATAATGAATTGGAAGAAATCGCGAAAAGATGGGCCCTGCAATTCATTCGATCTCACAACAGTCGAGAGGGTTCAAGTAAGTAGTATTTCACAGTAACTAAAGTTTATACGAGTGGTTCTCCGCTTTAGTCTGAGAGTGAAATTTGGAAAACTTTTTTTTGCAAATTTCTCCAAATATTTCAGATTTCTATAAATTTCTCAGCCAAATTCAAAGTTTGATTCTTTTAACTCTATATCCTCCATATCTACATTGAGATATTGAACCTTAAACTGAAATCTAATTTTGATGTTAAGGATGCCATTTAGGTTTAAATAAGTAGGTTTAATTCTAATATTATTCAAATAAAAATTATTCAAATAAATTTCACTTCCAAACTTTTGCCTTTTCTTAATTCTGGCAGACAGATTTGAGAAAAGTAGGAGTAACTAGAACTGATGAAAACACAAAAACGATTTTGATAAACTTGATATTATTGTGATTCATTAGCAGGCACGCTAATTCAACTTTTTTTCTGAAGATAAAGAAGATAAAGAACTTATCACTTTAGGAATTTGATAAGTATTATTGAATTTTTCTTCCGTCATTCCCACTCAAAAAAACAGGTAAATTTTATTCGTACGGTCAGAACAATGGATATTCGGATGGTACACAAACATGGGCTAGTCAGATTGAAGGCTGGTACAATGAAGTTGATAGAATGACTTCGAGCGCCCGGAAATCTTATGAGTATTTGGCTTAATGGTTATAAAAATATCGCATTGGTTAATATAATTAAGAATTGGTCTCTTTATAAAAAGCCCGCCAACACGGCGGGAGGATAAATTTGGACACTTAACCTATATAATTTGGGCTGAAACAACTAACGTCGGCTGTGCAGGCATACAAATAAATAAACCAGATGGCGTAACTACGCACATGTTTTGCAACAATGGTCCAGCCGGAAATCAAGGATTAAAGCCCGTTTACATCGAAAGGGATGCCGGAGCGCAATGCCCAACAGGGTCTGGGGCCAATCCTGAAACCGGACTTTGTGTTTTGCAACCCAAAAGTGAGAAGTAATAAGTCATACAGTACGCATGCAGGCAATTTCTCAAGTTTGTCAAATTAGGGTTTGTTATTTTGCAAACTGTAATTTCGGGACGTTTTCTTTCAATAAACATTCAGCAGCAGCAAAATGATCACATTTTTCTCTATTCATTTACTATTAGTAAGCCTTTCATATTTCGTTAGTTTTAAATTTAAATCTGTATTTATCAGTTTCCACTTAACTAGTTTGCGAATTTGTATACGAATGGACTCAGCCATTGGGAACTTCTTTAAAAATATATTTATTAAATAAAACAGGTATAGTTACCAGTTCCGTTTCGTTCCTGGAACTGTAACGGATCTGGTAACTTGGTTTTAAAAACGCCAATTCCTACCACGTTCCATCTATTTCTTCCAAAAATTTCATAAGCAAGCAGTTTGTTTTGACGTGAAAGCTTGACAGGCACAATTACAGTCAGCCGTAAAATTTCGTCGTCGATTGGAGGTGTTCTCAAAATCTCCTGCTACAAGTAATTCCGTGACACGTTCATACCAGAAAAATAATGAAAAACAAAGTGGTTCACCGAAAGAAACTTTTGAAAACGGAAAACGGTGTTGGCTGGGTAGGCCCACCTGCACCGACAATGGACCACCAATCCGTAATCAGCAAAGTACCTAGGCCCAATTTCTTTGTTTTTAATTAATATTTTTCAAAAAGGCCCGAGCCAATTTTCCATAAGAAAGTACAGGGACCGACTGGGGTGCTCAAATAATTGTTGACGCTCATGTACCTTCTTGGGGAATGAAAATCGCTACAGCAATAGACTGAAGCAAATGTAGCCCGTTCAAAGATCTATCGAAATAAAATTAATAAAACAAAATAATAGTAAAAAAAAACATTTCGGCGGTTCGGGGTGTTGACAAAATTCGTGTACACTCTGTAAATATCGGTTGTTGGCTACAATAGCGCTTGCAAAGACCCTCATCAAATGGTATAAAGTTTCACAATTAGTAGAACGATTATTTATACTAATAAGGCATTTGATATATAATTGGTATAACTCAAAATCAAAAGAAATATATACTGTCTTCTCAGCAACAAAATCGTTGTATTTCTGTGCATTTCATTTATTTGATGGAGCACCAACATAGTATTTCTTTTTAAATGATAGATGACTTAAACAGTAGAAATACGATAAGTGTCCGAGGATGCACTTACATCACCCTTGCATTTCTAGGACAGCAATAGGAAACAAAAGGGAGTGGTGCCTGACAATGCCATCCACTGGATATTACTCCGTTCTTATTAGCAGAAACATCAGGACAGCTACCGCCACAGCTAGGACCAAACCATGCTATATAATGTAATATACTCCATATTATATTCGATATATATATATATAAGTAAAAATAAAGAATACACTCAACTCACTAAGACAACCATTCGCCAACCAAGTTCCTCGAGTTTCTGCAGTATGTTCCAATATAGCAGCATTGGTTATTGAAGGCAGTACGATAACCAGAAGCAGCATCAGAATGGAAAAGGAAGTCTAAATGTATAAGGTCATAAGATGAACAAGCATATACAAAAATGTACGCGTAAGAAAACCTGTAACATACCATACGGGTGACATTTTTGTTGGAATTCATAGTGTCAACTTTTTAGAATGTCTGTTGAAAATGTCAAACGAAACAAAATAAGTTTTATCTTATATTATAACCCAAACTAATTAAAAATTCAAATTCACGTTTTACAAAGTTGATTTTTATTTCAAGTTATTTTTCCAAATTAATAAGAAAAATGTGCACAAGAAGATCACTTTTTAAGTTCAATAATATGATTTTTTAATATTGAGTCGTGGTTTACAATAAATAAGTAACAATTACAATAAAATAGTGTAAAATTGAACTTAAAAACAGGAATATCCTTCTTTTATCCGATTATTTTTAAGATTTTTCAAGATCAGTGCTTGGAGAAGTCAAAATACAAGGAATGCGATATGGAATTCAATATTAAGCCAAAACTTACATAAGACAAGAAGTTTGAAGAGGTTCAAAGTGACTAGCCGAGGAGAAGCTGGGAGACTGTGCTTTGAATTAAAAGGTAATTCCGTATTTATATACTAAAAAAGGCTGTTTAAAACCAAGGAAAGTATAAACAGCTGTTTGAATGCCAACACTCAATCTCGACTCAAACTAGGTTATAGATATTTTTTAAAATAAAAGTTCTTTTATTTGTATTTCATATATATTTCAAGTTTTTTTCATTTTAAAAAATCTCAAAATAAAAGTGTTGTGTGTGTTAGAACGAAGTTTTCTGGTCGATATGACCTAGATTTAAGCAAGGATATGTGCACAAGTGCATCGACTGTCGACAGGTGCATCTGGAGCACTTCTGTTTGGGTTGAAAAAATCAAAAGCAACTAAAAAACATTGAAAATACGAATATGGAGGAGCTAGCATCGAAGACGAACTGGAATATTGAAGAATATCGAAGAGGGGTGAGATCAACCAATTGACGCTAATTAATTTGTGCACTTTTTCTTATCCAGGAAATTAAATTTTGTGTCTTATCGTAAAATTATTGTTAATACAATTTTTTATGTTTTATGTGAAACCATTCTTTCTAGTTTTTTTATGATCCAAATGTAAACAAGGATATTTGGATTGTGAACATGTGCATCGACTAAGCATCTGTAGCACTTCTGTTTGATATTATAAAATCAACAACTAAAAAGCTTTGAAAATGTAAGCCGATTATGTTGGTTTTCGATTTTTCCATGTGTTTATCTAAGTCCTCTGAAGACATAATTAAATCCCAGAAGCATGATATTAATTAGATACTATGGGTAACATAGGCTACATACCAATTCTTCATTAATCGAGTGAACTGAAAAACATCGAGATGACATTTTTAGATGGTCATTTTTGTCCCCACAATGCTCTAGCAATAACAGTAAACGGAGTGATTTTTTTTATTGTATCCTTTTTATTTAAGTCTTAATGGGTACAATAAATTGTGCAACTCTAGTTCATTTAATTGGGAAATATTATAGTTGTCTGTTGATTTATGTTTATTTCCGCTTTCATGAAAACAAAGTTAACTTTTACAGGGCGATAGTGGAGGCCCGATCATTGTTAATGACATTCTTGTTGGAGTCACTTCCCGTGGTAAGGAATCACCAGAAGGTAAAAGCTGGGCTTAAGTATGGGACAACCCAGATTATATGTTCGTCTTACTAACTATTTACGCTGGATCGACCGAGAGATCTTTATCGACCGAGATATCTTTATTTACAGCAAATCAGAACCAGGAGCAGAGTTGAGCACGTTCGTCAGCAAAAAGAACGCACTTCCGTCTTTAAGATGATCCGCGCTCTCGTTCGCATTTACGTTCGTTTTTTAGGGTGAAGAACGCGTTCGCACTCGTATTCAATTTTGCATTTATTTCGCTCCATCTATTGAGTTACTTGTGTGACTTTTCTCCGTCTTTCTTCCAATAAAAAGTGGCTTTTAACAACTTCAGTTTCATTGAGTTAAGAGGGCAAACTGGACTAAAAAAAATTACGTGATTGTGGATAAAAATCATAATTTATTGTTACGTTGTTGATTTGCAAGTAACCTGAGCCTAGCTACTCTTCCTCTAGATGGCTCTGTCCTTTCGCCTTCTTTTCTTTCGTGCATCCTCCTTAGGCGTATATCTAGTCACTCGAGGCGAGCCATGGCCGTTAATACATCTGTCTCGCGAGAGCATGCAATGCATTATGCATTGAGTTATTTATTCTTCCTCCGTAACAATATTCTAAAAACTTTTACGTTTTTGGAGCCAAGCATTGTTTTATTTCTTAAATTGCACGCTAAACACAACAAAACTAGGAAATTTTCTGAACGTTCGCATTCACGTTCGTAAAATGAGCGGGAATGCAACGAAAGCGTTCTTTTTTAATGCGTTCACTACAAACCTGATTCGGGAGCAATAAAATCTATAAAACATGAGATTTTCTTGCTGTTTCATTATTACATTTTCATACATATTCAAAAAAAATTGGTTAGTAATGAAAGGTTTGAAAAACAAGAAAAGAAAAACATACAGTTAACTAAAATCGTCAAATAAATAAACGCACTATTTTATTGAATGTATAAATAATTAAATCAATCTGATAAATAAAGTAAATCGAATAATTAGATCGAGCCGACCAGTTTTCCGGTTTCGTCTACCGACTTATTTGCCGGCCGCAGGCTTTTTTGAGCTGCTCATATTACCGGTTATTTAATTTTTCGCTAAATTTTATTGCGTTACATTGCAAACTCTTTAATAACTGTTGAAAATATAACGGGGAAAACATTTTCTTTCTCCTAATACATATTTTTATACGAACAGTAAGGTTACGATAGTGCACTTAAAAATAAAAATTTAAAAAAGTCCGTTTGGGACTATACACTTTTTACTAATGCACTCAATGAAATTAATTTCACTATTTTACAGAAATTAAACGCTTTTAGTTAATTAAAATTGATAACTAAATATATATATCCCACACGAGCCCACGCGAAATCCCAATTTTTTTATTATAATAACTAAAGGAATAACGAATTCAGTGACTTGATTAACGCAAATTGGTGAAAAAGCAAAGTCATCTTCTGTTGTTTAGCCATACAGAATGTACGTCATTCTGGAAACTAAATTATTGCTTAGTATATTAACTTCTTAATCATATAGCAACCTAACCTAAATCAGCTAAGAGAATAGCATATTTCTGGCACGATTATTATAAAACCGTCCTCGTTTGAAAACGAAAGATGGCTGGTAATCACCAATTGTGAATATGTGATTCATGATTAAAAGTTTGAATTTTAAGCAAAGGTTTCCACATTGGTACCTGATCCACTAACTAACACGGTTACACCATTTGGTAATTTTAAAATATTTATCTTGTTTTGAAAATTATACCCAAATAACCGATGAAAAAATGAATTTATTGAAAACAAAAATAATTTTTGGATTGACATAAAACTATTATGGACTGTTATCTGCTATCTAATATCAACTGTTATAAAAGTTACTTGTATAATACAGTATTAAAATCTATAAATTTAAAAGAAATAAGTGCATTATCAGAAATAAAAAGATTTGTGTTTTTATATCAACGAATTTCCCCACAAATTTGTTAATTAAGAAAAAAAAAACAGGGAAACAACTTATATCTAACTCATCACCCTTTTCATTAACATAATAATTTTATAAAAAACTATGCGAAGGTGAATAAAATACATCAGTATTTAAAATTAATCGAATAACTGGTTTCGCAAAGCTTAGGTGGGGAAAATAATTTGTTTTTTAATACATTAACAAAATCATCATTCTGTTTACAAATTATAGATAAAAATAATCATTTTGAATCCTTAAAACAACATGTTTACTGCGTATCATCATTGATGAATATCTAGGATCAACTGTCAAAAATGGTTGAAAATGCCGCACCGTACAAGGAAAAAACTTTTTAGAAAGTAACATGATTGTATTTACAAATGAACGCGAAGACCTAAGTAAGTGTGTTGACCGTTTATTCGAGCTCTTTACCGCCCTCTACAACTGAAAAAGAAAAGTAGGCATAGTGGTGAAGGTCAACCCGGCTACCTCTTCAGACATTTCGAGTCGGAGAGGCTTCTGGTCGAGCACGTCGTCAGTTATTGTGTACCACGCCCAGAATGGCCGCCACGGAAGCTGAAATAAATAACATACAAAATGAGACATTAGCACGGTTATTAAAATTATAAAACCCGATAGGTGGCAAGCCATAAGGTGAATCGGCGCTAGTCGGAAATGGGATGGGACGGGTGGGCTATAAAGACTACTCCGGTCTTCGCGTTCATTTGTAAATACAATCATAATTGCTCTTCGGGGTACCTCGAGCAATTTGGAAATTGTATTTCCAAACTCTCTTGCTCGACCTGAGTGTGGCTTTAACGCTGAATAAACTCGACCAACTACCGATTATGAAGACAAATTAGTATTGGCAACCGATGTGTCACGCACCTCTCGACGATAGAACTGCGCGAACGGGGCGTCAGAGGCCTTTTTACCGGCCTCTAACACTGCCTGGATAGGAGCTCCTTTGCTCACCGCATTCGAGGCGGCTGCACCACGAACCGAGAACTTGGAAATGTCTATACCCGCGGCTCCCATCTCCCTCTTGATTCAATGAGACAGAGTCTCCTATCCAACTGGGTTATGAGGCCTGACTAAACCAATAAAAAGCGTCTGGTGGTTTTCCGGTGTTTTTTTTAGACCCTTCAAAGGATCCGTGAGGACGATGTATGTCCCCAAACATCGAACTGGGTCGACCAATTCGTCCGGCAGTTTACGAAGAAAAAATTAATGGATCCCTCCTCCTCTCTGTGCCTTTCTGGGACGTATTAAAGAAAAACTAACACCGGAGTCAGAGAACTCTACTGAATCCCTGCTGATGGAGGCCAACTCTGAGGTCCACAGTATGGTAGACAAAGACAGATGAGCGGCCAGTTTATAAGAAAGAGGCTTGAGTTCGGACCCCTTGTTCGGACACCGTTCGTTTGGCTTCGGCGGCCTGGTATTAAAAGCGCCTCTCATTAAAGTTACCACAAGAGGATGTTGGCCAATCGGGTGACCCTCTACCGGCTACAAGGTGACGGAGAGCATAGATCGATAGACGTTTAGAAAGCGGTAAGCACTGCCTGAGTTTAGCGCATTGGTCAAGAAGGAAAGGACGGAGCCTAAACTTCCAGACAAGGGATCTTCACGCCGTCGATTACACCAAGCACACCATGCCACCCAGGCTGATTGATAAGCGGTAACGGTTGTGCTCCGGCTTCCGGCAAGGAGCAAGTCGACAGCAAGTCTCTTCCAAACAACTTCCAGGCGATCAACCGGAATGACGGGCGGCACAAAGGGTGGATCTCCTCTCTCCTCGACACCAGTAGGTTCCCCCGGTTGGGTAGCATTAATGGTGTGTCCATTGCCAGACGAAGGGCCACGGGAAACCACGGCTGGCTCGGCCAGTAAGGGCTGGTGAGAACCACCTCGGCCTCCTCCTTCCTCACCTTCACGAGGCAAATTCTGATGAGAGAAAAAGGAGGGAAAGCGTAGCCCCTGAATGTTCTTCAGTCCAGGGTCATGGCGTCGGCAGGGTTGTAATGAGCGCGCTTAAAATGGAGCGCGCTCCTTCGTGCTCACGAAAAAACAGGAGCTTGAGTGAGAGCGTTCCTTTCGGCAAAAAGATGCGTGAGCGGAAACGCTCACTTGAAAACCTTGTGCTCCAATTTTGCGCTCTTTTAACAATTTTGACGTTTCACCAGTAGCAACCATTTGTAAAATACTTTTAATTTTTAGTTTTTTCTTGTCTTAAAATTAATTTAATTTCTCCTTATTTTGTTTTCTTTAAACTAAACTTTTTTCCCTCTCCTCCGCCCATCTAACAATTTTTACTGCCAGTGCGCAAAGCTGCTCTGATTTCGAACCGCCCTGACGATTCACGTAGCTCACGGCCGTTGTGTTGTCCATCTCAAGTCTAATTGAAAGGCCCCGACGGCCGGCCGCAAAAGCCTGATGACCATAAAAGGCTGCCAGGAGCTCCACCTCGTTTATGTGCGTATAGTTACTCAACTCGGCCGCCGACCATATACCACTAGTCGTTATCCCATTGCATACTTCCCCCATCCCTCTAAGAGCATCGGAAGCTATCGTGACCGCAAGGAGATCATCAAATAGAGGCCTCCCGGCCAGAGAGGGCAAGTTTGAGACCCACCAGCGAAGCTCCGACTGAACGGCCGCCGACAGAACAACCCTTGACTGCAAGTTCCCTTTTGTCTGCTCCAAGCCCGATATATAAAGCGCCTGAATCTAAATCGGCGGATGCTAAACCAAAAGGCATAGAAAGAAACTGATATAAAACCCCCTTTCACCTGAATTGAAGAAGATAATGATCATCGTCATGGACCGGAACTGAAAGAAAAGCGTCCCTAAGATCAATCTTAGCCATATAATCCCCCTTACGAATAAGGTTCCGCACCATCTCAATCCCCTCCATGTTGAAATAACGGTAAACGACGCTCCTATTCAATGGTTTTAAATTAACTACCGGTCGGAAGCCCTCAGAGGCCTTAGGGATGACAAATAAGTTGTAGACAAAGCCGTCGTTCGACACCGCCAATGAAATGGCCTCCTTAGCCAAGAGGCCACTGACCTCGGTGTCACACAGCTCCAACTGTGCGTCCGAAAAGACCATCGGTCTCGGGGCCCACCTTCCCGGTGGACAGGCCAAATCGATCCTTAGACCCTCCCTCACCACTCCCAAAACCCATGGATCATTAGTCAACTTCTCCCAAGCACGGTAGAAAAACTTTAATCTACCCCAAAATGGAATAGGGGAAGGAAGGGTGCTAGCCATAACATACCCACGGTTGTTGTAGTTGCTCCTAGTATCTCGTGCTGAAGAACTCGCCTGTAGCTCCTTGCTAGAGCGATCGAAGTTGGCTGAGCTATGGCCACCGCGGTTACCCAGGTCACTGCCATCGCTGTGGCTGTTCTTATAGAAGCCGCCGATGGGTCGACGTTCAGAGCCGCCACCGGTAGATGGGATTTCCGCCAATTTTTTCTCATCTGAAGCTGCTTGGACCATGGATCGGATGAACTTGCGACCAAAGAGGTCGCCTAACTCGTGGCGAGAAAAATTGGCCTTGTCGTCGAGCAAATATCTGTAGGTAGGATGCGTCTGCCTTAAAATATTCTGCCGGCGCAGTTTAGTTAACTCGCCAATAAGGTTGCTCCAAAGGCAATAAGGCAAAGAAGTCCGTAATGGCCGAAACACAATGGTCGGGCATGTCTGTGTCGCCCTCGAGCGAGAGAATAGGACGAGCCACGTCCAGTGCCATCTGTTGAAGGTTAAACAAAGTCTTCTCGACCAAATCTATGGTGCCCTTAGAGGCTGAGGATTTCTTGATGGCCTTCAAACCGATCAAACGTTGATATACCGAATTGTCAATCGACGGGCCGTCAACGAGAAACTCTTATCCGGGAAAGCAGGCACGTAACGGTCCAGTATCTCCTAAGCCGCGGGACCTGAAAGACCGTCGGCCACGAGGTTGCGTAGCCCTTTTCAGAATTTCTTTTCACGTTTCCGCTGCTTACGAATCCTCTCCTCCGCCTCTTCCTGCTTACGTTTTCGATTACCTAAAGTTGGCGACTTGACCGCAGAGTCGTCCGCGAGGATTGGATAAGGCAAGCGATGCGTACCTGAAGCATCATAGCCGCCACCATGAATCGAAAGCACTTCGTCATCACGCTCCACTGACGGCGAGTGAGACCCCTCGAGTGAGATCTCTTCGTCGCCGGGAATCATGGCGGATGAATCCACCTGATCTCCATCCGGCTCCAACAAGTTCCAAAAACGAATGAATCCGTCATCAATGATTGTAGCCAATTGGCAGCCATTGCGGGCGTAAGCCACTCCTCTCAACCAAGATCCATTAGCCCCATGCAAATCATTCATTAACCTACTTTTTATTTAATTCCATTAATTAGACTAAAAATTCACAGTTTTTAAATATTTCCGGAATTCATCAATGTCATTTCAGCATCATATTGATTGTTAAATGAAATCATCGTTAGGGTGAAAATAAATCAAAAAATAAATCATAGTAATTCAGACCAATAAACACACGAATGAAGTTATTTAGAATGGCATTATTAGATCAAAATAGATGACATTTTCTGTACAATGGGATGACCTAGATTTACATTTATTCAATCCATTTTCAGTGTTCCTTCTTCGTAGTCACAACATCAAGAATCAATATGGAAAAATTGTGAGAATCTCTTGCATTTTCTAGTAAATGAGTAAATTCACTTTGCTAGAAAATTTTTTTAATACGTTGCCGTCTTCTTAATCAATGATTATTCGAAATTCAAAGAAAAAAAGGAATAATAAAATATAGAAGGTAATAGAAAAATCCACATAAACAAAATCAAAGTAATAGAATCTATAATGCAGGATTGCTAGTATTTAAAAAAATAATCGCTAAAACTTCTGTTTAGCGAAAACTCAAATTTAGTCAGGCTTAATGCAAAACCAGAATATATTTTGTTCAAAATGGTAATAAAACCTAAGATTTCACCTTTTGGTGTGAACATAATTTTAAACTGGATTTAAAGTTAAACGAGGTATAAAGGCTCTAAACTCATTGGAACCACATTCGTCCACAGTAAAGTGTTTGGCTACGAACTCGGAGATCTGCAATTCAAAACTTGTTATCTGCTTTTTTAATGAAATCATTTGAACTAAAAAAAAAGTACAAATTTCCAATTAAGTGAATCGAAAGAATCTAAATAGTCTAAGTTATTTAAGTAAATTAATTGATTAACACAATCTATTTCAAGAACATTCATTCAGATTTGTATCGAAAAAACAATTGTTTTACCATTAAATTCATTATTTCCTCAAAAATGAGATTTGATAATTTAATAGTTTTGAAAGTTATTCAGTTACAGTTTCGCAGCAGCTCGTCATTGGCAACGTGGACGTGAAAACGATGACTGCTCACTTTTACGTACAAAGAAATAGGCCTTTCAGTGCTGAAAATTCCATCATCCCATTTGAATTAGCTCGATTGAACGAATAAGGCGGTGCAATGGACTTGATCTCTGGCATATTTACAGCGCCAGTAAATGGAATCTACCACTTTGACTTCTCTGCTGTCAACGATTATTCGTCGGCCATTCATATGGGAATCACTCTACAAATAAACGGGGCTTCTGTTGGTGTTGCTGTTACTGTTGATGGTACCACGGACTCTCTCGATACCGTCTCATTGACTGCTTCATTGCGATTGAAAGCCAACGTTCGTGTGTACCTGTACATAGAAAGTGGCGTGCTCTTTGAATTTTTCGATTATCACTACACCCACATTACCAGCTGGCTAGTAGAAGAAGAGTTGAATTAATTTTGTTGAATGTGTCCTAATTTCCCCGTAGGGAATACCATGTACCAGTTTGGGGTAATGTATAGTTTAAAAAGGGGGAGGGGCCGAGGGGGAGGGGCCGGGGGGTGGGGCCGAGGAGACGGAGTCGAGACGAGGCCCTTTAGAACGCCGGATTCCCAATAGATGGCGTTGATTAAACTTATTTTTTTATGCGTGACCGCTGTGAGCTTCCGGTGAACGCGGGAGTTGCGTCATTCGAAAGAGGAGAAAGAGTTCTCCAGTATAGCCTGCTTAGTTTTTTTTGCGTAATTATGCCCCGGGCACTTATTTCACGAACTCCGATGTCTCGTGGGCACAGCGCCATCTTGTATTATGATTTTGGCGGCATATTTTTAAACATTGCCATGGATCGTTCTAAATACTTCTATATCATAATTGAAAAAGAAGTGTTCAACATATTTTGAATGGATTCCAAATCTATGGGTTCTCCACTTCTCCTGACTTACCTTGAAATTGTCAGATCATTAACTAAGGGAACAGAGATAAGTGGCGCATGCCTTATGTTTTATGCTGGTTTGAGTTCTAGTTAAATTATAAAATTTTAAAACTACGATAAATTAAATAAAATTAAAATAAAATTATAACTTCGATAATAATAAATTAGATTGGAATTGGCTTTAAGCGGAACAACTATTTTAAAACCGAATAGGTAATCGGAGATGATAACAAATTACAGTGAAATTGTAAATGTTGAAGATTATTTATTTCACCTTTGCAATCGAAAGTGACTATAGGCTTATTAGACAACGACCGAAAATGAGTAATGAAACCGAGGGCTCTTGGCGACGTTCAAAGGTCGGCTTTGACAAGCAGACTCTTTGAATGGAGCCGTGATAAAACTGGCAAATATTTAACGAAAATGAGGAATGAAAAAGAAGGCCCTGGCGACGTTCAAAGGTTCGGTTTGATCCCGTAAGGGGTTATGTTATAAAAGGATGAAATAATTTTTAATTTTTAATACAGATAATTAATACACATAACAGAGAGAAAAATCCCTACGGGAAACCTTGCATTCGGTACGAATGCCTCCGAATTCAAGAAATTAATTAAATTTTAATAAACTAATTAATCGCTATCTTGTCTGTTTTGTAACCGATTCAATCGTTATATTATATGTGCTTGTAGCAAAATCAATCGGTAAATTTTCATTTAGTCGTTGGAAATTTCACCGCTAGATGGCGCTGGTGAAACTACGGGGACTCGATTTGAGATTTCATATTTTACTTTTCGATTTAAAATCAATGGCCGAACCGATTTATTTTTGTAATAGCTTATTTGATTCAAAATTGGGACGAGACGAGGATGAGAAAATAAAAACGATCATTTATAAAAAAAAATTTCCCAACATTTTTCTTTCCTAATTTGAGACTGTTTGGCAACGCTGGGCCTGGATTTCTAAATAAGGGAGGTAGATTCGAATTCAACTTTTTTTACTATTCGAAGGCCATATCATTATTTTTTATTTTGAGGTTTATATTGAGCTGCGTGCTAAAATTAAAAAAATTAAAGAATATAAACTTTGATTTTCAGCACAAAATCCACGATCTTGAAAGTGACGCTTTCAAGTGGAAAGAAGAGATGAGCAAACTCAGCATACTTCTTGACGAAAAGGAAGGTGAAGTTATGGATCTCAAAGAGAAGATGGAAAACTTAACTAATCACGCTTACGACCAGTATTTAAAAAATATATATTCTTATATTTAATTAAGATATATTTTGTTGGAATTTTATTTATTTTATTTCCTTATTTATTTTTTAAGGTTTTTTGAGTTATTATAATCGATATTTTTAAAATTAAATAATTAAACATTAAATATGTTTTTATTGATAGAGACGCCAGAGAACTTAAATACCTAATTTTTGAAATATTTCAAAAATCGATAAAGAAGATAATTTTTAAATCCTGATTTTTTTTATAATTATAGTTTAAATTGTTTTTCCATATTTATCTATTTATTTAAAGGGTGATTTTTCACTTAAGCCGAAAAAGAAAAGAAACTTAAGCGTTTTATTTATTTCTTTCTTTTATGACGGATGGTCAAAATCCGCCATTGTACTATGATTTGATCCTGTAGAAAGGTCTAATACTACATGATCACATGATTTCAGAAAGCGAAATGCAAATCCAGATGAAAATAATAGCTGGACGCAATACACAATAATTTTTCTATATAAATCCAGCTCTGATACATTATCTTTTATTTTTCAAGTAGGAAAACGTAAGCTGCTTTGCTCCTTGTGCTCTTAGAATTTCTTCTACTCTTGCTTGGTGGGTACTGGGAACCGTATTTTATATAATACTATGTATATGTACTAATAACTATACATAAATCTATATCTCTATGGTATCCTTTCACCATACGATGCACTCACTCTTTCTATTCCCTAAATAAATCCATAGTTCTCTTTATTAAATTCTCAAATATTGTTTTAACGACGTTGTATAAACAATTTCTAAAAAAAAACTAACACTTTGTTTGCCATGTAATATTTAGTGCTTGCGATGGTATCGAAAGAGGGAAGCTGATACGTTCACGGAAATATTGATTTATTTATGTAATGCTAAGGTCTCCTGTAAATCGAGCATATACCGAAGCTAGCAAAAAAAAAATTGTGTTACATAATAACAATTTAATAGCAAACAAATAAAACAGTACAAACGGGAAAATCGTCCGTCACCATTAGTTTGTTACACTGATTAGTTATCACTTTATAGTGTTTTCACATTGGGTCGATGATCAATATTGACGAACAAACAAGCTAATATTTTATCAATACAAAGACACTATTCACCCTCCCGACAAATTAAATAATTGAGTGTTCAAAGTGCCGCCGTTTTCACGGCCAGTTGCTGTCCGTATCCTCGTGTCGAGTTCTCAAAGTTGATGTCCGTTGATTGTTCCTGTTGGTGACAGTTAAGGGCGATGCTGAAGAAAAATGTAAACTGTTTGTCGAATGTCGAGCCTAAGATGCGTCCTGATGGTCTAAAGCAATGCTCATTGCTCGTACAAAGCTCCTCTAATAGGCTTCCCCAGACCTTCACCAGAATTCATGCTATTGTCTTATTGTTTTGCGTGGGACGACATTCAAGGATACGGAACGGTTCTTGAACCAGGGACTAATTTGGTTATACAAGCCATATATATCAGTATATAAATTTTTTACGAGAGCGCAAATGAGACGGACCAATCAAACTTCAAACATGCACACTCCCAAGACTGGCAAGTGCTGTTCTAATATAATGCTCGTGCTAGACTCCTTCACAGAGCTTCTTCAAGCCTCAAAACTTCCTTTCAACGCAACTCATTCCGTTCAAGCTAGCATAGTGCCATGTACCTACATATTATTGTTTGCAGTGATTACTTGAGTAAGTGGACATTCTGGTAAACCTATTCTTCTACTAACACGCGTTAGGGTTTCACGCTCGGTCGTGCATCTATCAACAAAGGTATGATTAATAAGAAACCGATGTAATTTGTTAGCAGATTCATAAACCTTGAAGATCGGTTGAAAATGTATTTAAAAAAACATGCAAATACAACTCAACCATTGAATATTCATCGTTGAATAATTATTTTTGCGACGATTATTAAAAACTGACGAACTATTAGAATCAGTATATGACTTATCTATATTACTAGCCAAAACAGCTATGTTCACTGTTCTCATATATAGTTTCAACAATTTTCCAAACAGACATTAGTTTTTTTTATATTCATAGAAAAGAATTGAGGTAGTAACACTGACAGTGCATTCATGGTACCTTATACGGATAAAACTTCCAATACAGCTTCTAGATCGGAATCTCCCAATGTAACTTAATTCTTTGCTAACGGTGCGAAATCGTGTAATTTTAAAAAATTAGGTTTGCACCAACAAAACAATTGAGATTAAAATACGTATAACAGATGGAAATCAGTTTACTGAACTGGTCAAAGAGACTGTTAAAAACAGTGGAATATGCTAAAAATGATACACCCAATTCGACTCTATCCTATTCCGTATAGCTCTTTATTTAAATCTTGTAGACAATACAATCCGTCAATGGGACAGATGATATATTGGGAAAATTTTCAGGAAGCGCTTACAAAAGTTTTTATATCCATCATAATCGAGATGAGCAATGTCTCTTACATTCTTGTTATAAAACGTGTTACTATTGAAAATTTCATTTTCAAGAAGAAAGTTTAAATATAGAACTATGCGAAATATGCATACAAAGAAAAACAAGATAAAAAGAAGCTCTGAATAAAAATAAGATGTAGCAAAACCGAAAAAGAAATAATTTTGTTAAGTAGTTATAGGCTATTCGATTTTATTTACTTTGAGTAGTATTTTCTGAAATATTATATTTTTTTAATTTGAGCAATAGCGGATTTAGTAACGCGTATCTGTATAACTCAGGGGAATCTTGTTGAAAAGAGTTCAGGCTGGAATTTTATTACGTTTGGAAATAAAAATAGGTGCTTCATTCATTCAGTGCACTGTGATTACAAAGACTGCCAAAACTAAGAAAGGTCTGTTTTTGTTTGTTTTGTTCTGGATGCATGCACAGTCACTTTCCTTTTCTAGTAACGAAGCCCATTGTAAATAAACGGTATATTGCGCTAAAATTATGTAAAGTAAAATAGTGCGTCGTCGTCCGAACAAATTTACAGAAAATTCCTCGATTCAGAGCAGTTCACTTTTATCTATCTTTAAAACTAGCAACAGGAGCAAGACTAGAAGGATTTTTATTCATAAAAAGGATGTCCCCAGTGGATTGTTATTTCAATATCCATCTTAAAGGCCCTGTCATGTATGCTTCTTTCTTTCACGTGGGCTGCGGGTACATCCCCACTGCTCCTGCGCGCGGGAATTGTCGCTAAGTGGTGCTATCGCAGTGCTGTAGGTGGATCTTTTTCATTGCCAGTATCTTTAAGAGCTAGACCATGGCTACACCAAAGTTTTTGATTTCCTTCATTTTAATGTTTCAGCTCTGGTTTTGTACTCGTCAAAAATGAACGATTCGTATCATTTTGTGAATGTGTCCTTAACTAATGCTAGCGATGTTTATGCGTTCAAACCAATAGCCATTCTAGTGTGCGTGAGCGTGGGAATACCGCTCAACAGTTTAATCGCTTTTATTATTGTTTCAATGGAACGCCTTCACAAACCACGTAACATCTTCTGGTTGGGCGTCATTTTCAGCAACCTGTTTGCTTTGGTTACCAGTTTGATAGAATTTATCGCCCTGTACGGACCAAGCAGAAGATTTTGTACACTCTTTGTACTACTCGTCGGAATCCCTTACTCAACTCTCTTGCTGTAATTTATTATATATTTGTTTGAAAAACATCTTCTAATATTATTGTACATAATTTCAGCAATCATTTATTGGCATTGATTGATCGATTCGTAGCCATCACATTTCCAATCTGGCATAGAAATAGAATTACACTTCGTTGGGTTTTTGGAGCTCAAGTCAGCGGCTTTCTCTCCATATCATTTCTTTTCAAAACGACTCACTTGGTTAAAATGGACTTACTGGACATACCTTGCGACGAGAATCAACCACACGGGAGAATCATCGTCTTTACTCTGCTCACTCTGGTGCTGCTGTGCGTCCTAGCTCAAATTGTCGTCTATCTAAAAACGAGGAAATATTTCCATCGACAACGAGATAGAAACCTTTCCACGTAAGTCTATATACTATTCATATTGAAACTTAACATACAATTTTTTCTTTGAAAAACTGTTATTGGTAGGAACGTTGAAATAGGCACCAAAATGATGATGATGCCTACTCCAGCTAAAGAAGATATGGTGGTGACTTTAGCAAAGACCTGTGATCGCACCACTACAGTACTAGGCAGCAGAGAAGCAACTTTTTTCGTTCATGTTGGTACAGAGACCATAAGTAAATTAGAGGCGGAAGCAGCCTGGACTCTGGTTGTTGGCGCCTTTTCTCTTCTTCTGTTTAGTTCGCCCATTTTTGTTGTTCTTATGAGCTCACTGTTGTGCAATGACTGTACCTCTTTTACTTGGTTGATTCCATATTTCAGGGAATTGATTCTGATACACACAGTTTTTAATCCAGCGGTCTACATTTACCGATGCAGCGAGTTTAGAGATGCTCTAAAAATCAAGTTTGGCTCACCAAGTTGCTCATCGAGAGGCTGTTGATGCAAGAGGACTGTTCGTGACAATCAAGGCCGGAACTGATATCTCACATGTAAAAAAAATGCAGAACTATGATATTTATTACACCGTTTTATTGTAATATGTTATTAATACCAGTCTTGTATAAAGATACTATAATTGTAATTGTATGTGAAAATAGTTATAGTTCCTTGTCATTT
The DNA here is from genome assembly GCA_030141595.1 of Chydorus sphaericus. Classification (NCBI taxonomy): domain Eukaryota; kingdom Metazoa; phylum Arthropoda; class Branchiopoda; order Diplostraca; family Chydoridae; genus Chydorus; species Chydorus sphaericus. Next base: position 2,382,148 of record CM057927.1, read on the forward strand.
ATCATTATTTTTGCGTTGACGGGAAATTATTTGTATTGGTTCATAATGTTAAAAATACGTGACTCGCATGTTTGATGATTCATAATTTCAATTTCTCAATTATTTTTCACACCTGTTGAGTTGTTGCTTACAGATTACACTTGTGAACACTATATGCAGGCATAGGAAAATCGCTGCGATGAACGATGAATTTTGGTATCGGCGATAGATTTTAGAGGAATGGCGATTGTTGAAAAATGAGTACCGGCGACTATCGATTTTTGTCATCGCGCGATGAAAATGGCGATATCGACAGTTTGTGTTTGAATTTCCGTTTGCTTACAATAAACAAGGTTAATTATTTCATGGGCCGTAATTGAATTTTAAAAGGATGTTCGCCTAGATTGAAACTATTATATAATTGACCAACAGGATAAGGAAATTGATTCACTGTTTAACCGACGGAACCGAAAAAAAATCCTAACGGAACTATCCGCACCTGAAACTCATTACATCACAGCAAATCTTGCAAGAACTTGTGCCATTATTAAAAAACAAAACACCATGTGCTATTAAATTCGTTTAAAAAAAATGGTATTACGATTATCGTCCGATAGAAAAAATAGGGAGAATCGCCATCGCAATCGCCGATACCGAAATGCAGTATTGCTTCCTATGCCTGACTATATATGCTAGAATATTTAAGGAATTTAAAAGATGCTAGTAAACAATTGGGCCAGGATACAGCATTAACGTTATGGAGCAAGGTTATTGCCATTCAATACGACATTTGAATTTACAATGGTGTATTTAATTATTTCAATAAATGTTTAATAAATTACATCGGAGTAACTTACATTCTCACGTAACTCATTGCGATTGTTCAATTCATGCGTTGTGAAAGTGCACCGTACAGAAAACTGTGAATCTTTGAGATAATTATTATGCTTCCACTCTCTTTTCTTTTTCATAGTTGACCCTAATTGTGGTTTTTTTGTTTTGTTTTTTAAATTCATATTACTTGTTTATTGTCAATAGCGATGTTTGGTTCCGATTTTTTATTTAAAGAAAGGCGTCTTTTTTTGCCTAGAATCTAAATTCATTAGCCATAGGATTGTCTCACTGAATCAAGGGCGTGTAGCTTTAATTTTCTATGAGAAAAAAGAAATTATATAAGTTTCAAGTCCTCTATAGTAGCTCTTCGAGCAGAGCATGATGGCCCGTCATATTATGGAATCCCCTGCAAATATTATGGATGTGCCTTGAACGTACAGTATCAGCATGATCAAAGGTGATTACCCACTATATTCAGCTCAAAGCTGATTACCGACTATTCAATAGACTCTCTACTTATCTATAGGGACTTCTGGTAAACTGCGGCTTGCTTTAAATTAGCTTCAACCTTTCAACCGGAAAATAACTCACCTTACTCAGTACAAGTCTCTTTTAATAAATTGCATAATTGTAACCGGCTTTACCAAAGGAATTCAGGAAAAGATAGATAAAAAAAGGTATGCACGTCCCCATATATATAATATAAGGTGATTGAGTAAGGTTCGAAGGAGCTTATGTCTCTGTTTGTTGGGCTACAGTTGTGTTGGGATAGGCTCTCTAGTAGCTAAAGAACCTTTCCGAATGAAGACAAAAGACAAGGGAAATAGGCACACAAACAGGGTATATTGAAATACTTATACACGCAGCGAACACAGATACACGATGGGGGGAAGCGCGACGAAGCCAGGAATCACCAAAGCAGCGTCTTGATCTCGTACGGGGACGGAGCTCCTCACTCTCTCAGGACCGGAAATGGAATGCCGAGGCCGCTCGGTGTAGCAGCCGACGCATGACGGATGGGGGACAGTGTATACAATAGAACAGAGATGGCGTATGCGTTCACTCACAACAGTTGGTATCATAGAAGGCTATAACTGGTGTCATTTGAGACTATATAGACTTTTCCATTGCTATGATAATTAAACAGCAACGGCTATTTCTAAGGGTAGTAGTAACGGCAAGCAGCACCTCCTATCACTGCTGAATTTGCCACAGAATGTAGATGTGGTCTGCGCTGTGATTGATGCTCTAGAACCATCTACGAAAAAGCATGTTTTGAAGCATGAGAGTGATGAGGCAATATACAGTTTGTGTGTAATATTATGAGCACAAGAGAAATCAAACTATAAGATCATTCCAAATCTTTATCGGATTCTGATTAGGCTAAAGATATTTGGAAAAGCTACAGCTTTTAAATGTTGATAGTCCTTATATGATTCCCAAAGAATTTTGGAAGCATGAGCGAGAAATCATTAGACTTTGTCCTCCCAAAATGACAGAGAGAGACATTGTCACTAATTTTCTCTTCCGCCGTGATTTTCTTTCTCATGAAGAATACAAAGCTTTCAAGAGCTTACAGGCTCTTGCCTCAGGCCCGCAGTACCCCTAATCCGGTACTCCTTCCACCATTACAACCGTGGGCAGCTGCGGTCAGCTCAACTGGCTTCATAATTTTTGTAATTGTGATTGCAAAGCAGGTTAGTAATATACTCTATTTTCGTATGCATTTAAAAATGTGATGTGTTAACTTTCAGGACCGGGGAAGTTTGCTCCCATGTTGGTGGATTACTTTACCAGCTGATTTCATACAGTGGTGAACAAACTGGAGCAGTCTGTACGTCTCAAACCAATGCATGGTTGAAGCCAACAAAAAGACCGATATATTAATTACTATATTTATAAATAAATAACATGTCACATAAGTATGACATATTATGTTGACTGGAACGACTGATGAAAAGTTGCTAACTTGAAATAAACTGGACAGTTGAGGCAGCCATAACTAACAAGAATGAGGGGCAAGCATCAAGAATTCGCAGATTCGCGATAGGCCTATAGCTCTCTCTACATGAATCCTCAAACTAGCATTTTTTTTTTGCGGGACGAGCCTCATTTTTAGATAAAACCTTACCTTCACTAACACTTGGAGGGCGTACAAGTTTGCATTTCGATTTCTTCAGTACTGTTGCTACACTTTTAACACCTCGATCCGCCATCACACAGTTTTTGTTGGGAGGTAACTTATCAATATATCCACACTCTGTTGTTCCAACTAAATCAGAAGTTCTCCCTCAATAACCATATAGAATGGAATACTAATACAATCTCATCTGGAGTTATTGCAATCAGAAACTTAATTGTGTTGCAATGTTTGTAGGAAGACCTCGTAAGAGATTGAAATATGGGATCAGACTTGGAACACATTGTTAAAGTTAGTTGTTGTGGTAACTACTGCGAAAATGAATTAGTTATTGTTAAAAATTGTTACTGTTATTGTTAACTTTAAAACACTAGTTATATGATGAAAATTCATTTTATCGGACCCACTTTACCGGCTTGCTCGTTGAGGACTTGATTACAGTTTATTCAGAATGATACACTTGGACTAGGTCTTCTTGTGACACAACATTAATTCAGTTTTAAGAATTAGATAATCATTAATTGTTGTAATGCTTCAACTCGCAACAACTTTGTTATTATTAAACCATTTCATTTAGCATCTTTTTAATCTGCTGTATGCTGTTCAATGATTATTATTACTTTGAAATACACAGACTAACATGGAGATGTATTTTTCTTGCGTCATTGTATTAGTATATTATACACAACTTGTTTATCATATTCATATTTTTAAAAATTTGCTGTCCAAAAAGAAAACGTTTATAATATAGAAGCTCATTAAAAATCTGTCCAATTCCATCATCTCCCACTGGAAGAGTATACAGTCAAAAAATGGATGACACACGTTTGAAAATGGGGACTCTTTAAGGGCAAGGCTCGACCAAAAGTTAATATGTAATAAATGCAGCTTATTCTATAAGCAATATTCTTTTCAAAAAGAGATAAAAGAGAGATAGAGAGAGCATTTATCTCCTGTGGTTTACAATACAAATTCAGTCGGTAATGCTCAGCATTTAATGACTCTTTTTTATAGTGGAGGAAGATATATTTTAAAAAGTCAGTGCCAATCCTTGTATTTAAGGTAAGTCTTGAGCCTCTGCGGGAGTTGGAGTGAGTCAATGTCTTCGGTCACCAGTCGGGCGCGCACTGGTTACGTGGTGGATACATAATTAATTTGGGTACAGGAAATTTATAAATAGTGTTAAACGTGCATTTCAACCGTTAGCAGGCGCTCCCAAAAAGGTAGAAAGTAGCTAAATCTGCTAATAAATAAATTGCTGTACCCAAATTAAAGGGTGATACCGAGACCTTCACCATCAAATAGAGAAACAAATTCTTTATTTGTTTTGTTAGTGAGTGACGTCACTACTCAATACTTTGAAATTTATTTTCTCTGCGAAGGATTATTTTGTAGACAAAACCAAATACATCATTCGAATCAGCAAGTCAAGCTGATTTCAATGATATATTTTGTTTTTGTTTATCCGTTGACCAAAAATTATCGTGAATTTTCTCGTTCGGGAGTTTTTCGGGAGCGCGCTCACGCTAAACGCCCCAGCTGAGACACATAAGACAAAGATATTCTGGATCGTGGAAAAAATGCAAATCGATCCATGTAATCCATTGCTAGTACGAAAATGAGTTCCCAAAAATGTTGCTGGCTCTCGGACTACTAATGTTGGCCGAAATATGACGGTGTAAATGTTAATTTCAATGGTATTGAGTGAATCGGCGTTTGCGAGGTTACCGGATGATAATATGTGATTTAATTTTTCGATTGAATGAGAAAAAAATGTCTACAAAGGAAGGTACCCATAGTTCAATTAAATAGGACCTGCTTATTCATTTTTAGACCCAATAAAAGTGAAAAGAAAAAAGTATTACTTCCTATTCAAATTTAAATTAGTTTTCTCAATAAAATTGACGAAGTGTTCAGTACTTATGACACAATTAGGTAAGTAAACTACAGTTGAACCTGAATCTATTACCTGAATTTAAAAAATAAAAATTAATTAAACCAAATTGAATCTGAATCGATTAAAGACAAAATTAAATTTTGCAAACACTTTAGTTAAAATAACTTTGTTAAAAATCCCTTCGGAACCTAGCATTTGGAACGAATGCGATCGGAATTTTTTAACGGATTCAATCGTTATATTTTATGTGCTTGTAGCAAAATCAATCGATATATTTTCATTTAGTCGTGGGAAATTTCACCGCTAGATGGCGCTGGTGAAACTCTACCGGGGCTCGATTTGAAATTTCATATTTTAATTTTTGATATAAAATCAATGGCCGAACCGATTTCTTTTTGTAATAGCTTATTTGATTCAACATTGGGGCGAGACGAGGATGAGAAAATCAAAACGATTATTTATAACAAAATTTGTTGTTTGTTTGACAACGCTGGGCCTGGATTTCTAAAAATGGGAGGTAGATTCGAATTCAATTTTTTTTACTATTCGAAGGCCATATCATTATTTTTTATTTTAAGATGTATATTGAGCTGCGTGCTAAGATATACGATGAGTATTTTAAAAATATATTCTTTTATTTAATTAAGATATATTTTGTTGGAATTTTACTTATTTTATTTCCTTATTTATTTTTTAAGGTTTTTTGAGTTATTATAACCAATATTTTTAAAATTTTATAATTTAAAATTTAAAAAATATATTATTAGACGCCAGAGAACTTAAATACCTTATTTTTAAAATATTTCAAAAATTAATAAAGAAATTTTTTTTAAATTCTGATATTATTTTTTTAAATTCTAGTTTTAATTTTTTTCCATATTTAATTATTTATTTTAAGAGTAGTTTTTCACTCAAGCCAAAAAAGAAAAGAAAAAAGAAAAGAAAAGAAACTTAAGCGTTTTATTTATTTTTTTATGACCGATGGTCAAAATCCGCCATTGTACTAGGATCCTACAATATAGGCTTTGATCCTGTAGAAAGGTCTAATACTACCCATCACATGATTTCAGAAAGCGAAATGCAAATCCAGATGAAAATAATAGCTGGACGCAATACACAATAATTTTTCTATATAAATTTAGCTCTGATACATTTCTCTTTTATTTTTCAAGTAGGAAAACGTAAGCTGCTTTGCTACTTGTGCTCTTAGAATTTCGTCTACTCTTGCTTGGTAGGTACTGGGAACTGTATTTTATATAATACTAGCTGGCCCGCGTTTCGACTTTGTCCGAAATTAATTTTTAATTTGTTGGGTTTGTGTGTTCATATCCAGTTATAAATTTAACCAAATAGTGCGCACCTGAAATGTTTAAACAACTAAAATTGGTTCAAATTTTCCATTATGACCCGTTTCCGTTTACCTTTTACTATTTAACTTCTATATTGTGCCAACCGCGTATTTTTCTTAATCGTACATCCATCGTTCCTTATTTCCACTTATTCCCTTATTTCCGCTTATTTCTGGGGCATTTGCATTTTACCAGTTTACCCGTATTAAGTTATCACCTGTAATAACAACTTAAATTTTTTAACCCATTATCAATTCCTCAGGCGGCCTATGGCCACCTTCGTTCTGGGGCTTTTAAATCAAGTTTCTTCGCATTACATTAAAGTGATTGAAAGTTAAGTTTTATTTTCAATTTGTTATATATCAAAGTTAATTAACAGGTTGAAATCGTGGCTTGTGTTCCTTAAGTAATAAAATTACATTTGCAAGTTAAAAGTTCAACTGCATTCTCTAAGCCCCTCCCCCTACACAATTTGGACCAATCAGGGAATTTCTTGCCACACTCAAACTTTCTGCTTTATATAATAGATTATGTATATGTAGTAATAAATATACATAAATCTATATCTCTGGTATCCTTTCATCATACGATGCACTCACTCTTTCTATTCCCTAAATAAATCCATAGTTCTCTTTATTAAATTCTCAAATATTGTTTTAACGACGTTGTATAAACAATTTCTAAAAAAAACTAACACTTTGTTTGCCATGTAATATTTAGTGCTTGCGATGGTATCGAAACAGGGAAGCTGATGCGTTCACGGAAATATTGATTTATTTATGTAATGCTAAGGTCTCCTGTAAATCGAGCATATACCGAAGCTAGCAAAAAAAAAATTGTGTTACATAATAACAATTTAATAGCAAACAAATAAAACAGTACAAACGGGAAAATCGTCCGTCACCATTAGTTTGTTACACTGATTAGTTATCACTTTATAGTGTTTTCACATAGGGTCGATGATCAATATTGACGAACAAACAAGCTAATATTTTATCAATACAAAGACACTATTCACCCTCCCGACAAATTAAATAATTGAGTGTTCAAAGTGCCGCCGTTTTCACGGCAAGTTGCTGTCCGTACCCTCGTGTCGAGTTCTCAAAGTTGTCCGTGAATGTTCCTGTTGGTGACAGTTAAGGGCGATGCTGAAGAAAAATGTAAACTGGTTGTCGAATGTCGAGCCTAAGATGCGTCCTGGTATAAAGCAATGCTTATTGCTCGTACAAAGCTCCTCTAATAGGCTTCCCCAGACCTTCACCAGAATTCATGCTATTGTCTTATTGTTTTGCGTGGGACGACATTCAAGGATACGGAACGGTTCTTGAACCAGGGACTAATTGGTTTATACAAACCATAAACATCAGTATATAATTTTTTTACGAGTGCGCAAATGAGACGAACCAATCAAACTCCAAACATGCACACTCCCAAGACTGACAAGGGCTGTTGTATAATTCTCGTGCTAGACTCCTACACAGAGCTCCTTCAAGCCTCAAAACTTCCTTTCAACGCAACTCATTCCCTTCAAGCTAGCATAGTGCCATGTACCTATATACTATTGTTTGCAGTGATTACTTGTGTAAGTAGACATTCTGGTAAACCTATTTTTCTACTAACACACGTTAGGGTTTCACGCTCGGTCGTGCATCTATGAACAAAGGTACGATTAATAAGAAACCGATGTAATTTGTTAGCAGATTCATAAACCTTGAAGATCGGTTGAAAATGTATTTTAAAAAACATGCAAATACAACTCAACCATTAAATATTCATCGTTGAATAATGAATTTTGCGATGATTATTAAAAACTGACGAGGCTATTAGAATCAGTATATGGCTTATCTATATTACTAGCAAAAACAGCTATGTTCACTATTCTCATATATAGTTTCAACAATTTTCCAAACAGACATTAGTTTTTTTATATTCATAGAAAAGAATTGAGGTAGTAACACTGACTGTGCATTCATGGTACCTTATACGGACAAAACTTCCAATACAGCTTCTAGATCGGAATCTCCCAATGTAACTTAATTCGTTGCTCACGGCGAAATCGTGTAATTTTAAAAAATTAGGCTTGCACCAACAAAACAATTGAGATTAAAATACGTATAACAGATGGAAATCAGTTTACTGAACTGGTCAAAGAGACTGTTAAAGGCGGAATATGCTTTAAAAATGATACACCCAATTCGACTCTTCGACTCTATCCTATTCCGTATAGCTCTTTATTTATTTCTTGTAGACAATACAATCCGTCAATAGGACGGATGATATATTGGGAATATTTTTAGGAAGCGCTTACAAAAGTTTTTATATCCATCATAATCGAGATGAGCAATGTCTCTGAATAATAATAAGATGTAGCAAAACCGAAAAAGAAATAATTTTGTTAAGTAGTTATAGGCTATTCGATTTTATTTACTTTGAGTAGTATTTTCTGCAATATTAGATTTTTTAAATTTGAACAATAGCGGATTGAGTAACGCGTATCTGTATAACTCAGGGGAATCTTGTTGAAAAGAGTTCAGGCTGGAATTTTATTGCGTTTGGAAATAAAAAAAGGTGCTTCATCCATTCAGTGCACTGTGATTACAAAGACAGCCAAAACTAAGAAAGGTCTGTTTTTGTTTGTTTTGTTCTGGATGCATGCACAGTAACTTTCCTTTTTTAGTAACGAAGCTCATTGTAAATAAACGGTATATTGCGCTAAAATTATATAAAGTAAAATAGTGCGTCGTCGTGCGAACAAATTTACAGAAAATTCCTCGATTCAGAGCAGTTCACTTTTATCTATCTTTAAAACTAGCAACAGGAGCAGGACTAGAAGGATTTTTATTCATAAAAAGGATGTCCCCAGTGGATTGTTATTTCAATCTCCATCTTAAAGGCCCTGTCATGTATGCTTCTTTCTTTCACGTGGGCTGCGGGTACATCCCCACTGCTCCTGCGCGCGGGAATTGTCGCTAAGTGGTGCTATCGCAGTGCTGTAGGTGGATCTTTTTCATTGCCAGTATCTTTAAGAGCTAGACCATGGCTACACCAAAGTTTTTGATTTCCTTCATTTTAATGTTTCAGCTCTGGTTTTGTACTCGTCAAAAATGAACGATTCGTATCATTTTGTGAATGTGTCCTTAACTAATGCTAGCGATGTTTATGCGTTCAAACCAATAGCCATTCTAGTGTGCGTGAGTGTGGGAATACCGCTCAACAGTTTAATCGCTTTTATTATTGTTTCAATGGAACGCCTTCACAAACCACGTAACATCTTCTGGTTGGGCGTCATTTTCAGCAACCTGTTTGCTTTGGTTACCAGTTTGATAGAATTTATCGCCCTGTACGGACCAAGCAGAAGATTTTGTACACTCTTTGTACTACTCGTCGGAATCCCTTACTCAACTCTCTTGCTGTAATTTATTATATATTTGTTTGAAAAACATCTTCTAATATTATTGTACATAATTTCAGCAATCATTTATTGGCATTGATTGATCGATTCGTAGCCATCACATTTCCAATCTGGCATAGAAATAGAATTACACTTCGTTGGGTTTTTGGAGCTCAAGTCAGCGGCTTTCTCTCCATATCATTTCTTTTCAAAACGACTCACTTGGTTAAAATGGACTTACTGGACATACCTTGCGACGAGAATCAACCACACGGGAGAATCATCGTCTTTACTCTGCTCACTCTGGTGCTGCTGTGCGTCCTAGCTCAAATTGTCGTCTATCTAAAAACGAGGAAATATTTCCATCGACAACGAGATAGAAACCTTTCCACGTAAGTCTATATACTATTCATATTGAAACTTAACATACAATTTTTTCTTTGAAAAACTGTTATTGGTAGGAACGTTGAAATAGGCACCAAAATGATGATGATGCCTACTCCAGCTAAAGAAGATATGGTGGTGACTTTAGCAAAGACCTGTGATCGCACCACTACAGTACTAGGCAGCAGAGAGGCAACTTTTTTCGTTCATGTTGGTACAGAGACCATAAGTAAATTAGAGGCTGAAGCAGCCTGGACTCTGGTTGTTGGCGCTTTTTCTCTTCTTCTGTTTAGTTCGCCCATTTTTGTTGTTCTTATGAGCTCACTGTTGTGCAATGACTGTACCTCTTTTACTTGGTTGATTCCATATTTCAGGGAATTGATTCTGATACACACAGTTTTTAATCCAGCGGTCTACATTTACCGATGCAGCGAGTTTAGAGATGCTCTAAAAATCAAGTTTGGCTCATCAAGTTGCTCATCGAGAGGCTGCTGATGCAAGAGGACTGTTCGTGACAATCAAGGCCGGAACTGATATCTCACATGTAAAAAAAATGCAGAACTATGATATTTATTACACCGTTTTATTGTAATATGTTATTAATACCAGTCTTGTATAAAGATACTATAATTGTAATTGTATGTGAAAATAGTTATAGTTCCTTGTCATTTATCATTATTTTTGCGTTGACGGGAAATTATTTGTATTGGTTCATAATGTTAAAAATACGTGACTCGCATGTTTGATGATTCATAATTTCAATTTCTCAATTATTTTTCACACCTGTTGAGTTGTTGCTTAAAGATTACACTTGTGAACACTATATGCAGGCATAGGAAAATCGCTGCGATGAACGATGAATTTTGGTATCGGCGATAGATTTTAGAGGAATGGCGATTGTTGAAAAATGAGTACCGGCGACTATCGATTTTTGTCATCGCGCGATGAAAATGGCGATATCGACAGTTTGTGTTTGAATTTCCGTTTGCTTACAATAAACAAGGTTAATTATTTCATGGGCCGTAATTGAATTTTAAAAGGATGTTCGCCTAGATTGAAACTATTATATAATTGACCAACAGGATAAGGAAATTGATTCACTGTTTAACCGACGGAACCGAAAAAAAATCCTAACGGAACTATCCGCACCTGAAACTCATTACATCACAGCAAATCTTGCAAGAACTTGTGCCATTATTAAAAAACAAAACACCATGTGCTATTAAATTCGTTTAAAAAAAATGGTATTACGATTATCGTCCGATAGAAAAAATAGGGAGAATCGCCATCGCAATCGCCGATACCGAAATGCAGTATTGCTTCCTATGCCTGACTATATATGCTAGAATATTTAAGGAATTTAAAAGATGCTAGTAAACAATTGGGCCAGGATACAGCATTAACGTTATGGAGCAAGGTTATTGCCATTCAATACGACATTTGAATTTACAATGGTGTATTCAATTATTTCAATAAATGTTTAATAAATTACATCGGAGTAACTTACATTCTCACGTAACTCATTGCGATTGTTCAATTCATGCGTTGTGAAAGTGCACCGTACAGAAAACTGTGAATCTTTGAGATAATTATTATGCTTCCACTCTCTTTTCTTTTTCATAGTTGACCCTAATTGTGGTTTTTTTGTTTTGTTTTTTAAATTCATATTACTTGTTTATTGTCAATAGCGATGTTTGGTTCCGATTTTTTATTTAAAGAAAGGCGTCTTTTTTTGCCTAGAATCTAAATTCATTAGCCATAGGATTGTCTCACTGAATCAAGGGCGTGTAGCTTTAATTTTCTATGAGAAAAAAGAAATTATATAAGTTTCAAGTCCTCTATAGTAGCTCTTCGAGCAGAGCATGATGGCCCGTCATATTATGGAATCCCCTGCAAATATTATGGATGTGCCTTGAACGTACAGTATCAGCATGATCAAAGGTGATTACCCACTATATTCAGCTCAAAGCTGATTACCGACTATTCAATAGACTCTCTACTTATCTATAGGGACTTCTGGTAAACTGCGGCTTGCTTTAAATTAGCTTCAACCTTTCAACCGGAAAATAACTCACCTTACTCAGTACAAGTCTCTTTTAATAAATTGCATAATTGTAACCGGCTTTACCAAAGGAATTCAGGAAAAGATAGATAAAAAAAGGTATGCACGTCCCCATATATATAATATAAGGTGATTGAGTAAGGTTCGAAGGAGCTTATGTCTCTGTTTGTTGGGCTACAGTTGTGTTGGGATAGGCTCTCTAGTAGCTAAAGAACCTTTCCGAATGAAGACAAAAGACAAGGGAAATAGGCACACAAACAGGGTATATTGAAATACTTATACACGCAGCGAACACAGATACACGATGGGGGGAAGCGCGACGAAGCCAGGAATCACCAAAGCAGCGTCTTGATCTCGTACGGGGACGGAGATCCTCACTCTCTCAGGACCGGAAATGGAATGCCGAGGCCGCTCGGTGTTGCAGCCGACGCATGACGGATGGGGGACAGTGTATACAATAGAACAGAGATGGCGTATGCGTTCACTCACAACAGTTGGTATCATAGAAGGCTATAACTGGTGTCATTTGAGACTATATAGACTTTTCCATTGCTATGATAATTAAACAGCAACGGCTATTTCTAAGGGTAGTAGTAACGGCAAGCAGCACCTCCTATCACTGCTGAATTTGCCACAGAATGTAGATGTGGTCTGCGCTGTGATTGATGCTCTAGAACCATCTACGAAAAAGCATGTTTTGAAGCATGAGAGTGATGAGGCAATATACAGTTTGTGTGTAATATTATGAGCACAAGAGAAATCAAACTATAAGATCATTCCAAATCTTTATCGGATTCTGATTAGGCTAAAGATATTTGGAAAAGCTGCAGCTTTTAAATGTTGATAGTCCTTATATGATTCCCAAAGAATTTTGGAAGCATGAGCGAGAAATCATTAGACTTTGTCCTCCCAAAATGACAGAGAGAGACATTGTCACTAATTTTCTCTTCCGCCGTGATTTTCTTTCTCATGAAGAATACAAAGCTTTCAAGAGCTTACAGGCTCTTGCCTCAGGCCCGCAGTACCCCTAATCCGGTACTCCTTCCACCATTACAACCGTGGGCAGCTGCGGTCAGCTCAACTGGCTTCATAATTTTTGTAATTGTGATTGCAAAGCAGGTTAGTAATATACTCTATTTTCGTATGCATTTAAAAATGTGATGTGTTAACTTTCAGGACCGGGGAAGTTTGCTCCCATGTTGGTGGATTACTTTACCAGCTGATTTCATACAGTGGTGAACAAACTGGAGCAGTCTGTACGTCTCAAACCAATGCATGGTTGAAGCCAACAAAAAGACCGATATATTAATTACTATATTTATAAATAAATAACATGTCACATAAGTATGACATATTATGTTGACTGGAACGACTGATGAAAAGTTGCTAACTTGAAATAAACTGGACAGTTGAGGCAGCCATAACTAACAAGAATGAGGGGCAAGCATCAAGAATTCGCAGATTCGCGATAGGCCTATAGCTCTCTCTACATGAATCCTCAAACTAGCATTTTTTTTTTGCGGGACGAGCCTCATTTTTAGATAAAACCTTACCTTCACTAACACTTGGAGGGCGTACAAGTTTGCATTTCGATTTCTTCAGTACTGTTGCTACACTTTTAACACCTCGATCCGCCATCACACACTTTTTGTTGGGAGGTAACTTATCAATATATCCACACTCTGTTGTTCCAACTATTAAATCAGAAGTTCTCCCTCAATAACCATATAGAAAAGAATACTAATACAATCTCATCTGGAGTTATTGCAATCAGAAACTTAATTGTGTTGCAATGTTTGTAGGAAGACCTCGTAAGAGATTGAAATATATGGGATCAGACTTGGAACACAATGTTAAAGTTAGTTGTTGTGGTAACTACTGCGAAAATGAATTAGTTATTGTTAAAAATTGTTACTGTTATTGTTAACTTTAAAACACTAGTTATATGATGAAAATTCATTTTATCGGACCCACTTTACCGGCTTGCTCGTTGAGGACTTGATTAAAGTTTTTTTCAGAATGATACACTTGGACTAGGTCTTCTTGTGACACAACATTAATTCAGTTTTAAGAATTAGATAATCATTAATTGTTGTAATGCTTCAACTCGCAACAACTTTGTTATTATTAAACCATTTCATTTAGCATCTTTTTAATCTGCTGTATGCTGTTAAATGATTATTATTACTTTAAAATACACAAACTAACATGGAGATGTATGTATTTCTCTTGCGTCATTGTATTAGTATATTATACACAACTTGTTTATCATATTCATATTTTAAAAAAATTGCTGTCCAAAAAGAAAACGTTTATAATATAGAAGCTCATTAAAAATCTGTCCAATTCCATCATCTCCCACTGGAAGAGTATACAGTCAAAAAATGGATGACACACGTTTGAAAATGGGGACTCTTTAAGGGCAAGGCTCGACCAAAAGTTAATATGTAATAAATGCAGCTTATTCTATAAGCAATATTCTTTTCAAAAAGAGATAAAAGAGAGATAGAGAGAGCATTTATCTCCTGTGGTTTACAATACAAATTCAGTCGGTAATGCTCAGCATTTAATGACTCTTTTTTATAGTGGAGGAAGATATATTTTAAAAAGTCAGTGCCAATCCTTGTATTTAAGGTAAGTCTTGAGCCTCTGCGGGAGTTGGAGTGAGTCAATGTCTTCGGTCACCAGTCGGGCGCGCACTGACTGCCGGGCTAAATGTTTCAAGGAGAGCAGCACGGGTGGAGCTGCGTAGAACGATACTCGTGATTCCTTAGTTCTGTTTAATTTAAATTAAAATTAATGATTGTAATTAAGTGAAATATATTTTTTATCAATCCCTAAACACACTTTTCCCAAAAATCCCTAAACACACTTTTTATCGAAGTATCTGTAAAACCACTTTTAGACCTGTCCCTAAACACACTTTTTTTCTAATCAATCCCTAAACACATTTAATTACCATCCCTAAACACACTTTCTGAATAATCCCTAAACACACTTTTTCACAAAACAATCCCTAAACACACTTTCTGAACAATGCCTAAACACACTTTTTTTTAACACCAAATCCCTAAACACACAAAAAATGGTAATTACCCGACAGCGAGTACCCTTCCGGATGGTGAATAAGTACAGCAGACCATCTCTTCGTCGCCGGGGATCATGGCGGATGGATCCACCTGATCTCCATCCGGCTCCAATAAATTCCAAAAGCGGATGAATCCGTCGTCATTGATTGTAGACAATTGGCAGCCATTTCGGGCGTAAGCCACTCCTCTCACCCAAGATCCATTAGCTCCCTGTAATATTCAAAAATTAAACATTTTGATTTAATTTAATTAATTAGATAAAAATTTAAAATTTAAATCAATAGAATTTAATTATTTCAAGAATTTATCAATTTAAAATTTTAATTTAACATTATTTTATTTTATTCGGAGAAATTAAATTAAATTAAATTTAAATTGATTTTATTTTATTCTAAGATTTTATTTTAATTTATAAAATAATTATTAGATAATTTAATTGGAAATTAATTGAAATCATTTAATTAAAAATTAATTAAATACTTACGGAAGCAAAGATGGGGCGAGGAGGTGGGAATTGGTGGTAGAGGGCGAGTAGTTCTTCGCCAGTGTAAGGATCCCAGAGGATGACTCGAGTGTCCCACGAAGATGTCGCCAGGATCGCTCCGTCGGGAGAGAACTGGCAGGCGCTCACGTTGTGGTGGTGACCGTTCAGCGTCCTTTTTAACTCGTAATTCACCATATCCCAAATGATGACCGATTTCCTATATTAATAAAAAATAAAATTATTGAGTAATATTTTCCCGTTTCCCAAAAACCCACATCCCGCAATTTTTCAAATTTAATTGATTTTAATAATTAATCAAAGAAATGTTAGTTAGACCCGTTTCCCGACCCTTTTACCCAGCTCCAAAGTTCCACATCCCGCATTTTTTTAATTCAATTAATTTTATTAATTAATCAAAGAAATGCAAGTTAAACCCGTTTCCCAACCCTTTAAAACAACTTTGAGACCCCACACCCCGCATTTTAAATTAATGTAATTTAAAATAATTACCCGACTCCGGCGGATGCGAGTAGTTTTCCATTAGGAGACCAGCAGCACCAAAAGACTTCGTTCGAGTGACCTTTGAGTGTTTTGAACATGTTGCCATCGTCCCTTAAATCCCAAACCTTTTGATCGGGGAAAACAAAAAAGAGCTACACATCCAAAGGTACGCACAACAACAAAAATATGCATGCAAACCAAAATGCAAAAATATCAAAATGCAAATTAGATATTTAAAAAAAATTTAATTTTTAAAAATGCAAAATAAATTTAAATTTAAAAAAAAGGATTTTCAAATTTAAAAATAAACAATTAAAAAAATGCAAAATAAATTTAATTTAAATTAAAAGAAAATATTGAAAATAGAGAAAAATATTTTTTTTCAATTTAAAATGATTTAAAAAAAAATAATATTAAGAAATTAAAATTTAAATAAATATATTTTCAGATAATCAAAAAAAATTAAAATTCGAAAAAATTAAATAAAAATGTTAATAACATGCGAATTTAAATTAGTGGAAAAACAAAGAAAACCAGTCTTTTAGTTAAAAATCCATTTATTATGTAATTTTTAATTTTTAAATTATACCTTAATAGTTCTGTCCAAAGAGGCTGTAACGAGCCGAAGTGATCCGTCGGGTGCGAATGCCAAATCTCTGACAGCTTCCTGGTGATCCATCAGCTCTAAGAGCTTCCGGCCGGAATAAGGATCCCAGATGCGCACTCGACCGTTGGCGTGACCCGTGGCAAACACCAATTCACGGTTTGAAAAATCGTTTAATCGAGTCCATTGACCCCCACCGTTCCTTGCTGGAGGATTACATAACTGACTCTCTGGCGTCTATTGAAAAATCTAAATTAATATTAATTTAAATTTTGTTTAATTAATTTAACTTACTCCTGATCCGAATCCAGCGGAATTTACAGGTGATCCGGCATCGATGGCAATGACTTGACCTTTCATCTCATTCCCGAGGTCATCTGTATTATCCACTGACAGTCTATGCAAAAAGAAATTCAAATTTCCCGCTTTAATTCAAAAGTTTTAAAATCGACCGCTAGATGGCGAGAAACTAAAGGAAATTTCAAATTTCCCGCTTTAATTCAAAAGTTGTAAAATTGACCGCTAGATGTCCAATACAAAAAGTTGCAAATTTCACCGCTAGATGGCTTTTTTGCGCAGTATTAATCAATCAAATCGAAAGAAAAAGAAAGAAAAAAACCCCATGACAACACGTAACTAGATAACAAGCAAATCTGATCCCGTCACGAGCGTGATAACACGTGACCCGAAGCTTACCCAGTAACAAAATCTATATAAATATAAATATTTTTTTTTAATCGTTAACATAAAAAATAGTGACGTAAAAGGAAGTAGTACAAAGTTGTCCCGCTTCCCTTATATAGCGCAGTAACAACAAATGGCGAAATACCAAAAATAAATTTAATGAGATACAAATCTACTTCATTAACTATCAGGTAAAAGAGAAATGTTATTGTCAACTGGTTTTTTTTAACAAGATAAACGCGATCCAAATTCCAAGGTAAAATTTAAATCAATTAAATATTTCTAATTAATTTTAAAATTTAATTTACAAATTTAACTGAATTTTTTTTTAATCCCAAAATAAAATAAAAAATTAACTTCATTTATTTTAATAAAATGTAACTCAATTAATTAATTAAAAATGTATAAATAAAAATTATTTAAGTTAACTACCATTTTATATCTTAAAAAATTCGAATTAAAATTAAAAAAAAAATTAAAATAATAAAATTTTAAAATGGCGGAAACAATTGCGCGTCGGACTTTTGGACCGACTCCACACTTTGTGTGCCGCGTGATCCCGCATCCTTTTTTTTTTAAATAAATACCAAGGGGCGTGCAACTTACAGGCAATTTTTGAATCGGTTCCAAGGGACTAGGAGGACCCTGGAAGTGCCGCACAGCCAAGCGAATCTCGTCTCGTCCTTGAATAACAAAATAAACAAAACAAATTTTTGTAAAAAAGAATTCTGGATAAAACCGGATTAAAATTTAACATAAACAACAATATGTTCCTAAAGATGTTTATCACAAAGGGAATAATAATGGTTTGCCCTTGATCATTCAGGGTCGAATATAAATAAATAAATAAAAATCAATTTAATTAAAATTTTAAATATATTTTTTTTTAATTCTTGAAATTTTTTTGAAAATAATTTTCGAATAAATAAATTAAATTTTTTATAATATCCTAATAAATTAATTTAATTTGAAAAAAAAAAATCCTAAAAAATTTAAATTAATTAAAATCAATTAATGAGTTTAGAATTTAAAAAATTAAATTTGAAAAAAAAAAAATCTTGGAATAATTAATTTGAAATTTAAGAAAATAATTTTCAAATAAATAAATTTAATTATGAAAAAATCCTTTAAAAAATGAAAATTAATGAAAATCAATTTATAAATTTTTTATTTCAAAATTTAACGATCGGAAAAATAGGTAACGAGGACGTGATAAGATTATCAATATTATCCAGATAAGTCACGTAACCTAAAAATTATTTAAGCGCGGGAAAATAATTTAATTTGAATTTACCGGGGCAAAAATGACGTGCCAGCATTCTTCGATGGTCCTTCGGGATCTAGCAGATGTTAATAGCGGTGAAGGGGCCGGTCTGGGGGCCGGTCGCAGCTCGCTTACTTTCTCAACGTGAGCTACGTAATAAAAAAAAACATGTAAATATAAATAAAACGGATTTAGCCCAATGTTGCCAATTTTGGCATACCAGGCCAAGGCGTCATAGAAAAAAATAAAAGAAAACACAAAATCGCAAAAACTTATATCGATACCTAAAGAGAATGTAACCTAAAAATTCAGTTAATTTTTTTAATTACATAAAAAATGTAAAAAAATTAAATTTACTCAAAAAATGAATTAAACTATTTTTTTAAAATTAATTTCTAATAATTCCTAAAAATTAATAAAAATTCAAAATAATTAATTTTAATTAATTTAAAATTATACTTAATTACTTTAAAAAATTTAATTAATTTTTTTTTTAATATGTGAAAAAATGACGAAAGTTCAAAAAAATTATTATTTTTTTTTTTTTGAAAAAATTTGGCGGGAATATTTGGCAAACCATACAAGGTCGAACCTGGGAGTTGAGGACATTGGCAAACTAAAAGTAATAGTTTTCCACTGACTGATTGATTGATTGACGTGAAAAGAAACAAGTACGAACAACAACTGCCTTTGAAGTGTTGGACCGCGATATCAAACACGCCCAAAGATGGCGTTGTGCAAAAAAAACAAAAAAGAGAAAATTCACGCAGCAGCTGCCCGCGGGCAGGAATTGCAACTCTTCTAAGTGTCACGTACACACCTCCCCACTTGTTAACTTTAAATTGGGAAGGTTTGTCCTCAATCAAAATGATAATGTCTAACATAAATAAGTGAATGACGTCACAACATATCGATCGAAAAACCAGAAATGAACGGCTGAAATCTTACCTAAATCTAAAACAGATTTCTTTAAAAGTGGTTTCGGAATTGTGGCAGCAGACGAATTATTATCGTCAATCAAATCCAGCATCTTCTTGAAATTCTGTAATTTTTTTCAATATTTTAAAAAATAGTTGTGGAAGAGTGAGTGGAAGACACGTCTGTAGGACACGACTGCGCAGTGCAAACTAAAGAAGAAATGGCGGACGAGCCGACTGCGAGGCGCCAACTCTTTTTCACGCGCAGGCGCAGATGTAATAAATGCGAAAAATTTCGAGTGGTGACTTTTGTGTTTTTTTTCTACGTTTTAAAGTCGACGAGAATGACAAACTCCGGAAAATTCTGGTTAAACGCTTTTCGATTAGTCAAACTTTTTTTTTTAGAATTTTTAGAATTTTAATTTGGCAACGCTGTAATTTGATTAAGTTAAATAAATAAATTAAAAAAAAAAACAGAAAATTAAAAAATGTCAAAATGAATAAAAATGAATTAGAATTTTTTTTTTAGAATTAGTTTTGATATTTAAATAAATCTGGCAACACAGATAATTAATGAAATGAAATAATATTAAACTCGTTCATATGATTAATTGTATTTTTAAAAAGATAATTTATTTTTTATTTAAAATTTTTTATTTAATTCGAATTTTTAATTAAGTAAAACTGGCAACATTGGAGCAGTGTTGACATATAGAGTAGCAGACGACGCTGACTAAAAAATTCTTCCTCTTCACGCATCTTGCGGTCGACGTGCCGTTGTGTCACATTTTTCAACTCCTAATTTTCCGTCATTTAAAACAATTTAAAATAAGAAAATGAGCGTCTTGGAAAGGATTTCCGCCATCGAAGCCGAGGTCTAATCAATTACATAATAATGTCATAATAAATCAACTAAATTAAAAAAAAAAAATTATCCACAGATGGCCAGGACTCAGAGGAACAAGGCCACAGCCCAGCATCTCGGTCTGCTCAAAGCCCGCCTGGCAAAATTGAGGAGGGAGCTCCTCACCCCAAAATCAGGCGGTGGTGGCCCCGGCGAGGGCTTCGATGTGGCCAAGACCGGGGACGCCAGGATTGGTTTTGTCGGTAAGACTCGGTCACCTCACCCGTCAACTCGGTACTGAATTTATTCCTCCCGACAGGTTTCCCGTCTGTGGGAAAGTCCACGCTGCTGACCACGCTGGCTGGCGTGTACTCTGAAGTGGCCGCCTACGAGTTCACCACCCTCACCACCGTGCCGGGCTGCATCCGCTACAAGGGTGCCAAGATCCAAGTAGAATAATTCCCAAATCAATTAAAGATAATTAATTAATTAATTTTAAAATTGAAGCTCCTAGATTTGCCAGGCATTATCGAGGGTGCCAAGGATGGTAAGGGCAGAGGTAGGCAGGTTATCGCTGTGGCCAGGACCTGCTCGCTCATCTTCATCGTGCTGGATGTGCTGAAACCGCTCCAACATAAAAAGATCATCCAGAGGGAGCTGGAAGGCTTTGGAATCCGATTGAATAAGCAGCCACCTAATATCGGATTCAGGAAGAAGGATAAAGGAGGTGTTAACCTCCAATCTCTGGTAATAATTTGCTAAAAAAGAGCCATCTAGCGGTGAAATTTGAAAGCTTTAAGAACGCCATCTAGCGGTGAAATTTACAACTTTTTGAGTTTTGATTTGAATAGGTGCCGCAGAGCGAGCTGGATTTGGATATCGTCAAGAGCATTCTATCTGAATATAGGATTCATAATGCTGACGTAACTCTACGATATGACGCAACTGCTGATGATTTGATTGACGTAATTGAGGGCAATAGGGCCTACATCCCATGCATCTATCTCCTCAATAAAATTGGTAATTTCTCAAAATTATTTAAAATTAACTTATAAAATAAGTATTTTAATTCAATATAATTTTAATTACATTTTTGAGAATTTTAAATGAATTTTAAATTTTTATTTTTAGTGAATTAATAAATCTCAAATAAAATTTTAATTGCATTTTTTGTGATTTTCTTAAAATTATTATTTAAAAATTTATTTATTTAATTCTGAATTATTAAAAAAAAAATAAAAAAAAAATATTAGATTTTTAAAAATGCTAATAATTATTTTAAAATTATTCAAAAATATTTAGACCAAATTAGTATCGAAGAGCTTGACGTCATCTACAAGATTCCGCACTGCGTCCCCATTTCGGCCCACCACAAATGGAATTTCGACGACCTTTTGGAGAAGATGTGGCAGTACCTCAAACTCATGCGAATGTATATTAATATAAATCTCTCTAAATTCTAAATCAATTAAATCTAATTAATTTTTAAAAATTAAGTTACACGAAGCCCAAGGGTCAGCTGCCGGATTACAACTCGCCTGTGGTTCTTCAATCTGACCGCTGCTCGATGGAAGATTTTTGTAATAAACTTCACAGGACTATTATTAGAGAGTTTAAATACGCTCTAGTTTGGGGCTCCTCTGTGAAGCATCAGCCCCAGAAAGTGGGCAAAGACCACGTCCTCGCTGACGAAGATGTCGTCCAAATTGTCAAGAAAGTCTGATTGATGTTAAACCTCTCCACCGTTTGCCGTCCTCTTGCTGTGCCTTGTGTTATCTAATATCGATTGAATAAAAGACGGAAGTGGAGGTGATGATGATGAATTACACAGCGAGAGATGATACAGCAATTCTAATTGTTTCTCAATTTATTTAAATTCGCCCAAAAAAAAACCCGAATAAATCCACAAAAATTCAATAAAAAATCCAAATAAAATCCGAAAATCTGGAAAAAAATATCCTAATTTTGATTTCCATTTTCGGATTTATATTACCAAATTAATTTTATTTGGAAAATTAGAAACAATTGTAAGAAAAAATCAGCGAAATAAAAAAATTAAAATTTTTGAATAAAAAGGATTTATTTTGATAAAATTCAGACAAAATTCTAAGAAAAATGTAAAAAAAAAAATCTGAAAAAATATCAAAATTTTGAATTCCATTTCCGGATTTTTATCCTTCTTTTACTTGAAAAATTAGAAAAAAAAAATCGGTTAAAAAAATTCAGCTAAATAGAAAAATTAAAATTTTTCCCAAATTTAAGAATTTTTTAAATGGTCAATTTCACTTTTTTTAAATCTTCAACTCGTTTTGAAATTATAGGAAAAATAATGCTTCATATATTAGTTTATTTTTTTAGCCAATTTTAGGATAATACGTAATACGTTTCAAAAGAAGGTAATTTGGTGTTGTTCCATTAAATCATTACAGCGTTGCGTTCGAGCAATATAATATGGGGGATAGTGAGCCCCAAAAGCAAAAAACAGGCATTGTGGGCCGGTCATGCATACGTCATCTCCAAACACACAACCAGGTCTTCTACCCATATCAAAGGAATTGGTCAATAACTTGGTATTTGAATCATATGACCACTGCTGCTTCGGATCATCAATATTTTTCCTATTATCCATATATAAGGCTTGATCGCCGGGATAATCTATATGTTCACCTCCAGCAGTGAGGCAACTTGAGGCCTTGCAGATGGCAAAATTTTGGGGATTATTGGGCACTTGAATTCTTTCCCAGTTTTCCTGGTTCTTATTGGACTCTTGGCAAGGTGTCGCGGTTGGCTAGATTTTATACTTTCCCAATTTTTCATAATCGTAGTCTAGGCAGTAGTCATCTTTGCCTGCTTTGATTCGGTATGATTGAGCTGAGGACGCTAGAAGAACCAGCAAAACAGCGTGGAATGATGAAAATAACAGGATCATCCTGATGACTTGAATCAGTTTGGTCTATAAAACAGAATCTTGATTCATTTCAGGTAATTAACATTAACAAGCAATAAAATCTTGAAAGTAGAAACTTACGATTGTATAGTTACAATTGAAGTTATGACCAGGTTTTTGGGATGAAAGAATCATCTTGACTTATTTTATATATATAGTGAAATGGTAATAACATAGGTTGATGAACCGGTACATATGCAGCACATATGTTGACCAAAACATTAAATACACATGTATATTATGGATTATTTGAGAGTGCAATGAACACATAACTTACAGTCACCTACTGTCACAACTCACACGCTTGTATAGAAAAGGAAAAGGAGGCAACGATTTGAATGACCGGGAAGAAAGAAATTGAGACCGGTGAATAAGAGTAATAGCACGGGATCTTATCGTTAAAATAGCAAAGCGCATCTTGTGGCTCGCCGCTGGAGGATAATTTGAGTAATTCATCAGCTCCACTGAACCAGCTTTTAAAAGAAAAGAAAAAAAAACTAAGGCATTTGGTTGTAGAATCAGCCGCTAAGCGGATCAGCGAACTGGTCAAATCGATCGGTATATATAAGTTGGTTGATGAGAAGTAAGTAGATGAAGCAGCAATCTAATTGTTTCTTAACTTAATTTCAACTGAACAATTCATTTTGTTCTGAATTATGCAACAAAGAACAAAGGTGGAATAAATTAATTTGGGTAAAAAATTTAATTTTGATTATTTTTATGTATTACTAATTTATTTTACTTGAATTCACTTGATTTGTCTGCAGTTTAAACAATGGTTTAAGGCACACTTTTCATAAATTTGGATAGACTTCAAAACTTATTTTATAGTCCTTCAAATATTAAATCAACAAAGCAGTAATATTTCTATTCTACATTTAAAAATAATAAGCATTCATTACTTTTGCACCGAGTTCGTTACATTTCATACACCTAGTATTTTTGAGCAATCAAATTTTCATCCAAGAATAATCGGAATTTTATTTGTAAACAATAGAAAAGAAGACGAATAATTTGCGATAAAAACGACCCATTTATATTTGATCAAGACATCAATCTAGTGTTCCTAAATCTAAATAATAATTTTTTTTTTCTGAATTCATTCAAATATTTATGTCAATTAAAATGAGGAAAACTTAAAAAAAACTGGATATATACGAGTAGGTGGTTTAAAAAAAAATATTTTTGTGAATAATTTCGGGTTGCAAATCTATCCTCCTTGATCAAAAGTCCATATATAGACGTCAAAACTCAGAAGTGTGTTTACAATTTACAACCAAATATTTGCAAGATATAACCATCATGGTATAACGGCCAGTTTCGGTTAAATTGCAAGTCTACATTCTTTCACCAATAGTCTATATATATGACAACAGTTATAGCTTATAGATTAGTCCCTGATACTCGAACAGAAAATGATCGCTAATTTCAAACGAAAAGCATCTCCCACCAGCACTTCGACGACGAAGATGCCGCCTCTAGTCGCTCTCGCGTTCTCTCCTGCCTTGATGAACCAACCATTACCAGGAATGTCGGCTCTTGTTCATTACCAGAGAACGACCAATGTCCTTCTCCGCCTTTCGCCAACGAAACGCGTTAGACTCAACTCTTCTTCCGATTGGATTTCACCTGCTATTACCACCCCATTGGTCCCCATCGAACCTATCGTTCCAGCTAAGCGTCGAAAGCAAATCGTGGCCATTACTGATTATCGATTCAAAAAGCGGTTTGAACGGATAAAACAAATTGCTAAAGGTGGATTTGGTACAATAATTAAAGCCTTGGATAGACAAACACAAACCTCGGTCATTGTCAAGAGCTTTCTCATCAAGAATGTCTGTGAATGGACGGATGATATCCCGACAGAAATCGACATTCTCATGACATTAAACCACAAGAACATCAGTCCCATGTTGGATGCCTTCCAATCTGGAAACAATTACCGAATAACGATGCCTAATACCAATGGAATGGACCTGGTCAAATACGACGTTCCTGACGATATAAACTTGTTAGTACCATCTTTTCGATATGTGGTCCGTGAAGTAGCTCAAGCACTTCGATACCTCCATGAAGACTGTTCGATAGTTCATCTAGACATCAAATTAGAAAATGTAATCATCTCGAAGAAAGGCGAGGACGAATATCTAGTTCAACTCATCGATTTTGGATGTGCCAGAAGGTATTCAAAGGGAAATAAGAAGTTTAAAGTTAATGGTGGAACCGATCTCTATGCCTGCAAGGAGTGGTATACAAGGACTAGGATCGTCGGACCCGAAGCGGATATCTTCAGCTTGGGTGTCTTCGTACACTTGATGATCTTTGATAAGGAACCTTTCGAAACGGTAGAGCAGATAATGTTAGAAGACGAAGTGGTATTACCAGAGATTTTGAACGCCCCAGAGAACTCTGGCATTCGGGAGCTCCTCGAGAATACTCTGGTCAAGAATCCATCGGATCGTTGGGATATAAATCGAGTGTTATCATCTGATTGGATGCGGCAAAAGGACTTTGAACTGAACTGTTGGTTTCCTTCGTCTTATTTCGATGAGTGATGTTTTGATAAAAATGTATTTATGAAAGTGTTGATAAATTTATGGGCCAAAATTTAAAAGATAAAAAAATTAAATCCGTTTTTCTTTAAATACAGCAAAACCCGTTTTTCCGGATTTAATTTTTCGGAATTTGAAATTTAGAATGGTATATACCGACCAAAATTATGGCATCCTATTATGGTATCGACGAACGATCTATTTCGATTGCGACCAATCTTTTCCGAAGATATCCAGTCAGAAAGGAGTCAAAATTACGTATAATAGGAGTAAAAGAGCCAGAGCTATATGCTTTTATAGAAAGTGAATCAATTACCAAAAATTAATCAAGCACTTTGGTAAGAATGAATCCAATAGAATGGCTGTATCTGAATTGAAATATTTCTATTCTGGTATCGTTTAGAATGCACATAAAAAAACTTTAATATAGGTAAATTGTACGATGAAATTCTGGAAATAGTTGATACATTTAAAAAAATTAACTCTTAATCAATATTGTTTTTGATTTGAGGGCTTTTAGATTAGTTGATTTTATACGTTTGTTACGTAGTAATAATAATAGCAGACCATAAAATGTACCAAAGCTGTTGTTTTCCACTCTTTCAACACTTAAATTGAGCACGATTGGAATCGATTTATATCAATGGTATGGTATGATGTGATATAAATCAATAGATATCCATATATATATATATTCTACATATATATATTGCTTAATATGAAAGTGGAAAAATAGATTAAAATATTACTACAATTATCACTAATACTCAAATAATATCACTAGTGCATATCATAGTAATCATTAAAGAATAAATTAATTGATTCTCGTCCCTAAATGGAAGATTTTCACTGTTCCAACCCAAATTGAAATAATAAGTATCATTGATGTGTCTGACATAATTTTGTCAAGGTTCACTGTTGCAATACTTTTTGAGCTTAGATTTGAAAAAAATCAATTTTAATTATTGGCTGAAGTTTCTAATGAACACATTTATATGGCTTATGTCTAACTATTATATAGTATTTTAATTAAGTCATTTTAAAAATATATTAACCAGGTTGGCCGAGTGGTTAAGGCGCCAGACTTAAGATCTGGTCTCCCTATGGAGTCGTGGGTTCGAACCCCACACCTGGTAATTGTTTGAAAGTTATTTTCATGATCAGATTATTATGTTTTCTTTGTGTGATCGTTGAGTCTACCAATACTTTAATTGATTTGATTCAGTAGAGCACTGAAGTTCAATATAAGGAAAGGAGATTTTCATCAGAAAACGGAGGTTTAATAAATACGGTATGTACGAAGATTTTTTTTAGTGGTTTGCCTCTTCCACTCTACCCCTGTCCAATTACACGTTAAGGATAATTAAATCGTCCTATACATTCGTATCCATTAAAAAAACCCGGCTTATTCTCTCTCTCTCTCTCTAGTTGAAAAGTATAAAGCTGAATATAATTATAATTCTATATTCCATTGGATTTCGATAATTGAAAAATCATAAAACATTTAACAATTCAGCAAATAATTTTTTTTACCAAAATGAATTCTTGCAGTCGTAATCGAGTTAATTGAAAAGACAGCTCGAAGCTCGAATATAGCTTGCTGCATCATCTCTCGCTGTTTTATAATCATACACTGGATAACTTTTAATTTGAGTGAAAAGGCACAGTAAGAGGACGGAGAGTTAGGTTAATTCAGGATTCTCTTGATCCGCAATAATCCGCCAGAATTCGCCGAAAACCGAAAAAATAAGTCCAAATTAAAAAAGTCTTTCATGATAGAACACTAATATTAGTAAAACCTCCTAACCAAACTTGTTTTAAAAGTAGAGATTAGAGTATAAACTTAGGAGTTTCTCAGATTGGAATAAAAGATACCGCGATAATAATGACAACAATCTGAAAATGTTTAACAACTATAAGTCTATAATACTTAAAAAATATATTGCAACCTATACATTAGCAAATGTAATTTTGCAAATACTGGTTATAACCCCGCACATAAAAAAAGGTTGATAACAATTAATCTTGGTGGTAATAAATGGTGCTGGCATATTTGCAACACATAATATTAACCATTTTATAATACATACTTTTAAAGCGCCAATTTAAGTAAACATATAAAGTATTAGCAGACTTGTTTATAAAGTATAAATCCAAAACTGGACACTGAACAATTCCGCTCGAAACTTGTTCAATCTCCTGTTCAACGGGAACAACCAGATTTGAACCGGTGACCTCTCGATCTTCAGTCGAATGCTCTACCACTGAGCTATGTTCCCATATAATGATATCTTCACAAAATATAGTTGATTTGTGTGATATTTGAAAATGCATTTGTGAACAATTAGTAAAAAATTCAAAAATCCAATTTCTTTTTATTTTATTTTTATTTTTTATATTTTAATATGCAACAGTGCAACATACCCCATTTTCGGATTTAAAACTTTGAAATGTAGAATAGTATTTTGAATTTAAAAAATCCATGATGAAATAAAATGATTTCATCAAAGCCTATTATGTAAAAATGCTGCCAAGAGTACACATTCAAATTATGACATCTTATTACATGATGTATTTCTATTACGACCAACCTTTCCCGAAGTAAAAAAAAAGTTTAAATTGATGAATAAAAGAATGAAAGACCAATATAACTACATGATTTTAGCAAGATCTTCTTGAATACTTTGATGAAGAGCGAGTTTATTATGGTATCAGATGACAGACAATGAATCAAGTAGTATATGGTTAGAATGGATGCAATAGAATGACTTTATCTGAGCTGAACTATTTTGTTTTTTTAATTAACGAAATACTGGAGAGGAAAGAAAAATGGTGGCCTATATCATAATATTGGTAAAATAGTTTGAGTAAATGAGTAATAGATAACTTTAAGAAATCATAATTTTATATTTCCATGGCCGTCGATTGTCAAGGTCTTGTAGTTTGTAAATTTTCTTTTCTTCAACAGATATAACATAACGCCTTAAATATATTTCACTGTTCTAATCCATATTACTCTCATAGGTAAATCCGAACCATGATCAATTACTTATTACTGATTACAGTGCCGGCTCGCTTATCGGGACACTCAACTATCGGGCCTACTCACTTATTGGGACAGGGAAATCTTTGCCACGTTTGCAGCGCCACCACATAGCAGTGGACAAATTTTTAACTTGTTGCAGTATATGCCGCCAAGTACGGTGATTTCAAATGAGGAAGCCTTTGAATGTATTACACTTACAAGGACATTTTTCTTTTTACAAAAAGAAAAGAAAACCTTTTGCTTTAGTTTTCTTTATAAAGGTCACATTCAGATGTGCACTTTTCTCCTCAAAAATGGTAAATTTGGTGGAAAGTTCCGATAAAAGAATTGCTGATTCCATTAAAGGAGTTATTAGAAATCGTAAGCGCAGAGAAAATCTTTGTCTAAAGGACAAATTAAAAATTGTCGAATTGTTAGAAAATAAAAAGTCCATTAGAGATGTTGTTGTTGCTTTAGAGGGAAAAGTAACTAAATCTACAGTACAACGAATCAGTGGCGATAGGCAAAAGCTTAAGGAAATTGAAAAGGAAGGTTTAATCAAGCAGACAGCTAAGCGTATGAAAAACGAAGCGCGTTTTCATGAGATTGACGACGCTGTATTTAAGTGGTTCAACCTTATGCGAAATCCGCCCCATCGCAAATATCCTCTTCCTATCTCACGAGCCCAAATTCAAGCGAGAGCTAAAATGGAAGCAGAAATGCGAAAAATAGAAAACTTTTCTGCTTCGGACGGATGGTTTCAGAGGTGGCGAAAGAGAGTCGGCATTGGGAAGAGTATGCGCCTGTCCGGGAAGCAGGCGACGTCGACCCGGAAGCTATGGTGCCGTTAATTAAAAATTTGACGCAATCTATTAGCTCGTATCCGGATCATTTGATCTTTAACATGGATGAAACTGGCTTATACTATTGTGCTCTACCAAATCAAACCTATCTCTCACCCCTGGAATTAAGGAAGCAAGTCAGGGGATCCAAAGCCTTAAAAGCTAAGGATAGGCTGACGCTAGTGCTATGTGTAAACGCCACTGGTAAGATTTGTCTTTTTCTTAAGTTTAAAAACATTCATTAATAATTTATATTCTTTATAAAGGCACCTGTAAGGTTCCTCCTCTACTTATTGGAACAGCAAAGGCTCCGCGCTGTTTTCGAGCAGGAAACACGAGCCCAATTCCCTACACTCACCAGGCTAATGCTTGGGTCGATAGAAATGTGTACAAGCAATGGTGGTTCAATGTTTTCTTGCCTGCGATTCGAGAATATACATCTGAGCCTGTTGCCCTGATCATGGATAACTGTTCGGCACATGACCTCACTCTGGAGGACCCAATGAATCAGGTCAAAGTATTTTTATTCCCTCCGAATTGCACTTCAGTCTATCAACCTTTAGATCAAGGTGGGTTAATTTCTGCGGCTAATTTTTAAAATTCAAATATGTATGATGAAATAATTATCTATATTTTTTATAGGAATCATAGCTCTTACAAAGGTTCAGTATAAAAAGGAAATGGTTGCGCGTTTAGTTAAGGCCTACTCAGGCGATTTTGAAAAGTTAAAAAAGGCGGCCGATGAAGCTAAAGCCGGCTATAAAGGCCTCGATATGGGCTGTAAGGCCAATGTGTTAGACGCGGCTATTTTAATCGATAAATGCTGGAACTCGTTGACCAGTTCAGCTATTGCCAATTGCTGGAAACACGCAAACATCCTGCCAAGTGAATCTCTATCGGGCAATGATCCGCCAGTAGATATGATGCTTTCTGCAGAGAGTCATTTTCAATCTATATCCGATTTTGAAATGGTAATCAGAATACATAATTAATTAGATTTTCAGTTTGATAAATAAAGTATTTTCATTTAGAATGCCCAAGAAGAACTTTGCTCTATATTGTCAACCTTCCCTTTGAACGAAAGGAATGAGGCTATGGTCGAAGAAACAGGGCTGGATGCCATTATAAAAGTCCTTCAGGTACTTAAGTAACAAAATTAAAATTAAGGTGTTCTATATCGACTTAAAAATTTTGTGCGATGAAGAATACAGATGGAAAATCTATGGGTAATTCAATCGTTAAGCGGTGGTTCACCCTTGAAACCGATCCGGAAATCACAATTGACGAGGAATTCTGGATACGAAAGGAAATAGATGATTTGTGTGATAAAGAAACGAGAGAGGCGATGGAAACCTGTGCCATGGAAGTCGATAATCAACCGGGTACAGCTGGCTTTTAATTATAATTGAATGGTTTGTCCCATCTAATCTATCCCTGAATTTTTAGATCCCTCTTTAATCCACAATTTAGCTCAAGAAGAAGCTGAGCGTATCCGATGCAAACTATTGAAATATTCAATCGCTGCTGCAAAGTTGAATGACCCTATTCTTGTCAAACGTGCTAAAAAAGTAACGGATCATTTACAAAGCCATTACCAAATGTGAACGATTGCATTACTCTTTTTCTACATTTTCTTATTAAAATGTACACTTTACACTCATGTCGGTTGATGTAAGAAGGTTCATTTGTATTGAAACAGAGAGTAATGTATACACATGTTTATACATGAAATACAATTCAAAGTTCAACTGCATTGCCTCCATTCGTAAGAATTTCTTCTACAATATTAGGCATTTGAGATGCAAAACTTTTAATTGCATGAGTAGAAGAACGATCATTGAAAACCTTCTGTACAACATCCCACAGGTCAGCTGTATTATCTATGTCAACCTTCTCAGAATTGACTTTCTCAATGATGTAATCAGAAAGTTTTGAAATCGGTGTGAGATCCGGTGACTTGAGAGGAAGTAGAATCAAGGACTTTCCTTTCTTGTTATCGAACCAGCATTTCACAGAGCTCGATAAATGAACTGGAAAACGATCAATAATGTACGTGTGGTCAGTGTCATTCTCGTCCAGTAAGCTCATATTTTTCTGTAACAGTCCAAGAAACTGGTCAGATCCATAACGACCTTCTATCTTGAAAATGGAATTGGGTCCCGACTCTGCAATAACAACTGAAAACCAAATGTTAATTTTTTTTAAACAAAGTCACTCGCTCTGTAATGTAGGCTTACTCATGACCGCAATGCTACTGTTGGAATTAGATTTGTTAGGAGGTATTGATCCAGTGGATAGGAATACTTTCCCCTCATTATCATACCTATTGAAGAGAAAGACAAATATATTGTATACAAACTTATTTTTATTAAGCCATCCAGTATATGACACTTACGAAAACAGGAGCTCATCACAATATGAGACTTGTCCCCAAAAAGATTTTGGCTTCTTTTTCAGCAGCTCACACAATTGTATTCGCGCATCTTTATCCAAGTGAGAAAGCACTTGAGATTTCATCATTTTGCTTATTCAATTAAAAAATTGCAAATTGGCTGAACCAGGTTACGATGTACACTTGACTGCTCGATCACTCGACTTTCAAACAAAACATAACAACCTTTCCACGAGGTATCAGGGAAAAAATGTGTATTTTGGCCGCTAGGTGGCCCACTACACCTTTTCACTTATTGGGACACTCAGTTATCGGGACACTGCCCGACCTGTCCCGATAAGCGAGCCGGCACTGTAATACTTTTTGACTTTAGATTTTGAAACATTATATATGCTTAGACATTTTAATTTTATAATTGGCTGATGTAGTTTCTAAGGCATAGTTTCTAACATATTTATGCGTCTTATACGTGTATAACTATAATATATTAGATGAAATAAGTTATTTTCTAAATAGTAACAACCAGGTTGGCCGAGCGGTTAAGGCGCCAGACTTAAGATCTGGTCTCCAAACGGAGTCGTGGGTTCGAACCCCACACCTGGTATTGAGTATTTGGGTATCACGTAGAGAGAATACTTTAAATACTAATTTTTTTAGCCGATCCATGACCCTGCTTACATTACATAAATTGTTTAATTGATTTGACTCAACTTCGTGTAAGGAACAAGGGGAGTTATTAAGAACTAGCTCTATTACCAGACGAACTGGCGGCTCTATCATCGTAGTCATCTATAAATGGATGCCGTCCAAATTGTCAAGAAACCGTGATTGCCTAATTTCTCCTCCTCTCTTCCATCATCTAACTGTGCCTTACAGGTGAAGAGCGCATTGCTCATGAATAAAAAATAAAAACAAGTGGAAATAATGAATGAATAACCTATAGAGATTTGTTGCATATTTGAATTAACTTCTGGTCTCCCTATTGAGTCGTGCGTTCAAACCCTACACCTGGTAACTTTAGAGATCGGATTATTTTGAGCAGCCTGTTATTTCGATTGTTGATTTTACCATCATTCAATTTTTGAATTGATTTATATCCACCTGCAAACTGATATTATCAAGATGCACTGTCTGAGCAGCATACACTGTTTTTATCGTTGATCCTGCCATTATCTAAAAATTAGTTTAGCCAATTTGATTCAACAGAGAACTGGTGGGAAGTATAAGGAATAAGGGTAGTATTACTATATACCCTTGTATAAACTGACAGATCTCTGATCTTTTTACATAAAAATTAGTATTTATGTATGGTAAAATCTGAATTTAAATAGTAAATGAATTACATAGCGATCATAATAATTGTATTTGAATATATTAAATATATATATAGTTCAAGGTATAGAGTTAGTAAATCTGCGTGGTGAGTACTACTAGCATATTTTATTAAATTTCATTTCATTTTTAATTAAATATTTTTTTTTTCTTTCCACAAAACTTAAAAATATAACCGCTTAATTCAAAATATATCAGGACTGAGAGCTGTTGCAGCTTCCGAACTTATTGGATTCGCTATCGGCCTTTCTTTACTAAGTGGTTCCATTTTAATTGCCATAGCTTTAGTCCAGATGTACAAGTGGAAAGATTGGTATCGCCGCTTTGTTCACTGGCTATTTTTCAGGTCAGCTGATCTCTTTGGCTAATACTATGATGTCTTTTTAAAAGTCTTCAAGGAAATAAACGCAAAATACGTCCCGTGGCATAATAAAACAAAATATATTAATACTTCAATTTTGGTTGATATTCTTGCGAGCTTCAATTTCTACAACAAACAGTTACGATAATATTTATTTTATATCGAATAAAATAGAAGAATTTAGAAGAGAAAAGCAGAAAGATAAACCATCGGCCTTAAAACCAAAAGCTGCGAGGGAGTTTGATTGAATTCAAATAAAATATAGGTCTACATACTATTATTTATAGCTATGAATCCTAATAGCTCGGCTATGAAAAACAAACTTTTATCTTTATGCTTATATTTACTTTTCTACCCTGAAGCGTACTCTCGGCCTAAGCAGTAAGTTCCTTTATCCTAAAAATATGGAATTGCCATACGAAGTATTTCCAGACTATAATGTCGAATGATAATAGACGTAAAAGATAGCAGAATTACGTCTTGAAAAAAAAAATACTTTGTACTACATTTTTAAACAACTTCTAAACAGAATATTATTTTTTAAAATTATATATGGTCTTATTTAGTTTCCCTTTTTTCATTTTATCCAATAAATAGCAGACAGCTATTTTTTTTAAACAACTTCGCCCGGGAAATTCAATTTTATATTAGACTAGCTGGTCCGTCGTCGGCTTCGCCTCAAAATAGTTATTTGATTTAGATTTGTCCATATACTTTGTCGTTAACCCATGATTAAAATACATCTCACCAGTATAAACAACTACAATTGCGGTGAAGCAAGTTTATGAACAACTTGATTACTATTCATGTTATATGGGTGATTGTATCCATAAGATAAGATGAATATATAATGAGAATAGGACCTCCATCATCAGAAAGGACTTTTTTTACAAATTGAAATTTGCAATTAAAAGATAAACAAATCTTTTTCTTTGACTTACGTTGAACGTTGAATACGACTTACGTTGAATTATTTAATAGTTAATTTTTTTGCACGTACAGGTACTAGCAACCAGGTTAAACGAGCAGGTTAAGGCAGCCATGTAATATAATACCAGGTGTATTATTTTAAATATGGATCACCGTCATTTAATTATTTTTTTTTTTACTCGATTCAAACAGAGTACTGGGGATGAACCAAAGTTTAATGCGAACGAAGATATTTTCAGCTAAATACGAATATTTAAAAAAAAAATGATAGTTTGTCTGCCGTAGGGCTGGTTTGTCTCAAATTTAAATTTTAATAAAATCAATATTTGAAAAGAATTATAATTTAATGGCCCGT
The DNA here is from genome assembly GCA_030141595.1 of Chydorus sphaericus. NCBI lineage: Eukaryota > Metazoa > Arthropoda > Branchiopoda > Diplostraca > Chydoridae > Chydorus > Chydorus sphaericus. Next base: position 2,417,307 of record CM057927.1, read on the forward strand.
TTCGGGTTTGCAAGTCTAGATTCATTCAACAACATTTTATATATAAGACTTGGAGTTAATGTATAGATTGACTGTTCGCTCAAGAATATAGACGCAAATATGGTTGGTATAAAACGGAAAGCTTCGTCTCCCAGCAGCACCTGTCTTCCAACTGTTCCAACTTCGACGGCGATGCCGCCTCTTGTCGCTATCGCCTTCTCTCCTGCTCTGATGAGTCGCCCGATGTCAGGAAATATCTGAGCTCTGCACAACTACAAAAGATCGACGATTGTCCTCTCCAGCCACCCTCCGTCGCCGAAAAGAATCAAACTGAATTCCTATTCCGATTGGGTTTCCCCAACTCGCCCTGCTGTTCCAGCTAAGCGTCGACAGCCGATTGAAATTGCCCTGCAATATGAGAAAGATTATAAAAAGCGGTTCAAAGAAACTCTTCACTTGGCAATGGTGATTCGATCACGAGAGACTTTACCAGAGGTAAGCGACATCCAGTCGGAAGAAGAAGTGCAATTACCAGAAGTTCTGAATGCCCCAGAGAACTCTGCCTTTCGTGAGCTCCTTTTGAATACATTGACCAAGGATACAGCTAATCGATGGACTATACGCCAAGGAGGGGAGAGCGGGGTTGTTTGGGTCAGGGGCTGTTTGGGTCAGTGGACTTTTGGGTATGTTCCTCAATCCACACGATATATCTTTTTTGACCCAATGTGCGTAGCCATATGACGCATTGGTGTACCAAGTATGGTTAAGAAATAATGATTTTTGTTGAAGTTATTCAAAGAAATGTGAATTTCCAGAAATATTTTTTTCAAATTTAGAATTTTTTTTATCTTTCTAAAAATTGTTAATTGACACTATTGTAAGATAATCCTCAATGAACCCGGAAGCCCATATATGGCTATCTGCGCAGTGGCCTTGGGTATCTGCGCAGTGGCCTTGGTTTATCTACTGCGTAGTTAAACCCGGAACTCCTTATATGGGCTACTGCGTAGTTATATCCGGTTTGATCCGGTTTGGCTATTGCGCAGTTAGGGTTATTGCGTAGTTACATCCAGTATGATTCGGTTGGCTACTGCGTAGTTTACCTTATATGGCTAACTGCGTAGTAGAACCCGGAAGTCGCCAGCTTGGCTACTGCGTAGTTATACCCGAACGACCTTGAAGCTCGCCCAGTATATAAACCCGCACATATCGCTGTACAATTCAGAGTTGGCTAGACTCACGTCTAGTAGTAATACACAGTAAAAACCAAGATCCCTAGAGTCAGTGCATCATTATACTATCAAAAAGCCCTTTCAATTCCCTTTCAAACAGTATCTTTCTTTATTTGTTTTGATCTCCCTTTATTTCAGAATCAAAACAAATGTGAAGTGTCTTTTTGTGGGGCTGATTGGGTCAGTACTTTTTTGCGTGAAAAACAGCTGTTTTGGGTGGACCCTACTAGGGAAACAAACTTTTAGCCGACTACTTTCGTTTATTTTATTTTACAGTCTTAATCCTTTTTAAAATAAAAAAATAAGCATACTGTCAGAAAGACAATTAAATTCTGATTCTAATGCTATATTTATTTCTCCCTAAAGCTGAATTTAAAAATAAGTATGAATTTTCTTTCCAACTGACCCGTTCAGCCCCAAAGGTGGGGCTGTTTGGGCCAAAAAAGTGAAGTCGCTAAACAATTAATAACTAAGTTAATTCTAAACATAAACTACTTTTTAAATTTATTTAGAAAGAGGAAAGACAGGGCTACAATAAAGTATCAATAAAAATGCATGACGTTACATAAATAAAGCGAAATCGAAACTTTAATGAAATTTTAACAATTGTGGCCCAAACAGCCCCGCTCTTCCCTATTGTGTTCAGAGTGGATGAAACAGAATGGCTTCAATAGTTGGGCCATTTAAGCAAATTTGTCTTTTATAATGTGTTTTGTGTGAAGTTTATGAAATTTATTTTGCATAGAAAAGATCAAGATGTAAAAAAAAAAATTAACAAGTGGAATGTTTTCAAAAGCAGCCAAATATATTGCTGACAAAATTTCTTTCTTAGGAAAGATTTTCACCGAGGCCGAAAAAAACTATATGGTTCTGTACTTAACTCGATTAAAAAATCATTATCGTTTATGTTGCATTGCATTTTTATGTTACTAGTATGACACACGTAAAAACTGGTAACTGACAAGTTGTCCAAGAAAAAGATAATATAAAGCAAGTGCTATCGCCAGATTGGATGGAACAGAATGACCAACTGTTTGTCCACTTAAAATTTCGTATTGTTTTGTGTGATGTTTTTAAAATTAATGTATTTGTGAAAAATAAACTACAAATTAAAAAAATCCCGAGTTGAGTTCGAACCCCAGACTTGGTAATCTTATTTTTAGGGTTTGATCGTTGATTCTGACATGATTAAATTAGTTTAATTGATTCGATTCAACATAGCACTGCGGGGTAAAATAAAAGAAACGACGGGAGTGTTAATAGCTCTATTAACGCCAGAACTAACGGCTCTCTAATCTTAGATATGGAATGTAAAAACAGAAATTTCATTGGGTGCGCAAACGAAGATTTGTTTTTGAGTGACTCGACGCCAATATCTTCGATCCAATCGGATCCAATTGACTTCTTCATTTTATTTGATTTATTTCAATATCGGCTTCCCTCTTTAATTGAAATGTACTACATACATTTATATGAAATACGATAGCCCTGTCATATCGTCCATTTTCAAGTATCCATTATATGAGTATTGATAATATGGTTTAACCTGCTTTTCAAATGAAACGAAAGTCAATTCCTGTCACGTAAATGGATAGCCAAATTGTTAAGAGAGTCTGATTCCCTAATTTTTGTTCATGAATCATTGGATCGAGAATAGACAGACGAATGAACGACATCCATTTATATATATAAAAGATGATAGTTCGTCTGGTAATAGAACTTGTTCTTAATAACTGTCCCTATATCTGCCCTTGTTCCTTATATACCAGTGCTCTGTTGAACCAAATCATTTAAAATAATGTTATGTAAGCAGGATCATCGATAGGGTAGTATAATAATAGTATTCGAGGTATTCTCTACGAGTACCATAACATCTACCAGGTGTGGGGCTCGAACCCACGACTCCATAGGGAGCCCAGATCTTAAGTCTGGCGCCTTAACCACTCGGCCAACCTGGTTGCATCTTAAAAGTAATATATTCAAATAATTATAAATTAGTTTGAATTATTAAGATTTATAAATTGAAGATATGATAGAAATATCTAAATCAGAACGTTTCTAAATCATCAACGTTTTCAAGTTTTGCATTTTACAACCAGTGACGCATGAACCTATTTTAGGCACATGAACCTCTAAACTACAACACCGATTAATTAATTAATTAATATCACTGTTTCCGGTTAACCTGATTTAGCTAAAAGAAAAGGTAAAAGTAAGTTTTCCAAAATGTAGGCTGGAAGACCCTTACTTACCAATTGCGGTTCTGATTTTTTTTTAAGGCAACTCGTTTTTCACTATTGACAGAAAAGATTTAACCGTCAAATAATGTTTTCTAAAATACTGAAATAAAATGATTTTACTCACAACAGAAATGTCAGCTTAATGCAAATGATCAATAGGGAATTAACATGAAAAATAATTTTTTGAGATACGGGTACAGAAAAATCAAGAATAAAATCCTTTTTCTAAATATATATAGGACTCTACATTAAAAACGTGAATCGGCTGAGATATTCACGCTCAAAGTCGGCCGTAGCCGCACCCCTCTGAAAAAAGGGAATGTGGCTAAAACTTGCGGGAAAGCCGAGTGGCATGTCCGTCTACAGGCTCTTATGGGACTAAAACGGTTTTTCGGCCCTTGCGGGCCGACGGCTTTTTAGTTTCGCTTTTCCTTCTACAGAAATGATCTTTGGAAAATTTGCGATTTTTTAATGCGTCATGCGTTAAGTTTCAATGAGTTTAAGTAATAAATTTTTAATTTAAAAAATGTTTTTTCCGCTACTACGGAGCTACTTATTCTAGTAAGAATAGGCTTCGTTTTTCATTTTGACAGAAGAAATCCACTACAAAATTGTAAATAAAAGGAAAACCGAAGCCTTTTCTCACTAGAATAAGTAGCCCCGAGGCATCGGGAAAAACGCGTTTTTAATTATTGGGCATGGAAAAATCAGAAAATTTCCATAGATTGTTTCTGAGGAAGGGGCGACGAAATAAAAAAGCCGTCGACTCGCAAGGACCAAAAAACCGTTTTAGTCCCATAAGAGCCTCTAGACGGACATGCCACTCGGGCTTCTCCCCCAAGTTTAACCACACCCCGTTTTTCGGAGGGATGCAGCTTCCGCCGACTTTGAGCGTGAATAACTCAGCCGATTCACGTTTTAAATACAAAGTCCTATACATAATTATAATCGCATTTTGTTTCTTTATTTTTACATACCTTTATCTCAAAAACCTATACTTCATGTTAATTCCCTATTGTGCATTGGTTTGACTGCACAAAAAAGCACGAAAATAAGAACAAATCCTGCGAATCCAGATTTTCCCTCCAGTTTAGGATAATATGACTCTTTATTCCAATGTTCGGGTGCAAGATGTTTCAGGTCTGACACAAAGTGAGGTGTTTCAGGTCGCAGGTTGTGCCGGTCCACATAGTGAGACGAATCGCGCACCCTCTTTTCTATCTCACTTTACGGATAGTCTTACTTTTTGAAATCCCGTTTGATTAACACATCATGAGGTTCAGCAACATGTATCAGCAGGCAGTAGATAGGTATGCACAGGTATAAACTACATACGAAAACGTTGCTAAACCCTGCGATATTTGAGCTGGTAGGAGGTTGAAAGAATTATTTTTTTTAAATTTTTCTCTCGCTCGATTCTACCCTCTATTTTGTAAAAAAAACGAATAAATGAACAATATAGTTTTCGTCGTGAGAATTATAGTCAACAAGGTATCCGGGAACTAGTTACCTATTTGGTACCTCGACTGAGGCTTATGGGCTTCCACTGCATATACCCCCCAATGCTTCGCATTGCGCCGGCGCAGCCAGTACTCGGTGCCGGCAGGCACCGAGGGTGGGAGGATCCGGACCCGATCCCGGTGAATTCTAATTGGTTTTTTTACTGAATTCTTATTGGTTTTGGGTTTGCATGTATTTAACATAATCCAAAATTAATTATAATGAGACAAGCTTCCAATAGGCGACTAAAAGGCCCCGGATAGGCGATTGGTAGGATTTTTTTACGGTTAGGTTATTGTTAGGGCGGTGATAGGTCACGTTAGGTCCCGTTAGGTCCCGTTAGGTCACGTTAGGTCACGTTAGGTTAGGTAAGGTTATTTTATTTTATTGTAATTAAATTGGTTTAATAGTGTAAACCTGGCAACGCTGTACACACACGATAAATAAAAATCGATTTTATTTTTAAAATTCGCAACAAATGTACTCTGTCTTGTGCATCACCTTTAATCTATATCTATAAAGCAGAAAATGGATCGTTATGGTTGCTCAAGAAATTCCCTGATTGGTCCAAATTTTGGAGGGGGAGGGGCTCAGAGAATGCAGTTGAACTTTTAACTTGGGGGTTAGAATAAACTTGCACATGTAAGTTTAGTACTTAAGGAACATAAGCTACGATATCAACCTGTTAATTAACTTGGATACATAACAAATTGAAAATGAAACTTAACTTTCAAAGTTTCAACCACTTTAATGTTATGCGAAGAAACTTAATTTAAAAGCCCCAGAACGAAGGTGGCCATAGGCCGCCTGAGAAATTGGTAATTGGTCCAAACAAATTTAAAATATTTGTTATTATAGGCAATAATTTCACACGGGTAAACTGGGAAAATGCATATGTCCCAGAAATAAGGAACAAAGGTTTACAATAAAGAAAAATCCGTGATTGGCACAACCGCACAATAAAAAAGTAAAATATAATATAGCTATAGGTAAACGGAAAACGGGCCAACAGCTATAGGTAACGGGAAAACGGCTGTGCTTTTCAAGTGTGCTACAAGCACTATTTGGATAAATACATAACTCTACATGAACCCACTGGTATGGGTATCGTTCATGTAGTGTGTTTAGGGATTGACTTAAAATGTGATTAATAAATATAAAGTGTGTATGGGGATTTTCCATAATGTATGCTTGAATGATTGACTATATTTAACTTAAAATGTAATAATTTAATCTAATTAAAATTGAACAGAACGAAGGAGTCACGAGTATCCTTCTACGCAGCCCCACCTGTTCTACTCTCCTTGAAACATTTAGCCCGACAGTCAGTGCGCGCTCGTTTAGTGACCGAAGACATTGACTCACTCCAGCTCCCGCAGAGGCTCAAGACTTACCTTAAATACAAGGATTGGCACTGACATTTTTTTAAATCTTCCTCCCCCATTTAAAAAAAACAGTCATTAAATGCTGAGCATTACCGACTGAATTTGTTTTGTATACAACAGGAGATAAATGCTCTCTCTATCCCTCTTTTATCTCTTTTTGAAAAGAATATTGCTTTAGAATAAGCTGCATTTATTACATATTAGCTTTGGTCGAGCTTTGCCCTTAAAGAGTCCCCATTTTTAAACGTGTGTCATCCATTTTTTGACTGTATACTCTTCCAGTGGGAGATGATGGAATCGGAAACAGATTATTAATGAGCTTCTATATATATACGTTTTTTCTTTTGGACAGCAATTAAAAAAATATATATGAATATGATGAAAAAGTTGGGTGTAATGTACTAATACAATATGACGGAAGAGAAATACATATACATCTTCATCCAACTTTATTTATATTAGATTATCATTTTAAAAGAGGAAAAGATTTAAATCAAATCTTCTTCTACGAGCCAGCCGGTAAAATGGGTGGGCACTCCACTTTTTTGTCTGTACAAGTTGACACGATCCTTGGCTTTCAATCGCAATGAGGCAGTCAAGGAGACGGTATCGAAAAAGTCAATGTAGCTAGCATAAGTAAAAGCAGTACCAACAGTTGTGCCGTTTAGTTGGAGAATGATTCCCAAAGAAAAGGTATAAAACTCATTCATAGCAGAGAAGCCAAAATGATAAATCCCTGGTACTGGTGCAGTAAATGTTCCAGAGGTCAAGTCCATTGCACCGCCTTCGTTCAGGTGAGCAAATTCAAAAGGCACGATGGCATTTTCCCTACTAAACTTGGTATTCCTCTGAACGTAGAAATGAACAGTCTTCGTTTTCACGTCCACATTTCCAATCAGCTGCTGCGAGACTGTAACTGAATTTCACAAATTAAATTTTTAATAATAATTAATAAATAATAGGAAATATTAGTTATGCTAAATTAAAAATAACAGTAATAAAAGCATATACAGTGCCGGCCCGGTTATAAGGACACTGAGTTGTAAGGACAATTCGGTTATAAGGACGATTTTTTCTTGCACGCCTTTTTGGCGCGAAATTGGAATGTTTCAAAAGTATCTCTCTTTTTTCATTAATTCTTGCCTATAGTCCTTGTTTTTCTCCTTTGAGCGATGAAATATGGAGGGGACATGAAGAAAAGGTCAAGGATCGAAAAGCTTTTTTCTTATCTGAAACTAAAACAGAAAACGACATTTTTCGCATTGCACTAAAATGGTCCTTTTCCATACTACTATGATAGACAATCGGTTTTAAGGACAATTCGATTATAAGGACTCGCACAACTTGTCATTATAACCGAGCCGGCACTGCACTGCGGTAATCATTCTTACCAGGATTTCCAGCTATAAACTGGCAGTAGACGGCTTGCAATTTGTTATTATTTTTGAGGAGGTAGTTGCCATTCAACGGGACAAGGCCGTTATTATCTGCCACTTCTTTACAGGTAGATGGTGGACGAATTAAGGCTCTGAGAGATGGTCCATCAACGACAGAGCCTCCGTCTTTCATTTCATTTGAATAGTGCGAATCCAAATTAGAGGGGTCCAGAGAGGATTCTAGATTTGAAATCTGTTGCTTCTTCAAGAGAGCAATCTCTTCATCTTGTTTCGAGTTTTGGGCCCTCAATTCTGCATTTTCGGCTTGCAGGTGGTAAAATCTCGCAATCCACGTTTCCTATTTATTTATTAGAATTTTTTTCATTGTTACACTTAAAATGAGATGAATTTAGAAGTTAATTATCTCACGTTGTCGGCCTCCGTCTTGGCTAGTAATCTGTCTAGTCGCTCAGTCAACTCCGCCTGTTTTTAATAATAAAAAAACCACGCAAGGTTAATTGGAAATCAATCAAGTAAAAATGGGATTTTATATAACATTTTCACTGCCTACTTATACCTTGTACATGCACATCGTGTGATCACTGCCCAACTTGCAGCCAACAATTTGAGCACTGCTTCCCATGCTCTAAAAGAAAAACAAAGACAAAACAGCAATCAAACTAACTCTTTCAAAAAGGTATAGATAAATTTGAGTTTTTTAAAATGCTTACCATCATGAAGCCGAGAACCAGGATGATCCGAGAGAAGTTTACCATGTTGATATCTCCCTGAATTCTATGTGAGATTCGTTTGAATTTTGAGGGAGAATGCTCTCTCTTTTTATACTCATAAAAAAATATGAACACGTCAACTGTATAACGCGAGTGAATCAGAGACAGCAACGTTGAAAAAAAAAAATTTTTATCTCAGCATGTTTACTAAATATGCCTTGAAACAAAAGGTCTTTGTTCTCATACGCCCGAGAATGAAGGATAAACCACCCAGCATTCACAAAAACATAAAAAATATGCCATCAAAATTTTCATGCTGTTCCTTAAAGAATAAGTACTTATAAAACATGTGTTGGTGGAAGTAAAAAACGCAAAACGTGGACCAATCCAATCACTTGAAACTTTTTCTGAACAATTATAAATTAAGATAGTTACGAAGAAGCTAAACTATCCACGGCCCTTCTCTATACAATCGTCTGTAGACCAACAACATCAACCAATCAACATCATCAACGACAATAAGAAAAAATGAAGAACTTACTGGTAACTATCTTCAACCCTGACTTTTCAAAATATTGCCACAGTTTAAGAAGCAAGTCTGAAATGTCTTCTAGGTTTTCGGAGTTTTCATGTTGATCGTTGCCATTCAAGGGTTGCCTTCTTCTGAGAACATTTCCACTGCTAGACAGACAGCGCTGATTATTCAATCTAATCTTTTTCAGTGTCCCGGTGTATTTGTTAGATTACTTTACAGCCATCTGGTTTAAGTAAAAACAACAATTTCCTATAAGATCTTTAAAACATTAAATGTTCTCTTGTATTTTAAATGCGGCCATTAACGATCCAGAGGGTTCCATCATTGATGGGCGTCCCGTGCTTTATCAAATCAGCATGACAAGTGGTGTTACTCCTTGTGGTAAGCTTTTAAACTTTCCATTAATATTAAAACCATTTCGTTATTTTGAAAAAAAGGTTTAAAGGTTTACAAATGTAAATGTTTTGTCACAAACTTAGACTTAACCGATCCAACCCTATACATTGCTTTCCAAAATATCAACGGAATTGCAGCAAAAATTCTGAAAAAAACAATAGAAGCCTAGAAGAATCTGGTGCTGTCTACCTTTGGCGGCGACCATAAATGCGTTTATCAAAATGACCCTAATACAAAGATTCAATCACTATTATTCGTCAATAACTATTAAAACAGACTACTTCTTGTTATCAAAGAGAGATAACTACAATAAATACATATTGGCGTTGTATTATGCATTATCGTTTGATTTTGGATCAAGAAAATATAATATACTCTCCTCGTATCGACCGGATGGGGACGGGATTTTGGGGGATTTTTTCACCATGTTGGATTCTGATTTCTGATTGCAATTGCAACCTGGGGTTTGGATTTTGATTAACAACTTGGATGAGCAGAAAAATGTAAGAATATATATTTCTGGGCCAGTAATGTCATCATTCAATTACGAATTGAATTAAAATGAAGGGCTTTGGCTGTATTAATAGGAATAGAAAATTTAAATCCCACTGATGCCAATATTGCATGAAAAAATGTGTCAATTGATCAAGAAGGAAGGAAGAAAACTTATCAAGAATCGAGAAGAAACTAATCAAGAGGGAAAGAAAACTTACATACGGGTTGGGGATTCTGGGAATATTTGAATCGGATATCTTAATCAGATCCGATTTCACTAAATTTGCAAACATTAAAACCAATTGGCCACCGCCAGTCAAACAACGCCAACTAAAGAAAGCCAAACGGATAGCAGTTTAAATGCCGGCTTATCGCAACAGGTTTGCTATTGATAAATAAATAAATACCAATAATAAAATACTTATGAACCTAATTTAAAATTCCACTCAGAATAAGGTAGATGAAAGTGAAGAAAAAACAAAGGAGGGAGCCTGCGAAAACAAAAAAGAAAGCGAAGATGAAGTTATGGAGCCACCACCTGAGCCAGCCCCGTCAGACGATCACAATGTAAAGGAAGAGACTACTGTTACTGCCTCTACCGACGATGGTGCTAATAATAAGTTTGATGACGACTTTGTTATACTCGAATCCAGCGTCAAAGATAAAGAACAATATTAATTTTTTTTTCCTAGTAACTGATGAAATCTCTCTCCCTACTGTCTATGAAACCTAAGAATGCTCGCCGTATACGCCCCTCAGTGAGCAATAAATGAACTTTCTTATTCGTTGACGTCTCGTGCCCTCTGTTCAGTCATTTTTTGGGGGCCGTTTGGTTTCGCTACAATAGCGAATAGACCGATCTCTATATATATCTTTAATATTGTAGCGAATAACCCTATATATAGGCAGCTTCCGTAGCGATTGAATTAGCTACAAAACACTATAATAGCGATTGAATTGGCTACAAACAGAATAATAGCGATTGAATTGGCTACAATATTCTAAAATAGCGATTGAATCCGTTAAATAACCTATGTTTAGGTTAGGTTAGGTTATTTTATTTTATTGTAATTAAATTGGTTTAATAGTGTAAACCTGGCAACGCTGTACACACACGATAAATAAAAATCGATTTTATTTTTAAAATTCGCAACAAATGTACTCTGTCTTGTGCATCACCTTTAATCTATTATATAAAGCAGAAAGGGAATCGTTGGGTTTCTCAAAATTCCCTGATTGGTCCAAATTTTGGAGGGGGAGGGGCTCAGAGAATGCAGTTGAACTTTTAACTTGGGGGTTAGAATAAACTTGCACATGTAAGTTTAGTACTTAAGGAACATAAGCTACGATATCAACCTGTTAATTAACTTGGATACATAACAAATTGAAAATGAAACTTAACTTTCAAAGTTTCAACCACTTTAATGTTATGCGAAGAAACTTAATTTAAAAGCCCCAGAACGAAGGTGGCCATAGGCCGCCTGAGAAATTGGTAATTGGTCCAAACAAATTTAAAATATTTGTTATTATAGGCAATAATTTCACACGGGTAAACTGGGAAAATGCATATGCCCCAGAAATAAGGAACAAAGGTTTACAATAAAGAAAAATCCGTGATTGGCACAACCGCACAATAAAAAAGTAAAATATAATATAGCTATAGGTAAACGGAAAACGGGCCAACAGCTATAGGTAACGGGAAAACGGCTGTGCTTTTCAAGTGTGCTACAAGCACTATTTGGATAAATACATAACTCTACATGAACCCACTGGTATGGGTATCGTTCATGTAGTGTGTTTAGGGATTGACTTAAAATGTGATTAATAAATATAAAGTGTGTATGGGGATTTTCCATAATGTATGCTTGAATGATTGACTATATTTAACTTAAAATGTAATAATTTAATCTAATTAAAATTGAACAGAACGAAGGAGTCACGAGTATCCTTCTACGCAGCCCCACCTGTTCTACTCTCCTTGAAACATTTAGCCCGACAGTCAGTGCGCGCTCGTTTAGTGACCGAAGACATTGACTCACTCCAGCTCCCGCAGAGGCTCAAGACTTACCTTAAATACAAGGATTGGCACTGACATTTTTTTAAATCTTCCTCCCCCATTTAAAAAAAACAGTCATTAAATGCTGAGCATTACCGACTGAATTTGTTTTGTATACAACAGGAGATAAATGCTCTCTCTATCCCTCTTTTATCTCTTTTTGAAAAGAATATTGCTTTAGAATAAGCTGCATTTATTACATATTAGCTTTGGTCGAGCTTTGCCCTTAAAGAGTCCCCATTTTTAAACGTGTGTCATCCATTTTTTGACTGTATACTCTTCCAGTGGGAGATGATGGAATCGGAAACAGATTATTAATGAGCTTCTATATATATACGTTTTTTCTTTTGGACAGCAATTAAAAAAATATATATGAATATGATGAAAAAGTTGGGTGTAATGTACTAATACAATATGACGGAAGATAAATACATATACATCTTCATCCAACTTTATTTATATTAGATTATCATTTTAAAAGAGGAAAAGATTTAAATCAAATCTTCTTCTACGAGCCAGCCGGTAAAATGGGTGGGCACTCCACTTTTTTGTCTGTACAAGTTGACACGATCCTTGGCTTTCAATCGCAATGAGGCAGTCAAGGAGACGGTATCGAAAAAGTCAATGTAGCTAGCATAAGTAAAAGCAGTACCAACAGTTGTGCCGTTTAGTTGGAGAATGATTCCCAAAGAAAAGGTATAAAACTCATTCATAGCAGAGAAGCCAAAATGATAAATCCCTGGTACTGGTGCAGTAAATGTTCCAGAGGTCAAGTCCATTGCACCGCCTTCGTTCAGGTGAGCAAATTCAAAAGGCACGATGGCATTTTCCCTACTAAACTTGGTATTCCTCTGAACGTAGAAATGAACAGTCTTCGTTTTCACGTCCACATTTCCAATCAGCTGCTGCGAGACTGTAACTGAATTTCACAAATTAAATTTTTAATAATAATTAATAAATAATAGGAAATATTAGTTATGCTAAATTAAAAATAACAGTAATAAAAGCATATACAGTGCCGGCCCGGTTATAAGGACACTGAGTTGTAAGGACAATTCGGTTATAAGGACGATTTTTTCTTGCACGCCTTTTTGGCGCGAAATTGGAATGTTTCAAAAGTATCTCTCTTTTTTCATTAATTCTTGCCTATAGTCCTTGTTTTTCTCCTTTGAGCGATGAAATATGGAGGGGACATGAAGAAAAGGTCAAGGATCGAAAAGCTTTTTTCTTATCTGAAACTAAAACAGAAAACGACATTTTTCGCATTGCACTAAAATGGTCCTTTTCCATACTACTATGATAGACAATCGGTTTTAAGGACAATTCGATTATAAGGACTCGCACAACTTGTCATTATAACCGAGCCGGCACTGCACTGCGGTAATCATTCTTACCAGGATTTCCAGCTATAAACTGGCAGTAGACGGCTTGCAATTTGTTATTATTTTTGAGGAGGTAGTTGCCATTCAACGGGACAAGGCCGTTATTATCTGCCACTTCTTTACAGGTAGATGGTGGACGAATTAAGGCTCTGAGAGATGGTCCATCAACGACAGAGCCTCCGTCTTTCATTTCATTTGAATAGTGCGAATCCAAATTAGAGGGGTCCAGAGAGGATTCTAGATTTGAAATCTGTTGCTTCTTCAAGAGAGCAATCTCTTCATCTTGTTTCGAGTTTTGGGCCCTCAATTCTGCATTTTCGGCTTGCAGGTGGTAAAATCTCGCAATCCACGTTTCCTATTTATTTATTAGAATTTTTTTTCATTGTTACACTTAAAATGAGATGAATTTAGAAGTTAATTATCTCACGTTGTCGGCCTCCGTCTTGGCTAGTAATCTGTCTAGTCGCTCAGTCAACTCCGCCTGTTTTTAATAATAAAAAAACCACGCAAGGTTAATTGGAAATCAATCAAGTAAAAATGGGATTTTATATAACATTTTCACTGCCTACTTATACCTTGTACATGCACATCGTGTGATCACTGCCCAACTTGCAGCCAACAATTTGAGCACTGCTTCCCATGCTCTAAAAGAAAAACAAAGACAAAACAGCAATCAAACTAACTCTTTCAAAAAGGTATAGATAAATTTGAGTTTTTTAAAATGCTTACCATCATGAAGCCGAGAACCAGGATGATCCGAGAGAAGTTTACCATGTTGATATCTCCCTGAATTCTATGTGAGATTCGTTTGAATTTTGAGGGAGAATGCTCTCTCTTTTTATACTCATAAAAAAATATGAACACGTCAACTGTATAACGCGAGTGAATCAGAGACAGCAACGTTGAAAAAAAAAAATTTTTATCTCAGCATGTTTACTAAATATGCCTTGAAACAAAAGGTCTTTGTTCTCATACGCCCGAGAATGAAGGATAAACCACCCAGCATTCACAAAAACATAAAAAATATGCCATCAAAATTTTCATGCTGTTCCTTAAAGAATAAGTACTTATAAAACATGTGTTGGTGGAAGTAAAAAACGCAAAACGTGGACCAATCCAATCACTTGAAACTTTTTCTGAACAATTATAAATTAAGATAGTTACGAAGAAGCTAAACTATTCCACGGCCCTTCTCTATACAATCGTCTGTAGACCAACAACATCAACCAATCAACATCATCAACGACAATAAGAAAAAATGAAGAACTTACTGGTAACTATCTTCAACCCTGACTTTTCAAAATATTGCCACAGTTTAAGAAGCAAGTCTGAAATGTCTTCTAGGTTTTCGGAGTTTTCATGTTGATCGTTGCCATTCAAGGGTTGCCTTCTTCTGAGAACATTTCCACTGCTAGACAGACAGCGCTGATTATTCAATCTAATCTTTTTCAGTGTCCCGGTGTATTTGTTAGGTTACTTTACAGCCATCTGGTTTAAGTAAAAACAACAATTTCCTATAAGATCTTTAAAACATTAAATGTTCTCTTGTATTTTAAATGCGGCCATTAACGATCCAGAGGGTTCCATCATTGATGGGCGTCCCGTGCTTTATCAAATCAGCATGACAAGTGGTGTTACTCCTTGTGGTAAGCTTTTAAACTTTCCATTAATATTAAAACCATTTCGTTATTTTGAAAAAAAGGTTTAAAGGTTTACAAATGTAAATGTTTTGTCACAAACTTAGACTTAACCGATCCAACCCTATACATTGCTTTCCAAAATATCAACGGAATTGCAGCAAAAATTCTGAAAAAAACAATAGAAGCCTAGAAGAATCTGGTGCTGTCTACCTTTGGCGGCGACCATAAATGCGTTTATCAAAATGACCCTAATACAAAGATTCAATCACTATTATTCGTCAATAACTATTAAAACAGACTACTTCTTGTTATCAAAGAGAGATAACTACAATAAATACATATTGGCGTTGTATTATGCATTATCGTTTGATTTTGGATCAAGAAAATATAATATACTCTCCTCGTATCGACCGGATGGGGACGGGATTTTGGGGGATTTTTTCACCATGTTGGATTCTGATTTCTGATTGCAATTGCAACCTGGGGTTTGGATTTTGATTAACAACTTGGATGAGCAGAAAAATGTAAGAATATATATTTCTGGGCCAGTAATGTCATCATTCAATTACGAATTGAATTAAAATGAAGGGCTTTGGCTGTATTAATAGGAATAGAAAATTTAAATCCCACTGATGCCAATATTGCATGAAAAAATGTGTCAATTGATCAAGAAGGAAGGAAGAAAACTTATCAAGAATCGAGAAGAAACTAATCAAGAGGGAAAGAAAACTTACATACGGGTTGGGGATTCTGGGAATATTTGAATCGGATATCTTAATCAGATCCGATTTCACTAAATTTGCAAACATTAAAACCAATTGGCCACCGCCAGTCAAACAACGCCAACTAAAGAAAGCCAAACGGATAGCAGTTTAAATGCCGGCTTATCGCAACAGGTTTGCTATTGATAAATAAATAAATACCAATAATAAAATACTTATGAACCTAATTTAAAATTCCACTCAGAATAAGGTAGATGAAAGTGAAGAAAAAACAAAGGAGGGAGCCTGCGAAAACAAAAAAGAAAGCGAAGATGAAGTTATGGAGCCACCACCTGAGCCAGCCCCGTCAGACGATCACAATGTAAAGGAAGAGACTACTGTTACTGCCTCTACCGACGATGGTGCTAATAATAAGTTTGATGACGACTTTGTTATACTCGAATCCAGCGTCAAAGATAAAGAACAATATTAATTTTTTTTCTAGTAACTGATGAAATCTCTCTCCCTACTGTCTATGAAACCTAAGAATGCTCGCCGTATACGCCCCTCAGTGAGCAATAAATGAACTTTCTTATTCGTTGACGTCTCGTGCCCTCTGTTCAGTCATTTTTTGGGGGCCGTTTGGTTTCGCTACAATAGCGAATAGACCGATCTCTATATATATCTTTAATATTGTAGCGAATAACCCTATATATAGGCAGCTTCCGTAGCGATTGAATTAGCTACAAAACACTATAATAGCGATTGAATTGGCTACAAACAGAATAATAGCGATTGAATTGGCTACAATATTCTAAAATAGCGATTGAATCCGTTAAATAACCTATGTTTAGGTTAGGTTAGGTTATTTTATTTTATTGTAATTAAATTGGTTTAATAGTGTAAACCTGGCAACGCTGTACACACACGATAAATAAAAATCGATTTTATTTTTAAAATTCGCAACAAATGTACTCTGTCTTGTGCATCACCTTTAATCTATTATATAAAGCAGAAAGGGAATCGTTGGGTTTCTCAAAATTCCCTGATTGGTCCAAATTTTGGAGGGGGAGGGGCTCAGAGAATGCAGTTGAACTTTTAACTTGGGGGTTAGAATAAACTTGCACATGTAAGTTTAGTACTTAAGGAACATAAGCTACGATATCAACCTGTTAATTAACTTGGATACATAACAAATTGAAAATGAAACTTAACTTTCAAAGTTTCAACCACTTTAATGTTATGCGAAGAAACTTAATTTAAAAGCCCCAGAACGAAGGTGGCCATAGGCCGCCTGAGAAATTGGTAATTGGTCCAAACAAATTTAAAATATTTGTTATTATAGGCAATAATTTCACACGGGTAAACTGGGAAAATGCATATGCCCCAGAAATAAGGAACAAAGGTTTACAATAAAGAAAAATCCGTGATTGGCACAACCGCACAATAAAAAAGTAAAATATAATATAGCTATAGGTAAACGGAAAACGGGCCAACAGCTATAGGTAACGGGAAAACGGCTGTGCTTTTCAAGTGTGCTACAAGCACTATTTGGATAAATACATAACTCTACATGAACCCACTGGTATGGGTATCGTTCATGTAGTGTGTTTAGGGATTGACTTAAAATGTGATTAATAAATATAAAGTGTGTATGGGGATTTTCCATAATGTATGCTTGAATGATTGACTATATTTAACTTAAAATGTAATAATTTAATCTAATTAAAATTGAACAGAACGAAGGAGTCACGAGTATCCTTCTACGCAGCCCCACCTGTTCTACTCTCCTTGAAACATTTAGCCCGACAGTCAGTGCGCGCTCGTTTAGTGACCGAAGACATTGACTCACTCCAGCTCCCGCAGAGGCTCAAGACTTACCTTAAATACAAGGATTGGCACTGACATTTTTTTAAATCTTCCTCCCCCATTTAAAAAAACAGTCATTAAATGCTGAGCATTACCGACTGAATTTGTTTTGTATACAACAGGAGATAAATGCTCTCTCTATCCCTCTTTTATCTCTTTTTGAAAAGAATATTGCTTTAGAATAAGCTGCATTTATTACATATTAGCTTTGGTCGAGCTTTGCCCTTAAAGAGTCCCCATTTTTAAACGTGTGTCATCCATTTTTTGACTGTATACTCTTCCAGTGGGAGATGATGGAATCGGAAACAGATTATTAATGAGCTTCTATATATATACGTTTTTTCTTTTGGACAGCAATTAAAAAAATATATATGAATATGATGAAAAAGTTGGGTGTAATGTACTAATACAATATGACGGAAGATAAATACATATACATCTTCATCCAACTTTATTTATATTAGATTATCATTTTAAAAGAGGAAAAGATTTAAATCAAATCTTCTTCTACGAGCCAGCCGGTAAAATGGGTGGGCACTCCACTTTTTTGTCTGTACAAGTTGACACGATCCTTGGCTTTCAATCGCAATGAGGCAGTCAAGGAGACGGTATCGAAAAAGTCAATGTAGCTAGCATAAGTAAAAGCAGTACCAACAGTTGTGCCGTTTAGTTGGAGAATGATTCCCAAAGAAAAGGTATAAAACTCATTCATAGCAGAGAAGCCAAAATGATAAATCCCTGGTACTGGTGCAGTAAATGTTCCAGAGGTCAAGTCCATTGCACCGCCTTCGTTCAGGTGAGCAAATTCAAAAGGCACGATGGCATTTTCCCTACTAAACTTGGTATTCCTCTGAACGTAGAAATGAACAGTCTTCGTTTTCACGTCCACATTTCCAATCAGCTGCTGCGAGACTGTAACTGAATTTCACAAATTAAATTTTTAATAATAATTAATAAATAATAGGAAATATTAGTTATGCTAAATTAAAAATAACAGTAATAAAAGCATATACAGTGCCGGCCCGGTTATAAGGACACTGAGTTGTAAGGACAATTCGGTTATAAGGACGATTTTTTCTTGCACGCCTTTTTGGCGCGAAATTGGAATGTTTCAAAAGTATCTCTCTTTTTTCATTAATTCTTGCCTATAGTCCTTGTTTTTCTCCTTTGAGCGATGAAATATGGAGGGGACATGAAGAAAAGGTCAAGGATCGAAAAGCTTTTTTCTTATCTGAAACTAAAACAGAAAACGACATTTTTCGCATTGCACTAAAATGGTCCTTTTCCATACTACTATGATAGACAATCGGTTTTAAGGACAATTCGATTATAAGGACTCGCACAACTTGTCATTATAACCGAGCCGGCACTGCACTGCGGTAATCATTCTTACCAGGATTTCCAGCTATAAACTGGCAGTAGACGGCTTGCAATTTGTTATTATTTTTGAGGAGGTAGTTGCCATTCAACGGGACAAGGCCGTTATTATCTGCCACTTCTTTACAGGTAGATGGTGGACGAATTAAGGCTCTGAGAGATGGTCCATCAACGACAGAGCCTCCGTCTTTCATTTCATTTGAATAGTGCGAATCCAAATTAGAGGGGTCCAGAGAGGATTCTAGATTTGAAATCTGTTGCTTCTTCAAGAGAGCAATCTCTTCATCTTGTTTCGAGTTTTGGGCCCTCAATTCTGCATTTTCGGCTTGCAGGTGGTAAAATCTCGCAATCCACGTTTCCTATTTATTTATTAGAATTTTTTTCATTGTTACACTTAAAATGAGATGAATTTAGAAGTTAATTATCTCACGTTGTCGGCCTCCGTCTTGGCTAGTAATCTGTCTAGTCGCTCAGTCAACTCCGCCTGTTTTTAATAATAAAAAAACCACGCAAGGTTAATTGGAAATCAATCAAGTAAAAATGGGATTTTATATAACATTTTCACTGCCTACTTATACCTTGTACATGCACATCGTGTGATCACTGCCCAACTTGCAGCCAACAATTTGAGCACTGCTTCCCATGCTCTAAAAGAAAAACAAAGACAAAACAGCAATCAAACTAACTCTTTCAAAAAGGTATAGATAAATTTGAGTTTTTTAAAATGCTTACCATCATGAAGCCGAGAACCAGGATGATCCGAGAGAAGTTTACCATGTTGATATCTCCCTGAATTCTATGTGAGATTCGTTTGAATTTTGAGGGAGAATGCTCTCTCTTTTTATACTCATAAAAAATATGAACACGTCAACTGTATAACGCGAGTGAATCAGAGACAGCAACGTTGAAAAAAAAAATTTTTATCTCAGCATGTTTACTAAATATGCCTTGAAACAAAAGGTCTTTGTTCTCATACGCCCGAGAATGAAGGATAAACCACCCAGCATTCACAAAAACATAAAAAATATGCCATCAAAATTTTCATGCTGTTCCTTAAAGAATAAGTACTTATAAAACATGTGTTGGTGGAAGTAAAAAACGCAAAACGTGGACCAATCCAATCACTTGAAACTTTTTCTGAACAATTATAAATTAAGATAGTTACGAAGAAGCTAAACTATCCACGGCCCTTCTCTATACAATCGTCTGTAGACCAACAACATCAACCAATCAACATCATCAACGACAATAAGAAAAAATGAAGAACTTTCTGGTAACTATCTTCAACCCTGACTTTTCAAAATATTGCCACAGTTTAAGAAGCAAGTCTGAAATGTCTTCTAGGTTTTCGGAGTTTTCATGTTGATCGTTGCCATTCAAGGGTTGCCTTCTTCTGAGAACATTTCCACTGCTAGACAGACAGCGCTGATTATTCAATCTAATCTTTTTCAGTGTCCCGGTGTATTTGTTAGGTTACTTTACAGCCATCTGGTTTAAGTAAAAACAACAATTTCCTATAAGATCTTTAAAACATTAAATGTTCTCTTGTATTTTAAATGCGGCCATTAACGATCCAGAGGGTTCCATCATTGATGGGCGTCCCGTGCTTTATCAAATCAGCATGACAAGTGGTGTTACTCCTTGTGGTAAGCTTTTAAACTTTCCATTAATATTAAAACCATTTCGTTATTTTGAAAAAAAGGTTTAAAGGTTTACAAATGTAAATGTTTTGTCACAAACTTAGACTTAACCGATCCAACCCTATACATTGCTTTCCAAAATATCAACGGAATTGCAGCAAAAATTCTGAAAAAAACAATAGAAGCCTAGAAGAATCTGGTGCTGTCTACCTTTGGCGGCGACCATAAATGCGTTTATCAAAATGACCCTAATACAAAGATTCAATCACTATTATTCGTCAATAACTATTAAAACAGACTACTTCTTGTTATCAAAGAGAGATAACTACAATAAATACATATTGGCGTTGTATTATGCATTATCGTTTGATTTTGGATCAAGAAAATATAATATACTCTCCTCGTATCGACCGGATGGGGACGGGATTTTGGGGGATTTTTTCACCATGTTGGATTCTGATTTCTGATTGCAATTGCAACCTGGGGTTTGGATTTTGATTAACAACTTGGATGAGCAGAAAAATGTAAGAATATATATTTCTGGGCCAGTAATGTCATCATTCAATTACGAATTGAATTAAAATGAAGGGCTTTGGCTGTATTAATAGGAATAGAAAATTTAAATCCCACTGATGCCAATATTGCATGAAAAAATGTGTCAATTGATCAAGAAGGAAGGAAGAAAACTTATCAAGAATCGAGAAGAAACTAATCAAGAGGGAAAGAAAACTTACATACGGGTTGGGGATTCTGGGAATATTTGAATCGGATATCTTAATCAGATCCGATTTCACTAAATTTGCAAACATTAAAACCAATTGGCCACCGCCAGTCAAACAACGCCAACTAAAGAAAGCCAAACGGATAGCAGTTTAAATGCCGGCTTATCGCAACAGGTTTGCTATTGATAAATAAATAAATACCAATAATAAAATACTTATGAACCTAATTTAAAATTCCACTCAGAATAAGGTAGATGAAAGTGAAGAAAAAACAAAGGAGGGAGCCTGCGAAAACAAAAAGAAAGCGAAGATGAAGTTATGGAGCCACCACCTGAGCCAGCCCCGTCAGACGATCACAATGTAAAGGAAGAGACTACTGTTACTGCCTCTACCGACGATGGTGCTAATAATAAGTTTGATGACGACTTTGTTATACTCGAATCCAGCGTCAAAGATAAAGAACAATATTAATTTTTTTTTCCTAGTAACTGATGAAATCTCTCTCCCTACTGTCTATGAAACCTAAGAATGCTCGCCGTATACGCCCCTCAGTGAGCAATAAATGAACTTTCTTATTCGTTGACGTCTCGTGCCCTCTGTTCAGTCATTTTTTTGGGGGCCGTTTGGTTTCGCTACAATAGCGAATAGACCGATCTCTATATATATCTTTAATATTGTAGCGAATAACCCTATATATAGGCAGCTTCCGTAGCGATTGAATTAGCTACAAAACACTATAATAGCGATTGAATTGGCTACAAACAGAATAATAGCGATTGAATTGGCTACAATATTCTAAAATAGCGATTGAATCCGTTAAATAACCTATGTTTAGGTTAGGTTAGGTTATTTTATTTTATTGTAATTAAATTGGTTTAATAGTGTAAACCTGGCAACGCTGTACACACACGATAAATAAAAATCGATTTTATTTTTAAAATTCGCAACAAATGTACTCTGTCTTGTGCATCACCTTTAATCTATTATATAAAGCAGAAAGGGAATCGTTGGGTTTCTCAAAATTCCCTGATTGGTCCAAATTTTGGAGGGGGAGGGGCTCAGAGAATGCAGTTGAACTTTTAACTTGGGGGTTAGAATAAACTTGCACATGTAAGTTTAGTACTTAAGGAACATAAGCTACGATATCAACCTGTTAATTAACTTGGATACATAACAAATTGAAAATGAAACTTAACTTTCAAAGTTTCAACCACTTTAATGTTATGCGAAGAAACTTAATTTAAAAGCCCCAGAACGAAGGTGGCCATAGGCCGCCTGAGAAATTGGTAATTGGTCCAAACAAATTTAAAATATTTGTTATTATAGGCAATAATTTCACACGGGTAAACTGGGAAAATGCATATGCCCCAGAAATAAGGAACAAAGGTTTACAATAAAGAAAAATCCGTGATTGGCACAACCGCACAATAAAAAAGTAAAATATAATATAGCTATAGGTAAACGGAAAACGGGCCAACAGCTATAGGTAACGGGAAAACGGCTGTGCTTTTCAAGTGTGCTACAAGCACTATTTGGATAAATACATAACTCTACATGAACCCACTGGTATGGGTATCGTTCATGTAGTGTGTTTAGGGATTGACTTAAAATGTGATTAATAAATATAAAGTGTGTATGGGGATTTTCCATAATGTATGCTTGAATGATTGACTATATTTAACTTAAAATGTAATAATTTAATCTAATTAAAATTGAACAGAACGAAGGAGTCACGAGTATCCTTCTACGCAGCCCCACCTGTTCTACTCTCCTTGAAACATTTAGCCCGACAGTCAGTGCGCGCTCGTTTAGTGACCGAAGACATTGACTCACTCCAGCTCCCGCAGAGGCTCAAGACTTACCTTAAATACAAGGATTGGCACTGACATTTTTTTAAATCTTCCTCCCCCATTTAAAAAAAACAGTCATTAAATGCTGAGCATTACCGACTGAATTTGTTTTGTATACAACAGGAGATAAATGCTCTCTCTATCCCTCTTTTATCTCTTTTTGAAAAGAATATTGCTTTAGAATAAGCTGCATTTATTACATATTAGCTTTGGTCGAGCTTTGCCCTTAAAGAGTCCCCATTTTTAAACGTGTGTCATCCATTTTTTGACTGTATACTCTTCCAGTGGGAGATGATGGAATCGGAAACAGATTATTAATGAGCTTCTATATATATACGTTTTTTCTTTTGGACAGCAATTAAAAAAATATATATGAATATGATGAAAAAGTTGGGTGTAATGTACTAATACAATATGACGGAAGAGAAATACATATACATCTTCATCCAACTTTATTTATATTAGATTATCATTTTAAAAGAGGAAAAGATTTAAATCAAATCTTCTTCTACGAGCCAGCCGGTAAAATGGGTGGGCACTCCACTTTTTTGTCTGTACAAGTTGACACGATCCTTGGCTTTCAATCGCAATGAGGCAGTCAAGGAGACGGTATCGAAAAAGTCAATGTAGCTAGCATAAGTAAAAGCAGTACCAACAGTTGTGCCGTTTAGTTGGAGAATGATTCCCAAAGAAAAGGTATAAAACTCATTCATAGCAGAGAAGCCAAAATGATAAATCCCTGGTACTGGTGCAGTAAATGTTCCAGAGGTCAAGTCCATTGCACCGCCTTCGTTCAGGTGAGCAAATTCAAAAGGCACGATGGCATTTTCCCTACTAAACTTGGTATTCCTCTGAACGTAGAAATGAACAGTCTTCGTTTTCACGTCCACATTTCCAATCAGCTGCTGCGAGACTGTAACTGAATTTCACAAATTAAATTTTTAATAATAATTAATAAATAATAGGAAATATTAGTTATGCTAAATTAAAAATAACAGTAATAAAAGCATATACAGTGCCGGCCCGGTTATAAGGACACTGAGTTGTAAGGACAATTCGGTTATAAGGACGATTTTTTCTTGCACGCCTTTTTGGCGCGAAATTGGAATGTTTCAAAAGTATCTCTCTTTTTTCATTAATTCTTGCCTATAGTCCTTGTTTTTCTCCTTTGAGCGATGAAATATGGAGGGGACATGAAGAAAAGGTCAAGGATCGAAAAGCTTTTTTCTTATCTGAAACTAAAACAGAAAACGACATTTTTCGCATTGCACTAAAATGGTCCTTTTCCATACTACTATGATAGACAATCGGTTTTAAGGACAATTCGATTATAAGGACTCGCACAACTTGTCATTATAACCGAGCCGGCACTGCACTGCGGTAATCATTCTTACCAGGATTTCCAGCTATAAACTGGCAGTAGACGGCTTGCAATTTGTTATTATTTTTGAGGAGGTAGTTGCCATTCAACGGGACAAGGCCGTTATTATCTGCCACTTCTTTACAGGTAGATGGTGGACGAATTAAGGCTCTGAGAGATGGTCCATCAACGACAGAGCCTCCGTCTTTCATTTCATTTGAATAGTGCGAATCCAAATTAGAGGGGTCCAGAGAGGATTCTAGATTTGAAATCTGTTGCTTCTTCAAGAGAGCAATCTCTTCATCTTGTTTCGAGTTTTGGGCCCTCAATTCTGCATTTTCGGCTTGCAGGTGGTAAAATCTCGCAATCCACGTTTCCTATTTATTTATTAGAATTTTTTTCATTGTTACACTTAAAATGAGATGAATTTAGAAGTTAATTATCTCACGTTGTCGGCCTCCGTCTTGGCTAGTAATCTGTCTAGTCGCTCAGTCAACTCCGCCTGTTTTTAATAATAAAAAAACCACGCAAGGTTAATTGGAAATCAATCAAGTAAAAATGGGATTTTATATAACATTTTCACTGCCTACTTATACCTTGTACATGCACATCGTGTGATCACTGCCCAACTTGCAGCCAACAATTTGAGCACTGCTTCCCATGCTCTAAAAGAAAAACAAAGACAAAACAGCAATCAAACTAACTCTTTCAAAAAGGTATAGATAAATTTGAGTTTTTTAAAATGCTTACCATCATGAAGCCGAGAACCAGGATGATCCGAGAGAAGTTTACCATGTTGATATCTCCCTGAATTCTATGTGAGATTCGTTTGAATTTTGAGGGAGAATGCTCTCTCTTTTTATACTCATAAAAAATATGAACACGTCAACTGTATAACGCGAGTGAATCAGAGACAGCAACGTTGAAAAAAAAAATTTTTATCTCAGCATGTTTACTAAATATGCCTTGAAACAAAAGGTCTTTGTTCTCATACGCCCGAGAATGAAGGATAAACCACCCAGCATTCACAAAAACATAAAAAATATGCCATCAAAATTTTCATGCTGTTCCTTAAAGAATAAGTACTTATAAAACATGTGTTGGTGGAAGTAAAAAACGCAAAACGTGGACCAATCCAATCACTTGAAACTTTTTCTGAACAATTATAAATTAAGATAGTTACGAAGAAGCTAAACTATCCACGGCCCTTCTCTATACAATCGTCTGTAGACCAACAACATCAACCAATCAACATCATCAACGACAATAAGAAAAAATGAAGAACTTTCTGGTAACTATCTTCAACCCTGACTTTTCAAAATATTGCCACAGTTTAAGAAGCAAGTCTGAAATGTCTTCTAGGTTTTCGGAGTTTTCATGTTGATCGTTGCCATTCAAGGGTTGCCTTCTTCTGAGAACATTTCCACTGCTAGACAGACAGCGCTGATTATTCAATCTAATCTTTTTCAGTGTCCCGGTGTATTTGTTAGGTTACTTTACAGCCATCTGGTTTAAGTAAAAACAACAATTTCCTATAAGATCTTTAAAACATTAAATGTTCTCTTGTATTTTAAATGCGGCCATTAACGATCCAGAGGGTTCCATCATTGATGGGCGTCCCGTGCTTTATCAAATCAGCATGACAAGTGGTGTTACTCCTTGTGGTAAGCTTTTAAACTTTCCATTAATATTAAAACCATTTCGTTATTTTGAAAAAAAGGTTTAAAGGTTTACAAATGTAAATGTTTTGTCACAAACTTAGACTTAACCGATCCAACCCTATACATTGCTTTCCAAAATATCAACGGAATTGCAGCAAAAATTCTGAAAAAAAACAATAGAAGCCTAGAAGAATCTGGTGCTGTCTACCTTTGGCGGCGACCATAAATGCGTTTATCAAAATGACCCTAATACAAAGATTCAATCACTATTATTCGTCAATAACTATTAAAACAGACTACTTCTTGTTATCAAAGAGAGATAACTACAATAAATACATATTGGCGTTGTATTATGCATTATCGTTTGATTTTGGATCAAGAAAATATAATATACTCTCCTCGTATCGACCGGATGGGGACGGGATTTTGGGGGATTTTTTCACCATGTTGGATTCTGATTTCTGATTGCAATTGCAACCTGGGGTTTGGATTTTGATTAACAACTTGGATGAGCAGAAAAATGTAAGAATATATATTTCTGGGCCAGTAATGTCATCATTCAATTACGAATTGAATTAAAATGAAGGGCTTTGGCTGTATTAATAGGAATAGAAAATTTAAATCCCACTGATGCCAATATTGCATGAAAAAATGTGTCAATTGATCAAGAAGGAAGGAAGAAAACTTATCAAGAATCGAGAAGAAACTAATCAAGAGGGAAAGAAAACTTACATACGGGTTGGGGATTCTGGGAATATTTGAATCGGATATCTTAATCAGATCCGATTTCACTAAATTTGCAAACATTAAAACCAATTGGCCACCGCCAGTCAAACAACGCCAACTAAAGAAAGCCAAACGGATAGCAGTTTAAATGCCGGCTTATCGCAACAGGTTTGCTATTGATAAATAAATAAATACCAATAATAAAATACTTATGAACCTAATTTAAAATTCCACTCAGAATAAGGTAGATGAAAGTGAAGAAAAAACAAAGGAGGGAGCCTGCGAAAACAAAAAAGAAAGCGAAGATGAAGTTATGGAGCCACCACCTGAGCCAGCCCCGTCAGACGATCACAATGTAAAGGAAGAGACTACTGTTACTGCCTCTACCGACGATGGTGCTAATAATAAGTTTGATGACGACTTTGTTATACTCGAATCCAGCGTCAAAGATAAAGAACAATATTAATTTTTTTTTCTAGTAACTGATGAAATCTCTCTCCCTACTGTCTATGAAACCTAAGAATGCTCGCCGTATACGCCCCTCAGTGAGCAATAAATGAACTTTCTTATTCGTTGACGTCTCGTGCCCTCTGTTCAGTCATTTTTTGGGGGCCGTTTGGTTTCGCTACAATAGCGAATAGACCGATCTCTATATATATCTTTAATATTGTAGCGAATAACCCTATATATAGGCAGCTTCCGTAGCGATTGAATTAGCTACAAAACACTATAATAGCGATTGAATTGGCTACAAACAGAATAATAGCGATTGAATTGGCTACAATATTCTAAAATAGCGATTGAATCCGTTAAATAACCTATGTTTAGGTTAGGTTAGGTTATTTTATTTTATTGTAATTAAATTGGTTTAATAGTGTAAACCTGGCAACGCTGTACACACACGATAAATAAAAATCGATTTTATTTTTAAAATTCGCAACAAATGTACTCTGTCTTGTGCATCACCTTTAATCTATTATATAAAGCAGAAAGGGAATCGTTGGGTTTCTCAAAATTCCCTGATTGGTCCAAATTTTGGAGGGGGAGGGGCTCAGAGAATGCAGTTGAACTTTTAACTTGGGGGTTAGAATAAACTTGCACATGTAAGTTTAGTACTTAAGGAACATAAGCTACGATATCAACCTGTTAATTAACTTGGATACATAACAAATTGAAAATGAAACTTAACTTTCAAAGTTTCAACCACTTTAATGTTATGCGAAGAAACTTAATTTAAAAGCCCCAGAACGAAGGTGGCCATAGGCCGCCTGAGAAATTGGTAATTGGTCCAAACAAATTTAAAATATTTGTTATTATAGGCAATAATTTCACACGGGTAAACTGGGAAAATGCATATGCCCCAGAAATAAGGAACAAAGGTTTACAATAAAGAAAAATCCGTGATTGGCACAACCGCACAATAAAAAAGTAAAATATAATATAGCTATAGGTAAACGGAAAACGGGCCAACAGCTATAGGTAACGGGAAAACGGCTGTGCTTTTCAAGTGTGCTACAAGCACTATTTGGATAAATACATAACTCTACATGAACCCACTGGTATGGGTATCGTTCATGTAGTGTGTTTAGGGATTGACTTAAAATGTGATTAATAAATATAAAGTGTGTATGGGGATTTTCCATAATGTATGCTTGAATGATTGACTATATTTAACTTAAAATGTAATAATTTAATCTAATTAAAATTGAACAGAACGAAGGAGTCACGAGTATCCTTCTACGCAGCCCCACCTGTTCTACTCTCCTTGAAACATTTAGCCCGACAGTCAGTGCGCGCTCGTTTAGTGACCGAAGACATTGACTCACTCCAGCTCCCGCAGAGGCTCAAGACTTACCTTAAATACAAGGATTGGCACTGACATTTTTTTAAATCTTCCTCCCCCATTTAAAAAAAACAGTCATTAAATGCTGAGCATTACCGACTGAATTTGTTTTGTATACAACAGGAGATAAATGCTCTCTCTATCCCTCTTTTATCTCTTTTTGAAAAGAATATTGCTTTAGAATAAGCTGCATTTATTACATATTAGCTTTGGTCGAGCTTTGCCCTTAAAGAGTCCCCATTTTTAAACGTGTGTCATCCATTTTTTGACTGTATACTCTTCCAGTGGGAGATGATGGAATCGGAAACAGATTATTAATGAGCTTCTATATATATACGTTTTTTCTTTTGGACAGCAATTAAAAAAATATATATGAATATGATGAAAAAGTTGGGTGTAATGTACTAATACAATATGACGGAAGAGAAATACATATACATCTTCATCCAACTTTATTTATATTAGATTATCATTTTAAAAGAGGAAAAGATTTAAATCAAATCTTCTTCTACGAGCCAGCCGGTAAAATGGGTGGGCACTCCACTTTTTTGTCTGTACAAGTTGACACGATCCTTGGCTTTCAATCGCAATGAGGCAGTCAAGGAGACGGTATCGAAAAAGTCAATGTAGCTAGCATAAGTAAAAGCAGTACCAACAGTTGTGCCGTTTAGTTGGAGAATGATTCCCAAAGAAAAGGTATAAAACTCATTCATAGCAGAGAAGCCAAAATGATAAATCCCTGGTACTGGTGCAGTAAATGTTCCAGAGGTCAAGTCCATTGCACCGCCTTCGTTCAGGTGAGCAAATTCAAAAGGCACGATGGCATTTTCCCTACTAAACTTGGTATTCCTCTGAACGTAGAAATGAACAGTCTTCGTTTTCACGTCCACATTTCCAATCAGCTGCTGCGAGACTGTAACTGAATTTCACAAATTAAATTTTTAATAATAATTAATAAATAATAGGAAATATTAGTTATGCTAAATTAAAAATAACAGTAATAAAAGCATATACAGTGCCGGCCCGGTTATAAGGACACTGAGTTGTAAGGACAATTCGGTTATAAGGACGATTTTTTCTTGCACGCCTTTTTGGCGCGAAATTGGAATGTTTCAAAAGTATCTCTCTTTTTTCATTAATTCTTGCCTATAGTCCTTGTTTTTCTCCTTTGAGCGATGAAATATGGAGGGGACATGAAGAAAAGGTCAAGGATCGAAAAGCTTTTTTCTTATCTGAAACTAAAACAGAAAACGACATTTTTCGCATTGCACTAAAATGGTCCTTTTCCATACTACTATGATAGACAATCGGTTTTAAGGACAATTCGATTATAAGGACTCGCACAACTTGTCATTATAACCGAGCCGGCACTGCACTGCGGTAATCATTCTTACCAGGATTTCCAGCTATAAACTGGCAGTAGACGGCTTGCAATTTGTTATTATTTTTGAGGAGGTAGTTGCCATTCAACGGGACAAGGCCGTTATTATCTGCCACTTCTTTACAGGTAGATGGTGGACGAATTAAGGCTCTGAGAGATGGTCCATCAACGACAGAGCCTCCGTCTTTCATTTCATTTGAATAGTGCGAATCCAAATTAGAGGGGTCCAGAGAGGATTCTAGATTTGAAATCTGTTGCTTCTTCAAGAGAGCAATCTCTTCATCTTGTTTCGAGTTTTGGGCCCTCAATTCTGCATTTTCGGCTTGCAGGTGGTAAAATCTCGCAATCCACGTTTCCTATTTATTTATTAGAATTTTTTTCATTGTTACACTTAAAATGAGATGAATTTAGAAGTTAATTATCTCACGTTGTCGGCCTCCGTCTTGGCTAGTAATCTGTCTAGTCGCTCAGTCAACTCCGCTTGTTTTTAATAATAAAAAAACCACGCAAGGTTAATTGGAAATCAATCAAGTAAAAATGGGATTTTATATAACATTTTCACTGCCTACTTATACCTTGTACATGCACATCGTGTGATCACTGCCCAACTTGCAGCCAACAATTTGAGCACTGCTTCCCATGCTCTAAAAGAAAAACAAAGACAAAACAGCAATCAAACTAACTCTTTCAAAAAGGTATAGATAAATTTGAGTTTTTTAAAATGCTTACCATCATGAAGCCGAGAACCAGGATGATCCGAGAGAAGTTTACCATGTTGATATCTCCCTGAATTCTATGTGAGATTCGTTTGAATTTTGAGGGAGAATGCTCTCTCTTTTTATACTCATAAAAAAATATGAACACGTCAACTGTATAACGCGAGTGAATCAGAGACAGCAACGTTGAAAAAAAAAATTTTTATCTCAGCATGTTTACTAAATATGCCTTGAAACAAAAGGTCTTTGTTCTCATACGCCCGAGAATGAAGGATAAACCACCCAGCATTCACAAAAACATAAAAAATATGCCATCAAAATTTTCATGCTGTTCCTTAAAGAATAAGTACTTATAAAACATGTGTTGGTGGAAGTAAAAAACGCAAAACGTGGACCAATCCAATCACTTGAAACTTTTTCTGAACAATTATAAATTAAGATAGTTACGAATAGGGCTCCGATTCAATTCAATTCACGGTGTTTTTGGCCTATTCGAATGAATAAGTTATTCACAAAAAAAATATGAATGAATATTCGTATTCATACCAAGTGAGTGAATGAATGGTATATGAATATGAATATTATTCGAATTTATTCATGAATAAAGAAAACAAATTTCTTAATGCATATAAGGCTGTAATTTGCATTTTTTTCTTCTTAATAGGACATATCTTTAACTTATTTTAGTTGTAGCATTTTTAGGCTTACTAAATAGTACAGAACAATAGAAAAAAAACGCTAAAAATTTAGAAGATCCGCCAGGTGGGGTGGCAGTGGCGACGTGGGGTGAACCATTTTGGCCAAAAGTGAATGAAAAAATCCTATATTTTATAAACATTCTATAGGCTTAAACAGGTACTGTATCTATTGGGACTGAATTGCATTTGAAAACAAAGTTTAAAATCGATTTAACACTTGTTTAGGTGTTATTTTTAAAAATATAATTATTCATGAATATTCGTGAATTTTGAATATTAATTCGAATGAATTGGCAAAACTGATGAATGAATATGAATGAATTTGTTAAGTGCCTGAATGAATATGAATATGAATAATATTCAATTCAATTCATTTCGATTCGAATATTCACCATTCGAATCGGAGCCCTAGTTACGAAGAAGCTAAACTATCCACGGCCCTTCTCTATACAATCGTCTGTAGACCAACAACATCAACCAATCAACATCATCAACGACAATAAGAAAAAATGAAGAACTTTCTGGTAACTATCTTCAACCCTGACTTTTCAAAATATTGCCACAGTTTAAGAAGCAAGTCTGAAATGTCTTCTAGGTTTTCGGAGTTTTCATGTTGATCGTTGCCATTCAAGGGTTGCCTTCTTCTGAGAACATTTCCACTGCTAGACAGACAGCGCTGATTATTCAATCTAATCTTTTTCAGTGTCCCGGTGTATTTGTTAGGTTACTTTACAGCCATCTGGTTTAAGTAAAAACAACAATTTCCTATAAGATCTTTAAAACATTAAATGTTCTCTTGTATTTTAAATGCGGCCATTAACGATCCAGAGGGTTCCATCATTGATGGGCGTCCCGTGCTTTATCAAATCAGCATGACAAGTGGTGTTACTCCTTGTGGTAAGCTTTTAAACTTTCCATTAATATTAAAACCATTTCGTTATTTTGAAAAAAAGGTTTAAAGGTTTACAAATGTAAATGTTTTGTCACAAACTTAGACTTAACCGATCCAACCCTATACATTGCTTTCCAAAATATCAACGGAATTGCAGCAAAAATTCTGAAAAAAACAATAGAAGCCTAGAAGAATCTGGTGCTGTCTACCTTTGGCGGCGACCATAAATGCGTTTATCAAAATGACCCTAATACAAAGATTCAATCACTATTATTCGTCAATAACTATTAAAACAGACTACTTCTTGTTATCAAAGAGAGATAACTACAATAAATACATATTGGCGTTGTATTATGCATTATCGTTTGATTTTGGATCAAGAAAATATAATATACTCTCCTCGTATCGACCGGATGGGGACGGGATTTTGGGGGATTTTTTCACCATGTTGGATTCTGATTTCTGATTGCAATTGCAACCTGGGGTTTGGATTTTGATTAGCAACTTGGATGAGCAGAAAAATGTAAGAATATATATTTCTGGGCCAGTAATGTCATCATTCAATTACGAATTGAATTAAAATGAAGGGCTTTGGCTGTATTAATAGGAATAGAAAATTTAAATCCCACTGATGCCAATATTGCATGAAAAAATGTGTCAATTGATCAAGAAGGAAGGAAGAAAACTTATCCGTCAGTTTACACAAGGATATATAGTTATACTACCCTTGTTCCTTATACTTCCCACCAGTTCTCTGTTGAATCAAATTGGCTAAATTCATTTTTAGATAATGGCAGGATCAACGATCGAACTATAAAAACAGTATGCTGCTCAGACAGTGTATCTTGATAATACCAGTTTGCAGGTGGATTTAAATCAATTAAAATAATTGAATGATGGGAGAATCAACAATCGAACCATAAAAATAACAGGCTGCTCAAAATAATCCGATCTCTAAAGTTACCAGGTGTAGGGTTTGAACGCACGACTCAATAGGGAGACCAGAAGTTAATTCAAATATGCAACAAATCTCTATAGGTAATTCATTCATTATTCCCACTTGTTTTTATTTTTGATTCATGAGCAATGCGCTCTTCACCTGTAAGGCACAGTTAGATGATGGAAGAGAGGAGGAGAAATTAGGAAATCACGTTTTCTTGACAATTTGGACGGCATCCATTTATAGATGACTGCGATGATAGAGCCGCCAGTTCGTCTGGTAATAGAGCTAGTTCTTAATAACTCCCCTTGTTCCTTACACGAAGTTGAGTCAAATCAATTAAAAAATTTATGTAATGTAAGCAGGGTCATGGATCGGCTAAAAAAATGTAGTATTTAAAGTATTCTCTCTACGTGATACCCAAATACTCTTACAGAGCCAGCCCTCTTACAGAGATACTCGTACAGACCAGATCTTAAGTCTGGCGCCTTAACCGCTCGGCCAACCTGGTTGTTACTATTTAGAAAATAACTTATTTCATCTAATATATTATAGTTATACACGTATAAGACGCATAAATATGTGTTCCTTAGAAACTACATCAGCCAATTATAAAATTAAAATGTCTGAGTATATATAATGTTTCAAAATCTAAGGTCAAAAAGTATTACAACAGTAATGAAACTTAAATTGATCATGGTTCGGATTTACCTATGAGAGTAATATGGATTAGAACAGTGAAATCTATTTAAGGCGTTATTTTATATCTGTTGAAGAAAAGAAAATTGACCAAACTACAAGACTTTGACAAATCGACGGCCATAGAATGATAAAATTATTATTTCTTAAAGTTATCTATTACTAATTTACTCAAACTATTTTAATACCAATATTATAGTATAGGCCAACATTTTTCTTTCCTCTCCAGTATTTTGTTAATTAAAAAAACAAAATAGTTCAGCTCAGACAAAGTCATTCTATTGCATCCATTCTAACCATATAATACTTGATTCAATACAATAATAAACTCTTCATCAAAGTATTCAAGAAGATCTTGCTAAAATCATGTAGCTATATTGGTCTTTCATTCTTTTATGCATCAATTACACCCTTTTTTACTTCGGGAAAGGTTGGTCGTAATAGAAATACATCAGGTAATAGGATGTCATAGTTTTAATCTAAGCATCGTGCTCTTGGCAGCATTTTCACATAATGAAACCATTTTATTTCATCACTGATATTTTTAAAATCAAAATACCATTCTAAATTTCAAAGTTTTAAATCCGAAAATGGGGTATGTTGCACTGTTTCATATTTAAAAAATTCAAAAGAAAAATTCAAAAGAAATTGGATTTTTGAATGAAATTTGATTTTGTATTTGTGAACAATTAATGAAAAATTCAAAAATATTTTGTGTGATATTTGAAATATCATACACAATAATACACGAATTTTTAAGGAAACCAACAGCAATTAAAGTCATTCCGTTCAATCCAATCTGACACACTGATAACATTCGATAACGTTCCGACGGATTCTTGACCAGAGTATTCTCGAGGAGCTCCCGAATGGCAGAGTTCTCACATGAATTACAGCTACCTGGTCCCACTTTTATTTCCCTTTTATCCAATAAAGTGAGTATAATTGTTATTTAATAGAAAAATCCTTTTTCCTTAACCAAAAAGAAAAAAAAAACTTTTGTACGTTTCACTTTCAGTCGTTCTCTCGGTAAGTTTTGAGCAGACGATTCCTTGTTAGTTTCCTCTTTGGCCGCTAGTTGCTCATGGGACACCCCCGCCTAAAGCAGTATTGTGTGTGTTTGTGTTCCCAGCCGGCACATACTTTACCAAATCACCACCAGGGAGCTGCATGGTCGGCTTAGAACTCCCACTCTTTTTTTCTAAAATTTGGGTTGTAAATGGGCAGTAATACAACACTATTAAAAAATTGAGTGCGTTCGTTGGTAACCATAAGGTTATGTTACCAATTAATGACCTTTTGAAAATCGATTTTGTGCGTGCTTGACTTCCAATTAACTCCCACTAAACGACCTTTATAAAAAAAAAGTTGATTTTGTGTTTACATTTTAATTTCGTTCCTAATTAAAGCTATTTTTTTTAAATAGGCTAAACACGAAAAAAAGAAAGTGTGCCAGTTTTGAGCCATTTTTTATTTTCACAAATTTTTATCGTCCATTTAAAGAGGATATTGAGCAAAACAGATATCATCCTGGTCGAAAAAGTTATCGGGTTCATCTGAATCATTGAAAATTTTCATTACAAAGGCCTTAGTTTTTACTTCATCAATCGGCCACATAAAGGAATCAGCAGAGGGGGAACTTAAACTATTAATGGAGAGTAATTGAGATTCACAAGGAGAGGAGAAAAAAAATTCTTTCCCATGAAAAGGATATCCAAGTATGAAAACTGATTGCTCGCCATCTAGAAGAATATTTTCAATGGTTATAACAGTCTCATCCTCGAGGGTTACATAACAGTTAGGAGCACAATTTGACAGTTTCCAATTTCGAAATTGAACACACTTAAATTGCTGGTAGTTAAAAGCCACATCTCCAATTAATAATGGCCCTTTCGAATGCGGCTGCGAAAGAGAAATAGCGTAAGGATCGGAGGGATTACGTTCATAGGAAGGTGTGCCACAAGAGTTTGCGATCTCAGCAAGCCGCTTTACCAGCTGAACAAGTGGGTTTCCACAACTGCGGATCAACTTCTTTATCTGGTAGAGGAAATTTTCGAAGGGGAAACAGCTATACTGATCCACTGGCCCGAACCTCTTTACATCTTCCGGCACATGGATGAGGCAATGTGTGTTGTAGGTGATGAAATGATCGCCGTAGAGTTTTGGCGAATCACGGATGAACTGATGCAACATACTTCTGCTGGAAGTGTTGTATTTGAAGCAAGTTTCTGAAGAGGATAATATTTTCAGCGCTCCATGAAAGAGCATAAAATGATCGTAGAGATTAGGGTGGAGGATTCCTTTAAGGATGACTGGTCAGATCGGGGACGTCTTGCAAATTCCGCTGGGATGGATCCTTGTAAGTCAACCAGTCTTTTAGAAATTTCAGCCACGTCTTCTTTAGTGATGAGCAGAGAGACGGTTTCACGATTCTTCCAGTGGGTGAGGAGCTTCTTCATTACCCCTAAGCAGCATAGATGCATGAAGTCGAACGGCCAGTCTTCGATCATGTCAACACTCAGCTCTTCTAACACGACGGTTTCTAAATTGAAGAAATCGCGAGGCTCACGAGAGATGAATTCCCGATGAGTGCGCAACTCAGCGTCGCTATTAGGGAAAGTTTCCCGGCCCCCAACCTTTCCTGGCTTCCGGTAGTATTTGCCTTTAAACAAAATAAAAAAAAAATTAAAAAGTTGTATGAGAATTTATCCAAAGCGAGAGGGAAATTAATTTACCAATTGTTTTGCATCTTGGGCAAGCGGTTCTTGCTGTGTGTCCTTTCGTGCCCGTCGCGAAGGAACGAGCGGGGGTATCGCAGCTGAACCCAGAGATGGTAACGAAGAACTGTCGGCCATTAAAGAGAATACCTTCTTCTTTAAGCCTCTTTGCTTCGTCGACAAACGCGCGCAAATAAGTATTCGGGCAGCTAGGCTTCCCCACCCCGCACCAAACTCCAATCGGGAACGGGGTAAGTTGGCCTCTTACCAGCCCTAGTATGGGCCAAAATGTAGTCCCGCTACTAGAGAAGAGCGGGAGCCCATCCATGTTGATGATTACTGGAATGGAAGTCCGAGAGTGCTTTGAACTTGACAAGTAGTTCGAGATTCCTCTTTGGAGACCGAAGTGATAATATGTACCACCGGCCATTTTTTGGACGTCAACGCTCCTTGGAGTCTTCAACAGCGTTCTGGAATCTTTGGGCAGGGCGTCAAAATGGGATTTTGGTATTTTAGGGACTTCAATCCACTTAAAATGTAAGTCGCTGTAGAGCGACAAATTTGTTTAAGACCAAAGCAATCAGCAAAAAATTCACGGAGCTCAGTAGGGCTGTCCATCACTGTTCCTGCAGAGAGCATCTCATCCAGTTCCGCCTGCGTGAATTCGGGACCGCAAATTTCAGATTGCTCATGCTCGTCTTCATCGCTTGTATCGAGAGGAGAAATGTAGCTTGAATCAGTGTAGTAATGGTCATCATCGTCGAAGACCTCTTCTACAAGTGCGGAGGAGCTGTGGTCACCAGTGGGCGGAATCCGAACCGCTCCGCTTAATTCAGTGGTCTGGGAGAGAGGAGAGCTTGGTGAACAATCCCTCATTCTTGATGGCTCAACACTTTCGACCGGAAGAGACTGTTGCGCCGTTTCGAAGTAGCTGTCGTCTTCGTCCGACCCAAATCCGGCTTCGTCATCCGCTACGCAGCTCCCTTCGTCATCTGAGCTGATAACGGATGCATCATCGTCGAAGTTGTAAGTTGCATCACGGTGGAAAGCTGCTTCCATTTGATCGACTGCATCTCTAAGTTCGTTCTCCAGAAAATGCTGAAAACGTCTACGGAGCTGCAGAGGTTTTACCTTTCTTTTCCGTTTCTTCATATTTGATTTCCGCTTGGCCAAATCTTGGAATGGATTCATCCTGAGTTTGCAGTTTATCCGGTTAATTACAAATAATAAAATTGGTTATTATTAAAGAAAATTTGATTTAATATTGATATTGACTCTTCTACCTTAAGTAGAATTGCTGTTCACTGCGTGAATCGCAGAGAAAAAATTGAATGATTTCAATGATCGAGCTGGTTTTCTAAAAATAAAGATTTTATTAAGTGACTCATTTTAATGTGAGCAGAGTAAAGTGATTTGTACCTTCACTTCGAAGGAAAACTGTTAGCCAGTGTACAGTTTCCAAAGAGCATTTTACTCGACCAACTCTGATACTGGATAAGACCACGGACTATCGATCACCGGACTAGTAGTGGACGAGTCCAGTATTCTCAGGAAAATGGTCACTAAAAGAAAAAAAAATTATTATTAGTCAAGTTTTAAAATTCACGCAAACCGCTATGATTATCCTCATCTTGAATGCAAAACGCTCTCTAGAGCTTGCAGTGTATAGTTTCCAATGATAGCGGCATGTATGAACCAATATATTAAGAACGGAACGATAGTTCTCTTGTATTCCTGAAAGGAAGTGGATGATCAATGAGTCTTATTTCAATAGCATGTCAATACTGTGTTTAGAATTACCTAGTTGAGTAGCAGTCAATGTAAAAGTGGCATTGTTCACTTGAATGAGTTCCTGATGCGAGCACCGGCCGGGCTAGCAGTGCTCTCAAAGGCAAGGTTTCCCTACAATATAAAAAATCTTGATTACCTATCTGCACAGTCCACAAAATCAGTGACATCATACCTTCACTCTTAAAAGCAGCGATTTTTTTAAATGTCACGATTGTGAAGTCAATAATAGTCACACTCGATTACCAGGCTGTGAATAGAGAGCAGATTCTCACAAGTTGGTTCAAATTTCTGAATATA
This sequence comes from Chydorus sphaericus, assembly GCA_030141595.1. Taxonomy (NCBI): domain Eukaryota; kingdom Metazoa; phylum Arthropoda; class Branchiopoda; order Diplostraca; family Chydoridae; genus Chydorus; species Chydorus sphaericus. The sequence goes on from CM057927.1 coordinate 2,456,134, forward strand.
ATAGTTCATTTATAATTAAAAACTATTTCATTGCGCACCGAGTATTGCACTATTATACCTTTACAGTTGACACTGAATGAGCACGGTTGCACAAGGAAACGTGACACGGGCCCGATTTGACAAGTGATATGTACACTCGAACGCATAAATATCTGGTCACCCGCCTCGAGGCATCGCCGCTCCAACTTTGTATTTAGCCCTAGTATACTACAGCCGGGCCAAAAAGAGCGCAGGCGCTAGTCCCGTGCTAAAAAACCTTGACTTTTTTTAGAGGCAGGGTTAGAAAAATGATTTTTCACAAAATAAAAAGAAAAAAGGTTTTCATTTTTCTCGCAAGCATGGCAAATCAACGATTAATTGGCCCTTTAATTCGTGAGTTTCAGCGTGATTCTTATAGAATTCCTCCGGCACATAAGATTGAGATCGTGAAAGCGAAAAAATGCGGTGAGAGTAATCAGAGAATCGCTAATAGATTACGCATCAATCGAAAAACAGTCCAGCTATGGTGGGGTCGCTATCAAGAAGAGCATAACATTAGCTGTCATGTTAATCAACTGGGCGCTCCTCGCATCACTACGGAAGAAGAAGACTTCCTCCTAGCTTGCACTGGTTTGTTATATAAAAAATGATTATTTATTTATTATTTATTTATATTTTATTAAAATAATTAAATAAGTTTCTAATTAATTTTTTTAAAATTAGATTTAGTTTTCAAAATTTTCATCAACTAAATTTTTATAAAATATTATCCAATAAACATTTTTTAAATGACAAAATTGGTTTTTTACTTGAAAAAAAAAATAGATTTTTAATTTTAAAAAACAGATTTTAATTTAGATAAAATAGATTTTTAAATTTAAAAAATAGATTTTTAATTTAAATATCCGATGATTTAATTCAAAAACTCAATTATATAATTTTTTATAATTAGATTTAGTTTTCAAAATTTGCATTAACTAAATTTTTATAAAATATTTTCCAATGAAAATTTTTTAAGTGACAAAATCGGATTTTTTACTTTAAAAAATAGATTTTTAATTTTAAAAAATAGATTTTAAATTTAAATAAAATCCATTTTTTAATTTAAAAATATAGATTTTTAATTTAAACATCCGATTATTTAATTCAAAAACTCAATTATATAATTTTTTAATTATTATTTGATTAGCTGCAGAAAACAATTTTGATAATTCGGCGGATCTTGCCGCCATAGCGGGATTGGATATTTCTGTCGATTCCACAACAAGAAGACTTGATGCTGCTGGGCTTTCTTCCCACATAGCTGCGGTTAAAGATATTTTAACCCAAGCGCACAAAGATACCCGGCTTCATTTTGCAAGAACTTATGTCAACATGCCAGTAGAATTTTGGGTAGTCCTTCGAATTAATATTTTATTTATCTTCAATACATTAATTTATTTTTATTTCATTTAGCGATGGGTTATTTTTACCGATGAAAAGTGTTGGTCTTCCTCCACTCACGGCCAAGTTCGCGTTCGTCGACTTCCAAAAACCCGATTTAATTCAGATAATCTCCTTACGGTCAAACGAAGCGGTCGAACGACTGTTTCTGTTTGGGGTGGTTTCTGGTTGGGTGGTGTCACGCCCTTATATCGAGTGAGGAATCACTTGTGATCTGTTCAATATGTTGACAACATTTTAGAAGGTGTGCTGCTGCCTTATATCACGGAAAATTTCAACCTTGAAGTGCTACCCGTTCATTTCGTTCAAGATAAGTAATATTGAAAATAACTTTTAATTGAAAAAAAATTCTATTTATTATTTTTTTAGCTCACCCATTCATACGGCCAGAAATACTAAAGACTGGTTAAACCTGCATCCAAACCAATTAATTGCTTTAGATTGGCCGACGAAGGGTGCGGATATGAATCCGATTGAAAATATTTGGGGCTTTTTGGTAACGAAGCTCAACAAATCCAGAAATGATGACGGACTCCCGTTCCACGCTAGAGATGCAAGAAATGCGGATCAGCTATTTAATTTAGTCAATGAAGCTTGGACGGATTTAGGATTAGATGAGGATTATTTAGAAGCTTTAGTTGAAAGCATGCCTAAAAGGCTGCAAGCTGTTATTGATAAAAATGGCGGATGGACTGAATATTGAATAACATTTTCAGAAAAAATTATTGTTGATAAAAAAGTATTTTCTCTGTTTTCGGGGTTAGATGCCGCATTATCTCATTTTTAAGAAATAAAAATAAATGAAAAAAGATTATATTTAAAAAAAAATTGAAAAAAAACTTTTTTTTAGCTTTTTAGGGGGGAAATATAATTTTTTTTATTTGTGCATGCTCTAAAAAGCGGTATTCTCTGTTTAAGGCTTGGGATCCAAGCTAGCTCAAGTTTTATGAAAAAAAAAATAAAAGTTATCTAAAAATAGTATTTGTCTCGGATAGGGCTTGAGAGCCGTGCTATCTGGCCCGGTTGTAGTATACTAGGGCTAAATACAAAGTTGGAGCGGCGATGCCTCGAGGCGGGTGACCAGATATTTATGCGTTCGAGTGTAGGATCTCTAATAAAAAACGAAACAATTTTATTGTGATGATTTATATGAATGACCTTATACAAGATAAAAGATTTTTAATAATTTCAGCTGTACTTACTGGATAGTGTAACCGTGAGTCTCATGAAGCAATTGAGGAACGGATGCGAGAAACGAATTCCAGCACCGGATGCGAGCAACGGATGCGAGCAACGGATGCGAGAAACGGATGCGAGCAACGGATGAGAGCAACGGATGAGAGCAACGGATGCGAGCAACGGATGCGAGCATTGGGGCAGTAGGGGACGAGTGCAGTGATCAGAGATAGTAATCCTAAAATAAATCAAATCCTCTTTTTAAAAATTATTTGAATATGGGTACTTCAATAACATACCTTCACACTAAAGAGCAGCTATTGTGCGAGTGGCAAGTGTACACTTTCAATCAAGCGCCTTACTCGAGCACCACAAGAAGTGGAAATGAATTGATCTAAAAAAATTCACATGAAATCCTTACATAATAGAAAAATGCCTTATTTGTGAGAAATAATAATCAGGTTTAGAAATTTGTCATCATACCTTTCTGAAGAGCAGCTGTCCAACAATATGAACTAAGGACGACAGCAGCGGGCTAGCAGTGCTCTCAAAGGCAAGGTTCCCTAGATAAAAAAAAGAAGAATTTATTGATTACCGATCTCCACAATGCATAGAAATAGTGACATCATACCTTTACTGTGAAGAGTGACGGTTTTAAAAATTTCAAGATCCAAAAAAGGATGCATTAGTCTCACAAATTGGTTGAAATTCGTAAATATTTTTTTTTAAAGAACTCTTTTTAAAAGCTCCGAGTGCTGCAATATTATACCTTTATAATGAATGAGCACCATAATTGGCAGCACAAGGAAACTTGGTAACATAGGCCCAACTTGACTGGTGAAATACAGGATCTGTGTTTGTAAGATTGGGTAGTTACACCTATTTGTGCTCCGCACGGAAGCAATAGGCTGGAAGCAATTGAGCTACGGATGCGAGCTACGGATGCGAGCTACGGATGCGAGCTACGGATGCGAGCTACGGTTGCAAGCCACGGATGCGAGCCAAGGATGAGAGCAACGAACACAGGGAGAGTAGGGGACGAGTGCAGTGATCAGAGGTTATAAATCCTAAAATAAATTAAAATTCTTTTATTAAAAATTATATGGTAATAAGTACTTCAATAACATACCTTCACTCTAAAGAACAGCTATTGTACGAGTGACCAGTGTACACTTTAATTTAACGCCGTGCTCGAGCACCTCAAGTAGTGGAAATCAGCGATCTGAAAAAATAACACGAAATCCTTAAATAATAAAGAAATGCCTGATTTGTGTGCCACTATATGTGCAAGTTTAGGAATGTGTCATCATACCTTCCTGAAGAGCTTTCGTGCGCCTCTATGAGCTTAGGGCGAGAGCAGCGGGCTTGTAGTGCTCTCAAAGGCGCCGAAAGAAGTTCCCTATAATTAAAAAAATGAATGATTGATTACCAATCTCCAATATACATAGAAATAGCGGCATCATACCTTCACTCTGAAGGGCAACGGTTTAAAAAAATCCAGATTTAGGTGTTCGATGCACACTTGATCACCAGGCGGTCAAAAGAAGGATGCAGTAGTCTCACAAGGTGGTTCAAATTCCTGAATAAATTAGCTCTTTTTTAAAAACTACCTGTTTTTATAGGCTCAGAGTACTGCAATATTGTACCTTTACAATGAATGAGCATCACTCGGTGGCACAAGGAAACTTGGTAACATATGCTGAACTTGACTGGTCAAATACCGTAGCTGTGTTTGAAAGAGTGGATAGTGTACACTTATTTGAGCTCTGCACGTAAGTACTATGTTGGTAGTCGACTCACAGGTACTCCACCTGAGGAGTAGCTTCAGCTATTGTGCACCTATAAGAGCTCCGGACGCGAACACAGCTACTTTATCTAAGGAGAAGCTTCAGCTATTGTGCACCTATATCCTATATGAGCTCCGGACGCGAGCACAGCGGACTAGCAGTGCTCTCAAAAGTAGAGTTCCCTACAAAAAAAGAAATGCTTGTTTAATGACTAAGTCCACGACACATGGAATGGTAATGGTAACATCATACCTTCACTCTGAAGCGATGTGGTTTCAAATGGAATGAATAATATGGTTTCTAATGAGATTCAAACTCGACACCAAGTTGCCAATAGAGGGGTGGTTGACTCACAAGATGGTACAAATTCCTGAATAAAAAAATAATTTACTTCTAATCTGACCTTTTCAGTATGGAGTGCTGCAAATATGCAATTTTATACCTTTAATCTAATTGAGAGCCATGCTCGGGGGTGCCGGAAATATAAACATGGACTCGAAATTGACTGCTAAACAACATGATCTGTAATTCAACACAAAAATAATTTATTATTGTACTGAATATGGCTCTTAAAGATAAAATACCTCAAAGACTGTGAGTGGACTTGTATGTGTTTGGAGATTTGATAGATTTCCGCTACACTATGTAGACAATACGACCATGAATATGATGCAATATAATTTTAGCACTGTCGATGAGATAAATTGGCAAGGAAGTGACGAGAGCGTTCTTGATGAGTTGGTAATCCAGGATGTATATTACAATTTTCAGTAAATATTCAAATTTTGAGTTATTAGAGAAAAAGTTTTTCAATTCTCACGTGGAAAGGCTGTCAAAAACGTCACCGGAAACGATAAGCAGAACATATGTTGGTTTGGAAGAGAAAGCAATGTTGCCGGGGATCGAACAATTAAAAATATATATAATATTCTTTTGTTTCCTGTAAATTTTACTTTGCCAATATAGTTTTATTTGAGAAAATTTTTAAATAATATATTATACAATGATTTAGTCCCTATATTAAGTGAAAACAATTAAAATTCATAAAATAAATTAAATCCATCTGGCAACATCTACCGGTATCTCTCTCTCTCTCTTTCCTTGACAGCCAAAGAAGCGTGCGAGCAATTTGACGGAAAAGACCGGCGCCTTTAGTGTGTTAACAAAAGTAATTTCAAAGTTCTTTTCAATCGCCCAAGATATATTAGCCAACATCTTCAACATCTTCAATTATTTGTGCCCGCTTTTTGTTTTGTTGCATCGGTCGGTGGATTATTGTGAGCGACTACGAGCAGAGGTATCAAAATCTTTTATTCCTCTTGTCTGCTTCCTTCACGTGGTCTATTCCTCATTTAATGGCCTCTTCTTTTGTTTTAGTCAATCACTATGGCTACAGAATGGAAGCTGCTGTTGGTGGATGTGTATTTGGAGGATATGGTCTTGACTGATATTGTGTCAGAGTCTTGGAGGCTGGATGACAGCGAGCTACTCTACCCACCTTCCACCGTGAAGGGCACAAAGATGCAGATCTATGTTAGAAAACATCAGCTTCCTGATGAAGCAACCTCGAGGCGCGTCCCGTATGATTTGATCAGAGTTTGTGGTAAGATTGTCTTTCTCTAATCACTGCTCTACATGGCAGAATCATTTTTTTTATTTTATTCATGTATATTAAACGCATCAATTTTCTACCAGATGACTAGAATGCTGCCAAAAGGTTGGAAGGCGGTACTCAAAGAACGCTGACTCCGAGTTAAATACTGAGGAGGATCTTGGACCCAGAAAAAGATTCAAACCAGCACGGTTTGCCAGTCCTTCCCAATCAACTCCTCCTCCGTCTAAGCGAGCCAAGAGTCAGTGTCAAAAGACAATTCAGTCTTCAGTAGCGGCCAGCCCGGTTGCTGAGAAAATCACCACCCTGTAAGCAGAGTATATCTGTAAGATATCTTATTGATAAATTGAATTGGACTGGATTTTAATCTTAAGATATCGCATAGTTATCTCATGAATAACTAATTGACAGTCTATATGGTGGCTTATAAGATAACTTGAAGATCTCTTAATAATTTAAAATTAAAATCAATAAAAAAAATTAAAAAATTAAAATTTCTTTAAAGTTTCTCCGCCCTCCCTGTCTCACTACCGTGCACGACACCACGGTCATTTTCACAGAAATATTATACCGGCAGTGAGATTCGAACCATTAGCCTACAGCATGAGACGCCAGGCGCTTAATCCACCCAGCTATGGCCGGTGTACGATGGCAGACATCAAACATGTATTTATATTGTAAGCCGTACTAGTATACATGAACTTTTTTTTAATTTTTTAATTTTTTGAAAAATAACTTGAGATATCTGAGAGAAATTAAGATTTATGTCAATAAAATGAGATATCTTTCAGACATTCAAATGCTATTTAAGTAAGCTATGACTATACTCTAGACCAATAACTTAGCGACAAAAATAAGATATCTTATGGATATCTTAAGAATATATTATAAGAGAAAAGGTCCAAAGATAGTAACAACACTTGAAACTATCTCAAAGATATCTTATAGCTATACTGTGCTTACAGGGCACCATCGATGAGATGTTGGTAAGACTCGCTGAACCAGACAACTCTAAAAGTTCATCTGAAAATGATGGAAGTCAGCAAACTGGACTTGAAGATCTAACTACTCGTAAGTACCCCCAACTGCTAATGACCATTATAAACAGCTATTTTAATTTGATAATTTTTCATTTATAATTCGCCTCTATCATGAGTCCGGTGTTCACTTCAACTCAGCGACCTAAACAGACGGCTACATCTGTGGCTCTCTCCAAATCTGTGCCGTTGAAGAAGAGCAATATTGTCGAACATCCAGCTGGAATAGCCCCTTTGGTAAACTTGCCAGACAGTCAAGAAGATATGTTTGAGATGTATTCCGGTATGTAAACACCTTTATTTTGCTATTACTAGCTAAACCTTGTAATATATTGGTTTCGCTATGAATTTATGTATGATCCCTTTTTATTTTCAGAGTTAAAAACGCAGCCTCCGGCTGCCAAAACTGCTACTCATGTAGCTGGTTCATCAGAGACTCCCAAGAAGCCGTCCGAAAAGAAAACGAACGCTAGTATTTCGGATATCCTGGCAGCCAGGGCCACCGCTGCTGCAGAAGAAAATAAAAAGAAGGATGTCCGCAACAAGGAACTGCAAGCCGCCTTAACTGGTAGTGAGAAAGACAGGCACAACAAACGAGTGCAAGCCGCCATTCTAGGTGGTGCCAAGTCAACTCTACCTCCGAACCCGTTAAAGGGCAAAGCTCTAGTAAACAAGAACGTGAAGGTTGCAAGTGGTGTCCTTAAGCACGGCTCTTCAAGCGAGACGAAGAAGAGTAGCAAAGAAAAGGGTTCTTTCGCTCAACAGCCATACAAGATTGTCATGCTGGAGGATCAAGCTCATCCTCTGGATACCCTTCGGGCTATCAAGTTTGGAGATATTCCCGTTCCTGAGGGAGCCAAAGAGAAAGTGAAGAGAGTCAAGACAGTCACGGTGCCCCCACTCACGGTAGCCCCATCTAAAATCACTGCAGGATCGTCAGGCATGGCTAAGCAATTAGACAAGCCAGCTGTTGTTGGTGGTAATAACTTATAATCTATTTATTTTTTTCTTTGTCTACTTAATTAATTTTATGTGTTTTTTACATTTTTTCAGTCCAATCCGTGCCGTCAAGTATCAGCCAGGTCATCCAGCTTATCTTGTGTAAATCTATTGAAATTCAGAACGACACTACAGAGCTTGTGAAGAGCCAGAAGATATTGGTCGAGTACATACAGCTGACTCAAACTCAGCAAGTGCTCACGGATGCCTTTCCTCTCCCATTGGACAATGACGTTGCTCTTCAAAGTCTCAACCAGTTTCTCCAACTCGATGTGGATGGTCGTCGAAAGCTGGTATTTTCCCTTCTCTATTTAATTCATTGTTTTTATTTTGCTTTATCTCAATTATTTTTACATTTCAGATTTCAAACAAGCTTGCTAATCTTGGAGGCGACACCATTGAAGAGCGCGTGCACAACATCCTCAAGGCGATCATCACGGATTACTTCGGCTCGTCCCTCTCTTGGGCGGGCCGGGATGGCAAAACGGCAGTGCGGAACACGTTACTGTTTGCACTTATATATGGTAAGAAATTATTGCAGTATGTTATTCCATTTACTCAACTATCGTTACTAAGCTGATTTTATTTTTAAACAGACTCAGTTCGCTCTCACGTTTCACATGGAGATGCGGACAGGACTCTTATTGAGAACATTACTAAGAACTGGATTTTCAAGTCACGTCGTCGTCACTTTCGTGCTCTTGCAGCGGCCGCAAAGTCACAGTCGCTGGAAGAAGTTGATGCTGAAGGAGGGGCAGAAGGTGAAGAAGCCGCCGAAGGTGAAGAAGCTCTGGAGGAAGAAGAAGCCGCTGAGGATGAAGGCGCCGCTGAAGGAGAGCAAAGCGGTGCCGGCGATCTCTCCATCAGTCTTGATGGGTTATCTGATGTAGAGTAAATCGGGTACTTCTCATTCTCACACTTTTCATTTGATTTTCTCTATCGTCGACTCTCGAGTCGAGTGACGTCTTTTCAAATTTTCAGACTTATGTGTCTTTTTTTCTAATTAACCTTGATCTCACAGAAGTCGTTCATTTTTTTCCTAAAAAAAGTGCCTCTCTCTTTTTTCCATCACTAATATTCTTATTTCTGTGTGTGTCTCTCTTTTTTTTTTGTAAAAAAAAGAAAAAAAGTAAAGATGAAGTGCCTCTCTTATTTGCCATCAGGAACTTTTTTCTGTGTGTATCTATGTGTGGAAATAACAGCACTTTTTTTCTTTTTGAAATTTTGGATTCAATCCTGATTTTGTATTACTTATACATTTGTGACAATGTACCTCCCATGTGATATGTCCCTATCTTATTATCCATGCGTAATCGCTCTTGAAGAGAAACGTACAGCGATCTCATGGACAAAATTTTTTTGTATTTTTTGTTTTTCCTATTCGAAGACAATTCAATAAACGTGTTACCCTTAATTTTTTTCTTATTTATTTTTCCTGCCTGACGTAATAGTGCAAGTCCAACAATTTAAATAATAAATCGGGAAGGTGTAGGTAATGCCCGCGAATAGAAGCGTTGGTTTATATATAACATTTCCAAGGAGTTACCAGGTCACGCCCATTTTTTTTCAGGATTATTTTCATTTTTACTGGAGCGGATTCAACGGTCGTTACCTGTCCGCGATCCTAGGTACTGTCAACAACTTCACCCGGTCGCAACCTGTGGTTGTGACCCGGCAACTTGAGAATGTGCGCCGGGAGTTACCAGGTAGTGTGGTGTGCCGGCTGGGTTGGGATATGGGGCTTATGGCGCTCCTTTAGGCCGTTTCTGCCGTAGGCTTTGATATGATGCCAACACTTCCATGGGAAAGCTTGTGTACTGTTGAGAGTCGATCCTGGCTTGAACTTGGCGAATGAGATTGTAGCCCTGATTGTTTGGTTGTGAGATGCAAGCAACTACTTTAACACTGTTTGGGATACTGGTCCGTTCAGTTCCGGTGTATGAAGAGACCACCCCTTTGGCATAGAATCTATGATATTGGAGAAAAAAATATGTGTAACTTTGTATAGTTTTACGTGGTATAAAACACTTACTTGTAACCAGTGATTGGAACGTCAAGTGCGACGTTTAGTCAAATTCGACGTAACGTCGTGACGTGACGTCAAAAACGACGTTTGACGGGACGTTGACGCGTAAAAATTTTTAAAACCGACGTTCGACGGTGACATTTGACGTGCATTTTTTAAAAAAGAGGTAAAAAGTCAATCGTCAATTTATTAAATTTTACGGCGCCGAAGACTATAAGCAGACGATTCTATAAGCTGTGTTTCAAGTGGACTTTTTTTTAACGTGGTTGATCAGTCCATTTCTTATATCAATTCCATTTGCTTTGATTTGTCTTGCGCTAAGAAATATAGCTAGTGTAAACGAATCAGTTAGACGAATTAGAAGAAGACACGAACGAAATAGATTTTTCTTAAGGATAGGGATCAGTCGATGGAAATTATAAAATAAAATAAATTATATGGAAATCAGCTATTATTTATTATGTAAAATACCTCAATCCCGAGAAGCGCACCGGTTGAGCGGCTCTTTAGTATTGCTGCAATTATTTTAACAGTAAGGCCCATCAAATTAGCTGATTGTATGTTGGAAATACTCATCATTCTTTAAAAATATTCTTGGAAATAGGCTCAAACATTGATCATACTGAATAATTTACCGCGTATATTTATTAAAAAAATTAATGAATTTCCACTTGACGTTTACTTGACGTTTATTTGACGTTCACGTCGACTTTGACGGGGGAAAATTCTGACTATGCGTTGACGATTTTTTGAGGACGTTCGACGTGCTTTATTTTTGCGACGTTGACGACTGTTGCGACGTTGACGACTGAATTTAGGCCGTGACGTTCCAATCACTGCTTGTAACGGTGCTCGTCAATGTAAACTTTTCTTAACCAAAAGGTTAATTTTTCTTCTCGAAACTTTGTCGAAAAGTTCACTTTTTCCTCTTTTTGGGAGGCTGAAATTGGCCACGCTTACTTAGTTACATGGCTCATTTTTAGGAATTTTTCTTAAATGAAATAGAGACGTGAGGCAAAAGATTATCCACTATCAGAGGACGAGATGAAAAATGCGTAGTTTCTTTGCTTTTTTGCCAGCCAGTTAGCGATGAAGAATTTTTTTTACAAACTCGCATAATCCATTCTAACATAGTTCATTTTTCACATTTTGTATGATAATTAATTACAGTTTTTATAACTAAAAGTCACAGATTGACTTACTATACACCCACTTTACCGGCTGGCTCGTAGAAGAAGACTTGATTTAACTCTTGTCTCTATTAAAGTGATAATTTCAATGAATATACATATATATATATACAAATCATTAAATATCAAGTACAATATATAGTCAATCCTTAAAGCATAATTTTTTAGCAATCCCAAAACACACTTTTTTTATCATCCTAAATGTAACATCTACAATCTTTAAAATGATACTAGATCTTATACATTTTTATGTTTAAAATAGTCTCCGATTGGCACCGCATACTTACTAGAAAATTTACTAAATAACCTTGCCGATTAAAAAAATTAAAAACTATATTTAGAAGGAAATAGAAAAAACAGCACATAAGCCATAACAAGGTAATAGAATTTAAAATGCAGGATTTCAGCTTCAGCATTCTCTGACTCGTATTTCCATATTAAAAATTGAAATAACATATGCACTCGAATTCAAATACACCCGCCGTTCACTTGCATACTCCAACAGTCCAACGCTAGCCTATGTTACAACGACTTATAAACATCTGTTCGTTCTTTCTACAAACGGAATAGGATTACTAGATTCAGCTGTTTTTTTGTTTTTTGAATACTCAACAATGTTCTGTATGCAGGCCTCGTTATTTTACTAACAAAATCTATGTATGTTGAAAATATAATAGAAACAAACTTGTGTTAATGTTCATTAAGCGTATTATACAAACAGTTTTTACTAATTACTTGACTGCAATCGATAAATAAAACAAAAAGTTGCTAAAAACCAAGTCAGCGTTATTTCTATATAATAGTTTTTGAGGTTTTTTTTCTTAATAAAAAAATCCATTATTTCCATGTAAAAAACTGATTGACAGAAAAAAGACGTTTGAGTTATTTAAATAGCCGAAAGAAATTTCTTTTTAATTATAGAGGACCACATTTTATTCGGAGGAACTCTATACAGCTTTTTCAAATGTACTGAAAATAACTACGACAATATATAAATTATCTGAATTGTGATTGAATTCAAAAATAATATATTGCTGAGATTTTTCCCATTTTTCTGCATTACCACTGCATTATTATTTTAATAGTGAAATTTATTTGCAATTTATTGCAGTATTATATAGAAAAGAAATCGCTTTATCAATGTGCAAAAACGAATAAGATAATTAATTCCAATTCTTTTCAGTGTATTTCTTATAATTTTACGATCAAACCGTGTATTTAATTTCACAAATATATTTTCCAGAATTTCACTTTAAACAATACAGAAATTTATCAGATTGCACTTTTTTTTACACAAATGTTAGACTAATAAAGTTTTTTATTAGGTTATAAGTAATTAAAAAATAGCACTTACTTCAAATAAGATTATAAAATAAGAAAATAATAATTAATGTTACATCGTATTTTAAATTTAACTCATTTAATTTACTGTCTGTACGACTGTTAACGTATTGAAATTAACGTATAATTTTTTTATGAGAGGAATTGGGAATTAGAAAAAAATGGTCACATTCATGATGTAGGTTAGATTCGAACCATGTTGTCGAGAACAACTTATGTAAGATAGTAAAGCGAGCTTTTCTGCTCGCGGTTAATAGTATAACTCAGACTTCGCCTGAGTTAATCTCAACGACAATTGATGGATTTTGATTGAAATGAAGAGAGACGGAAGATGGGAGATGAATTGTTCGTCTATGTCATTTATTGGACGAAAAAATGAAAGAGTTGGGAGGTAGTTAGTTGTGCTATGGATGTTTCGCGTCCGATCCCTTTTGTTTAAAGCGATAGCGCTGCTTTCAATTAAGTAAATTAGGTTGTACGCATAACGGTCACAAAACTAAATATTACAATAATTTATCTTTATTTTTCTAAATTTTGTCTTTTGTTGGTTGGACTTATTATGTCATGGTCATAGGAATTGAATTGATAGAAAATTGTTGTGTTTAAAAAACAATCAGAATAAAAAGTTTCTACAATACCAGCATACAGAAGATTCAAGCATAATTATTGGATTACCTCCTTCGGCAAAGACATAGCTCACATCAATAGGCATATATATCTTAAGGTGTATTCTAGAGTGTTTCGCGCCGTAACTAACCCTTTATGTGTTCCCGGACGGCATGTTTTTACGGTCTTGATTCAGATTCAGTTGGGTCAAAAACAATCTAATCGGTTTCACGTCAGGCCTGAATCGTTGAAACACTGCCTGGGGATATTTATGTTATTTTTAAAAAACATATTTCTAAAAGAAAGCAAGAAGCAGTTTTGAGATCTCTTCCCAATCTTTTTTTGTGAAGGAGAGGGGTTCCGATAGTCTCGTCGTGAAAGTAGATATTTTCTAAAAATGTCAGATTCAGGATAAGTCGAGCTTGCCATTTATTGTGCATGATGATAATATGACTTAATTACAAAAGGAAAACCTTTGTTCGTAATATAGATTTTTTGTAAATAATACTCCAATTTCAGATTATTTTTTTTTGAGAATCGATAAAAAAAAGTGAAATTTAAAATGGAACAGCCTATTATGTATAATAATATCATGGAATTTAAGTTGAACATTGTGTATTTCTCAGCATTTCTAAAACTCCCTCAGTATATAAAAGAAAACAACATATAGAATGGAAATAAATAGTCGACTAATATTCCAAAATCCAAGAAAATATACCACACACTTTTAGTCAAATAATAGGGAGCAGCAATGTCAAGAAAGTATACGCTTTCTGAAAAATTCCAAAAAGCTCAATACACCGTCGTAATAATTCTCATTTGTCCCAGGACTGCAGTCATTGTGGCAGTAGGAATGCACATGTTCATGATTTTGTTATTTCTTTGTTACCAAATAGAAATTGAGGCATGGATCAATTGAAATGTCAAGTTGAAAATGAACAGTGATAAATTAAGTACAATCATAAATATTGTAAATGAGAAAAGGAAGAGACAGTAAGTAGTAGCGGAATTTAAATTAATTTTTTTTAAAGTTCCTACAGGTACATGTTCCATTCTTTTTTCGCGTCTTTCCATTGATGATTAACAAGAGCTTGCCTTCTTTGTAGGTTCAAAAAAAGTCAGGGGTAAAGAAAGCCCTCTCATTATTATGAAACCTTAAAACCTACAGAAATATAGTAACAGTTATTCATGACAAAACTTTCTTGAAATATAAGCTTACAAATACTCAAAACTAGTTTTGTATGGCATTTCTCTAAATGCTCTAATAAGTTATAAAAGAGTGATGGGAATCTAAATGAAAAGTGTCTACTTGTACAAAAAAAAATGTCGGGTAAGTTTATCTAAGGAACTTAGGACTATATGCATTATACAGCTATTACCAAAGGTGAATAAAAATATTTCACCTCCCTCCGTTTGAATTTAGTATTTTTTTTAAAGATTGGTTAATGGATAATAAAACCACGCTAATGTGATGTTAACTAATATCACTAAAGGTGATGAACCGAGGTAAAAATGAAAAAAAATATCCGTTATACCAAAACGCACCTATCGCTTTCAGCGCTAGGAGGTTTCCAAAGAAATTGTATAAACATTTGTAATTTTTTAACAGCCAATTTACAATCTATCGTGATACTATTTTTAATTCAGAAATAGGACTGCTCGGCGCTCATCTTTCTTGGCGAGTTCTCTTTTCGCTCATGTAATCGCAATTTACAATGAGCGAACTCGCGCTTATTCTGCGTTTATTTTTTTATTCCATTAGAATGACCTTTTGAACTTATAAACAGTAAATGAAATGATTTTTTCGATAAGCTGTATGTTGAATGAAACCAATGAGTAAATACTTCTTGGTAAAACTCATATGGCCAATAAATGTTTACTACCAATGTGGCAAATAGTAAATTACTACAATTTTGTAAGAACAGACAAGTTTTGTTCCACTAAATTTCAAAATGAACTCAATTGGCGATGCTATTCTGATCGAATGATTTGGCCAATCCTGAAGAAATGTTTGCTAACTAACTCATTACACCTCTATTGTACCGTAATTAATGGAAATGAATGAACCATAATGGCAATTTTTATAATGTTTGACTGTTTGAAGATACCCCAAACCTCACATTTAAAAAAGTTACTCATAGTTTATACGTCAAGTAAAAAAATCAACAACACATACAAAAATTAACATCAATTTTCACACTTCACTTCCAGTTGACATAATTTTTTTTAACGAGACTAATAAAATAATCTCCATCTCAAGAATACTGTAACAGTGAACCAAGCCCAATCCTTCTTAAGCAGTCTAAACAAGAATACAAGATATATCAGCTGACTGAATTACATGGTATAGCTTTGAGGGTTTTTTTGTCAATAGTTTCTTATACTGATGGTAAAGAGTGTATTTAATTGCGTCGCTGCCATGAAACGTCACCATCAAACATCACTGTTTTTCTAGCTCACGTCAACATCACATCATACATCAATATTGATGCATTTAAGTATGCCATATTTGACGTTATATCACATGTGATTTCACTTCAAGACTCACGCAATGAAATATCTAGTCTAATATAATTAGAAAGTATCATTTATACTACTAATTTTCAGGATATCAGATAGGGGAGAGCGGGTCTATCTGGGACAAAATTGTAAAAAAAATTTTTAAGTTGCAATATCTTTTTATTTAAGAAAATGTACGCGTTTATTGTGGCATTATATTGTAGCCCTGTCTTTCTTCTTTCTAAATCTTCCTTTGAAAGTAGTTTTTGTCAAGTAGTTGCTTAAGCATAGTTTTTTTAGCAAATCAGCCCCGCCCTTGGGGCAAAACGGGACAGACATTTTAAAGATGAGTAAGGTTTGAAGCTACACACAAGTCCCCTCTATCAAAATGTGGTAGCTCCTCCCATTGGAGAGCCGACTTGGATCAACATTTGTACAAAAGTGTGGTATATTCCATTAGTTCTCAGTCGCATTCAGCTATTTCTATACCAGATTGGCTGCACGCTGATGTACATGAGTTGAAATAAAGATTTAAATATCAAGCAAATCAGTTTCAATCATCATATAATGCTCTTAAAAAGCAGATGCATTGAAATAATGTCATTATGAAGCAAATAAACTGCAATTATAATGCTTAAATAAAGCAGATAAATTGCAATTATAATGCTAAAATACATTTTCCAAGTAAGGCATAGCTGGAAGCATAAATTAGCTTTATTGTCCGATGCTATCCTTGGGATCCGTTATTACCCGGTTGGACGGTAGCATTAGCTAGATTACATTAAAACACAGTATGTTTTTAACTGAATAAAAATCTAATCATTAAACAATCATTTGACGAATACTGGACATGGTTTACATTGCGAGTTCCATAGTTTAACGAAACAATAGACTACGTTTCTCTCCAAGGATATAACCAAGGTTAAATGAAACAATGGTGATTTAAAAACATTAGTACAGTGCAACAGAGTGTCGAAAAAAACAAGTTACATAAAGAACCATTTTTTGTTTCCTATGTGACACATTTATTGAAAAATGTTTTAAAGTAAATAAGAAAGATGCGGGAAAAACGAGACAAATATCCTGAACGTGGACCAATCCACTTGCGCCAAACTTCTCCTGAACGGGTATATAACAGTGAGGGTTTCATAGAGCCAAGACATTCACAGCCATCACCTTCCTCCTCAGAAAATAAATCAACAACAACTGTGACCATCGGCAAAATGAAGTATTTTTTGGTAATTATATCTTAGAAAATTTCATTATTGATATCTTCACCTCGATAGAATTTGTCACAAAAAATGTCGATCAACCACAGGTTTTAGCCATTTTCATGTTGGTCGTCACGCTTCAAATCTTGCCGACTATTGGGTGTGGACCTGCCACCTATACCATAACTGGTGGGTAGTAGCCTTACATGTTTCTGATTTTGTTTGCTTATTGCAACAATTGTTGCTTTATTGCTTTTGATACAGAGAGATGCAACAAAGATTCTGACTGTTCTTCTAACAAATGCATTGATGGCGGATGTGCATACATGGGTGCCAGGTCCCTCGGCAAATGAAAACGCACCTTCCCATTAAAGAAAACGACTACTATTTGATGACACGGCTGTTAATATTGGTGCTATTTTACGAAAACCTATTACCTAGACAAGTAGTGCATACAAGCAGTGTTGAATTCGACTGTCGTTGACTTTGTGAAATGGTCATATTTTCTTTGAGAAAATAAATACACTAAAATAAAGCAAATTTATGATGTCTTATTTCAAGTAATATTTAAATCATGTACTTTAAACTAGAATATCTCTGTTAATTATATTAAAACTTGAAAACTCCCAACACAAAAGGTCGGAAGTTTTACGGAAATAATCAAATTTCTGCGTTTGAATATAAAAATAATTTTATATTTGAATTCGGAGGTAATGTGCTAAAACCAAAGTCTGGGCGCACTTTCCAATATAGATTGTATCTAATCATCCTATCTATGATTATATTATTATTATTTAATTTTTAATTTTTTGCTTTATGAGTGTTGGTCGACAATTAAGATTTATTATAACTCCTCATTCTTTTCAAAACTCATTGTAATATGTGAAGATTTTCGGAAAAGATTCCCTATTCCCATTATTTCCTATTTAAAATCTATTTTTAAATTAAATTTATTTATTGATTTAAAAAAAATTGTGGTATTTAAAAATAAATCTAGAGAATAGGGATTCTACAATACAACACATAAGATTCAAACAAAAATATTCGACTTTCTCCGTCGCAATAGCTTCCATCAACGGGAAGATTTTTTAAAAATTCATGATGAACTACATCTGTTTTAAGTCAACAGTTGATAATTTTATTTCATACACATACTTTAAACTATATTTTTGTCATTATGATTAATTAATCAATTTTCATTATCAACGTTTTCCCCGTATTCAAAGCTAGGACACTATCATGTAGAAACAAGGTTCAGATAAATTGTTTAATCGCAATCTTAGTAGCCTGGCTTGGAAAGTCAGATTTATTTTCAAGAGTGCACCTGCACAGCCATCTGAGCCTTTTCAAGTGCTGTACAAACACTTTGGAAAAACTAAACAATGAGAAGCAATAAAATAAGTGGCATGGGGAAAGTCATTTTATTTTATTTTTTAACATATTTCTAAAAACAAATGAAACAGAAGTTTGGAGAATCTCTTCACAATCTTTTTTGGAAAGGAAATCGAGAGGTTCTGATAATCTCTCCGTGGCAAAAAGAAAATATTTTCTGAAAATGTCAGATTTAGGATGTGTCGAGCTTACCATCTATTTTGCGGGATGGATAGGAACAGTGCTGTATTCGATGTATCACGTCTATCTTATCGACACCGGTATGCATCGCATTCTCTACACAAAAAATCATTCTACATTAAATTGCTGAAATAAATAAAGAAAATTATATAACATTTCTCAGGTTCATCTTCTTTGTTATCCAAAATTCTTAAACCTGGCTGGAGCTGGGTAAACCGAAAAGTAGACACTTCAGACAGCGAATGGAGTTTACTTTCGCCTCTTTTATTACAGTGGCTCAAATTTGTAGTTTTTTATTTGGTGGTCAATCAGTTTCTCACGAGAAATAAGTTCCCTCGCTTGGCAATAGGTTTCAGCCTAGGTTTCTCTTTTTCATGGCTCTGGTTCTCTGTAGGACTACCGCTCAGCCTTTTCCTCCTAGCGCAGCCATTACTTTTCATCTCCGTATTCAAACTCTTCCGTAATTCAATGATTGCTGTATGGGTACTTTTCTTGAGTATAATTTTGGTTCGAAATAACTCTCCCTCATTCATTTATTTCATGGTAATAAACCAATGTTTTGGCCATTCAAATGTAGTTGATAATATTTGTTAATTTAATTTTCAGGAAATTATATCTAAAAGAAGATACATAGAGCAACATATTTCTTCGTACATATTGGTGTGGACTTTAGCTCGCATCATCAGCTACGTTGCTGACACGAAAAGCTGCCACCAGAAATACAATGCCTGGAATCTGGTCAAATGCTTCCATTATTGTTTTTACCTACCTCTCCTACCAAGTGCTCCACTCATTCTTTACCAGAATTTCAAAGAATCCGTACAAATTCATTTTCAAATTTCATTAAGATAATAAAATATTATTTAAAGTCGTTATAATAGGTAGAGAAAACTCCTGCACCTTTTAATTGGTCAATTTTTTTTCGCCAAATCGCCCAAGTGGCGCGCTTCTGCTTCTGGTGGTTATTTCATGAGCTAGCCTTGCATTTCTTCTATCACACTGCAGTTCAATACGATCTAAGTAAGTTTTCATTTGCAAAAATTAGAATTAAATATAGATTATCTTAAAAAGAAAAACCTTATACACAGATTTGGTTAAAATCTTGGACGTCTGGTCTATCGCGGGATTAGGTTACACTCTAGCCCAGTTCCTTATGATCAAGTACGTTGTATTGTATGGATTACCATCAGCTTTTGCCCATATGGATCAAGTTAAAGCTCCACCACCACCACAATGTGTCGCCAGGATTCATCTCTACTCTAAAATGTGGCGAGATTTCGATCGAGGACTATACAATTTTTTGTCTCAGTAGAACCAGAAATTTTCATATTTTCATCTATATCTATAAAACAAAAAGAGTACGGTTCTGTCGTTCTGTTTCAAGAAATTCCCTGATTGGTCCAAATTCTAGGGGGAGGGGCTTAGAGAATGCAGTTGAAATTTTAACTTGCAAATGTAGTTTTATTATTTGAGGAATAAATTGGAAAGCTGATTAAACGCCAATGCTTAAACGCTAACAATAAACCACGGTGATTAACTTAAATATAAATCTTTTAGAGAACAAAACTTCACTTGAAACTATTTTCATATATAATGGAGAAACCTTTTTTAGCCATTGAAACGAAGGTGGCCGTAAGAAATACTAAATTGTCAGAATAAAAAAGTAAATAGTTGCTGTTACGGGTTATAACACTATACGATCAATATGGGCCAACTGGAAATATGTGATTTAGTTGTTTAAATCTGGTCATTTTTATTTGAATGATGGATTTACGAATAAAAAGAAAAACGAATTAATACAAATTTAAAAAAGACATTTCGGGCAAAGCCGAAGCAAGGGCCAGCTAGTTTATTATAATGCAAACTATCAAGTGTTGTATCCAAATAGGTACATTTACATTCCATTTAAGAAATCGTATGATGGTATATTTGGATCTCTTATCGGTTCAGCTTTATGTTTTTGTTTTGTTTGCATATGGCACGGAGCTTCCAGAGCAGTAGTATACAATAAATATAATTTTTTTAAAATTCATTAATTTAAAAATTTAAAAAACTCATTTTTTGTAAAGATGATTTGGTGCTTAGCTAACTATCTAGGAGTGTGCTTGGAAATGGGAGCTAAATTCTGCTCTACCTTACCACCACTGTCCGGCTGGAAAGTAATTTTATAACAAAAAATGTATGCCAATATAAGTTATTAATTCAGAATGTTGTTTTTAACGAAGGTAAATTGGTCAACAGCCAACTGGCTGCGCTTCCAGGCCGTCTTTTGTGCTCCTCTAGTCCTAATGTCGTGCTTTTCAAGTTTAACTTTCCTCACAAATGCAGACGTTGGTTACGTTTTCTTCTATAAGGCTGTCATTGAAGGTATGAAATGCAATGTTGAATGGAATAATAATTCTTCTATGAGAAAAAGTATTACTTTTTTGATATTTCAATTGGTATTCAGGTGGAGTATACCGTTTGGGTTGTATCCTATCTATGTTGTACTGCGGCTGTCACGTCTCTATGGCTATATCCAGATTTTCACACGTAGCCCAGCAAAAACCAATTACAAAGATAGAAAAAGATAAATAATACCATAGAATATTTTCTTTGTCATAAACATGGATTTGAAAATAAACAATAATCCTCAGCCTGTCGAAAGCATGAGTGCAAAAAAGATCCCTGACGTAGTAAAATGTATTTTGCTACTTAAGGCTTTACTGCGTTTAAATGTGGCGCCCTAGAGAGTACACCCCCACATCTTTATATCCAAAAACAATGCTGCCATCTAGCGAAACGATTTGGTTACCGCAACATTCTAAAACAGTGCTGCCATCTAGCGAATTCATTTTTGTTTCATTAATGTTAAAAATGTTAAAATCAATTAAAATAGTTTGATAAAGACCTGACGTAATCATTCGATTATATAAACAGTCTGCGTACATACCTAAAGCAAGAGATCTAGAACTTTATCTCAGCATGTGGAGTTGACGTAAAATTAGTTTAAAATTACTTTCGAATCTTCCAGCGACATACATATCTAAATAATAATCTTAAGTATCGACAGCATAATAGAAAAGCTTTTTTTACATATAACATCGGAGCATTAAAACATATATTGAATAATATAATAGAGTTCCTAAAATATTTTATTAAATTACTATTTTATTTGTTTTTAGAAGGTTGAATATATTTTAATTTAAAAAACATAAGCTTTGGTATTCTTATTAGACAATTTTCCTATAGGACAACGACCAACAAATTATATTGCATAAGCTAACGAAGAAGAAACAAACATTTATTTTCAACGCTAAAAAATAAAAATAGAATTTTTAATCATTGAAATGTGTAAATTGGAACACGTACTGTACAGTAATTCTATTCGTTTTTTTATCCATAAAATAAAATCACGTGCCTTAAACAGGAGTTTCTTAAAACAAGAAGACTACGTCAGGCCTTAATCAGGCTATTTTTCTTATCCCGGATGGGATCAAATTTATTCGATACCGGAGGTTTCTTTAACGTCTTTTCCCTCCCTCCGGAGTGAGTCTCAAACCTTTATTTCACTCGGTTTTGCTCTCTCCTTATTGGCCGAGACTAGTACCGATTGTACCGATTATACCTGATTCTGCGCGCCATCTGTTTCAATTTTATTCAACTACATCTTCTCTTCTTTTTTCTTGTGTAAAGGTTTACAGCTGCCTTCGTTAATCTCGGCGCTTCTTTTGCATATTTTTTTCATCTTAAAAAAAAAAGATCAACTGACTGTTTCGTGTAGGCTCCGTGCTAATTAGCTGCCATTATATGTTTAACAAGTTATAACGACATGCATATATACACTATACATAATCATATCCCCGAGTGTAAGATGAGTATTTCTGTAAGAAATACCTTCTCGTAAGAGAAAGTCTAAGGGCTTTTTAAATGTAATATTTTTAAATATTACTCGTAAGAGGGTTTATAGGGCGTTATTGTTCTAGCAGACGACAAATTTCTCGGTAAAGCCCGTTTGTTTAACACACAATACCCTTTGGGATTTCAGAAAAACTTTGTCACTGATGTAGTAGCGAAAGTGAGCATCCGATCGGGACGGGATTTTCACGATAAAATTGCACTTACGCTGACTTGGGCTAACGTCGGGTATTTGGGCAGTCTGGTACCTTTGATTGTTTTTAAATAAATAAAATGCGCAAAAACTTGTCGTTACCGGACTATTTTCTTGGAAAACCAGGTTGGTTGCTATGGCAATTATTGTAGCGGGTTTATGGGCGTCATGTCGTCATGACAATGAGTCGCCTTTCCCCTGGGATAAGGCTGGGAGGAGTAGAGTTGCGACGTTTAACTTATTCTTTATGGTCTCTGCACCGTTCCCTAGCGCAAAACATCTTTGCCTTTTGGCATGAAGTCCCTTAGGTGGCAAGAGGAACGTATTTAGTTCGTTTTAGATTGGCTTTAAGCTAATATTTGAGATTGCTTAGACTAGCTATAAGCTAATATTTGAGATTGATTAAACTAGCTCTAAGCAAATATCGGAAATTGCTTAGACGGGCTTTAAGCTAATATTTGAGATGGCTTAGACTAGCTCTAAGCAAATATCGAAAATTCCTTAGAACGGCTTTAAGCTAATATTTGAGATTGCTTAGACTAGCTCTAAGCAAATATCGGAAATAGCTTAGACCGGCTTTAAGTTAATATTTGAGATTGCTTAGACTGGCTATAAGCTAATATTTGAGATTGCTTAGACCGGCTATAAGCTAATATTTCAGATTGCTTAGATCAGCTTGAAGCAAGTACCGGTAATTGCTTAGACCGGCTTTAAACTAATATTAAAGATTGCTTAGACCGGCTTTAAGCTAATATTTGAGATTGCTTAAACTAGCTCTAAGAAAATATTGGAAATTGTTTAGACCGGCTTTAAGCTAATATTTCAGATTGCTTAGACTAGCTTTAAGCTAATATTTGAGATTGCTTAAACTAGCTCTAAGCAAATATCGGAAATTGCTTAAACTGACTTTTAGCTAATATTTGAGATTGCTTAGACTGGCTATAAGCTAATATTTGAGACTGCTTAGACCGGCTTTAAGCTAATATTTGAGATTGCTTAGACTAGCTCTAAGCAAATATCGGAAATTGCTTAGACCGGCTTTAAGCTAATATTTGAGATTGCTTAAACTAGCTCTAAGAAAATATTGGAAATTGTTTAGACCGGCTTTAAGCTAATATTTGAGATTTTTTAGACTAGCTCAAAGCAAATATCGGAAATTGCTTAGACCGGCTTTAAGCTAATATTTCAGATTGCTTAGACTAGCTTTAAGCTAATATTTGAGATTGCTTAAACTAGCTCTAAGCAAATATCGGTAATTGCTTAGATCGGCTTTAAGCTAATATTTGAGATTGCTTAGACCGGCTATAAGCTAATATTTGAGATTGCTTAGACCGGCTTTAAGCTAATATTTGAGATTCCTTAGACCGGCTTTAAGCTTATATTTGAGATTGCCTTGACTAGCTTTAAGCAAATATCGGTAATTGCTCAGACCGGCTATAAGCTAATATTTGAGATTGCTTAGACTAGCTTGAAGCAAATATTTGAGATTGCTTAGACTAGCGCTAAGCAAATATCGGAAATTGCTTAGACCGGCTTTAAGCTAATATTTGAGATTGCTTAAACTAGCTCTAAGAAAATATTGGAAATTGTTTAGACCGGCTTTAAGCTAATATTTCAGATTGCTTAGACTAGCTTTAAGCTAATATTTGAGATTGCTTAAACTAGCTCTAAGCAAATATCGGAAATTGCTTAAACTGACTTTTAGCTAATATTTGAGATTGCTTAGACTGGCTATAAGCTAATATTTGAGACTGCTTAGACCGGCTTTAAGCTAATATTTGAGATTGCTTAGACTAGCTCTAAGCAAATATCGGAAATTGCTTAGACCGGCTTTAAGCTAATATTTGAGATTGCTTAAACTAGCTCTAAGAAAATATTGGAAATTGTTTAGACCGGCTTTAAGCTAATATTTGAGATTTTTTAGACTAGCTCAAAGCAAATATCGGAAATTGCTTAGACCGGCTTTAAGCTAATATTTCAGATTGCTTAGACTAGCTTTAAGCTAATATTTGAGATTGCTTAAACTAGCTCTAAGCAAATATCGGTAATTGCTTAGATCGGCTTTAAGCTAATATTTGAGATTGCTTAGACCGGCTATAAGCTAATATTTGAGATTGCTTAGACCGGCTTTAAACTAATATTTGAGATTCCTTAGACCGGCTTTAAGCTTATATTTGAGATTGCCTTGACTAGCTTTAAGCAAATATCGGTAATTGCTCAGACCGGCTATAAGCTAATATTTGAGATTGCTTAGACTAGCTTGAAGCAAATATTTGAGATTGCTTAGACTAGCGCTAAGCAAATATCGGAAATTGCTTAGACCGGCTTTAAGCTAATATTTGAGATTGCTTAAACTAGCTCTAAGAAAATATTGGAAATTGTTTAGACCGGCTTTAAGCTAATATTTCAGATTGCTTAGACTAGCTTTAAGCTAATATTTGAGATTGCTTAAACTAGCTCTAAGCAAATATCGGAAATTGCTTAAACTGACTTTTAGCTAATATTTGAGATTGCTTAGACTGGCTATAAGCTAATATTTGAGACTGCTTAGACCGGCTTTAAGCTAATATTTGAGATTGCTTAGACTAGCTCTAAGCAAATATCGGAAATTGCTTAAACCGGCTTTAAGCTAATATTAAAGATTGCTAAGACCGGCTTTACGCTAATTTTTGAGATTTCTTAGACTAGCTCTAAGCAAATCTTGGAAATTGCTTAGACCGGCTTTAACCTAATATTTGAGATTGCTTAGACCGGGTTTAAGCTAAAATTTGAGATTGCTTAGACTAGCTCTAAGCAAATATCGGAAATTGCTTAAACCGGCTTTAAGCTAATATTAAAGATTGCTAAGACCGGCTTTAAGCTAATATTTGAGATTTCTTAGACCGGCTTTAAGCTTATATTCGAGATTTCTTAGACTAGCTCTAAGCAAATATCGGAAATTGCTTAGACCGGCTTTAAGCTTATATTTGAGATTGCTTAAACTAGCTCTAAGAAAATATCGGAAATGGCTTAAACCGGCTTTAAGCTAATATTTGAGATTTTTTAGACTAG
The DNA here is from genome assembly GCA_030141595.1 of Chydorus sphaericus. Taxonomy (NCBI): domain Eukaryota; kingdom Metazoa; phylum Arthropoda; class Branchiopoda; order Diplostraca; family Chydoridae; genus Chydorus; species Chydorus sphaericus. The sequence continues at coordinate 2,481,753 of CM057927.1, forward strand.
CTCAAAGCAAATATCGGTAATTGCTTAGACCGGCTTTAAGCTAATATTTGAGATTGCTTAGACTAGCTCTAAGCAAATATCGTAAATTGTTTCGACCGGCTTTAAGCTAATATTAAAGATTGCTTAGACCGGCTTTAAGCTAATATTTGAGATTTCATAGACTAGCTTTAAGCTTATATTCGAGATTACTTAAACTAGCTCTAAGCAAATATCGGAAATTGCTTAGACCGGCTTTAAGCTAATATTTGAGATTGCTTAGACTAGCTCTAAGCAAATATCGGAAATTGCTTAGGCCGGCTTTAAGCTAATATTTGAGATTGCTTAGACCGGCTTTAAGCTAATATTTGAAATTGCTTAAACCGGCTTTAAGCTAATATTTGAGATTTCATAGACTGGCTTTAAGCTAATATTTGAGATTTCTTAGACTAGCTCTAAGCAAATATCGGAAATTGCTTAGACCGGCTTTAAGCTAATATTTGAGATTGCTTAGACCGGCTTTAAGCTAATATTTGAAATTGCTTAGACTAGCTCTAAGCAAATATCGGAAATTGCTTAGACCGGCTTTAAGCTAATATTTAAGATTGCTTAGACTAGCTATAAGCTAATATTTGAGATTTCTTAAACTAGCTCTAAGCAAATATCGGAAATTGCTTAGACCGGCTTTAAGCTTATATTTGAGATTGCTTAAACTAGCTCTAAGAAAATATCGGAAATGGCTTAAACCGGCTTTAAGCTAATATTTGAGATTTTTTAGACTAGCTCAAAGCAAATATCGGTAATTGCTTAGACCGGCTTTAAGCTAATATTTGAGATTGCTTAAACTAGCTCTAAGCAAATATCGGAAATTGCTTAGACCGGCTTTAAGCTAATATTTGAGATTGCTTAGACTAGCTCTAAGCAAATATCGGAAATTACTTAGACCGGCTTTAAGCTAATATTTGAGATTGCTTAGACCGGCTTTAAGCTAATATTTGAAATTGCTTAAACCGGCTTTAAGCTAATATTTGAGATTGCTTAGACCGGCTATAAGCTAATATTTGAGATTGCTTAGACCGGCTTTAAAATAATATTTGAGATTGCTTAAACTAGCTCTAAGAAAATATCAAAAATGGCTTTAACCGGCTTTAAGCTAATATTTGAGATTTTTTAGACTAGCTCAAAGCAAATATCGGTAATTGCTTAGACCGGCTTTAAGCTAATATTAAAGATTGCTAACACCGGCTTTAAGCTAATATTTGAGATTTCTTAGACCGGCTTTAAGCTAATATTTAAGATTTCTTAAACTAGCTCTAAGCAAATATCGGAAATTGCTTAGACCGGCTTTAAGCTAATATTTGAGATTGCTTAGACAGGCTTTAAGCTAATATTTGAAATTGCTTAGACTAGCTCTAAGCAAATATCGGAAATTGCTTAGACCGGCTTTAAGCTAATATTTCAGATTGCTTAGACTAGCTATAAGCTAATATTTGAGATTGCTTAAACTAGTTCTAAGCAAATATCGGAAATTGCTTAGACCGGCTTTAAGCTAATATTTGAGATTGGTTAGTCTAGCTCTTAACAAATATCGGGAATTGCTTAGACCGGCTTTAAGCTAATATTTGAGATTGCTTAGACTAGCTCTTAGCAAACATCGGAAATTGCTTAGACCGGCTTTAAGCTAATATTTGAGATTGCTTAGACCGGCTTTAAGCTAATATTTGAGATTGCTTAGACTAGCTCTAAGCAAACATCGGAAATTGCTTAGACCGGCTTTAAGCTAATATTTGAGATTTCTTAGACCGGCTTTAAGCTAATATTAAAGATTGCTTAGACCGGCTTTAAGCTAATATTAAAGATTGCTTAGACCGGCTTTAAGCTTATATTTGAGATTTCTTAGACCGGCTTTAAGCTAATATTTGAGATTTCTTAGACTAGCTCTAAACAAATATCAGAAATTGCTTAGACCGGCTTTAAGCTAATATTTCAGATTGCTTAGACTAGCTATAAGCTAATATTTAAGATTGCTTAAACTAACTCTAAGCAAATATCGGAAATTGCTTAGACCGGCTTAAAGCTAATATTTGAGATTGTTTAGATTAGCTCTAAGCAAATATCGGAAATTGCTTAGAACGGCTTTAAGCTAATATTTGAGATTGCTTAGACCGGCTTTAAGCTAATATTTGAGGTTTCTTAGATTAGATCTAAGCAAATATCGGACATTGCTTAAACCGGCTTTAAGCTAATATTTAAGATTGCTTAGACCGGCTTTAAGCTAATATTTGAGATTTCTTAGACCGGCTTTAAGCTAATATTTGAGATTTCATAGACTAGCTTTAAGCTAATATTTGAGATTTCTTAGACTAGCTCTAAGCAAATATCGGAAATTGCTTAGACCGGCTTTAAGCTAATATTTGAGATTGGTTAGTCTAGCTCTTAACAAATATCGGGAATTGCTTAGACCGGCTTTAAGCTAATATTTGAGATTGCTTAGACTAGCTCTAAGCAAACATCGGAAATTGCTTAGGCCGGCTTTAAGCTAATATTTGAGATTGCTTAGACCGGCTTTAAGCTAATATTTGAAATTGCTTAAACCGGCTTTAAGCTAATATTTGAGATTTCATAGACTGGCTTTAAGCTAATATTTGAGATTTCTTAGACTAGCTCTAAGCAAATATCGGAAATTGCTTAGACCGGCTTTAAGCTAATATTTGAGATTGCTTAGACCGGCTTTAAGCTAATATTTGAAATTGCTTAGACTAGCTCTAAGCAAATATCGGAAATTGCTTAGACCGGCTTTAAGCTAATATTTAAGATTGCTTAGACTAGCTATAAGCTAATATTTGAGATTTCTTAAACTAGCTCTAAGCAAATATCGGAAATTGCTTAGACCGGCTTTAAGCTAATATTTGAGATTGCTTAAACTAGCTCTAAGCAAATATCGGAAATTGCTTAGACTAGCTATAAGCTTATATTTGAGATTGCTTATACTAGCTCTAAGCAAATATCGGAAATTGCTTAGACCGGCTTTAAGCTAATATTTGAGATTGCTTAGACTAGCTCTAAGCAAACATCGGAAATTGCTTAGGCCGGCTTTAAGCTAATATTTGAGATTGCTTAGACCGGCTTTAAGCTAATATTTGAAATTGCTTAAACCGGCTTTAAGCTAATATTTGAGATTTCATAGACTGGCTTTAAGCTAATATTTGAGATTTCTTAGACTAGCTCTAAGCAAATATCGGAAATTGCTTAGACCGGCTTTAAGCTAATATTTGAGATTGCTTAGACCGGCTTTAAGCTAATATTTGAAATTGCTTAGACTAGCTCTAAGCAAATATCGGAAATTGCTTAGACCGGCTTTAAGCTAATATTTAAGATTGCTTAGACTAGCTATAAGCTAATATTTGAGATTTCTTAAACTAGCTCTAAGCAAATATCGGAAATTGCTTAGACCGGCTTTAAGCTAATATTTGAGATTGCTTAAACTAGCTCTAAGCAAATATCGGAAATTGCTTAGACTAGCTATAAGCTTATATTTGAGATTGCTTATACTAGCTCTAAGCAAATATCGGAAATTGCTTAGACCGGCTTTAAGCTAATATTTGAGATTGCTTAGACTAGCTCTAAGCAAATATCGGAAATTACTTAGACCGGCTTTAAGCTAATATTTGAGATTGCTTAGACCGGCTTTAAGCTAATATTTGAAATTGCTTAAACCGGCTTTAAGCTAATATTTGAGATTGCTTAGACCGGCTATAAGCTAATATTTGAGATTGCTTAGACCGGCTTTAAAATAATATTTGAGATTGCTTAAACTAGCTCTAAGAAAATATCAAAAATGGCTTTAACCGGCTTTAAGCTAATATTTGAGATTTTTTAGACTAGCTCAAAGCAAATATCGGTAATTGCTTAGACCGGCTTTAAGCTAATATTAAAGATTGCTAACACCGGCTTTAAGCTAATATTTGAGATTTCTTAGACCGGCTTTAAGCTAATATTTAAGATTTCTTAAACTAGCTCTAAGCAAATATCGGAAATTGCTTAGACCGGCTTTAAGCTAATATTTGAGATTGCTTAGACAGGCTTTAAGCTAATATTTGAAATTGCTTAGACTAGCTCTAAGCAAATATCGGAAATTGCTTAGACCGGCTTTAAGCTAATATTTCAGATTGCTTAGACTAGCTATAAGCTAATATTTGAGATTGCTTAAACTAGTTCTAAGCAAATATCGGAAATTGCTTAGACCGGCTTTAAGCTAATATTTGAGATTGGTTAGTCTAGCTCTTAACAAATATCGGGAATTGCTTAGACCGGCTTTAAGCTAATATTTGAGATTGCTTAGACTAGCTCTTAGCAAACATCGGAAATTGCTTAGACCGGCTTTAAGCTAATATTTGAGATTGCTTAGACCGGCTTTAAGCTAATATTTGAGATTGCTTAGACTAGCTCTAAGCAAACATCGGAAATTGCTTAGACCGGCTTTAAGCTAATATTTGAGATTTCTTAGACCGGCTTTAAGCTAATATTAAAGATTGCTTAGACCGGCTTAAAGCAATATTTGAGATTTCTTAGACTAGCTCTAAGCAAATATCGTAAATTGTTTAGACCGGCTTTAAGCTAATATTAAAGATTGCTTAGACCGGCTTTAAGCTTATATTTGAGATTTCTTAGACCGGCTTTAAGCTAATATTTGAGATTTTTTAGACTAGCTCTAAACAAATATCAGAAATTGCTTAGACCGGCTTTAAGCTAATATTTCAGATTGCTTAGACTAGCTATAAGCTAATATTTAAGATTGCTTAAACTAACTCTAAGCAAATATCGGAAATTGCTTAGACCGGCTTAAAGCTAATATTTGAGATTGTTTAGATTAGCTCTAAGCAAATATCGGAAATTGCTTAGAACGGCTTTAAGCTAATATTTGAGATTGCTTAGACCGGCTTTAAGCTAATATTTGAGGTTTCTTAGATTAGATCTAAGCAAATATCGGACATTGCTTAAACCGGCTTTAAGCTAATATTTAAGATTGCTTAGACCGGCTTTAAGCTAATATTTGAGATTTCTTAGACCGGCTTTAAGCTAATATTTGAGATTTCATAGACTAGCTTTAAGCTAATATTTGAGATTTCTTAGACTAGCTCTAAGCAAATATCGGAAATTGCTTAGACCGGCTTTAAGCTAATATTTGAGATTGGTTAGTCTAGCTCTTAACAAATATCGGGAATTGCTTAGACCGGCTTTAAGCTAATATTTGAGATTGCTTAGACTAGCTCTAAGCAAACATCGGAAATTGCTTAGACCGGCTTTAAGCTAATATTTGAGATTGCTTAGACTTGCTGTAAGCAAATATCGGAAATTGCTTAGACCGGCTTTAAGCTAATATTTGAGATTTCTTAGACCGGCTTTAAACTAATATTAAAGATTGCTTAGACCGGCTTTAAGCAATATTTGAGATTTCTTAGACTAGCTCTAAGCAAATATCGTAAATTGTTTAGACCGGCTTTAAGCTAATATGAAAGATTGCTGAGACCGGCTTTAAGCTTATATTTGAGATTTCTTAGACCGGCTTTAAGCTAATATTTGAGATTTCTTAGACTAGCTCTAAACAAATATCAGAAATTGCTTAGACCGGCTTTAAGCTAATATTTCAGATTGCTTAGACTAGCTATAAGCTAATATTTAAGATTGCTTAAACTAACTCTAAGCAAATATCGGAAATTGCTTAGACCGGCTTAAAGCTAATATTTGAGATTGTTTAGATTAGCTCTAAGCAAATATCGGAAATTGCTTAGAACGGCTTTAAGCTAATATTTGAGATTGCTTAGACCGGCTTTAAGCTAATATTTGAGGTTTCTTAGATTAGCTTTAAGCAAATATCGGACATTGCTTAAACCGGCTTTAAGCTAATATTTAAGATTGCTTAGACCGGCTTTAAGCTAATATTTGAGATTTCTTAGACCGGCTTTAAGCTAATATTTGAGATTTCATAGACTAGCTTTAAGCTAATATTCGAGATAACTTAAACTAGCTCTAAGCAAATATCGGAAATTGCTTAGACCGGCTTTAAGCTAATATTGGAGATTGCTTAGACTAGCTCTAAGCAAATATCGTAAATTCTTTAGACCGGCTTTAAGCTAATATTAAAGATTGCTTAGACCGGCTTTAAGCTAATATTTGAGATTTCATAGACTAGCTTTAAGCTTATATTCGAGATTACTTAAACTAGCTCTAAGCAAATATCGGAAATTGCTTATACCGGCTTTAAGCTAATATTTGAGATTGCTTAGACTAGCTCTAAGCAAATATCGGAAATTGCTTAAACCGGCTTTAAGCTAATATTAAAGATTGCTAAGACCGGCTTTACGCTAATTTTTGAGATTTCTTAGACTAGCTCTAAGCAAATATTGGAAATTGCTTAGACCGGCTTTAACCTAATATTTGAGATTGCTTAGACCGGGTTTAAGCTAAAATTTGAGATTGCTTAGACTAGCTCTAAGCAAATATCGGAAATTGCTTAAACCGGCTTTAAGCTAATATTAAAGATTGCTAAGACCGGCTTTAAGCTAATATTTGAGATTTCTTAGACCGGCTTTAAGCTTATATTCGAGATTTCTTAGACTAGCTCTAAGCAAATATCGGAAATTGCTTAGACCGGCTTTAAGCTTATATTTGAGATTGCTTAAACTAGCTCTAAGAAAATATCGGAAATGGCTTAAACCGGCTTTAAGCTAATATTTGAGATTTTTTAGACTAGCTCAAAGCAAATATCGGTAATTGCTTAGACCGGCTTTAAGCTAATATTTGAGATTGCTTAGACTAGCTCTAAGCAAATATCGTAAATTGTTTTGACCGGCTTTAAGCTAATATTAAAGATTGCTTAGTCCGGCTTTAAAGCTAATATTTGAGATTTCATAGACTAGCTTTAAGCTTATATTCGAGATTACTTAAACTAGCTCTAAGCAAATATCGGAAATTGCTTAGACCGGCTTTAAGCTAATATTTGAGATTGCTTAGACTAGCTCTAAGCAAATATCGGAAATTGCTTAGGCCGGCTTTAAGCTAATATTTGAGATTGCTTAGACCGGCTTTAAGCTAATATTTGAAATTGCTTAAACCGGCTTTAGGCTAATATTTAAGATTGCTAAGACCGGCTTTAAGCTAATATTTGAGATTTCATAGACTGGCTTTAAGCTAATATTTGAGATTTCTTAGACTAGCTCTAAGCAAATATCGGAAATTGCTTAGACCGGCTTTAAGCTAATATTTGAGATTGCTTAGACCGGCTTTAAGCTAATATTTGAAATTGCTTAGACTAGCTCTAAGCAAATATCGGAAATTGCTTAGACCGGCTTTAAGCTAATATTTGAGATTGCTTAGACTAGCTATAAGCTAATATTTGAGATTTCTTAAACTAGCTCTAAGCAAATATCGGGAATTGCTTAGACCGGCTTTAAGCTAATATTTGAGATTGCTTAAACTAGCTCTAAGCAAATATCGGAAATTACTTAGACTAGCTATAAGCTTATATTTGAGATTGCTTAAACTAGCTCTAAGCAAATATCGGAAATTGCTTAGACCGGCTTTAAGCTAATATTTCAGATTGCTTAGACTAGCTATAAGCTAATATTTGAGATTGCTTAAACTAGCTCTAAGCAAATATCGGAAATTGCTTAGACCGGCTTTAAGCTAATATTTAAGATTGGTTAGTCTAGCTCTTAACAAATATCGGGAATTGCTTAGACCGGCTTTAAGCTTATATTTGAGATTGCTTAGACTAGCTCTAAGCAAACATCGGAAATTGCTTAGACCGGCTTTAAGCTAATATTTGAGATTGCTTAGACTTGCTGTAAGCAAATATCGGAAATTGCTTAGACCGGCTTTAAGCTAATATTTGAGATTTCTTAGACCGGCTTTAAGCTAATATTAAAGATTGCTTAGACCGGCTTTAAGCAATATTTGAGATTTCTTAGACTAGCTCTAAGCAAATATCGTAAATTGTTTAGACCGGCTTTAAGCTAATATTAAAGATTGCTTAGACCGGCTTTAAGCTTATATTTGAGATTTCTTAGACCGGCTTTAAGCTAATATTTGAGATTTCTTAGACCGGCTTTAAGCTAATATTTGAAATTGCTTAGACTAGCTCTAAGCAAATATCGGAAATTGCTTAGACCGGCTTTAAGCTAATATTTGAGATTGCTTAGACTAGCTATAAGCTAATATTTGAGATTTCTTAAACTAGCTCTAAGCAAATATCGGAAATTGCTTAGACCGGCTTTAAGCTAATATTTGAGATTGCTTAAACTAGCTCTAAGCAAATATCGGAAATTGCTTAGACTAGCTATAAGCTTATATTTGAGATTGCTTAAACTAGCTCTAAGCAAATATCGGAAATTGCTTAGACCGGCTTTAAGCTAATATTTGAGATTGCTTAGACTAGCTCTAAGCAAATATCGGAAATTACTTAGACCGGCTTTAAGCTAATATTTGAGATTGCTTAGACCGGCTTTAAGCTAATAATTGAAATTGCTTAAACCGGCTTTAAGCTAATATTTGAGATTGCTTAGACCGGCTATAAGCTAATATTTGAGATTGCTTAGACCGGCTTTAAGCTAATATTTGAAATTGCTTAAACCGGCTTTAAGCTAATATTTAAGATTGCTAAGACCGGCTTTAAGCTAATATTTGAGATTTCATAGACCGGCTTTAAGCTAATATTTGAGATTGCTTAGACTAGCGCTTAGCAAATATCGTAAATTGTTTAGACCGGCTTTAAGGTAATATTTGAGATTGCTTAGACTAGCTCTAAGCAAATATCGTAAATTGTTTAGACCGGCTTTAAGCTAATATTAAAGATTGCTTAGACCGGCTTTAAGCTAATATTTGAGATTTCATAGACTAGCTTTAAGCTTATATTCGAGATTACTTAAACTAGCTATAAGCAAATATCGGAAATTGCTTAGACCGGCTTTAAGCTAATATTTGAGATTGCTTAGACTAGCTCTAAGCAAATATCGTAAATTCTTTAGACCGGCTTTAAGCTAATATTAAAGATTGCTTAGACCGGCTTTAAGCTAATATTTGAGATTTCATAGACTAGCTTTAAGCTTATATTCGAGATTACTTAAACTAGCTATAAGCAAATATCGGAAATTGCTTAGACCGGCTTTAAGCTAATATTTGAGATTGCTTAGACTAGCTCTAAGCAAATATCGGAAATTGCTTAAACCGGCTTTAAGCTAATATTAAAGATTGCTAAGACCGGCTTTACGCTAATTTTTGAGATTTCTTAGACTAGCTCTAAGCAAATATTGGAAATTGCTTAGACCGGCTTTAACCTAATATTTGAGATTGCTTAGACCGGGTTTAAGCTAATATTTGAGATTTTTTAGACTAGCTCAAAGCAAATATCGGTAATTGCTTAGACCGGCTTTAAGCTAATATTTGAGATTGCTTAGACTAGCTCTAAGCAAATATCGTAAATTGTTTCGACCGGCTTTAAGCTAATATTAAAGATTGCTTAGACCGGCTTTAAGCAAATATTTGAGATTTCATAGACTAGCTTTAAGCTTATATTCGAGATTACTTAAACTAGCTCTAAGCAAATATCGGAAATTGCTTAGACCGGCTTTAAGCTAATATTTGAAATTGCTTAGACTAGCTCTAAGCAAATATCGGAAATTGCTTAGGCCGGCTTTAAGCTAATATTTGAGATTGCTTAGACCGGCTTTAAGCTAATATTTGAAATTGCTTAAACCGGCTTTAAGCTAATATTTAAGATTGCTAAGACCGGCTTTAAGCTAATATTTGAGATTTCATAGACTGGCTTTAAGCTAATATTTGAGATTTCTTAGACTAGCTCTAAGCAAATATCGGAAATTGCTTAGACCGGCTTTAAGCTAATATTTGAGATTGCTTAGACCGGCTTTAAGCTAATATTTGAAATTGCTTAGACTAGCTCTAAGCAAATATCGGAAATTGCTTAGACCGGCTTTAAGCTAATATTTGAGATTGCTTAGAATAGCTATAAGCTAATATTTGAGATTTCTTAAACTAGCTCTAAGCAAATATCGGAAATTGCTTAGACCGGCTTTAAGCTAATATTTGAGATTGCTTAAACTAGCTCTAAGCAAATATCGGAAATTGCTTGGACTAGCTATAAGGTTATATTTGAGATTGCTTAAACTAGCTCTAAGCAAATATCGGAAATTGCTTAGACCGGCTTTAAGCTAATATTTGAGATTGCTTAGACTAGCTCTAAGCAAATATCGGAAATTACTTAGACCGGCTTTAAGCTAATATTTGAGATTGCTTAGACCGGCTTTAAGCTAATAATTGAAATTGCTTAAACCGGCTTTAAGCTAATATTTGAGATTGCTTAGACCGGCTATAAGCTAATATTTGAGATTGCTTAGACCGGCTTTAAGCTAATATTTGAGATTGCTTAAACTAGCTCTAAGAAAATATCAAAAATGGCTTTAACCGGCTTTAAGCTAATATTTGAGATTTTTTAGACTAGCTCAAAGCAAATATCGGTAATTGCTTAGACCGGCTTTAAGCTAATATTAAAGATTGCTAAGACCGGCTTTAAGCTAATATTTGAGATTTCTTAGACCGGCTTTAAGCTAATATTTGAGATTTCTTAAACTAGCTCTAAGCAAATATCGGAAATTGCTTAGACCGGCTTTAAGCTAATATTTGAGATTGCTTACACAGGCTTTAAGCTAATATTTGAAATTGCTTAGACTAGCTCTAAGCAAATATCGGAAATTGCTTAGACCGGCTTTAAGCTAATATTTCAGATTGCTTAGACTAGCTATAATCTAATATTTGAGATTGCTTAAACTAGCTCTAAGCAAATATCGGAAATTGCTTAGACCGGCTTTAAGCTAATATTTGAGATTGGTTAGTCTAGCTCTTAACAAATATCGGGAATTGCTTAGACCGGCTTTAAGCTAATATTTGAGATTGCTTAGACTAGCTCTAAGCAAACATCGGAAATTGCTTAGACCGGCTTTAAGCTAATATTTGAGATTGCTTAGACTTGCTCTAAGCAAATATCGGAAATTGTTTAGACCGGCTTTAAGCTAATATTTGAGATTGCTTAGACCGGCTTTAAGCAAATATTTGAAATTGCTTAGACTAGCTCTAAGCAAATATCGGAAATTGCTTAGACCGGCTTTAAGCTAATATTTCAGATTGCTTAGACTAGCTTGAAGCAAATACCGGTAATTGCTAAGACCGGCTTTAAGCTAATATTAAAGATTGCTTAGACCGGCTTTAAGCTAATATTTGAAATTGCTTAGACCGGCTTTAAGCTAATATTTGAGATTGCTTAAACTAGCTCTAAGTAAATATCGGAAATTGCTTAGACCGGCTTTAAGCTAATATTTGAGATTGCTTAAAGTAGCTCTAAGCAAATACCGGTAATTGATTAGACCGGCTTTAAGCTAATATTTGAGATTGCTTAGAATACCTCTAAGCAAATATCGGAAATTGCTTAGACCGGCTTTAAGCTAATATTTGAGATTGCTTAGACTAGCTCTAAGCAAATATCGGAAATTGCTTAGACCGGCTTTAAGCTAATATTTGAGATTGCTTAGAATACCTCTAAGCAAATATCGGAAATTGCTTAGACCGGCTTTAAGCTAATATTTGAGATTGCTTAGACCGGCTATAAGCTAATATTTGAGATTGCCTAAACCGGCTTTAAGCTAATATTTCAGATTGCTTAGACTAGCTTTAAGCAAATATCGTTAATTGCTTAGACCGGCTTTAAGCTAATATTTGAGATTGCTTAGACCGGCTATAAGCTTATATTTGAGATTGCTTAGACCGGCTTTAAGCTAATATTTGAGATTGCTTAGACTAGCTTTAAGCTAATATTTGAGATTTTTTAGACTAGCAAGTATCGGTAATTGCTTAGACCGGCTTTAAGCTAATATTTGAGATTGCTTAGACCGGCTATAAGCTAATATTTGAGATTGCTTAGACCGGCTTTAAGCTAATATTTGAGATTGCTTAGACTAGCTTTAAGCTAATATTTGAGATTGCTTAGACTAGCTCTAAGCAAATATCGGAAATTGCTTAGACCGGCTTTAAGCTAATATTGAGATTGCTTAAACTAGCTCTAAGCAAATATCGGAAATTGCTTAGACCGGCTTTAAGCTAATATTTAAGATTTTTTAGACTAGCTCAAAGGAAATATCGGTAATTGCTTAGACCGGCTTTAAGCTTATATTTTAGATTGCTTAGACCGGCTATAAGCTTATATTTGAGATTGCTTAGACCGGCTTTAAGCTAATATTTGAGATTGCTTTGACTAGCTCTAAGAAAATATCGGAAATTTCTAAGACCGGCTTTAAGCTAATATAAAAGATTGCTTAGACCGGCTGTAAGCTAATATTTGAGATTGCTTAGACTAGTTTAAGCAAATATCGGAAGTGGCTTAGACCGGCTTTAAGCTAATATTTCAGATTGCTTAGACCGGCTTTAAGCTAATATTTGAGATTGCTTAGACTAGCTTTAAGCTAATATTTGAGATTGCTTAGACTAGCTCTAAGCAAATATCGGAAATTGCTTAGACCGGCTTTAAGCTAATATTGAGATTGCTTAAACTAGCTCTAAGCAAATATCGGAAATTGCTTAGACTGGCTTTAAGCTAATATTTAAGATTTTTTAGACTAGCTCAAAGCAAATATCGGTAATTGCTTAGACCGGCTTTAAGCTTATATTTTAGATTGCTTAGACCGGCTATAAGCTTATATTTGAGATTGCTTAGACCGGCTTTAAGCTAATATTTGAGATTGCTTTGACTAGCTCTAAGAAAATATCGGAAATTTCTAAGACCGGCTTTAAGCTAATATAAAAGATTGCTTAGACCGGCTGTAAGCTAATATTTGAGATTGCTTAGACTAGTTTAAGCAAATATCGGAAGTGGCTTAGACCGGCTTTAAGCTAATATTTCAGATTGCTTAGACTAGCTTTGAGCTAATATTTAAAATTGCTTAAACTAGCTCTAAGCAAATATCGGAAATTGCTTAGACCGGCTTTAAGCTAATATTTGAGATTGCTTAGACCGGCTATAAGCTTATATTTGAGATTGCTTAGACCGGCTTTAAGCTAATATTTAATTTATCCTATACATTCTTTACACGTATCCTGTCTATGAAATTGCTCTCTCTAACAATATCTCCTCCCATTTCTTTGCTGATGATTCCCAACTCTACAAGCGATTTAAACCTACAGCTGATGGTGCTGCTCAGAGGTCTGCTCTGTCGTCTCTCTCTTCCTGCATCTCTGAAGCAAAACTCTGGATGACTGCGAACAAGCAACAACTAAATGAAGTCAAGACGGATGCTCTGTCTGTGTCATCAGCCTGGTCAAGGACCTCTCCTTCTACACCACCGGTTCTTCAAGTTGGCTCAGCAACCATAAACCCATCTTCATCCGTACGTAGTTTGGGTGCCATTTTCGATTCTCATCTTCGTATGGAGGGTCAAGTTCGCGCCCCCGCAAAGAGGGCCTTCTTCCATCTCCACCGCATTTCGGAGATCAGCAAGCATCTTACAAGACCTGCCATAGCTCAACTCATCCAAGCGTTCGTTATCTCCTCTTTGGACTTCAACAACGCTCTGCTCTTCGGCCTCCCAGCGGTTACATTAGACAAATTACAACGAGTTTAAAATGCTGCTGTCCGTCTACTTACTGGATCCCGCAAACGTGACCACACTACTCCACCTGAAGGCTCTACACTGGCTTCCAATCAACAAAAGAACCTACTTCAAAATAGCGCTTCTTTCCTACAAATGTCGAGCAAAAACTGCTCCTGGATACCTTCAGGAACTCATCACCCCTTATGTCCCTCCACGTCACCTTCGATCAACTGCCTCCCTAGACCTTACTGAGCGCCGCTTCAAGACCGATAACTACGGCCGACGTGCATTCTCCAGAGCGGCACCAATAGTCTGGAATTCTCTCCCAAATGACGTGAGATCTGCTACCTCTCTCTCCCAATTCCGTTCATCCTTGAAAACCCACCTTTTCCGAACTGATTTTGTTTCTTAAAAAGGTCTCTTTCTGTGTTTTTATCATAGTGTTTTTGATCATGTATGTAAAAAGCACTTTAAATCACAATACATTATTATTATTATTATTATTAAAAATCACAAGTGGGTCTAAGCAGACTACCTTTGGGAACTGCAATCGACCATTACATGAGTCTATTACGTTCATCAATAAATATATTAATAATAAATGTAATAATATGATTAGACTCGTTTAGTATTAAGGAGAAAGAGAATGGTTGGCGATGCAAATCAGTTGGATCAATATACACTCATAAATATAGACTATAAAGCAATAGAATAGAACTATAGAGAGTAATCACATTTACAGTATCGTTCAAATAGATCTGAGTGAGGCGTGTACTGTACCACATAATGTATATTTCAAAATAATGGCAATACAATGTAAGTAAATAATAGTGATAAATTGAATACGGAGTATTAGGGAGAAAGAGAATGATTGGCAATGAAAAAGTCATAATAGTTTTTACGATATTTATTATAATTGTCATATTATTAGTTTTTACCAACGTGAAGCTTCTTTCGATTGTCTTCAAGAGTTCACTTTGAGAACTAATCCAACTGCTCTTTATTCGTGAATTGAATATATCCATCCCACAATATATTCCTCCTGGTACTTCTTTAAAGAAACGAAGAAAACCTAAATTGTCCCATAACGATTCCCGACGACCCTAACGGAATATAATATCAAGAATAACATGCGATTTCATAAATCTTATACATGTAGAAAAAGGCCAAAATAGTGACACAAATAGCAAGTATAATACACATAAGTGATAGGCCTATACGACAAATATATCATCACAATTAATTGACACATTTGTAGTATGCCTATGGTATGTTAAATAATTACTCGACTTCTTTTATTGGACTTGCATAGATTTATTCATTATCCCCAACGGACTTGCCAAAAAATGTTATCTTACGGTTTATAGAACGATTAGATTTATGTGCACCTTCGTAAGTTTTCACTGATGGCGAACCATCGTCGAACAAGTTCACTCTGTCTCCCTTATTCAACTTAACATTCTTTCCAGAGAAAACTCGATCGGTACCTTCATTGACAGACTTATCGTAACCAACAGTGAGGCCATTAACTTGAAGCTTAATTGAACTTGCTGCATCTACAAGAAAACTATATGTCTGTGTTTCTGGAGCAGTAAAGATCCCCGAATCAGTATCTATCGAACCGTCATTATGGTAGACATAATCAAAAGTTACCACTTTACCGCTCTTAACATGTTGGGATGAGCTGGTTTGAACCCTAAAATCAACAATATGTTTCGGTAGCATTCTAGTTATCGTACTTGGTGGTATCGACGTCGTACTGTTTTCAGTATCAGTGGCATTACAATTACAGGGGATGGTAGGCTTGCAGGTAGTCGCATTGTCGAAATTGATACACATATTATAGTTAATGCCTGGGATAATAATGATGCTAAAGGAAGCTAATACGATCGTAGCTAATACGACTGCTAATAGCGTTCCAAGGATTGTTGTAAAAACAGGGAGGCAACAGGAGTTGGGGCTACTGTTTTCTTTAGGATCTCGCTTGCCCTTGTTTTTGGTTGGGAAATTGGTCTCTTCGTTCTCTATTGGTTCAATATCTATGATAAGGTAACCCATGCTGCCTTCATCCTGGGGAGTTAACAGTTATATTTGCTGAATCAAGATGGAGAGCAAAGCTGCAACGAAAAATTAAGCATAAAACTATTAAACAATTCAATTTCAAAATAATATTTCAAACTTAATTGGTAATTTTTAATTTATCCCTGAGGGTTATGCTTTAGCATGCCGAAAGGCCTTAACTAATGGCAATTAGGGGTCTGCAGAGCCTGTCACGGTCTCTGGGACGTTTAATACAGAGCACATATGCGTATTGCCAAATATAAAACTATATTTTTTGCTTAAAACTATATTCTAATCCCTGAAATGGCTGTAAGAACATTTATTAGTGTATGAATACATTATAAATCATTTAAAAGTCTAAAATAATGAAGAAAAAAAAAGTTCCAATAGGGTAGTCTATAGAAATCTTCATTTCAAAATGAAATGAATTGGCACATACCTTAAAAATAATTTCCCATCTTCCCTAAATTTGTTTTTTGAGCAGGATCTGTGCAACTTGTTTCTTAATTAATCTGAATCGTGAACCGTGTAGCTTTGACAGTTGACATGTTTTGATACATGTCGACAATGAAGTAGACGACACGGTATCATGTACAACGACGGTCAATTGGGCATAAAAATCATGTGAGATATAGTAATATCATGCATATTAGAAATAAGGAATTCAGTGACTATTTAATCCCGATATTGATCTTCTTCGTCTCTTGTTAATTATTATACTCTTGTCATTAGCTGAGGTCCGAGGATTTCTCCATTGTGTATGTTAGAATTCAAGATTTTCATGAAAAATAATTAACTTTAGTGGGGATTGAACCGAGGTCTCCCGGGCAAGTGTCTTCTGCTCTAATCCTTAGACCAAAGCTTCTTTATTATAAAGTAGTAATATAATGTGCAATTACGTAATTGTTTATAAAAGACCACCTACAATCATACAATGCTGTTTCTGGTTGGGATGTCCAAAGATCGGGTGGGACCCCGTAGGAGGCCACAGCCGACTCTTTTGAATACATTGACTAAGGATACACCGAATCGGTGGACTGTAAGTCAAGTACTATCGTCAAAGTGGATGAAACAGAATGGGTTTGTTGGAGAAGATCAAGTTCTCATCGATGTAGTAGCGCTTCCTGGGGAAGAAGGACCAGGAGAGGGCGCTTGGTTCGCGCTCCAAAGAAGCTGGACTTGACACTTTTGTATCCGTCTTCCATTATCGTAAATCTTCAGTGAACAGAAGAAATTTCCCCATTTTCCTCCATTTTTGATCTATTGAGTGTTGTGTGTGTTATTGTTATTACCATATTTTTGTTGTTTAATATGTGTTTTTTTTGGGAGAACCGCGGCCAGCAAGTAGATCTCTGTTTTTTTTCGGGATCGCTGGGATGGAAAGTGAATTTTTTTCTTTTCTTTAGTTTTTTTTTTTTGAGTATTCATATTGCCTCATTTCTTCTTTACATTTTGTTTTCCCAAGCAATTTACTTATTATTATTTTTTTGTATATATGTGTGGTTATTGTACGATTTTCCTTGCGGAGCAAGTAATTGAATGTCATAATAGTAAAAATTGGTCAGGAATGGCCTTGTGTTATGGATCAGCTGCTACCCTCTATCACTCGTGTACCCTACTATGTACTGTGCGCTTCTCCTCTCCCCAGCTTATCGGATGCGCGCCGGGCATTCGAGCCCTGGCCTTCGCGACTAGACGTCATCCCCGATTTGAGCGGTAACAGTCGACGCTACCTGTAATATAATATATTGTGTTTCCCTCTTAATTTATCACTGTGTCTTGCTTTACTTTGGAAGGGCTTTTTAAGGGGCATTACCCCAACAATATGATGCGATAAATCCTAATTAAATTTAGTTGGGAATATTGAAAATTTAAAGTACATTAAAGTCTGCTCTTGTATCTTTTTTAATGACTCTTTGGTTTATTTTATTTTCATTTTGTTTTTCTCATATACTTCAACGAACAAAAAGCAGCCCAACATCGCGATTATAATGTTGTAAAAATTGAACTGAATTGCTTCTGCTCATTTTTTTTTTCAAACAAAAATTAGCCAAAGGATAAAGAATCAGGCATGTAAAATTGTGGCGATAATATTATATATGCGTACACAATATAATATTACTTCTGTTTCAAACATAATAGGTATAGACTATTCGAGATTAACATCATTCTGATTTAAAATATATGGATATGCCAGTCATGCTGAAAGGTATTTCAACAACTGACATAAATTAGATGCCGTGTTTCATTACCAGGTGTGGGGTTCGAACCCACGACTCCATAGGGAGACCAGATCTTAAGTCTGGCGCCTTAACCACTCGGCCAACCTGGTTGCGTAAGGCATGACATCTCATATGTAAATGTCATGAGAAAATGGTTTGAAGTCTAAAGTGAGCTATCAGATTTTGGTCTCTCCAGTTTTCCTGGTGCACGTTGGACTCTAGGCAAAGTGTAAAAAACTGGATGCATATAACATCCATGCTTTCCGTATTTGTTTAAAAATCAGTCAATTTCCACAATCATTTCTAATTCAAATTGCTTGATATATGTGCTGAGGACACTAAAGAAATCAGCGAAACACGAATTGATGATAGGATAAACCATAATGCAATTTATATTTTGACCAAATTATTATGATTGGAATTATGGATATCTTTATTCGAGTTATACATGGTGAAATGGTATTATCACATAGGTTAAAGAACTATAATCACCAGTACTTGCTGTTGATGCTCATCTGTTGACCACATTTCATGTATATGAAAATTAGAAAATGTATATGTTATCCAAAATAGAAATTAAACATAAGTAGTGCTCAGTGTGAGGGATCAGCTATAGAAATCAGAGTGATCAGATAGTATTATTAGAATATTTAAGAAGATATGGAACACTTCTTTTTTTTCTTTCAAGGCAAAGTTTATTTGATTCTGATTATTAGTAAAATAATAGTTACCAGAGCACACAATATTAATCAACAATTCAATCAACATTTTAATTCTTATTAAAAACTTATATACTGAAAAAACTAAACACTGTTTTCTTAATCAAATGAGATGAGTAGTATTTTACCTGCCGGTTTAAGAATGAAGAAGTCTCGGAAGAAGTATCTATATGCTACATTTGTCAGTTTTATCGCACGTGTTAAAAGTAGTCGCCCGCAAATGTGTGCGGTTGCGGTTCTGATTTTTTTTTTACTTTTTTTGCGGATTCATACGAAAAAAATCCAACTAAATCCAAAATTTAATTGTTTTCCCATTTTCGCATTTTTATTTGTTCGATTTCACTTCTATCTTCAATTCATTTTGAATACTTTGGAATGATGACGTTTCATATATTACATTATTTTTAGCCAATTAATGATATGTGGATACAACAATTATAAGCTTGTTATAACTTAATCAAGAGCGAGTCAAGTAATCTTCAGATTTGATACAACAAAATGATGGTGACTTCGGGGGTTTGTCTTCTTAATCATATTTCATATATTTTGTCTAATGCTTTAAAAAGAAATAAAATTCAAATGTTTTAAATCATTATGACAAAACGTTGTCATTTTATTTTATGTCACGAATTTTTGATAAAACTTTTTTTTAAGTCTTGCAATTACACAATCTAAAATGAGAGCCAATATAAGCCTGTCAATTTAGTTCTTGATGGTTGATTCACAACCATATGTCTGCCATTATACGCAAAGCTTCTGCTAATAGTTTCCCTGCTTCGACGAAAAGAATCAAGCTCGATGCTGATGTACCCATCGAAAGTAAAGCTCTCATTGTCATTACCCTGTCCGATGAAGATGCTGAAAACCGATTCAAAGTGATTGAACGTCTTGGTGAAGGTGGTTTTGGTATAGCCGTTAAAGCCGAAGATAATCGAACCAAAAAATCGGTCGTTGTTAAGAGTTTTCTCCGCTACGAAGTCGACCACTTTACGGACGGTATTCCTACAGAGATCCATATAATGATGTCTATGAACCATCGGAATATTGTCCCGATGCTGGAAGCCTTTAAATCGAACCACTATTTCCGAATGACAATGCCGTATACCAACGGAAAGGACCTTCTAAAATATCTTCCGAATAAAGTCGAAGATTATATCCCATCTTTTCCTTATATCGCTCACGAAGTTGCTCAGGGACTTCGATACCTCCACGAAGATTGCCAGGTCGTACATCTAGACATCAAACAACCGAATGTCATCATCTGGAAGGAAGGTGGTAAATACAGGATTCAAATCATCGATTTCGGATGTGCTAAAAGGTATTCAAAGGGAGTGAAAGAGTTTGTCGTCGATGGTGGAACACATCTTTTCAGTTGCAAAGAACGATACACGCTGGATACAATTGAGGGTCCAGAAGCGGACATTTTCAGTTACGGAGTCTTCTTGTTTACACTCTTTTTTCGCAAGTATCCTTTCCCATATATTAGTGACATTTTGTCGGAGGAAGAAGTGAAATTGCCAGAAGTTTTGAATGCCCCAGAGAACTCTGCTTTTCGTGAGCTACTCTTGAATACGTTGACTAAAGATACAGCGAATCGATGGAATATTAATCAAGTACTATCGTCAGAGTGGATGAAACAGAATGGTTTTGTTGGAGAAGAACAAAACCTCTTTGATGTAGTAGCGCTTCCTGGGGAAAGGAGGACTAGGAGAGGACGTTTGGTTCGACCGCCAAAGAAGCTGGACTTGTAAAGAATACGAACTACTTTGTGTATATATAGGAAATTAATGTATATTGTAGGCCTAATGAATAAAATGTATAAAGGTAAACTTACAATAAAGAAAAAATTGAGAAAAAATAATGATGTGATGAATTCTATAAATTAATCGGTTGGGAATATTGGCAATTTTAATGTATACAAGTTTGCTTTTGTATTTTTTTTCTTAATGACCTTCAATTCTTTTTTTCTAATATACTGCAATGTTTTCTTTAATCAAGTTGAACATTTTCAAAAACAGTCCAAGATAGCGATAATGTTGTGAAAATTGAAATGAATTTTTAAGAAGTAAAGTTTTTTTTGTATGTTTGAATACATCCCACACTTTTTACAGTTTACCAGTTTGCTGCCTGGTTTGTGACCAAGTTAGTATGACTATTCATATGTATTAGTATTATAGTCTAACTTATTTTTATGATGGATGATCAACTAATTATTTATATTATGCTGTGCTTAAAATCTCTAATACATTGCGAATAATATTCAGAAGGAATATGTACTATAATGGTTATATATGCGTACACAAGATAAAATTACTTATGTTTCATACATAATAATTAATAGAAAAAGACTTCGAGATTACCATCATTCTGATTATTTTAGATATGCCAGTTCTGCTGATAGGTATTTCAAAACATGACTTTACCAGTAAAAAAATTGACGTTTCACTACCAGGTGTGGGGTTCGAACCCACGACTCCATAGGGAGACCAGATCTTAAGTCTGGCGCCTTAACCACTCGGCCAACCTGGTTGAATAACACTGTAAGAACACCCTTTTTCAAATAAAATGATGCGAACATATTGCTCCAATAATATATGCTCCAAAATGTTCAAAGTATATAACTTTGCTTTAATAGTTTTTTAATGGATCCGTTACTTTAAACTCGGCACTATTTGGTTTGAGTGCAGTATCGATTTACGTCATGTAAATGTACTATGGATCTTGTTTATATTACCCTTAGTTTTTTTCTTTAAGTTTGATATATTTTTTCCCACATTTTCATATTTCAAATTAAAATAAGAGTAATAAGTACAAATTAAGAAGCTGCCGAGCATAAAATAATGATATTTACTTTTGTTTTGTTTTGTCTTAAAATTGTATTCGAATGTAAATGTCTTACAATAACGAATATTTATTGCCAGATCCTCAACTCTCAAGCATATGCCATTTATGTAATAACGTATTTTCTCTTTTCGAATTTAACATCAAATTTGTGTATTTTTAAAATGAAAATAAAGAGTAAAGTGCAATTACGAGAATGTAATGATTTCAATTTTTTTTAAAGAATTTTTTAACGTTTCATCTGCACATTTTGGATTTCGGAATGTAAATAGAAAATGAAGTACACTCGTGAGTAATGCGTTTCAACAAGAATTTCATTTTATTAACATTAAGTCATTAACAGTAGAGAAGCAGTCTAAAACAGTACATTAGAATATCACCAACACATCGTTCACGACTACTGACCTGCAAATTGCAAAGCAAAATCACAAGCGCGAAATATATCAGTTTTTAATCATTCGAAAACAATTTGGATGATGGCAGGCAAGTTTTTCACTGCTCTGCTTGTGAATACTATTCATTTCTTAAATATTTTCCAAGAAATTATTTAATCGATTTTAATCAAAATATAATTATACGTTGTAAAGCATTTTACCATAGCTCAGTGGTAGAGCATTCGACTGCAGATCGAGAGGTCACCGGTTCGAACCTGGTTGTTCCCTTAGGTTGGTCATATGAAAGTTCCTCGGGATGATTCAGTTTCCAATTTTGATAATTTATACGTTTTATAAGGAATCTACTAAAATATGAAATTTAATTGGCGCTTTAAAAGTATTTGGGATCAGCTATAGAAATTGAGTGATCAGAGAATTTTATTGCAATATTTAAGAAGGTAAAGGACACTTTTTTTTCTTTCAAGGCTAAGTTTATTTGATGCTTGTTATTAGTAAAAGAATAGTTATCAGAGTAGAACACAATATTAATGAACAATTCAATCAACCTTTTAATTCTTATTAGAAACTTAGACTGCCGCCTATAGGCTGAAATACACTGAAGATTGTTTTCTTAATCGAACATGATGATTAGATGAGTAGTATTTTACCTGCCGATTTAACATCAATGTATGTATATCCGATCCCTTCCCTAAATCACCCACTTCTGTGCGCTCTTGTGGTGAATAATATTTTGCAAATGAAATATTTTGCTAACTTTATTAAATAGTATGCCTTCATGAAGAAGTATCTATAAGTTACATTTATCAGTTTTATCGTACGTGTTAAGAGTAATCACCTATAATTTTTTTTTACTTTTTTCGATTTTTGGTGGATGCTTGTGGAATATTGCGGATCAAGAGGGCCCGAAATTTATCTAACTTACCGTCCTCTTATACCGTAAAAAAATGTATCAAGAATTTAAAAATACTGTTAGGCTGTAACTGTATATTTGATCTTCATAAACAGGTAATATCTACTTTTTTATGGAATGAAACAAATATAAGTTTTGATGACGTTAAAAGCAACATTTTTACTACTTATTATGGCATCGGCTTTTAAAATTCAGTTTATTCTAAGCTTAGTAGAGAAAAATGCTGATCTTAATTGTTTGCCAAAAACTAACTAGTTGGTTGAACGAACGAGTCAAAATTTAGGATACAAGTTGAAGTGCGATTATTCTAATACTATTATTACGCATAGAGGTTGCTAACAACCCCGCACAATAAAGAAAAAGTAGCCATAGTAATAGTACATTTTTGTTGATTCGCCGTTTAAAAAACTAATTCTAAAAAGACCCAAATATAGCATATACTAGCCAAGTGATTTTTATCTAAGTGATGTAGCGTAATATATGAGAATAAAGACAGTAACGTGCGCTATGTGCCCTGCCCGCAAGATTATATATGAATAATTCACTTCCCCTTAATCAGCTTTTTAAAAAAAATAGTGAAGTAGGTTTTGGTGCGTTGAGTTAAAGATGCCCTTTATCATTTAAATAAAGACTTGTTAATAACGGGTGAAACGCTCCCGTAGAAACTGAAGGAGAGCTAAGACGTAGCCACCAAAGAGAACATAAAATGCGATGGAGAACTGTTCCAGTTTGAGTCGAACTTCGTCAACTAAATTAACACTTTCTCCCCAACTGTTGTATTTCAGCTGACACTGGGGCGCATCAGGCAGCATCCTCTTGTCCCAGTAGTGCTTAAGTCCAAAGGCATGGTAGCGTAGTGATCTAAATATTTAGTTCGTTAGAATGGGCCTATATGTATTGTGAAATAATGTCAAATTTAGTGAAATAGTGTTATTACGCTACAAATAACGGGAAAGCATAAGGGCTTTTCTTTGGGCAAGTCATAAAGTAATTGGTACTGGCCATCTTGTATTGGGCCAAAGTCAAGTGGCATGTCCCGTTCGAAAAGGTTTTGTACATCCAATTCTTGGCCAAAGCAACCACCTGTAAATAGTATAGTACCCAGAAAAAAAATCCTTCGTTAAAGTTGAGCTACTTTTTGCACTAAAACTGGCATCACTTAAACCCCCGGAAAAGGGGAGGTGTACTTATAGTCTGGTGGGTACTGTGCACAAATGCAATTTTAGCTATAGTTTATAATTTATCACACTGTCACATACTGCAAATGTGACGAATCGTTCCTCATCCAAAACTGTTTTAATTGCATTGTCGTAATCTAAGGTTCTGCAAATATTTGCAGGGCACTTCATTAATTGATCCCCAACTTGTTTGATAAATCCTGTTGACTCAGGATTCTATAGATAATATATGAGCGTGAAAAAATGCTACATTACATAATGCCTTAGACTACATAATATAGTTATACAAATAATGTTGTTTCAGCGCCGGATCCTATGACAGTCATCAGCTTATAATTGGTATTCTCGGCCAGGTCCTGAATTGAGTTTATATCAGGTCTTTGAAAGATGAGAGACATGTATTGAGTTAGACAGGAGGAGTAAGCGTTGACGAAAACAAATGTTGCAAAGCACCAAGTGGCAGCTATCACTCCTAATGATCTAGCATTAGATGATTTGTAATATCCACCTTTAATTACAAAAAAATCATGTGTTAATCTACGAATGAATTATTGCAGAAGACGATGAAAAAATTGACAAAAAAGTCTTCTGCGACCCGAAAGGGAGAACTTCTAAATGGGATAGCAGTAAAAAACAAGCAATTATTTAAAACATTTTATTAAAATAGTGGTCTAGCACTTTGTTTGTAGTTCAAAATTGACAAACTAAGGTTCAAAACATGCAGAATATTATTTCATTCTTATGGTGGTAATTTGGTTGGAACAATTTGAGGTTAAGTTACTGAAATCAATTTAAATTTGTTTTAAACGGTGGCGCTAGTCTCAACGCCCGCTTATGGAAATAAACAGTTGTAATGGAACTAAATATTTTCATCTATCTACGGCCAATTTCCGGCCACAGGCGCGATCGATCTGCCCTGTTTGCCGGCTGCTTTATCGACTATTTTACCGGCCGCAGGCCCGATTGAACCTCTAAGTTTACCGGTCTCTTAAACGACCAATTTGCTCGCAATTTCGCTTGTTTGCTTGCGATTGAACTGTTAAGGCCACTGGCTTCTCAACCAACTTATTTGCCTGCCGCAGGCTCTATTAAACCGACCAGTTCGCCGGCCGGTTTACCTGACAATTTAATCACTAATTTGCCGGCCGCTTTGCCGATTAATTTGCCTTTTGTTACAACAACCAGATTGGGTTTGTTTTAAAGCTGATTCAGTGTAGCTGAATTACTCAAGCCACAAAGCGCGCTTTGCTATCTCAAGTCATTGGTTCATACTACGATTTTATGAATTAGTTAATTGAATACCATGATTTGTAAGTGTGGCAAAGATGTACTCGGATATGTTTGTCAAGCTGGATAAAACAGCAGACGATGAATCTTGATTTATATCACCAGTATGAACAAATTTACGATTGAAAATATCTAGAAGCTTGATGAATACAATCAAGACCATCATCGAAAGAAGTAGACCCAGCCATACCTATATTTGTTAGTACCGATAATTAATATCATATACATTACATTTTTTATAAAATAGCATATACCCCAGGAGAAAAAATAGTGATATGGCCATAAATTGACGATTTAGGAGTCGGGTATCGGGTAACCAATCCGTAGTCGTCGGTATTGGTATAAGCGGCTATATCCATCAACGTATAGTAAAATCCGGAAAGCGTAGAAACAGCTATATCACTCGTCTGAAACTCGTTAAAGTCCATAGAGATTTAAAAAAAAAACAGCATATCTTATTCTAGGAGGAATAAAAATCAAATTTGAAATTTACTAATTTATGTCAAACAGAAATCAAAGAACGCAAGTGTGGTTGTGCAAATGTAAGTAAATATACTTAAAATTATGTTCAATAATAAAACACAATAGCCTACCTTTCGCTGAAGCTCTCCTTTCAACCCATCCCAACTCCCATTGCTATCAAGTATTCCAAAGGCACTACCTCTTAGTGGTTTAATGTCAAAACTGAAAATTCATTTGTAATGCTTCCATTAATATATATGAAAATGATGAAATATATTTAATAATAGCCTCATAAAAAAGATCTCTTATTATTTAATTTAATTTGCCATTTCTGAAGGCGTATATTATATACTCACTTTACGTATGTTATATACATACAATTATTTAATGTTCAATAATAGCCTCATAAAAGATCCAGTAAAAAGTAGACGTAAAAATGAAATCATTATACTTACCTGAAATTAAGGGACAGTGAGAGCCAGATTAATTCCTCGTACACACTGCCTCCATATCCATTTGTTCCATTCCCACTAGCATTCCAGAATATCATGGTAAAGCTTGAAAGCTATATCAAGCAAAATTGGGAATGAGGCTATTGGCCTGATGTTTTAAAAACTAGTAAATAAATAATTGAAACTACCTCTCCCATTGCAGCTGTGATAATTTTTCCCGATAACGGATTCGTCATCAAAATCTCGGCCACTTGTCCATCGGCCATGATGATCTCTAGATTTATTTAATTTTTCTTCTTACCCGATGTGTTCAACTGAACTCGGCGACTCTTCCTTGAATACTGAGCTTTGTTGAAAATATGATGGGTATATTATGGCAACTTGCTATAATATATCCAATAAAGGCTATGAATATATATAAGGCAATTATCTAAATCAATAAACTGTCTTTGATCATCCAATCGATTCCCATTTCCTTCGTCAATTTAGATCGGATAGAGGTCGTAACCTACGATTGGATTAGAATCGAAGTACATATCTACAAAACGGAACAGAAAACAACACCAAACGACGCAGCGTCAAGCACGTCCAAATCGCCACCGCCTATGATGACGCGACCGATCGTCAATCTCTTCCAAAACTCTCCAAGTCACTTTAACTTCAGGATATGGCAAGCCGTTGAACACATTAATCATTCAATGAACCATTTTAATCAATTGATTAACCAACTCACTAAACGTATAGCTGAATTGCAAATCAAACGTTTTAAATAACTAATTAACTCTCTAAACAAATAGTTAAGTCGTGGTTAAATTAAGATAATTGAATAGCAACAATAGCAACCTCATGAAACGTTGAGTCAAATCACAAATTAAACGATTTAAATAGGTCATTAATTGCCTGAGCCAATAACTAAAACAGGAAATCGAATAAATTCATTGATTGATTCACTTCAATTAATGGCTTCGGAAAGCCTCGGGGTGGCTTATTCAGTTTTGAAAGTAGTACATGATTAAAGGAGTACATGATTAAATGTATAGTGGCTGGTTTAGTTATTTAAACAGTTTAATTTAAAAATATATATATGTTGTTCTAGTTATCCGTTTAGAGAGCTGCTAATTTTTTTAACCGCTTACTTAATGGGGAATCAGATAGATGTTAAGTTGTTAAGTTAATCAATTAATTAAAAGGGGTCGGTTAGCAATTAATGTGGTGTTCAAAGGCTTGCCATATGAGGTCAAAAGAGTTCGTGTAGGCTTTAAACATGCAGTGTATAGTACCTAAGTAATTTAATCATCATTATCAATAGTCAATTAAAGTTTTATATCTAAACCTTTACTTGCATTTTTTTTAGTTGATTGGTATTTTTCATAAAATTTGTAAATTTTCGATAAATTTC
Source organism: Chydorus sphaericus (assembly GCA_030141595.1). Taxonomy (NCBI): domain Eukaryota; kingdom Metazoa; phylum Arthropoda; class Branchiopoda; order Diplostraca; family Chydoridae; genus Chydorus; species Chydorus sphaericus. Next base: position 2,509,307 of record CM057927.1, read on the forward strand.
GGCTTGTGGCTATTAACGATAGTTTCCGTATAGCTTATACCGTCTAAACCATGTCAATCGTGGAAAACCATTTTCCACTTCCACTAATTAGTGCTTCTCTCCCTCTGGAAAACCTGGAACTCTACATAATGATAATTTGTTTGCCAGTGCGCTCGCTAACCAAGAACCCTAAATAAGTTACTTCGATATAACCACGGAAAGATATTCAATATATATGTATACCACTATACCCGTATACCACTATACCAATAGTCGTGTATGTGATAGTGAATATTGTAACGTTTAAAACATTAAGGTGTGTAATAAGTTATTTAGGTCAAGTGTTCTGTTTTCGCCTTATTTTGAGAGGAAAACAACTCAAAGAACTCCGACGTTGTTAATATCAAAGGTGATGGTTTATCTTCGATTAATAGTTGGTGATAGAGAGAATGACAGTCCGGATATAGGGTTTGACTAAGGTGGAGGGAGAAGTTTTTATCTGTCTCAGTTTTATCTGAACTTAAAGTGAACTGACTGAAGAGTAACTCTCTTCTGACTGTGCAGTGCATCAGAAGTCATCGAAAATTGTACGAGTTGGTTTTTAATACTTTACAATATATATATATATAGGGATGTAGGAATGAGGTAGCATCGATTTGAGCATAGTTGTTGAGAAACCTATAAACCAATTCGTATTTTCAGCTTGATAATATTACAATTTAAAACATAAATATATTATTCATCATTACACTTGTATAAAATGCAGTAGACTAATTGTGGTTCTTGTCCCATCGACACAGACCGGTAAAAATCCACAATTTTCCTGCTTTTCTCAAGTCTCCGAGAAGGAAATTGCTGATTTAATCCGAAGTTGTCCTACCAAATCTTGTCCTCTTGATCCTATTCCCACTTACCTACTTAAGACATATGCTGACGTTCTTGCCTCTGCTATCACTCGTATCGTTAACAAGTCTCTCTCGCTCGGTGTTTTTCCTGATTTGATGAAGTTGGCCCTTGTAACTCCTCTTCTGAAGAAGCCAGACCTCTGTGCTGATGATTTTTCTAACTATCGTCCTGTGTCCAACCTCTCTTTTCTCTCTAAACTTATTAAGCGAGTAGTGGTCAAGCAGTTTGTTTCTCATCTCAACGAATCTGGACTCTTCGTACCAGTCCAGTCTGCTTACCGTGCCCACCACTCAACTGAAACGGCATTGCTGAATGTACTTAATGACCTCTTGCTTGCTGTTGATGAGGGTGACGTTGCGATCCTTGCACTCCTAGACCAATCCGCGGCATTCGACACCATCGATCACCAGATTCTTTTACATCGTTTGTCAGCACTTTTTGGAGTCAGTGGTGTTGCTCTCTCGTGGTTTAAGTCTTATCTGTCTGGTCGTTTACAATTGTTTCTGGTGTATCTTCTCCGCCTGTTTCTCTTCCATATGGTGTCCCTCAAGGTTCCGCTTTAGAACCTATCCTATACATTCTTTACACGTATCCTGTCTATGAAATTGCTCTCTCTAACAATATCTCCTCCCATTTCTTTGCTGATGATTCCCAACTCTACAAGCGATTTAAACCTACAGCTGATGGTGCTGCTCAGAGGTCTGCTCTGTCGTCTCTCTCTTCCTGCATCTCTGAAGCAAAACTCTGGATGACTGCGAACAAGCAACAACTAAATGAAGTCAAGACGGATGCTCTGTCTGTGTCATCAGCCTGGTCAAGGACCTCTCCTTCTACACCACCGGTTCTTCAAGTTGGCTCAGCAACCATAAACCCATCTTCATCCGTACGTAGTTTGGGTGCCATTTTCGATTCTCATCTTCGTATGGAGGGTCAAGTTCGCGCCCCCGCAAAGAGGGCCTTCTTCCATCTCCACCGCATTTCGGAGATCAGCAAGCATCTTACAAGACCTGCCATAGCTCAACTCATCCAAGCGTTCGTTATCTCCTCTTTGGACTTCAACAACGCTCTGCTCTTCGGCCTCCCAGCGGTTACATTAGACAAATTACAACGAGTTTAAAATGCTGCTGTCCGTCTACTTACTGGATCCCGCAAACGTGACCACACTACTCCACCTGAAGGCTCTACACTGGCTTCCAATCAACAAAAGAACCTACTTCAAAATAGCGCTTCTTTCCTACAAATGTCGAGCAAAAACTGCTCCTGGATACCTTCAGGAACTCATCACCCCTTATGTCCCTCCACGTCACCTTCGATCAACTGCCTCCCTAGACCTTACTGAGCGCCGCTTCAAGACCGATAACTACGGCCGACGTGCATTCTCCAGAGCGGCACCAATAGTCTGGAATTCTCTCCCAAATGACGTGAGATCTGCTACCTCTCTCTCCCAATTCCGTTCATCCTTGAAAACCCACCTTTTCCGAACTGATTTTGTTTCTTAAAAAGGTCTCTTTCTGTGTTTTTATCATAGTGTTTTTGATCATGTATGTAAAAAGCACTTTAAATCACAATACATTATTATTATTATTATTATTAAAAATCACAAGTGGGTCTAAGCAGACTACCTTTGGGAACTGCAATCGACCATTACATGAGTCTATTACGTTCATCAATAAATATATGATGTAATAAATTTAATAACATGAGTAGACTCATTTAGAATGAGGGAGATAGAGAAGATTAGCGATGCAAATCAGTTGGATCAATATACTCATAAATATAGAGAGAGGCGCCGAAGACAGAAGGAGGCATGTACTACTAATGTATATTTCAAAATATTGACAATACAATGTAAATACATACATATTAATAATTGCGAGCCAGCGGAGTTTTTTGAGCGAAGCGAAAAAAAACGAAGCGTAGGCGGAGCTGATAAGTCGTGTGAGAGCGTGAATAAAAATTTTGCCTAGGGACTATTATTTTTGGATTGGCGTCTTTCTGTGCACATGTATTTGTCAGTTACACAAAATATACGTTTGCCTAGGGACTTTTATTTTTGGGGATGTATTTTTCAATCACGTCAACGTATGTACAACGTCGTCGTTGTACGTACGTCGCAAACAAAACTGCATATTACAACAGGGAGGGTAGTTACATATATTGATACATGTATTTAAGTTTAGATAAGTTTGATTGCGATCGGTTTTGGAAAGATACTTTAAGGTTTGAAGCCATTATTTTTGTGACATTTTGGCATAATACAGCTATGATGGATTACTATATCATAAAGGCGAGCTGGAAAGCTCTGCTTTACTATCTTAAATGTAATAATATGATTAGACTCGTTTAGTATTAAGGAGAAAGAAAATGGTTGGCGATGCAAATCAGTTGGATCAATATACACTCATAAATATAGACTATAGAGCAATAGAATAGAACTATAGAGAGTAATCACATTTACAGTATCGTTCAAATAGATCTGAGTGAGGCGTGTACTGTACCACATAATGTATATTTCAAAATAATGGCAATACAATCTAAGTAAATAATAGTGATAAATTGAATACGGAGTATTAGGGAGAAAGAGAATGATTGGCAATGAAAAAGTCATAATAGTTTTTACGATATTTATTATAATTGTCATATTATTAGTTTGTACCAACGTGAAGCTTCTTTCGATTGTCTTCAAGAGTTCACTTTGAGAACTAATCCAACTGCTCTTTATTCGTGAATTGAATATATCCATCCCACAAGATATTCCTCCTGGTACTTCTTTAAAGAAACGAAGAAAACCTAAATTGTCCCATAACGATTCCCGACGACCCTAACGGAATATAATATCAAGAATAACATGCGATTTCATAAATCTTATACATTTAGAAAAAGGCCAAAATAGTGACACAAATAGCAAGTATAATACACATAAGTGATAGGCCTATCCGACAAATATATCATCACAATTAATTGACACATTTGTAGTATGCCTATGGTATATTAAATAATTACTCGACATCTTTTATTGGACTTGCATAGATTTATTCATTATCCCCAACGGACTTGCCAAAAAATGTTATCTTACGGTTTATAGAACGATTAGATTTATGTGCACCTTCGTAAGTTTTCACTGATGGCGAACCATCATCGAACAAGTTCACTCTGTCTCCCTTATTCAACTTCACGTTCTTTCCGGAGAAAACTCGATCGGTACCTTCATTGACAGACTTATCGTAACCAACAGTGAAGCCGTTTACTTGAAGTTTAATCGAACTTGCTGCATCTACAAGAAAACTATATGTCTGTGTTTCTGGAGCAGTAAAGATCCCCGAATCAGTATCTATCGAACCGTCATTATGATATACATAATCAAAAGTTACCACTTTACTGCTTTTTTCATTTAAGGACGAACTGGTTTGAACCCTAAAATCAACAATATATTTCGGTGGTATTGTAGTTGTCGTACTTGGTGTTATCGACGTTGTTCTGTTTTCAGTATCAGTGGCATTACAATCACAGGGAATGCTAGATTTGCAGGTAATCGCATTGTCGAAAGTGATACACATATTATAGTTAATACCTGGGATAATAATGATACAAAAGTAAGCTAATACGATGATAACTAATACGACTGTCAATAGAGTTGCAAGGATTGTTATAAATACAGGGAGGCAAGAGAAGATAAGGCTACTGTTTTCTTCAGGATCTCGCTTGCTCTTGTTTTTGGTTGGGAAATTGGTCTCTTCGTTCTCAATTGGTTCAATATCTATGGTAATATAACCCATGCTGCCTTAATTCTGGGGAATTAACTGTTATATTTACAAAATCAAGATGGAAAGCAAAGCTGCAAAGAAAAAATTAAGCAAAACTATTAAACACTTCATTTTCAAAGTTGTACTTAAAACTTAATTGGTAATGTTTAATTGATTGATTAGTATTTGGATTTAATTTTTTTAATTCGTGTAATTGAATTTTGGTATAATTTTAATTTAAAATTTATTGCTTAGTTTTAGGGTTGTATTTTTTCACGGATGTACACAACGAAGATGTCTAAATTGTCAAGAGAGTCTGAATGAATTTTTCTTATCCTCTTGGCTGTGCCTTTTAAATTATGTTGAAGTAAAAAGATAGGAAGATCGTTGAGGCGATGAATGAATAACACAGTGAAGAGACGATGCAATAATGATTGGCTTGAATCCACATAATTTTCGGCCGAAGAATTCATTATTTTAGGCTTATAATTCTAAGGACAATTAAATTGGGTAATAAAGAATGAGTGCCCTTGTAAATAACCTAATTAGTATCTGTTAACTCATTTCCAAACTCATTACCAGTTTAGTTGTCATTTAAAATGGTTTTGGTTGTTTACCTCTAAATATACAATAAGGCAGTTTAGGATGTATAATATAGGAAAGCGTTTTTATACCTGGGTTTTCCAAATAAGTTTATTAATGAATATTGTCACACGAGAAGGACATTTTCTTTGAACCGTTATTGCAATCTTGTGTACGAGAACGATACAATCTAACAGCTTAGAAAGACGCAAAGGAAAAACTCATGCATGGGCAGCATGCTGGCCCATCCCAACCCCAAGTACATTAAAATATGAAACAAGCTTGAAAAATGTATAGATGTCATAATTTAATAGGAAAATGTTCGTGGAAAAAAACATTATATTACCACGTCTACTTGAAAATGACTGCGTTACACATCCGCTACCTTTGCTTACGCTGTGCATGCTGACATAATTTTATTATTTAAAAAAGTTCGCATAACATAATATAACCAGGTTGGAGCGGTTAAGGCGCCAGACTTAAGATCTGGTCTCCCTATGGAGTCGTGGGTTCGAACCCCACACCTGGTATTATACATTTTTTGTTTCAGGTCAATTCACGTGTTGAAATACTTATCAGCAGAACTGACATATCTGTATCTATCAGAATTATGGTAATCTGGTATAGCCTATACCTATTATGTGCGAGACGTAAGTAATTTCTCCTTATGCTTTTATATAGCTTCCATTCTGTGAATGCGTGTCCTATATACCAATATTTCAGAAAATATAGGGTTCTCATAATTTATTAGAAATTTTATGCGCAACGTCAATAGACTATTTTTCTTTAAACCAGTAAATCTAGAAAGTGATATGTTACATGCGGTACATTTTCATATTTACTACTGCAAGTTGCAATCGTGCTACTCAATGCAATTATTGTAAACTATTTTTTTTTAAATTTTATTGAAAGTCTATATAAAGACGTAAGAGTATATAATTAAATAATTCATAATAAATAAGTTTCGTGATTGCAAGTCTAGATTCCTTCAGCAATAGTCTGTATATGTAAGACATCAATTATATTATAGACTGGTCACTCAGGAATCTACACTACGAATACAGAAATGGTTGGTATCAAACGAAAAGCTCCTCCCAATACAAGCAGCAGGCTTCCACTTGTTCCTTCGACGGTAATGCCGCCTCTTGTGGCTCTCGCGTTCTCTCCTGCTTTGATGAGTCGCCCGGTGTTTTGCTCATCAGGAATGTCTGCTCTGAGTAATTACCAAAGGTCAACTAATGTCTTTCTCAGCCCTTCGTCGACGAAACTCATTTCCGATTGTATTCCGCCTCCCACGACTAGCTCAGTGACCATCGAACCGATCCTTCCAGTTCAAATTGTCGAACTGTCTGAAGAAGATTTCAACAAGCGATATCTAGAGACGGACTTTCTGGGTGAAGGCGGTTACGGTAAAGTTTTCAAAGCCTTAGATAATCGCACCCAAAGATCGGCCATCGTCAAAAGTTTTCTTCGCAAAGATGTCCTCAACTGGACGGATGGTATCCCTACTGAGATCGATATAGTCCGGTCTCTAAACCACAAGAACATTGCCCCGATGTTGGATGCCTTCAAATCGAACCTCAATTACCGAATAACGATGCCCGATACCAACGGAATGGACATGGAGAAATACCACATTCCCACCGATATCAACAAGCTGGTACCATCTTTTCGCTTTGTGGTCCGTGAAATAGCTCAGGGACTACGATACCTTCATGATGATTGTCAGGTAGTCCATCTGGACATAAAACCGGGAAATATTATCATATCGAAGAAAGGTGGGGAATATCAAGTTCAACTCATCGATTTCGGATGTGCCAAGAGGTATTCAAAGGGAGAGAAGAAGTTTATCGTTGACAATGGAACCGAATTCTACAATTGCAAAGAGCGATACACAAGGACTAAGATCATCGGTCCCGAAGCGGATATCTTTAGCCTGGGTGTATTCCTGCACATCATGTTCTTTAATGAGTACCCTTTCGAAACAGTAAAAAGCCTCAAGTCAAGATTCGAAGTGAAGTTACCAAAAGTTATGAATGCCCCAGAGAACGCTGCCATTCGGGAGCTGATTGTGAATACTCTGGTCAAGAGACCATCGAGTCGTTGGACCGCCAGTCAAGTGCTATATTCAGATTGGGTGCAAGAGAGGGATTTAAACTGATCGTCTGCTTGATGATTTGGTCTAATTTTGTATTATGCTTTGATAAAACTATTTATTGAAAAAATTAAACGAAAAAATATATATATTAATATATGGTTGGTTGTCCCTTCAAACAAAAATTCGTAAGTGGTAAAAACTTTAATTACTACTAACAAAAATACCAGGTGTGGGGTTCGAACCCACGACTCCATAGGAAGACCAGATCTTAAGTCTGGCGCCTTAACCGCTCGGCCAACCTGGTTGTAGATGACAGACAGTTAACAGATTTTATCAAAATTATCGATCGAAAGTAAAAATCATAGAAAATTTGAAAAATAAATCAATAAAATCGTAAATATGTTAAATGCAATTATTATTATAATTATTATACTCAATTACACCTAGGGAGTCAATTCGAATTGAAAATATTCGAATCAAATTCAAATTCATTGAATATATTCAAATTCATATTCATTCAAATGCCTTTGAATAAATTTATTGAATATTCGAATTGAGATTTTGGACTTTTGAATATTCACATTTTTCAAATGAATATTCAATTTTAATCCCTGAGGGTTATACTTTAGCATACCGAAAGGCCTTAACTAATGGCAATTAGGCGTTTTCAGAGCCTGCCTTGGTCTCTGGGACGTTTAATACAGAGCTTACACGCGCATTGCCAAATATAAAACTATATTATTTGTTTAAAACTATATTCTAATGCCTGAAATGGCTTCCTAAATTGCAAATAATAGCTATACGAACATTTATTAGTGTATAATTAAGTTATAACTAATTTTAATCTCTTAAAAACTAAGAAAAAAAGATTCTCTCAGCTGGGGGATCTATAGAAATGTTCAATTTAGAATGAAATAAGCTGCAACATACCTTAAAAAATAGCTTATTATCTCTTCCTTCCCTTTTTTGTTTATGAGTAGGATCTGTGCAACTTTTTTCTTAATTAATCTTAATCGTGAACTGTGTAGCTTTGACAGTTGACAAGTTTTGCTAGATGTCAACAATGAAGCAGACGACATGCTGTCAAACACAACCTTAGTCAATTAAGCAGAAAATATTTTAGTTAGTGGAAAATAATGATATCATGCACATGAGAAACAAGGGATTATTCGTGACTAATTATCACGATATTATTCATCTTCGCTATTTCTTAATTTTTTATTCTTGATTTCTTATCAATTGTGAGATATTTTTTTGCACATTAGAATTGAATTTACAGGAAAAATAATTTTCCAAAGCGGGAACCGAACCCAGTTCTCACGATTTGAAGTCGCAGACACTAGTCATTAGGCTAATCCGTTGTTTATACATATGTTAGTGATTTCAACTATTTATTGAAATTTAGATAGTATATAGAAAAACCAAATATACACACTACCAGAATTAGGTATGCATTTCTTGAATTCAAAAAGAGTATTTTCAAACATAACTTTTTAAAATACAAAATTAATTACTCAAATATAAAAAGTAAAGCAAGTAACGTATGCGAACGTATGGTTATAAAAATATACTATTTAAGTATATCATTTTAATTTTTACCCCTAACACTACCATTACACTGGTTAGGACGTTCAAAGGTCGGGTGGGACCCCGTAGGGGGGCACAGCCGACTCTTTGGACGGCCCTCATTTTAAATACTGAATAAAATATTTCAACAGATTTCAGAAATTACATCTAGTGTACTAGAATCATAAAAATGTGTCGGTGATGATGATAGAGTTTTATATCCCTTGTAGTATACCTCGATGTTATAGGGTTTCACACTTTTTAGCAAACATCCAGATGCAATTGTATTAACAGTAAATTAAACGAGTTTAATTAAAAATATAATGTAACATTAATTGTTACGATATTATTGGTCACTACATGCAACAAAAAAAACCCTCAGGATTATAATGCTTATGATCTTGTTTGTGAATAGTCATTGAATAATTCAGTTGAATATTCAAATGAATATCCGTTTTTGAATGAATAATTATCATGTAAATTCGAATACATTCGAATATATTCGAATATATTCGAATATTCAAATGAATATTCCAATTAATATTCATTTTTGTATTTCATTTTTGAATGAATAGTTGTCATATTCATTTGAATATTCGAATATATTCGAATATATTCGAATTTACACAATATTCATTTGAATATTCGAATATATTCGAATATATTCGAATTTACACAATATTCATTTAAATATTCGAATTGAATTCAAATTCATTCGAATCGGTCCTCTGAAAATTATTATTCATTCGAATTGACCCTAGTGAATTGCGATTCATATTCAAATTGGGGTTTTTGGGCGTGAATTGAATTGAATTGACTCCCTAATTACACCAAGGCCAATCGATTGGCTCTCGTATTACACTATCATTATTATATATTGATAAAAATGTATAATCTAATATTATAAAACAATGGCAAAAATTGCTTAATTTGCTGCATGATCTCGTGGTAACCAAGGTATAGAAGAGAGGCACCTAAAAACAAGCTTTAAGACATGGCTTGGAGATATTTGACTCAACTTGACATCGCTGTTATTCCTAAAAGTGTTTAAAATTGAAGGGTTTCAGAGATATTTCTATGTATTATATTTGATGTTGATATACATATTTTAAACACTTTGTTATAATTTACGACGATAAATTATATTGATAATAGATTTTTCATTATCGGCTATCGATAAGACTATGTTTCGGGAGCTGGACCAATGAGATGTTGGTATAGAAGTTTATATATTACGAAAAATGTTAAAGGTTAATAATTATAAATGAATTTGAACTAAATTGATTATAATCAATATGGAAATACATATACTTTTCAAATTAGGAAACCATCCAGAAAATACGCTTGGACCGCTAGTGACGAAAATGTTTGATTAAAAATAGTTTTTCGGCAAAAACACTAAATGTGTAGAAGTTCAACGTAAAGGAAACAATTTGCATCCAGCTGACGTATAATAATTATTTATATCCCATTGCGAATAGACAAAGTTTTTAGTTTTAGTAATACTCAAAATATTGTTTTAATTTCTTTGGTCAATATTAATAATATATTGTATGATATTAATTTTTTGTTTTATTGTAAATAGGTCACCTTCTACATCATCACACTATATATACAAAGTGTTGCTAAGAAAAAATATATATGTTGAACAATCTACTGACCTTCTGCCCTCTTCTGACTGGTCAGTGTGTTTTTGATAGTGTTTATCAAGAATATGTACGGATCAAGCAAACATAAAAACAACATGAACGCTGTATAAATATATGATAAGTAGTGCAACTTGCTAGAACATACTACGCAGTTGAATGCCATACTGCGTCAGACCATTCGCCCTTAACTCGTAATTTTTAATTGATAAAGGAGGTGAGCCCTTATTATATTTTAAATTATATATTAGATATATTTAATCATTTAAAAAAATCTTATTGTTATTCATTTCACTTCAGCGCGAAATATGGAACGAGCCATGAAAGCCGAATACGACGGTGTTACAAAAGAGTACACTGACTCGAAGCTAAATCAACATCGCATCGTTATCGAGGCTTACACTTTCTTCCAGATTCTCGGGAACCCAGCCAATCTATCCTTTCTAGAATTAGGATGTGGAGATGGCTATTACTGTCGAGAACTGAAACGGTCTAAAGCTGCAAACGTACTCGGAGTGGACATCTCTTCTGAAATGGTGAAACTTGCTGAAAAGAAGGAGGCAGAAGAAAGTTTAGGATGCAAATTCATGGTCCACGATATCCTCACTCTATCGATACCTAATCAGCTGTTCGATGTCGTCGTCAGCGTTTTCGTTTTTAACCACGCCAAAAATTTCGAAGAATTGAAAACGTTTTGCCGAGTTGCTTTCCAACATATGAAACCTGGGGGCAGATTTATCGGTTTAAATGAGAACCCGTTCGATAAACCGGAATACTACGCGAACAATAGGAGTTACGGAATCGTGAAACATGGTACTGCAGAACGCGAAGGTGATGGAATCTGGATCGAGTTTATAAATCCTAATGGAACCAGCTGCAAGGTACTTAATTTCTACTTCCCTTCCGAACGTTACGCTGAAGCTTTTCAATCGGCTGGATTTGTCGATTTCCAATGGCACCATTACATGCTATCACCATCGGAGGACACAGACGAGAAAAGAGGCAACTGGAAAACGTTTCTGGACCATCCTCCCGGCATAGGGTTTTCTGCTCGTCGTCCAATGTAACATTTGAAATGAGATATCCTCTAGAATCAGAGGCCGAGTATATCGTTCAACATGTGTTGACATTGCTCTTTTTATTTTTGTTTGACTCTACATGTCACTGCTTAGAATGGCCTAAATGTCTGCTATACTTTTATACTTCATTGTCCTGTATTAAATGTATCCTATACCCTAAAATACAATAAATGAATGCTAAGAGTATAGTTAGCTACTAAGCTTATTGTTTTTCTAACTAACATCTCTAGCTATCGTGTGGTTAGTTGTATATATTTTCATTTAATTACTTGGTGATACTATAGGCATTGGGCTCGAACCCACATGGGACTATAGATCTAAGCTGGCACCCTCTCAAGTACTACTCTTGAATTGACCGGGATCAAAATTTGCAATTTAAAGTTGGCTTTAAAAAAAATCCACTGAAGCTATCGCTAATTCCGTGAAGGGGACGACCTCACTTAAAGAAAATACTAAAAAAAATGGAAGTATCTTTTATGGTTACCTACTCAGATATCAGTCTCGCCACTCGGGGAGTCGGGATCTGCATGGGGGGCCAGCTATAAATTAGAGTGATCAGAGAATTTGATTGGAATATTTAAGAAAATATTTAGGAAATTCCTTTTTTTTTCAAGACCAAGTTTATTTCATTCTTATTATTAATAAAAGAAAAGTTATTCGACAATTCAATCAACCTTCTGATCCTTATTAGAAGCTTAGATAAAGGTAGACCTATACTAAAAAAACTGAAGGCTAATTTCTTAATCAAACAAGATGAGTAGTATTTAACTTGCCGATTTACCATCAATGTATATCCAACCTCCCACCCTCACCCGCTTCTGCGCGCTCTTGTGATGAATAATATTTTACAAAAACAAATTTTAAGCTTACTTGATTAAGTATGCCTTCATGAAGGAAATATATTAATGTCAAAACTTAAGTAAAAAAGATTTTTAAAAATTATGTAGCAGTAAATATGACAATCGCGTGCATTTAAATATATCAGTTTTTATACTGTATTTTTAAAATAAAAATAATCTTTTCGTATATCGCTTGTGCATTACACGTTTTACTACCAGGTGTGGAGTTCGAACCCACGACTCCATATGGAGACCAGATCTTAAGTCTGGCGCCTTAACCGCTCGGCCAACCTGGTTGATTTTCATGATAAGAACGATCTTTTTTATACTCTAATTATATGATCATAGTACGACGTATAAGCCATGGTTAATACGAATGCACTTTTTAATGCAAATATCTGGTTAATGAACAGCACTTTTTACTTCATATTTGAATTTTTCGGATCTTATATAACTATGTAAGTTAAAACAGTGAGAAGGTTTGGTCACCCAAAACCTCAACTTTATTGGCATCGCGAGTGGTCCCGTTGATAGACCTTTTCAGCGGATAACTAAATAAATTAAGAGATTAAGGTAATTTGATTAAACTAATAGACGAAAAAGCGTAGTTACCTTCTATAGTTTTACCTTCCTTGTAAACTTGTGGTTAACTTTTGTAATAGTTTGATAAAAAGGTGCATTACTTTAAAATGGTAGTTAAAATATTACTTTGTGTATTACAAAATGGAATTTGTAATTAAATTCCTTCTACCTCTCAATTTCTGTCTTATTATACCATGCGTATTTTACTTGCATTTGCGGGTTTATAAGGGAAATTCGAACATAACGTATTATATGATTCATACTCAATATAATTAAGAATCCCATGAATGATCTAATGGCTTTTCCATGTATTCCAACTGGGACTATCCACTGAACTGTTTCTGTTGGAACTTCTTTCCAACAGGAAAAGGATGTCAACAAACCGGCTAGCAGACGACAGTCGCAGCCGGCGGCTTAACCGGTTGCCTACACGACAAGGAGAGGAAGAGCTGTCCGCCCCACTTGGAAGCTAAGAGAGGGAGGAGACCTCGCCGGCTAAGCGGCCATCTTATAGTTTAGTGTATTCAATTCCAAGGTACTGGAAGCATCTCCAAGGCGCTCCAGTACATTCCATCCAATTATAATTCGTGTTTCATCCAAGTGTAATTCTACTCATCCAAAAGTATGTATCATAGTGTGTTGTAAATAAATTGTAAATATTCTATCTTCTCTGTAATTCATCTCTCTTAGCCTTAAGTTAACTAAGTCACACACACTCGTAGATTAAAGTATCTTCCATCCAGTATTATTAGTGTAATTCAGATTGAGCTAGTAGTTTGAGACCGGACATCTTAAATTATTAAAGTTTCGATTGTAGCAGGACTCGCTGTGCCGCTGACCTTATTATTTGATTACTGTTTAGTTGGTTCGAGGAAGCTGATGCTGTAGCTAATGTACATTTTACTATATCTCCATTCTCCTTCTGACAAGTATTTCAAAGTAACCAAAAGTAAAAAACACTACTAACAGTACTTTTAGTACTGTTGAAAAGAAGAAATTGTAGTGTCTATTTTACAATAGAACGCTACACCTTGGTTTGTATTTATCAATAAGAACTAGTTGACAGAGTTTGGTTATAAGTGCAAGAGTTGTATTTCAAGAGACAGGTAAGACTAACTTACTACAGTGAAGAGGGTAGACAAGATCGGTCAGGCCAGCGGACTGCTGACTGACTGAGAGTTGACATGCAGACTGTTTATATAGGGAGCATGGATCAGGGATGCGCGGTGGCGCTGCGTGCCACGCTTACACAGGAAAGATAGGGCTGATGCACACGGCACCAGCCTATCAAAGAAGGCTCAAGGAGGGATTTACATGATGGGTTTTTCGGGAGCCAAATCCTTGCTGATTTTATGGCAATCTTGTGTTTACATAGGAACTTATATAGGGAATAATAAGTTTCCAATCTTGGGCTGATAAGATCCCAATTTCCCGCACAGCCATATAACTGGGTCGTAAAGACACGTCCGAGATTGATGGCTGGCGCTTAACACAAATATGTAGGCTAAGAATCTAGCACTACATTGCCTTTACCCTTTGGAAAACGACGCTCCCGCGTCGTAATTAAGAATACATAAAATAGGGTGAGAAATGGTGCTGGTTAGGTAGAGGGATAAAATAAAAAGTTCGATGCATCGATACCAGGTTTGATAGGAGATGTGCAGTATTCAATGTGAATCATTTCAAAGTGAATTGATTCATGATTTAGATTAAAATGTGAATTCAAATATAAGCGATGAATTTTATATATATATTTTTAAATATATACATGGGCAAATCTGAATTCCATCACTCGAGAAAAATTTATTTTTATATTTATGATTTTTTTAAAATCTTTTAATAACAATGAATACATGCCATTCTTTTTTTTTTTTTAAATATATAGATCTCCCATAAAACTTGGATTCGATGCTCCGTGAATTAAAAATACTTAAATGATTTAAATAATATTTGTTAAATAACATATATAGTACGAGAGTAGAGAGAAAACTAGTATAGATTTTGTCCGCTTGGGGCGCTGGTTACCGATGCGCATCTGCTATTGAGTTGCCTGGCCTCTCGCTTTCTAGTGACCCCTGTGGCGTGACGCTGTTTGACAGCTCGGCTGTTGTTGTTTACTTTCTCTCTTTAGTATTTTCGTCATTACATTTAATTAATTATTTTTATTAGTGGCATTCTCGTGTTATTACGTTAAGCTTCAAGGAAAATTTACTCTGGTAAGATTTTATTATGCTCAGTTTGTATTATTAATCTTCTCTCTTTTTTGTATGTAAATAGGTCACGGATCAGCTCTATTGAAAACTTTTGTTTGGCAAAATAATGCTGGTTTGCTTTGAATTTAAGTTTTATATTGCTCAGGCTTTTTAATTTGGGAATTAATTTACTTGCAGGTGTCAAGCTACTTTTAGTTTTGGCCTGGTGGCCAAATCTGCTTTCGCAGCCTAACTTTCTACCGAGGCACCAGTGGGGATGTTGTTGTCAGTCCACAGGTACCCGATAGTGAATTCATAAATTATTATTATTATGTTAATCTAACTTTAAATATAGATTTGGTGAATCTGGCACCCACTGTGAAGTAATAAATATCAAGTTATATATTAAGTTGACCAAGTGTCAAATCCTGTCGAGGCACTTTTCGCTCTCTAATCAGTTCTTGTGGCCTTTAAATATCCAAGTAGGCAAGTTGAATTGAATCTACTCCCTCTAAAGATTGTAGCTAGCATCTCTCACTCTTTTGAATTTAAAATTTGAAACTAAAAATTATAAAAGAAAGGTAGGTTTAGGAAAGGTGCAGGACTGGTTCACATACATTTATATTGATTAACATTGATTTTTTTTTTTTTAATTTTAGGGAAGGAGAGCCAAGTAATTTGGAAGATTATTATTCAGCCTGTTGCAGTTGTGTGGTAAGAGACATAAACGATTAAGAGACAATTTGAAATATTAAATTCATTTTTTTTTTAAATTTCCAGGTAATGAGGGAATGACACGGATTTTACTGACAGGGAACAACATTAATTTAGCGGTAAAATGAATCAATGAAAATATTACGGATAAATAGTGATGCCCCCTTTTTTTTTTGTTCTTCAAGGGTTGTTGTTAGCGATTAGAAAAGATTACAACACTCTTCCTACTTGACACATACTACGGTATTTTAATTTATTCAAAAAGTTATTATTATTGTTTTCAATATTTATTATAATTTTTTTTTTGATTTTCGAGTGAGTAATATATTAAAATTGTGTGTGTAACGGTCATCCTACTGTTGCATACTACGGTATTTATTTATTTTAAAATTTAAAATAAATATTGATGCCATTATTTAAAATTTAGGAAAGTTTGGAGAGTTAAGATGGGAGGGCTACATATAAATACGACGGGTACAACACCTTTTACATTTAACAATCGCTACGGGTTTATTACTATGGTAACATTTAGTTTTTACGTTCACATATTATTGCTACTAATACATCAATATTCCATTTATAGGAAATGAGGGAGGATAGGGAGACACATTTTATTATTTGCCTATTTTTAATGGAACGACTGAGGAAGGATGACGTAAGCTACTTCACATCTAGGACTATTACTAGGTATTTTATTATTGAGAATATAAGATTCTTTTTTTTTTTTTTTTTTTTCTCCCTTTTTTTTTTCTTTAGGGGGACTGGAATGAAGAAAAGGTGTGCACAATAAAAGTTGACAATACACATTAAGAAATATTAGTGCGGAATAGGAAAGAGAAAAAAAGAATATGAGTCACGCTGTGTCGCTGTTGGTTTTTAGCGACGGTGACGAGCGCGGCGGTTTAAGTCGGCTTCGACTCGGAGATATTTGGAGCGCCAATAAATGGCCATCTCCAAGTTATGTCGATTAATTCTTCTGTAAACACGGAGACGATGATATAGGCCTCTTGGTCCTTGATAACGTCCGAAGACGTCCTCGATTAGCTCTCTGTCGCTTCGGTCGGAAGAGTCATCGGATATATATGTCGGTCCTATAAGTGGTGGTGGTGGAGGTGAGGTGGCCGTAGAGCGGTGATTAGAGAATGGTGCCGTGGTGGAAGAGATAGGCACCGGTGAGTTCTCCCTGGATGATAAGAACTCCGTAATTCCGGAGACCGGTTCGGTCGTGTTGCCGGAAAGCGAAGCAGGAACAGATTGCTCCATCTCTTCATCTTCTTCACTCCAATTAGCGTCGGTCACTTCATGGCCGTTAAGGTAAGGTGGTGGAGCAGATGTCGGTGGGGAGGGCGGCGGAGGGGAAGGCGATGGTGGTGGTGGTGGACTTGGTGTCGGCGGCGGCCTTGGGCGATATGGTACCGGCATGTTAGGGGGTGCTGCTGACGGTGGAGATGGTGCCAGCACGGCCGCAGTTAATTCTCTGTCCAGTAGTTCACGGCCTACGCACATCCGAGGCGAGGACAGGTCCATAGCTTCCGACAGTTCCTCTACAATCTTTTCGTCGCCCTCCCAAATGGGAAAAGAGGGCAGCGGGGGTGGCGTTGGCACGCGCCGGAGCTTAATACTGGCACCGGGCGCCAAGTAAATGAGGCTCCAGGCCCCGTCGCTTACTTGATCTCCGTTCTCCGAGAATGGTGCCAGTGAAGGTGGTGGCGACGGAAATGTATCTGATGGGTCGTTGTTGTCTTTCACTGGCATCTTAGTAAATACTGACAAGTTTTTTTTTAAACTTAGTGTGTTGGAGTAAACGTTTTCGTTCTGATCAGCGTGGTGGCTGGAATAGAAGTGAGTTGAGATTGTGCTCGTCACTGCATTGACTTCGACGCCACTCGAACCGTTTAAAATGTAAATTGAGCGGGACCATTGGCCATTTTTATTAGTTTTTGCGGGGAAGGGGGGATTTGTTGTGTCGCAGCCGTTTTATAGAGGGTGGCATTTAGCGTGTAAACAAGTAATGGCTTTTATAATTCCGTGAAACTGGGAGATGTGTACATTTTTATGTATATAGACATAAAAAAAAAAAATATATATGGCCTGTGGAGATCGAGGCTTATTCGATTTTAACATATGTTTTATGGCGATAGGGTTTGATTCGTGTCTAGCCGAAATATTTAAATATAAGTATCATATTTTGAAATGAGATTGAGAGCGAGAGAGAGAAAAAAAAAAAGATGTGCTCTTTGTTAGAGCGCGTTACTTTGTGTGTGTGTGTGAGTGCGTGTGTGTTTTGTTCATTTGTTGACGAGTGATATGAATATATAATAGACGTTTTCAAAACTAAACAGACATTAAGAATTTTGGGAATGTTATTAAAATTGTTTTTCATCGGCATGTTTTAATAGAATTGATAAGTAGAAATGAGAAAAAGGAGGGAAGGAGAGAGAGAGAAAAAAAAAAAAAGGGTATTCTAAACTGGTGGTGGGTGCTGTTTAGTATTGATCGATAAGAAAAGGGGGAAAGATATGGCAACCCTGCCGCTGCAGACGACGCTACTGGCTATTGACGCGTCACCAACGCCCTTTCTCTCTCTATTTTTAAAATAAGTTTTAAATTGTTTTATATTAATTTTTAATAGACTGTTATGTGAAATTTATTTACGGAGAAGTTTATGTGTTGGGGAAAAAGAATGATTTAAATAATCCGCATCACTACCTGCACTCTTCAATTTTGGACACCAATCTTCTTTCATCTGGTCTCCTCTCCGCACCAAGTGCTCAAAGGTCAAATGAATTCTATTTCCATAGACGAGCTTACGATCAGTCACCTACTCTCCCACCCACCATTTCCCCTTCCGTACAGCACCCTTATCGAGTACTACGGTTATATCATTCAACTTAAGGAGCGTGAGGAACTACTGGTCCTGGCAAGAGATAATTCCATTAATGTTCTGAAAGAGAAACAGAGGGGACAGGGCAACGTCGTGTTTTACATTCCTTTTCTCTCAGTCACTAGTCAAGTTGAACAATGCCTCGTAGACCTTAACCTGGGAATTCGTCGATGCCAGTCTTTTACCAAGAAAATTAGGCAGATCATAAAAGAGAACGCTTCATATATACTTAACCACCCCCAATAAGGGCATGTCCTCCCACAAAGTCAATGTTTTCCTCAACCGGCGCCATTCCGAAGGCTACCGCCACACGTAGATCACTTACACCACAACCCCAACCACCATCTTCTAGAACCGTTGCACCCAGACAACCCACCCTCGTAACAAACCTCCCAGACTATTTTTCAAATTCCGAAAAGGCTTCTATCCGCCGAACTTTGCAATTACCACCCAGCGACCAACTCGGCAAATGGATTGATAAGATAACAGCTATTGAGAACGCAATACGCATTCGATATTTTTAATTCACGGAGCATCGAATCCAAGTTTTATGGGAGATCTATATATTTAAAAAAAAAAAAAGAATGGCATGTATTCATTGTTATTAAAAGATTTTAAAAAAATCATAAATATAAAAATAAATTTTTCTCGAGTGATGGAATTCAGATTTGCCCATGTATATATTTAAAAATATATATATAAAATTCATCGCTTATATTTGAATTCACATTTTAATCTAAATCATGAATCAATTCACTTTGAAATGATTCACATTGAATACTGCACATCTCCTATCAAACCTGGTATCGATGCATCGAACTTTTTATTTTATCCCTCTACCTAACCAGCACCATTTCTCACCCTATTTTATGTATTCTTAATTACGACGCGGGAGCGTCGTTTTCCAAAGGGTAAAGGCAATGTAGTGCTAGATTCTTAGCCTACATATTTGTGTTAAGCGCCAGCCATCAATCTCGGACGTGTCTTTACGACCCAGTTATATGGCTGTGCGGGAAATTGGGATCTTATCAGCCCAAGATTGGAAACTTATTATTCCCTATATAAGTTCCTATGTAAACACAAGATTGCCATAAAATCAGCAAGGATTTGGCTCCCGAAAAACCCATCATGTAAATCCCTCCTTGAGCCTTCTTTGATAGGCTGGTGCCGTGTGCATCAGCCCTATCTTTCCTGTGTAAGCGTGGCACGCAGCGCCACCGCGCATCCCTGATCCATGCTCCCTATATAAACAGTCTGCATGTCAACTCTCAGTCAGTCAGCAGTCCGCTGGCCTGACCGATCTTGTCTACCCTCTTCACTGTAGTAAGTTAGTCTTACCTGTCTCTTGAAATACAACTCTTGCACTTATAACCAAACTCTGTCAACTAGTTCTTATTGATAAATACAAACCAAGGTGTAGCGTTCTATTGTAAAATAGACACTACATTACTGGCGCGATTGGCCTTTGGGCGTTATGGACACCAGTTGGTGTCGGCGGCGGCCTTGGGCGATATGGTACCGGCATGTTAGGGGGTGCTGCTGACGGTGGAGATGGTGCCAGCACGGCCGCAGTTAATTCTCTGTCCAGTAGTTCACGGCCTACGCACATCCGAGGCGAGGACAGGTCCATAGCTTCCGACAGTTCCTCTACAATCTTTTCGTCGCCCTCCCAAATGGGAAAAGAGGGCAGCGGGGGTGGCGTTGGCACGCGCCGGAGCTTAATACTGGCACCGGGCGCCAAGTAAATGAGGCTCCAGGCCCCGTCGCTTACTTGATCTCCGTTCTCCGAGAATGGTGCCAGTGAAGGTGGTGGCGACGGAAATGTATCTGATGGGTCGTTGTGTCGTTCACTGGCATCTTAGTAAATACTGACAAGTTTTTTTTTAAACTTAGTGTGTTGGAGTAAACGTTTTCGTTCTGATCAGCGTGGTGGCTGGAATAGAAGTGAGTTGAGATTGTGCTCGTCACTGCATTGACTTCGACGCCACTCGAACCGTTTAAAATGTAAATTGAGCGGGACCATTGGCCATTTTTATTAGTTTTTGCGGGGAAGGGGGGATTTGTTGTGTCGCAGCCGTTTTATAGAGGGTGGCATTTAGCGTGTAAACAAGTAATGGCTTTTATAATTCCGTGAAACTGGGAGATGTGTACATTTTTATGTATATAGACATAAAAAAAAAAAATATATATGGCCTGTGGAGATCGAGGCTTATTCGATTTTAACATATGTTTTATGGCGATAGGGTTTGATTCGTGTCTAGCCGAAATATTTAAATATAAGTATCATATTTTGAAATGAGATTGAGAGCGAGAGAGAGAAAAAAAAAAAGATGTGCTCTTTGTTAGAGCGCGTTACTTTGTGTGTGTGTGTGAGTGCGTGTGTGTTTTGTTCATTTGTTGACGAGTGATATGAATATATAATAGACGTTTTCAAAACTAAACAGACATTAAGAATTTTGGGAATGTTATTAAAATTGTTTTTCATCGGCATGTTTTAATAGAATTGATAAGTAGAAATGAGAAAAAGGAGGGAAGGAGAGAGAGAGAAAAAAAAAAAAAAGGGTATTCTAAACTGGTGGTGGGTGCTGTTTAGTATTGATCGATAAGAAAAGGGGGAAAGATATGGCAACCCTGCCGCTGCAGACGACGCTACTGGCTATTGACGCGTCACCAACGCCCTTTCTCTCTCTATTTTTAAAATAAGTTTTAAATTGTTTTATATTAATTTTTAATAGACTGTTATGTGAAATTTATTTACGGAGAAGTTTATGTGTTGGGGAAAAAGAATGATTTAAATAATTGTTGATGTATTCCACCTTTTCATGAGTCACTAGGGCTGTTTGTGCACTATGTATACACCATATACAGACGAAGGGACTCATTGTGAGAGGAAGTTATTTATTTTAAACGGTGAGATATATATTGAAGAGTTAATATTTTGTTTTAAATATCCATTAGTTGTCATTCAAATTTTTAAATGGAGATTATAACTTTCAGTGTGAGTCACTGGAGCTGTACTTTGCGCCTCATTGTACGCTTAAGCACCGACACAGCAACTCGCAGAGAGAGAAAAAGTTAACGGTAGAAGGTTGGTTTTGCTTTTGTTTTTATTATCTCATTATTTATTGCAATGAGAGTATTTTAATCCTTTAAAGAATTTACGTTTAGTATATATATAAATTCCTCCTTTTTTATATAGAGACGTTGCCATGGTGACGGGGCGTCCCGCAGCGGCCGAAGGGATTCCTACGCAATTTATGTGATACTAGCTGTTACGAAATTCTGATAGGAGAACAAATCATGGGCAACTCGGTGAACCATTCGGATATAAACACAACAGAATGGTTCACCTAATTGAATAGATTATATTCTAATGAGTGTATGTGGTGTTGTGTACTGCGTTTAAACGTCGTCTGCTGTGGTAAAGCACCTTCGGTGACGACGCCATCTAGCGGTCGTGTTAAGACATAGTGTAAAAATCAATACTGTGCATGTGGAAGAGTTTGGATCATGTTTATCATGTTAATTTATTAATATTAAGGGGAAATTATGTATGTTTATAAGTGTTGGTTGAAAAATACATATATGGTGAAAAAGTAGCTTGATCTAATAATAAATATATTGAAGGAGTGAATGAAAGTGGTGGAGATTAGTACCGGGAGTCCGCCAGCTACATGGAGTATCTATATGCTAGCGTGCTACCGGGGCTAATCATCCTCATCTTTTAATGATCTGGAGTTTGGCTGCGGGAAAATGGTTGTGTTCTATGTAGTGTAGACGTGTGGTGTACGTTTGTAGGGATTTTAATTGGCTGGGATCGTGGTGGTGGGATTGGGATTGACTGGCTGCTTCCACCATGTGTAGAGATGATTGGAGGGCTTCTCATACGAGGAGGAAGGGCGGGAGTTGCATACTGGGATGGTACATGTGCTGGGCTATTCAGTGGTGACAGACTTATAACTTGTGCTGGAGTAGGGACTGCGCAGCCGTCTTCCCAGCATAGTTGACCATCTCCTCGATCCATTGGGATCTCGTGAGAGTGTGTAGCTGGGGGACGACACATGTGTTCGCAGCAAGTGGCGCAGCAGCCACGAATAGTGTCAGTACAAGAGCAGAGAGTGCTAGTGCAACATTGAAAACAGGGTCCTGCGCATCCGCAGTAAAAACAAAGGAAACAGCCTGCTACTATGGCGAGTATGATGAAGAAACCGATAAATCCTGCTGTTATCGACGATGCCCAGCCAGTAAGGCTGAATCCATGTGCCGTTGTTTGTGAGTTTAGAATAAGATTCGATAATGGTTCGTTTGATACCATTATGCTGGAAGCCAGTTCTGTAGCGATATTTAAAAGATCAAACTCACTTTTGGTGTGGACCTCGTGATGACCAGGAAGATATTTGATTTCGTTGTCAGGGACTACCCTAAATTTTTCCATTAGGCGTAGAGTGCTGAGGTGCTGTGTTGGCGGTTTTTCAACCCAGTCAGTGTCATTATAGTAAAATGTCTTTCCGTTGAAGTTGAATAAATTGGAGCTCCAGTAGCAACCGTTTGGTGGGAATGGATGTAGGCTGTAACCATCGGTTGCGATAGTAAAGTTTTCATTTATTACTGGTTCGATTCCACATCTGGTGGCCTTTGGTAGCACTGTTACGTTTTTCACTGCACATTGCTGCACTAAGAAGTTTAAACCAAATGGTTTCACTTTGCTGCACACTGGTAGACTGAGTGATTGGGCTGCCAGGATACCACTTTGAGAAGCTAAGAGGAATGTGGTATACTTACGAACGACTAGGTTACCACAATAAATTTTCTTAATTTCGGCAAGGATTGCATTGGCTCTGTCTAGGGTTGTGTCTTCGATGTATTGGTGATGCTGCATAAGAAGGGTAGCGTTATCGGAGGCCTCTCTCATGTCTTCAAAAAGTGGTGGGGAGGCATCTATGAGTTTCCATGTTTGTTCATTAACCACAGCCTTCGTGGTATCTACTGGTCTGCAGGGCTCGAAGAATAGTGGGTTGTATCTTCCACTATCTACTAGACAGGTTCCTGCGGCTGTAAAGAACGATCCGTTCGAGTCGCTAAAACGCATTTCGTTTTTGAAGTAGTATCGACTGAACTGTGAGAAAACCTTGGGGTAGATTTCTTTTTCGTCGTAATGATATGTGTAGACTCCACTATGGAGGATTCGGTCTTGATCGAGTTTAAATAATTGGTTTGGATGAAACTCATCACAGGGAGCACTGATAAGTTTCGCGGTGGTATCTATTGCGAGGCAGTGTGTTGTATTTTTATTTTGAAATCTTATAGCTGATTTTGGAGTCGCGAACAAAGAAATGAATCCATTTTTCATGTTGACTAATTTGTGTAGGGTTATATTGTTGCAGAGGATCGTCGTGTTGGTACGAAAAATGTAGTCAAGTTGTTGTTTTGGATCAGTCAACCGGGTGGTATCGTTAGAAGCACTATGAAGGTATCCGCGTCCGTGTTGAAATCCTCGTAGGTTACACCTGTTTCGTTCGGTGAATATATTAGGCATTTGCCAAACCATGCGCACCATATGATGTAGAGCGGTTCTGGAGGCCGTGCTGTTGTCGTGGATACCAAATGGTGAGATTATAGGGCATGTGGTGCATTCTTTGGTCAGTTCAATTTCACGGAGTTGACATTGGTATGCCGTGTACACATCAGTAGACCACCAATGACCATGTCCTTCAGGCTCATGATTGAATATGGATAGTTCACCTTCTTTAATCATTTTATTTCCGAAGCACTGATTGGTGGTTGCCATTTTTCTACATTCTTCGTCTGATATATTTATGGCAGTTTTGCGAAAGGTTGTATCGAAGGTGAAAAGAAAGGAACCTTCGATCCTTTTTTCTTGAATCCAGGCCCAACATGCGAATCCCTTCCAAGTCATGTGGGGCTCTTCGTCCACGTGGAAGGAATATATTACTTCTTTTTGGGCGTCAAATTTTGTCTCGGCTGTGCAATAATCTGGTGTTGATACATCCATGAGTCCTACCATTTTGGCAGAGTTGCAGTCGCAAACGGTAATATTGAAGGAGAGGATTGGAGACGTAAGGAGAAGAAGAAGGTAAAAGAAAAGTTGCGGTGCCATCTATTGAAATAAAATAATTTGTTAGGGATTTATGATTGATAACGATGTGGAATTTTGATGGCTTTTGCTGGTCTCAGATTATAGCGGGGAGGATTGGTGGGTGTGACTGTGACTTCCGGCTGTTGTGGTATTGAGGGCGGATTCAGTGTTGTTTCAGGGTGACCTTTTTGTTTTTGCCTGCGGATTTCGTTGTTTAGATCGGCTATCATTAGGTTCCATTTGACGTGATCCGGGTTATTTGGGTTTGGGCAGTGAATTCCTGCTGCGCAAGCATTGTTAGGAAGCCTTGGTGTTGGAGCCACTCCTATCTGTTTTACTGATAGCCTGCTAATTTCGCCTTTGACTGTTTTAATGATTGAATTTGTCAAACTATCTACTTTATTCTTAGGCAATATAAACATATCGTGCATAGCAATTTGTATGGTCTTCACGATGTATTCTTCTGCCAATTCAGACTCGCTTTGTGTAAGGAAAGCTTTGTCATCCACTTCGTAAATTGGAGTGAGGGTGCTGCTGGGTGTGGTAACTTTTCCAGCATCCTTGTCGAATTTTTTCAATCTGTTTGCATGAGCTACAGTTTCTTTCTTTGTCTCGACATGTTGTATTTTATAATTAGCAAAATTTTTCATGTCCTCTATGACCCTGTAAGGCCCATCCCATTTCTTGTTCCATTTCCCGATTGCGTTTGGTCTTGTACGAATTAGGACGTAATCACCAACGGAATATGTGACGGGACGTGCCGACCGGTCATAGTATTCTTTCTGACGTTCTTGGGCTTCAATAAGATGCTCCCTTGCGAGGGCTCTAGCTTGCGCCCACTGTTGTGCAAAAATGGTGTTTTCGTTAGTTGCTAGTTTATAACGAGATGGTTCGTGAGGGTCTCCTGGTTCGCGAGCGTCACGGCCATATAGAAGATAAAAAGGTGTCTCTCCTAGGCTGGTGTGCTCGCAGATGTTATAACTGAAGGTTGCGTACTTAAGATACTTGTCCCAGTTTTCCGGGTCTTCTCTGACGTAGGCCTTCATTATTTGAACGATCGATTTGTTCTTGGCCTCACAGACTCCATTTGCGGGCGCGTTATACGGTGTGGTGAAGACCTGTTTTATGTCTAGTTGCTTACAGAGCTCCGCAATCAGCTCAGAACGGAAGTTACTTCCGTTATCGCTGATTAGCTGCTCTGGTACACCGTGTTCCAGTATGATAGTGTCTATAAACGCTCTGGCCACTGTTGAGGCCGTTTGGTCTGGAAGAGCGACTGCAAAGACGTATCTCGTGGTATACTCGACCATGGTGAGTATATAGTTCATACCGGAGCGGCTGGGAGCGATGGGTCCAATTAAATCGAGGGCAATACTGCTCCAGACCCTGTTTGCGGGCAGAACAGGTTGAAGGGGCGCCTTCGACGAGCCATGGCTCTTTAGGGTGGCACAGATTATACAGCGTCGGACGAAGTTGCTAATGCATTTAGTCATCTTCGGCCAGTAAAAGTATTTCTTAATTTTACTAAGAGTTTTCTTAATGCCTGGGTGTCCGGCCAGTTTGTGACCGTGATAGCGGTCAAGTACTCTTTCTTGGAGACCGTCTGGGATATAGATACGGCGATCGAGAGTAGTCAAGAGTCCATTTTCTAGGATGGTAAATTTTGGCGGTACCTCGTCGCTAGGATCATCGTGTTCAATATCTTCTCTGTCCATTTTGTCTTCTTCAGTGTCGTTTTCTTCGTTATCAGGATCGATTATAATAGTTTCTTGTATAAGTACTTCGTTTTGATCGTTATTGTTATCGGAGATGTAGGATTCGTTACCTTGGGAGCAATAGCCAGAGGAGGCAGATCTCTGGCGTGATTGTCGTTTTCGTATTAAGTTTTGAATTTTCTGACATGCGGGGTCTGCTTGTTGTGCCTCTAATATTTCTGATGTGATCAAGTTTACTGCTGCAGCATCGAAAGAAAAGGATGGTTGTACGGTGGCCACCAGGTCATCCTCTTCTTCCGTCAGCGGAATCCTGCTGAGGAAGTCCGCGTTTTGGTTTTTCTTTCCAGGCCTATATTGAATTATTGCGTCCAAATCTTGGAGATAGAGAGCCCACCTTCCTCGCCTACCGGTTGGATCCTTTACGTTTAGCAGAGTTTCGATCGGTTTATGGTCCGTGCGGACGAGAATGCGTCGTCCGAAGATATACGGCTCGTATTTCTTTAGAGCTACGATGACTGCGTAAGTCTCGCGCTCAATAACGGACCACTTCCGTTGGGCGTCAGTGAGTGCTCTACTGTCGTAGGCTATTGCTACTTCAGTATCGACCCCATTGACGTTCTGGACTTGTCCTAAAACGGAACCAACGGCCACCGAGCTTGCGTCGCAGTCTATAATAAAATCAGAATCGTAATGAGGATACCGTAGGGTAGGTGGCTCTAATAAGCTTCGTTTTAATTCTTGGAATGCATTCTCCTCCTCCCGACCCCATTTCCAAGGTATAGCCTTCCGGGTGAGGGTCGTAAGTGGGTAGGCTTTATGGGCAAAGTGCTCCACGAATTTACGGTAGTAAGATACCATTCCGATGAAGGAACGTAATTGATTAACTCTCCTTGGTGCCTGGTACTCCAGAATAGCGCGAACATCGCTTGGGTCTATCTGGATCCCAGCTTGTGAAATGAGGAATCCAAGGTATTTAATCACAGTCTTACAAAACTCGCACTTGTCGAGCGTCACCCGGAGGTTGCTGTTGAGTAACATTTCAAAGATATTCCTGATGTGAATCAGGTGCTCCCGGTATGATTTAGAGAAAATTAAAATATCGTCCAAATATACTGTTGCGTAATCATTTAGGGCGGGGCGAATGGCCTCATTCATGGCCCTTTGGAACGTACTTGGACTATTACATAATCCGAAGGGTAAAACATTGAATTCGAAGTGTCCTAAGTGGGAAGTGAAGGCGGTCTTTCCGCGGTCAGAATCCTTTATTTTTATCTGCCAATAACCACTATAGAGATCCAAAGTACTGAAGAACATTGAACCCGCTGCCGCGTCCAGGGTTTCATCGATGCGAGGGAGAGGGTACGAATTTTTGATGGTCTGAGCATTAAGCTTGCGGTAGTCAACGCAAAAACGCCATTCGCCGTTCTTCTTTGGGACTAGAACTATAGGCGAACTAAATGGGCTTATAGATGGACGTATGATATCGTGTTTAAGCATCTCTTCGATTTTCTGCTTGGCGATGAGTCGCTTGTTAAAGGGTAAACGGTACGGCCTCGAACATACGGGCGGACCAGGTAGAAGATGTATTTCGTGTTCGACTCCTCGAGCTTTACCGAGCTCTGAGAGGTTAGTCGCGATGACGTCTCGAAAACTTGTTATAAGATCCACGAGTTCATTTTCTTGGTTTTGGTTTAGTTCTGAGTTAATATTCAGTTTAAGGCCGTAGCCAGCTTCTGGTGTCTCTTGTAGGACGAGAACTGGGGGTCGTTGGACGTCAAGATGCACTACGATATTATTATTAGTATCGGTGTCACCATACGGATATGTGAGTGTGCGATTACCGCCACTAAATGTTAGATTGTTTGCTGTGATGAAATCGATTCCAAGTATAAGAGGTTCAGTAAGGTGCGGTATGACGTGAAATGGCCATGTGTATTCGTGAATTCCTTGTAGACAAAATGTAATAAGATATTTTCCTTCGGAGCACATGCGCTCTCCGGAAGCATTACGAAAAATTGCGTGATTATCTTCAATGTATGCATCTTCTTGTATATCTAAGCTAATGTAGAATTGGTGTGAAATTAAACTTGCGGGGCATCCAGTATCAAGTAAAGCGAAAGCAGGGATTGATTTTACTGTGATTGGTATTCTAAATAGTCGACAAAAGTGTTGTGAGGTTCTGATTGGTTCCGAGGAGTTGTTGGTTGATCGGGAAGATGAAGATAATTCCCGGTCGGACCAATCTAAATTTGACTGGTTTGGCGGAACGGTTGGTGACCAGGCTGTCTGGTCGACATAATGGCTGCCATCTCTCTGAGTCGGGATCGGCATTCTCGCTGGACGTGACCCGGCTTGTTGCAATGATGGCAAATGATGGTTCTAGTGTTATCGTTGTTGGACCAGTTATTTCGCGGACCGTTATTTGGTCTATTATTCCGTTGAAGAACGAACGGAGGTGGTTGCGTCCTGCCTCGGAATTGAGGTCCGTTTCGGTAGCTGGTATCCCGATTACTTTGAAAATATCGATTACCCTGATTTGATGGGAAGTAATTCTGAGGCCGGCTGTAGGAAGTCTGGTAACTGCGAGAAGTTCTTCCACGCTGGCTCTCGTATCTCGGAGCTGGACTCCCGTTTCTTCCGTTGTTGTATCGGCTTGGGGATTTGAAAGCTTCTCTGCTTCTGCTGCGTTCTCGATCGGTGGCATCGTTGGAGAAACGGACTCTTGGGCGGGAACCTTCACGACGAGAGTCGTCAAAAGCTGCTACAAGCTCTTCTTTTGCCTGTTTAGACGAGAGAGTCATTAGTTTTTCCAGCTGGTCACTAATTTTCTCAATGTCTTGTGTAATTTTAGCGTTTTCTTTAATGACAGTGGCTACGGCCGTGTCAAGTTCGGGGCGTTCGTCAAGGATTTGCTTCTTTTCAATAACCGCTTCGACGGTGGTGGCAGTAGTGACTACATCGTGCCAATTCGTTTCTGGGGCGATGCGACTCCATATATTGTTGTAGATGTCGCGTCGCAATCCATTGAGGAAGATTTTCTTCTTAGTGTCCTCCCTTAAGGTTATGACATCGGCCTGTAGGTTGTTTGCTGGACCAGGACCGTGCACCTGTAGGTACATTTGGTTGATTCTGTTAGCAAAATCTCGAACTCTTTCGTTGGGATCCTGTTTCATCTTTTCAAATTCATTTTTCCATCTGTTCTTTGTAGTTTCATCGGAGAAACCGGTTATAAACGCAGCTCTCCAGGCAGCGTAATCAGCTCTCGTTGCTTCTGGTATTGATTCGTTGTAAGAGCTTGCGGGTTTCGTAAGACGCTCCTGATAAATGCGCAGTCGTCTTTGGTTATTCCATCCTTCTGACAAGGCGACTCTATCGGCTTTTTCAAGCCATTCGTGAACAGTTTGATCTCCTAATTTACCAGAAAAGTAGGGGATCTGTTGTTTTGCAGAGTTCGCTCCCATATCACGCAGGTTATCAACCAGAGTTTGAGTAGCTTGTTCGTGGCTGACGGCTAATCGACGCATAATTTCCTCCATTTCTAACAGATATTGCAGATAGGCTTCTTCGTCCTGGCTTTCGTCTAAGGTGGTATAGCTAAATTCCTCGGTTTCGTTGCTGTTTGTAGAAGTCTCAGTGGTGGTTACTTCCTCCTGGTGGATTTCAGCCTCAGTGACTGGGGGCGGTGTAGGGGGGTCGAGTCTTGTTTCCTCGATTATTAAGACTTCGTCTTCTGAATCGTCAGAGCCGATCTGAAATGATACTCTTCTCTCTGGTTCAGGTGGCGCTACGGGGATGTTTTGTTGTGGTAGTGGAGTGGTTGTCGAACTCAGGGTTTCTCCACTAGCGCGTACTGCGTCCTGGAGGGTAAGGTTCCGGAGGGCAATATCTCGGAGACCACGGAAGAGTCGCTCACCAGGGGTGATTTCTCTTTCGGTAGGGATTGGTGTAGATGTTGAATATAGAAAGGGGGGTTGGAACTGATTGAAATTGGCTGGGGGTGAGAGGGCTGTTGCACCTTCGAGACGTAATTGAGGCGGTGGGCTGCTGTTCCTATGGAAAGGTACAGAGGGGGATACTGCGCCCCGTATACGGGACTCTGAAATGGTGAGCGGTACTCCCAAGAAGGATAATTTTGGTGATGTCGTTTGATTTTCTTCTGTTGAGATTCCGGGTAGCGATGGCGTTCTTCGGGGCCTTTGTATATTGAACTCGGAATCGTCGGCATTAAAGTCTAGTAGGCTTCGAAATCTTTCGAAGATTTCGTTTCGGTCTAGTTGTGGGTTAGGTGATAAAATTTGTTCTTGAATGTTGTTGCTCTGAGGTTCCGCGACAATATGAGGGGGGATTGTTTGGTAAATGTGTCTGTGAGTATTCTCTACCAATGGTTGGGTGGGGCTGTTGTAATGAGGGTCGGTTGATAGTCTGTTGGGAAGGTTTTCGTAGTGAGGGTCTTGGGTAAAAGGTGAAAGAGGTCTGAATGGGTTTGTTGGTTGAATTTGGTTGTTACCTGAGGGGGAAACTGATCGTGTTTGTCGTCGTCGGGATGCTGTATGAGTCACTATTGAGAATACCTCGGTGTAGCGGTTTTGATAGAACTCTAGTTGTGATTTAAGATTTTCGTCTTTTCTTTGGCCGGCTCCTGTACGGTCGGGTCGGTCAGAGTTTTGTCGAATGCGTATTGCGTTCTCAATAGCTGTTATCTTATCAATCCATTTGCCGAGTTGGTCGCTGGGTGGTAATTGCAAAGTTCGGCGGATAGAAGCCTTTTCGGAATTTGAAAAATAGTCTGGGAGGTTTGTTACGAGGGTGGGTTGTCTGGGTGCAACGGTTCTAGAAGATGGTGGTTGGGGTTGTGGTGTAAGTGATCTACGTGTGGCGGTAGCCTTCGGAATGGCGCCGGTTGAGGAAAACATTGACTTTGTGGGAGGACATGCCCTTATTGGGGGTGGTTAAGTATATATGAAGCGTTCTCTTTTATGATCTGCCTAATTTTCTTGGTAAAAGACTGGCATCGACGAATTCCCAGGTTAAGGTCTACGAGGCATTGTTCAACTTGACTAGTGACTGAGAGAAAAGGAATGTAAAACACGACGTTGCCCTGTCCCCTCTGTTTCTCTTTCAGAACATTAATGGAATTATCTCTTGCCAGGACCAGTAGTTCCTCACGCTCCTTAAGTTGAATGATATAACCGTAGTACTCGATAAGGGTGCTGTACGGAAGGGGAAATGGTGGGTGGGAGAGTAGGTGACTGATCGTAAGCTCGTCTATGGAAATAGAATTCATTTGACCTTTGAGCACTTGGTGCGGAGAGGAGACCAGATGAGAGAAGATTGGTGTCCAAAATTGAAGAGTGCAGGTGTCTGGGAGAAGGCTCGTGATGAGTTTAAGGTCTTGGCGGCTCGGACTGCAGTCTCGGTGAGGAAGACCAGGCGTCGACCAGGCGTTTTGTGAAAATGTTAACTGGTACGGGTGGGGGAGCAGAAGATTCACAGAGTTTGAACACTGGTAAAGACTCGCCAGTAATGTAGTGTCTATTTTACAATAGAACGCTACACCTTGGTTTGTATTTATCAATAAGAACTAGTTGACAGAGTTTGGTTATAAGTGCAAGAGTTGTATTTCAAGAGACAGGTAAGACTAACTTACTACAGTGAAGAGGGTAGACAAGATCGGTCAGGCCAGCGGACTGCTGACTGACTGAGAGTTGACATGCAGACTGTTTATATAGGGAGCATGGATCAGGGATGCGCGGTGGCGCTGCGTGCCACGCTTACACAGGAAAGATAGGGCTGATGCACACGGCACCAGCCTATCAAAGAAGGCTCAAGGAGGGATTTACATGATGGGTTTTTCGGGAGCCAAATCCTTGCTGATTTTATGGCAATCTTGTGTTTACATAGGAACTTATATAGGGAATAATAAGTTTCCAATCTTGGGCTGATAAGATCCCAATTTCCCGCACAGCCATATAACTGGGTCGTAAAGACACGTCCGAGATTGATGGCTGGCGCTTAACACAAATATGTAGGCTAAGAATCTAGCACTACAAAATAAAGTATTTGAAAGAATTATTGTAAGAAGTATTGTAAGAACGTTGAATTACTGAAATCGAAACACCTTCACGCTACCAGGTGTGGGGTTTGAACCCACGACTCCATAGGGAGACCAGATCTTAAGTCTGGCGCCTTAACCACTCGGCCAACCTGGTTGTAATACATCGACCTTCTTTATAATAAAGTAATGTGAACATAATACGACATAAGTGGTAACGAATGTGAATATTTTTGGGGATAATAAGCTATTCGGCTAAGGGGAAAGAAAGGTGTAGAACTTGTATTCTTAACTATTGCACAAAATAAATCAGAGGACAATACAACCAAATTGATTGATTCTTCTACAAAAAGTGAACAATATTTTTTATTTCGTATATTTTACTTATCGGATCGACGGATCTGATGTATGTCAATTAAGTGAGAATGCTGGGCTGTTGTATGATTTTCCTATAAATCAATTATTAAGAAATTAGCAACGTTGCTCATAAATCATCAAATATGAATACAGGATTATCATGCGTAGGCAGAAAAAGTACGTAAATGCGACTATTAATAGTCTTTTATTTACTTTAACCGTAATGTTTTTAAAGACGATGTGGTAATACATTTTTCAGTAGTTTAAAACTACTAGAGGATAGAAAAAATTCCCTTTATGTAATTTAAAATTTAAGCATCTATTTCTAATAAGCAGTCTTTGCAATTTTAAGGGTGGTTCGTTCTGAATTTTAAGTATTTTCCCTCCGTTAATTCGTTGCAATTATAGAAAGCTCAAATGAGAGTTGAATAAAGAAGTAAATTACTATATAGTTCATAGTTATGTCTGCCATTAAACGTAAAGCTACCAGTTTCCTTACTTTGAAAAATCAATCGGTGTCAACGAAACGAGTCAAACTCAATGATGAGATTTCACCTACCCATCCCGTTGTTCCAATCGAGTGTCCGCCCTACATTGTTCCCCTGTCTGAAGAAGATTTTCAAAGTCGATTTAAAGTAGCTGAAGTTCTTGGTAAAGGCGGTTTCGGTACAGCAGTCAAAGCCGAAGATAATAATCAAAATAAAAACTCGGTCGTTGTTAAGAGTTTTCTCCGCGAAAAAGTGTTTAACTGGACGGATGGTATCCCCACAGAGATACATATAATGAAGTCGTTGAACCATAAGAATATTGTTCCACTGTTAGAAGCCTTTGAATCAAGTCTCTATTTCCGCATGACGAAGCCCGATACCAACGGAAAGGACCTTGATAAATTCCCTCTCGAAAACATCAAAGTTCTTCTCCCCTTTATTGCAAGAGAAGTTGCCCAGGCACTACGGTACCTCCATGAAGATTGCCTGATCGTTCATCTAGACATCAAAATAAGTAATGTTATTATCTGGAAGGAAGCTGATGAATACAAAGTTCAAATCATCGATTTCGGATGTGCTAAGAGGTATTCAAAAGGAGTGAAAGAGTTTTTCGTCGATGGTGGAACTGATCTCTTCAGTTGTAAAGAATTCTACTCAGGGACTAAAATCATAGGTCCCGAAGCTGATATTTTCAGTTTCGGAGTCTTCTTGTACATGCTCTATTTCGATTACGAGTTTCTTTTTCCAGAGATAAGTGACATCGAGTCGGAAGAAGAAGTAAAATTGCCGGAAATTCTGAATGCCCCAGAGTGCGACGCCTTTCGTGAGCTTCTCTCGAATACTTTAACCAAAGATTCAGCGAATCGATGGAACATAAATCAAGTACTGTCGTCAAAGTGGATGCAACAGAATAATAACTTAAATGACAGTTCGTAAACTTTGGTATTTTGTACTGTATACATGTTATGTGTGAAGTTTGTGGATGAATCAGATCAAATATGACATTTTATATATGTTTGACTTAACTTATCGAATAAACTTTTTTTTTTACTTATTTGTAAACTTTTCAATTCAGCGCGAAATTTGGAACAATCCATGAAAGCCGAATACGACAATGTTACAAAAGAGTACTGTACACTGACTCAAAACTAAATCAACATTGCATTGTTATCGAGGCTTACACTTTCTTCCAGATTCTCGGGAACCTAGCCAATCTATCCTTTCTAGAATTAGGAATTAGAATGTGGAGATGGTTATTACAGTCGAGAACTGAAGCGGTCTAAAGCTGCAAACGTACTCGGAGTGGACATCTCTTCCGAAATGTTGAAACTTGCTGAAAAGAAGGAGGCAGAAGAACGTTTGGGATGCAAATTCATGGTCCACGATATCCTCACTCTATCGATACCTAATCAGCTGTTCGATGCCATCGTCAGCGTTTTCGTTTTCAACCACGCCAAAAATTTCGAAGAATTGAAAACGTTTTGCCGAGTTGCTTTCCAGCATCTGAAACCTGGAGGAAGGTTTGTCTGTTTAAATGAGAACCCGTTCGATAAACCGGAATACCACGCGAACAACAGGAGTTATGGAATCGTGAAACATGGTACTGCAGAACGCGAAGGTGATGGAATCTGGATCGAGTTTATAAATCCTAATGGAACCAGCTGCAAGGTAATTAATTTCTACTTCCCTTCCGAACGTTACGCTGAAGCTTTTCAATCGGTTTGATTTATCGATTTCCAATGGCACCATTTCATGCTATCTCCATCACCATCATTCACTTCAATTAATGGCTTCGGTAAGCCTCGGGGTGGCTTATTCAGTTTTGAAAGGGTTAAAAAGGGTTGTTAAAGGCTCCGATTGAGTTTTAGGTCAATTTATTGTTTCAGGTTTGTCGTTTGTTTAGAATTCAATTAGTTGCGTAGCTGTTGGTTTAGGACTTAGCTATTTAGTTGCTGGTTTAGGAATTGATTAACTTTTTAGCTGTTGGTTTATAGTATATGATTAAATGTATATAGTGGCTGGTTTAATTATTTAAACAGTTAATTGAAATATATATATATATGTTGTTCTAGTTATCCGTTTAGAGAGCTGCTAATTTTTTTTAACCGCTTACTTAATGGGGAATCAGATAGATGTTAAGTTGTTAAGTTAATCAATTAATTAAAAGGGGTCGGTTAGCAATTAATGTGGTGTTCAAAGGCTTGCCATATGAGGTCAAAAGAGTTCGTGTAGGCTTTAAACATGCAGTGTATAGTACCTAAGTAATTTAATCATCATTATCAAGTCAATTAAAGTTTTATATCTAAACCTTTACTTGCCTTTTTTTTAGTTGATTGGTATTTTTCATAAAATTTGTATATTTTCGATAAATTTCGGCTTGTGGCCGGCTATTAACGATAGTTTCCGTATAGCTTATACCGTCGAAACCATGTAAATCGTGGAAAATCATTTTCCACTTCCACTAATTAGTGCTTCGCCCCCTCTGGAAAACCTGGAACTCTACATAATGATAATTTATTGGCCAGTGCGCTCGCTAACCAAGAACCCTACATAAGTTACTTAGATATAACCACGGAAAGATATTCAATATTGGTTGGTTAGCTATTTAATGTGAGGTTATACCCACATTTATATCCTTAATGTTAAATGAGTTCGAACTACCGTATACCACTATACCAATAGTCGTGTATGTGGTAGTGAATATATATATAGGGATGTAGGAATGAGGTAGCATCGATTTGAGCATAGTGGTTGAGAAACCTATAAAGCAATTTGTATTTTCAGCTTGATAATATTACAATTTAAAACATAAATATATTATTTATCATTACACTTGTATAAAATGCAGTAGACTATTTGTGGTTCTTGTCCCATCGACACAGACCGGTAAAAATCTCAAGTGGGTCTAAGCAGACTACCTTTGGGAACTGCAATCGACCATTACATGAGTCTATTACGTTCATCAATAAATATATGATGTAATAAATTTAATAATATGAGTAGACTCATTTAGAATGAGGGAGATAGAGAATGATTAGCGATGCAAATCAGTTGGACCAATATACTCATAAATATAGAGAGAGGCGCCGAAGACAGAAGGAGGCATGTACTACTAATGTATATTTCAAAATATTGACAATGCACTGTAAATACATATATATTAATAATAAATGTAATAATATGAGTAGACTCGTTTAGTATTAAGGAGAAAGAGAATGGTTGGCGATGCAAATCAGTTGGATCAATATACACTCATAAATATAGACTATAGAGCAATAGAATAGAACTATAGAGAGTAATCACATTTACAGTATCGTTCAAATAGATCTGAGTGAGGCGTGTACTGTACCACATAGTTTATATTTCAAAATATTGACAATACAATGTAAATATATAATGGTAATAAATTGAATACGGAGTATTAGGGAGAAAGAGAATGATTGGCAATGAAAAAGTCATAATAGTTTTTACTCCCTTTCTGTTGAAATTGTGATAAAATAGTTTGATTGGAATGGTAAGATTAATTGTAATTTCATAGATTCTTTCAACGTAAGACTGTATATTCAGATTGCAGCTTGATATACATTGTATTTGTATATAAGGTATGTCCGCTCAACGTGAAGCTTCTTTCGATTGTCTTCAAGAGTTAACTTTGATTACTAATAATCCAACTGCTCTTTATTCGTGAATTGAATACATCCACCCCACAAGATATTCCTCTTGGCACTTCTTTAAAGAAACGAAGAAAACCCAAACTGTCTCATAACGATTCCCGATGACACTTATGGATTATAATAAAGGCTTCCTGAAAACATCGAAACGTTAGTTTATCAAGAACAGCATGAGATTTGATAATAGATTTACATGTAGAAAACGCCAAGACAGAGACACAAACGTCATAAACAGTGAAAAAAAAAAAATAAGTGATAGGCCTGCACGACAAACAAACCATAACAGTTAATATACACATTTGTAGTATGTCAATGGTATACATAAAATAATTACTCAACATCTTTTATTGTAACTTGCATTGATTTATTCATTATCCCCAACGGACTTGCCAAAAAATGTTATCTTACGGTTTATAGAACGATTAGATTTATGTGCACCTTCGTAAGTTTTCACTGATGGCGAACCATCATCGAACAAGTTCACTCTATCTCCCTTATTCAACTTCACATTCTTTCCAGAGAAAACTCGATCGGTACCTTCATTGACAGACTTGTCATAACCAACAGTGAGGCCATTAACTTGAAGCTTAATCGAACTTGCTGCATCTACAAGAAAACTATATGTCTGTGTTTCTGGGGCAGTAAAGATCCCCGAATCAGTATCTATCGAACCGTCATTATGGTAGACATAATCAAAAGTTACCACTTTACTGCTCTTATCATTTAGGGACGTGCTGGTTTGAACCCTAAAATCAACAATGAGTTTCGGTGATATTGTAGTTGGCGTACTTGATGATGGCGAATGAGTTTGATATATCGACGTCGTTCTGTTTTCAGTAATATTAGTGACATTACAATCACAGGGAATGGTAGGCTTGCAGGTCGTCGCATTGTCGAAATTGATACACATATTATAGTTAATGCCTGGGATGATAATGATGCAAAAGGAAGCTAATACGATCGTAGCTAATACGACAGCAAATAGAGTTGCAAAGATTGTTAGAAAAACAAGGAGGCAATAGAAGATAAGGCTACTTTTTTCTTTAGCATCTCGCTTGCTCTTGTTTTTGGTTGGGAAATTGGTTTTTTCGTTCTCTATTGGCTCAACATCTATGGTAATGTAACCCATGCTGCCTTAATTCTGGGGAGTTAACTGTTATATTTACAGAATCAAGATGGAAAGCAAAGCTGCAACGAAAAAATTAAGCATAAAACTATTAAACAATTCATTTTCGAAGTTGTACTTAAAGCTCAATTGGTAATGTTTAATTGATTGATTAGTATTTGGTATTAATTTTTTTAATTGGTGTAATTGAATATTGGTATAATTTTAATTAATTTATTGCTTGGTTTTAGGGTTGTATTTTTTCACGGATGTACACAACGAAGATGTCTAAATTGTCAAGAAAGTCCGAATGAAATTTTCTTGTCCTCTGGGCTGTGCCTTTTAAATTATGACGAATAAGTAAAAAGATAGGAAGATCGGGGAGGCGATGAATGACTAAAACAGTGAAGAGACAATGCAGTAATATAATTGGCTTGAATCAGCACCATTTTCGGCCAAAGAATTCATTATTTTAGGCTTATAACTCTAAGGAACATTAAATGTGGTAATAAAGAATAAGTGCCCTTGTAAATAACCTAATTAGTATCTGTTAACTCATTTCAAAACTCATTACCAGTTTAGTTGTCATTTAAATAGGTTTTGGTTGTTTACCTCTAAATATACAATAAGGCAGTTTAGGATGTATAATATAGAAAATCGTTTTTATTCCTGGCTTTTCCAAATAATTTTATTAATGAATATTGTCACATGAGAAGAAAATTTTCATTGAGCCGTTATTGCAATCTTGTGTACGAGAACGATACAATCTAACAGCTTAGAAAGACGCAAAGGAAAAACTCATGCATGGGCAGCATGGTCCATCCCAATCCCAAGAACATTAAAATCTGAAAAAAAGTTTGAAAAATGTGTATAGATGTCATCATTTCAAAGGAAAATGTTCGTGGAAAAAAACATTATATTACCACGTCTACTTAAAAATGACTGCGTTACACATCCGCTACCATGGCTTACGCTGTGCATGCTGACATAATTTTATTATTTAAAAAAGTTCGCATAACATAATATAACCAGGTTGGGCGAGCGGTTAAGGCGCCAGACTTAAGATCTGGTCTCCCTATGGAGTCGTGGGTTCGAACCCCAGACCTGGTATTATCCTTTTTTTGTTTCAGGTCAATTCAAGTGTTGAAATACTTATCAGCAGAATGGACATATCTGTATCTATCAGAATTATGGTAATCTGGTATAGCCTATACCTATTATGTGCGAGACGTAAGTAATTTCTCCTCTTGCTTTTATATAGCTTCCATTCTGTGAATGTGTCCTTATTACCAATATTTCAGAAAATAAAGGATTATCATAATTTATTAGAAATTTTATGCGCAACATCAGTAGGCTAGACTATTTTTCTTTAAACCAGTAAATCTAAAATTGATATATTAGATGCATTTCATGCGGTACATTTTCATATTTACTACTGCAAGTTGCAATCGTGCTACTCAATGCAATTATTGTAAAGTATTTTTTTTTAAATTTTATTGAAAGTCTATATAAAGACGTAAGAGTATATAATTAAATAATTCATAATAAATAAGTTTCGTGATTGCAAGTCTAGATTCCTTCAGCGATAGTCTGTATATGTAAGACATCAATTATATTATAGACTGGTCACTCAGGAATCTACACTACGAATACAGAAATGGTTGGTATCAAACGAAAAGCTCCTCCCAATACAAGCAGCAGGCTTCCACTTGTTCCTTCGACGGCAATGCCGCCTCTTGTGGCTCTCGCGTTCTCTCCTGCTTTGATGAGTCGCCCGGTGTTTTGCTCATCAGGAATGTCTGCTCTGAGTAATTACCAAAGGTCAACTAATGTCTTTCTCAGCCCTTCGTCGACGAAACGAGTCAAACTCATTTCCGATTGTATTCCGCCCCCCACGACTAGCTCAGTGACCATCGAACCGATCCTTCCAGTTCAAATTGTCGAACTGTCTGAAGAAGATTTCAACAAGCGATATCTAGAGACGGACTTTCTGGGTGAAGGCGGTTACGGTAAAGTTTTCAAAGCCTTAGATAATCGCACCCAAAAATCGGTCATCGTCAAAAGTTTTCTTCGCAAAGATGTCCTCAACTGGACGGATGGTATCCCTACAGAGATCGATATAGTCCGGTCTCTAAACCACAAGAACATTGCCCCGATGTTGGATGCCTTCGAATCGAACCTCAATTACCGAATAACGATGCCCGATACCAACGGAATGGGCATGGAGAAATACCACATTCCCGCCGATATCAACAAGCTGGTACCATCTTTTCGCTTTGTGGTCCGTGAAATAGCTCAGGGACTACGATACCTTCATGATGATTGTCAGGTAGTCCATCTGGACATAAAACCGGGAAATATTATCATATCGAAGAAAGGTGGGGAATATCAAGTTCAACTCATCGATTTCGGATGTGCCAAGAGGTATTCAAAGGGAGAGAAGAAGTTTATCGTTGACAATGGAACCGAATTCTACAATTGCAAAGAGCGATACACAAGGACTAAGATCATCGGTCCCGAAGCGGATATCTTTAGCCTGGGTGTATTCCTGCACATCATGTTCTTTAATGAGTACCCTTTCGAAACAGTAAAAAGCCTCAAGTCAAGATTCGAAGTGAAGTTACCAAAAGTTATGAATGCCCCAGAGAACGCCGCCATTCGGGAGCTGATTGTGAATACTCTGGTCAAGAGACCATCGAGTCGTTGGACTGCCAGTCAAGTATTATATTCAGATTGGGTGCAAGAGAGGGATTTAAACTGATCGTCTTCTTGAGAATTTGGTCTCATTTCATGTTATGCTTTGAAAAAACTATTTTAAAAAAATGAAAACGAAAAAATATATATTTTTATATATGGTGGGTTGTCCCTTCAAACAAAAATTCATAAGCGGTAAAAACTTTAATTACTTCTAACAAAGATACCAGGTGTGGGGTTCGAACCCACGACTCCATAGGGAGACCAGATCTTAAGTCTGGCGCCTTAACCGCTCGGCCAACCTGGTTGTAGATGACAAACAGTTGACAGATTTTTACTTAAATTATCGATCGAAATTAGATCTTCAAACTTCCAAAAGTAAAAATCATAAAAAATTTGAAAAATAAATCAATAAAATCGTAAATATGTTAAATGCAATTATTATTATAATTATTATGCTCATTTATACCAAGGCCAATCGATTGGCTCTCATATTACACTATCATTATAATATATTGATAAAAATGTATAATCTAATATTATAAAACAATGGCAAAAATTGCATAATTTGCTGCACGACCTCATGGTAACCAAGGTATAGAAGAGAGGCACCTAAAAACAAGCTTTAAGACATGGCTTGAAGATATTTGGCTTAACTTGACATCGCTGTTATTCCTAAAAGTGTAAGACTATGTTTCGGGAGCTGGACCAATGAGATGTTGGTATAGAAGCTTATATATTACGAAAAATGTTAAAGGTTAATAATTATAAATGAATTTGAACTAAATTGATTATAATCAATATGGAAATACATATACTTTTCAAATTAGGAAACCATCCAGAAAATACATTTGGACCGCTAGTGACGAAAATGTTTGATTTCAAATAATTTTTTCGGCAAAAACACTAAATCATTCATATCAATATGTAAACAATGGCAAAACAGTTTTATTTCTTCAACGAACAATAGAATAATTAATCAATAAAAAATGCAATTTAGCTTTTTTTTCTTGCTCTGTTGGGTGGATTGGGAATCACTGCTGGGGCTCATCGACTCTGGAGCCACCGGAGCTATGAAGCCAAAGGGCCTCTTCGTCTTTTACTTGCCATGGCTCAAACTGTTGACGGCCAGGTGTGTAATGCATTGTTAAGATAAAAATAACCAGCATATCTAGGCTTATATTTTTATTAAGACGACATCTATGTATGGACTAGAAACCATTGAACTCATCACAAATTCTCGCAGACGGACGCTGATCCAAACAACCCTAAACTTCTTCTTCTCTCACATGGGTTGTCTCATGTGTAAGAAGCACCCAGAAGTTATCCGATGTGGAAAATGGATCCGATGGGGGATTGTAGTGATGTTTTGGAAGATCCTATTGTATTCTGTCAGCGAAAGTATTTTACTTATTATAGCAATTACTATTCAAAAAGTAATATTTTGTGAAACATTGAAAAGGTTTTACGTGCCGCTCTTCGTCGTCTTTAACTCTACCCACATTTAT
Source organism: Chydorus sphaericus (assembly GCA_030141595.1). Classification (NCBI taxonomy): domain Eukaryota; kingdom Metazoa; phylum Arthropoda; class Branchiopoda; order Diplostraca; family Chydoridae; genus Chydorus; species Chydorus sphaericus. The sequence continues at coordinate 2,551,804 of CM057927.1, forward strand.
ACCGTGCTACTTTGGGGATAATCTTACTACTTATCTTTTTCCATCGCATCGATTCTTCGTTATGTATACACTCTCAACTCTACCTTCTGGTTACCAGCGTTGCCCATGTTTGGGGAAATCATCCATACGACAAGTAATTTATTTAAATATAATAGTATAATATTTAAATAGATTATACAATTATAGTTATGCAAATGAAATCTGATTTAATGTCAGGATTTTGAATCCAGCACAGAATAAGCTGGTTTCCATGGCAGCCTTGGTCGAAGGATGGCACAACTTCCACCACGCCTTTCCCTGGGATTACAAGTCAGATGAGCTGAGTGGATATACCATGAATTTTACTGCTTTGGTAATTGATTTCTTTTACTGGTTGGGTTTTGCTTATGACCGGCGTCGAAGGACCTTGTCTTTAATCGGATGGTGCGAACAGGAGATGGAAGTCATCCCTTAGCTCATCGCGATTAGGTTTTCCCCCTTATTTTTACAACATTAACTCTATCATCACAATAAAACAGAACTTTTTAGTTTTAAAATTACACTTTTCAACAACTTTATCACTCTTAGTCCGGTAGAAATATTTTGAATTTAGTTCAGGAGTCAAAATTCAGTGCAATAAATGTCGCAAAAAATCATCACGCTTCGGGTTACTCTATCAACTTGTAGTTGTCTCATTAGGCTATCGGAAATCGCGCAAAAAATAAAAATGATTAATAAAGGTACCAGTATATCAATTAGAGGGCTTTGGAACATAATAGGAGATGGGCGGAAATCATATTCAAATTTACTTTAATTAGTTGAAAAAGTATACCAAACATTTTTGGTATACTGTAGCTTGCTTTAGTCTTGTACTGTAAGTAAAATAATACTCATGTCTGTATTTTCAAACGAATAAAATACAAATATTTATCAACATATTGAGTTTAATAATCAATTTCCTTTTCCATTGCTGAAGGCACTTGACAAAGTTTGATGTGTTATCATCCAAAGTGTGTAGCTTTATTTTGTAATTGTATTTTCACTACGCAGCGATTTCCGATTTTTCATTCGAGTATAGTATGGCCTAGCTGCTACGTGAAAAGCCTTTTTAAAAAAAATATGAATAAATCAATACAGTGCGGAATTTGTGATTAAATTACATTTACACATCAAAAGTTTATGTATTATATAATGCTGAGAAATACCACTTAGTTTGTCTGTTATATTTATACATTAAAACGGTATCTTGGTAAAACATTTTAGTTTTGCTTCTTTTAAGTTCTTTTTCGTAAATTGAATTCACTTAAAATATTTGATCTTATTCTTGATCTAATTCTTGCAAAATTTGAGCTTTGTACCTGAATGACGACCCATATTCAAAGTGATAGTTCTGCTGCCCCAAATTATTAAACAGCGATATCAATAAATAAATTGATTGACCTTCAATTTTCACTGTCTGCGTCCTGTAAAGTATGAGGTAAAATCCTACAGTGCACAAACAGATTACAAGGACGAAATATGTCTCGCAGTAATGCTTGTCAATCAAAACATGCTTTATTCCCTGCCGCCTTAAAAATTTTACCTCGTGTTTTATTCAGACGAGTTAGTAAATATCTAATGATGAAATGTGTTGTTTATATCTCAATTGCAGTAAAGCAAATATAGGTCAAGTGTATCCCAAAGATAACGGTCGTGTCTTCGTGTACAACTATGATCTTATGAGTGTATATAAATATGGCTCGAGTTCTCCACCATCGGCACTCTCACTCTCTTTAAATTCAACTTCAACTTTGAAGAAGGATCAGCATCTGAGCACTATTAAAAAACACTACAATGGAAGAAAATAGCAACAGTCGTTGCCATTATCACACCGACGGGTATTGTATTTATATACAACTATATTTCTCTTTTGCACGGTTTTAGAATGAAAGGTTTAGAACTAATTATGACTAGTAATATTGAATATGTAACTCGATACATAAATCAGTAAATGTTCTGGTATCAAAGAGGGGTTTTGATTCAACCCAGCAATTTAGAAAAGGAAGTGCCATTCATGAATCACGCACTGAAGCGCTGCATGAGCCGCGAAGCTCTACCTAAAATGGATAACTACAACTCGGAACAATCCAACATGCCAAACAAATTGGGTCGTCCCACACTCGAACAACTCTACCAAAATGAATCAGTTCCCTATCTCGAGGTATGATAAACAAAATCTACAACAATTCAAACTATGATCTGAAATGTTCGACGCTGCAATAGAAAGAAAATTCTGATGGAGAAGCCCAGAATCAAGGCTTCAAATTTGGATGGATTCAAGGGGTTCTCATTCGCTGCCTCCTCAACATCTGGGGAGTGATGCTGTTTCTCCGCCTCAGCTGGGTCGTCGCAGAGGCTGGCATTGGCCAAGCCATCCTTATCGTTCTAGCAGCAACAGTTATCACGTCTCTAACGGCTCTCTCCATGTCCGCCATTTCTACAAACGGTCAGATCAAAGGTGGAGGAACGTATTACATGATTTCAAGGTCTTTAGGACCGGAATTTGGAGCAGCTATTGGTATCATTTATGCAACAGCCAACGCACTAGCTGTATCTCTTCACACTGTCGGTTTCTGCGAGTCCCTGAACGATCTATTAGCCAGTTTGGGAGTGAAGATTGTGGATAATGGTCTCAATGATATTCGTATTGTTGGCTCCGTGACGCTCATCGTTCTGGCCATGATTGTAATGATTGGCATGGAATGGGAGGCAAAGGTATTTTTATTCAAAAATGTTTGTATTTTATTGAATGGTTAAATGTATTTGATTTTGTTTTTAAAAGGCTCAACTGGGTCTGATGGCCATCTTGATGGTTTCTCTGGTTAATTTTATTGTCGGCAGCATTATTGGTCCGACCGATGCCGAGGAGATCGCAAAGGGCTTCGTTGGTTTCAACTGTAAGTTCTAAATATCGATCGACCTTATTTACTTTAAAGTGTAGGCCTATGCATTATTATTACAATGAATACTCAATGTTACAGATGAGGTAATGCAAACTAATTGGTTCGCCGAATACCGCATTTTCGATGGTTTCCAGCAAAACTTCTTCTCTGTATTTGCCATTTTCTTCCCAGCCACTACCGGAATCCTCGCAGGAGCTAATATTTCTGGGAACCTTAAAGTAGATTGTTGCCTTTTGAACAAAAACAATGCCTTCTTATCTTTTACTAGTGCGTATGATTAAACCATTTTAGGACCCTTCTTCGGCTATACCTAAAGGAACTTTGCTAGCCATTATCACCACTACACTTTCATACATTTTATTCGCTAGCATCGCGGGGGCAAGCGTTCTTCGAGATGCAACCGGCAATTCTTCAGACTATGTAAACGGATCGTACTTATCCGACATCCCGATGCTGTGTCCGCTAGATTCCTTCGATAACACAGACTGCCAATGGGGTCTACACAACAGTTACCAGGTGATGACTCTTGTTTCAGCTGTTGGACCCTTGAATTACGCAGGCTGCTTTGCCGCAACACTCAGTTCAGCTCTTGCCTGCTTCGTCTCTGCACCAAAAGTGTTCCAGGCTCTCTGCCGAGATAAGCTCTTTCCTTATCTGCACGTTTTCGGCAAAGGTTATGGAAAGAATGACGAGCCTCTTCGAGCCTATGCGCTCACTTTTGTCCTGGCTTTATCTTGTGTCCTAATTGGTTGGTCATCTATAAAATATTGGATCAATTTTGTCAATCTAACATTCAATAATAACTCATTAATATAGCTAAATTGAACGTGATTGCACCCCTTATCTCAAACTGCTATCTGGCATCTTATGCCCTCATCAATTTCTCAACGTTTCACGTGGACCTGATTCAGCCTTTGAATTGGAGACCCACTTTCCGCTTCTACAATAAGTGGCTTAGTCTTCTTGGATTTTTTCTCTCAGTTTCTGCCATGTTCCTCTGCAGCTGGCCCACTGCTCTTATCACTATAGGCATTGCTTTTGCTTTCTTCCTTCTAATGAAATATCGGAAACCAAGTAGGTTTGATAAGACTTCGTACATAATTGAATTAAAACTATTTATTTTATAAATATTTTTATGAAATCAGAAGTGAATTGGGGATCCTCTGGTCAGGCGCAAACATACAAAACAGCATTGATAACCGTGCAGCAACTGAATAAAACAGAGGATCACGTCAAGACATATGTGCCTCAGATTTTGGTTATGACCGGAGCACCAAACATCCGACCATCTCTAGTCGATTTCGCTTACTTACTCTGCAAAAATAATTCTTTGATGGTCTGCGGAGACATCGTCTCTGAGCGACTGGATCATAAGGAGCGTTCCAAACAGATGGCGAAAGCAGCTCGTTGGCTGCGACAACACAAGACCAAGGCATTTTACAGCCTCTTAGATAATGTGAGCTTCTCGGATGGTGTTGGTACCCTCTTACAAACCACTGGAATCGGCAAGATGAAGCCCAACACTCTTCTCTTGGGCTATCACAGCAAATGGCACACTGGGAAAGGGCAGCCGATAGAAGAATATTTTGGCTCAATTCAGTTAATAAACATCTTCCATCTGAGATAAAGTATGACTCTAACGCACTATTTTCATTTATTCAGAACTGCGTTGGAGATGCACATAGCGGTGGCCATCTTACGCGTTCCAGAACGTCTCGACTTTTCTGGTATCATTGCCAATTTTGATAATGACGAAGGAGTACAACAGCCGGACTTGTACACCGCTATTGAAGGAGTAGAAAATCCCGCCTTCATCAACGAAGATTCAAACTATTCTTCTATGGCCTCTTTCAGCGTAAACGGTATACATAATGCGAGGCGAAGATATTGTTGCAATATGAAAAAGTGGTTGTTCCTAATCCATCAATATATAACAATATTCTTGACATAGAAGGCGAGAACACTACAAACTCGATCACAACGGGTGACACTTTGTCAGAGAGAGAGTCAATATCCTCTATTTCAGACACAGTATCAAATAATACGAATGCTAAACTCGATAAACAGATGAAGATAAAAAAGAGTCGTGTGGTATTCAAGTATGCAAACCTTAGACTATTTTATTTGAGAATACCGTCTAACATTATAGATTGTTATGAAAGGGATGCAAGCGGCGGGAACCTTTCGGCTGAAGTACTGAATAGCGTTTACCGCTTCCGAATGAAACAGAAAAGAGGGACGATCGACGTCTGGTGGCTCTACGACGACGGAGGATTCTCCATTCTCCTTCCTCACATCATCAGGTCGCGCTCTAATTGGACCGATTCGAACTTACGCATCTTTTGCCTTGCCGACGAGAATGGAGATGTTGAAACTAACCACAAGAACATGCGACAACTGATGAAAAAATTCCGAATTCCGATCCAGGATGTAATCGTCATCAAAGATACGGCTACGCCAACTGCGGCCACTAAAGATTGGTTCGGTTCAATGGCTAAAAACCTCATCAGTCGGGACTTAGCTCTAGGTAATAATATCTTGGTGATTATTATTATTTAACGCATATTCATGTTATTTGTAGGAGTGAATGTTTTAGAATCGGAGAAAGCGAAAAGTCTATACCATATGAGATTGAGGGAGCTGCTTCTCCAGCACTCGGTCGAAGCGAACCTCATAGCTATGTATGTGAAAACTATTTTAAAGTCCTAATTTAATTTTGTGGTTACATTCTGGTCTAATTTTTTTATTTACAGGACATTACCAGTCCCGAAGAAAGACACCGTCAGTAGCATACTTTACATGGCCTGGCTAGAGACTTTAACGGCAAACATGCCTCCTTTTCTCCTTGTTAGAGGCAATCAAGATTCTGTCCTTACTTTCTCTTCATAATAATTGTATGATTATAATAATAATTATTTCTGTAATGACCCTTCACAGACTTTTGTATATTGTTTTTATGTTATACGCTGGTACGAAATAGTTTAAATAATAATGCAAAATAATTATTTGTACCGTGGTTATTTGAAAGAAAAAAAAATTCACAAAAAAATGAAAGAATCAAATGTGCTAAAGAGCCAGCCAATACAGAAAATAATAATTTGTCATTAGCTTTAGAATTTTTTCTTCATGTAGCTACAATGCTCCAAATAACACACGCTTTTGCTATATTAACTATTACTTGGTACTCTATTACACAACGGAACAACCTACCATTCAAGATTTAAAATCTACCCACCGGTAACTGACACGACCTGCTTCAAAATGCAAGAAAGAAGTTACGAAGCTTCATAACAAAAAAGGTAGCTCTCATCATAGTAGACGAAGTTACAATGATGCAGAAACAATCGTTTGAAGCTGTTGATAGGCTCTTGCGTAAAATAATAGAAAAACCCGATCAACCGTTTGGTGGAAAAGTTGTTGTGTTGTTCGCAAAACATGAGGGTATCTGGTGCCAAAGAACAAGATCACGCTGATTGGTTAATTAAACTCGGCAACGGAGAACTTAATATTCACCCCCAACTTGGACCCAACGTTGTTGAAATTCCGAATCATTTCATCATATCAGAAAAGGCCATGATTTCCCATGTATTTGGTGCTCCTGGCAGTTTCAACCGCCCCAACTTTGCCGAGAATGTGTGTAATAGAGCTATTCTTTGCCCAAAAAACAAAGACTGTCTTGAACTCAACAATTGCATAATCAGTTGCATACCTGGTGAGCAGAGGACCTTTAAAAGCATAGACAGCATTGATTCACAAGACCCGGATGAAATTTCAAATTTTCCTCCCGAGTACCTGAACACAGTTTACATTTCTGGCATGCCACCTCATGTCCTGACGCTCAAAATTGGCATCATCATCATTCTTCTTAAAAAGGTAGATTCTCGACAACAGCTTTGCAATGGTACATAATCAATAAGTTTTTATTTAAATTAATTTGTATAATTGGAGTCATATTTCAAATTTTTTATTAGGTACGAGGCTTATAATGAAAAGTTTATCAACCAATCTTATCAGTGCAACATATGCGACAGGTAAAAGACAAGAAAAGACTGTCTTTATTCCACGTATGGATATGTGCTCTAATTCGGACAACGACATTCCGTTTAGACTGATTAGGCGCCAATTCCCTGCCTTTGTTATGACAATTAATAAATCTCAAGGGCAGTCACTTGAAAAATTAGCCATTTTTCTTCGTCAGCCAGTCTTCAGCCATGGACAGTTATATGTAGCTTTTTCACGATGCACTTCCGAAGATGGAGTTAAATCATCATAGCAGACGGCCCAAAGCAAGGAAACCTGCTTAATGATCCAAGGGTGTTTACTCAGAACATCGTATATAGAGAGGCTCTCCAATAATATTACGGTATTTTTATTTTCGATTATTATACTGTAGCATATCTCATTTTAAATAAATTGTCTTAAATAGATGTCAGTCAATTCTATACCTTTAAATCAATACTTCTTCACTGCTTTGGTCATTGATTTATTTTCCTGGTTGGGTCTCGCTTATGACCGACGTACAGCGTCGAATTACGTCGTATTTAATCGGATGGTTCGAACAGGAGACGGAAGTCATCCTTTAGCGCAACGCGATTAGGTTATTTTCTCTTCTTTTTATCCCATTATTCTACCATCACAATATACAGAACTTCGACCAAATGAGTTGAACTCAACACAATTCATTCATTAAAACATTATTAAACAGAAAATAAAATAGGTTAATTGTTATAGGATTCATTTCGAATTTTAACACGGTAGAAGATTACTACATTGGTTAATAGACGATCAACTTGGATGATTCTACATCGGATCTTCCCAAGTTGATAACTTTTACTCTCATTGATTTTTGGGTTGAAACTTGAGTAATTTACATATTAAAACAGGTTTGTTGGCTTATTCGTATCATATGACTTTTTATAATATGTTTGGTTCATCTTGTCACTGACTAATGTGATGGTAAACTTTAATTTGTATTGTTATTTATATCACACGTTTATTCGCAAAACTTATTATGAAAAAAACCCTCATATATTTTTCTAATATATTTATATATTCTTTAAAACAATCAATCAGTCACTAGTTCTCTGCATCCAGATGGTTGTGATCGATAAATTCCAAGTAGTACATTTTTATAATAAGAAATTATTTAATAATGAATGAGTATAATTTTAGGCATAACTATTAAAATGCAAAGAATTTATTTAGAATGAATTTAACAATTGTAAACTGACATTTAATATTTTGATTACTAGCGATAAAAATTAAAAGATCATTACTATGTATATTAATTGATTTAATCTTAAAGTTTAGTTGAAATTTAGTCTACTTCCAAAGTTATGTTCATCAAAAATGTCTACAAAAACCCCAATGAACTTAAAATATACAGTTAGGAAATATGTTTAAGATAAGAAAACAAAATTAATGGATAGAATGAAAACGAGGATAATCTATGTTTTTATTCTAACTTCGATATACATCTTCGAATCAAGAGGTTATCACACTCTAAATCTTTTGGGTATTGTAAGGCCTAACAATTGATTCCACAATACCATATTTTAAGGCCTTACAATCCATTTTCCTTACAATTGAAATTACAACAGGGGTATTTTAAATTACCATGGTCATATCCCTCACAATATGAACCTTATCATAATTGTACGATACAATACGTTGACCTTATCACCGTATTATTTTTTTGACAATTGTGTTTTTTACAATTCTTATAACTATGCTGTATATATAATATTTACAATATGTAAAAATACTTGACCCACTTTGGATTCGAACCCAATTCTTTCCATACAATCTTAGTTGGCAGTAGGGTACCCGACGCTCTACTGACTGTGCTAAATGGACTTAACGACAGGTCCTAAATAAAGTTACATATTTCAAAGGACAAAAATAATTTAATATTGTCAAATAATTCTTATTTTTTGATTATTTAACGGAACTGCAAACATTAATTTTGCTTAAATAATATTGAAATACTTTCATAGTAAGCTGGCTATTAAGTAACTTTGTAATTTTTTTTTTGGAATCAGATAGCAATGTAACCAAAGAGATAACTTAACACTGGACACAATACTTGTATTGCCCAAGCATTTCATTGAGAACAGAACAGTACAACCAGGCATGCATTTTAATCATGTTTGGTCCTTTTGTAAGTCTTCTTGTGGCAGTAACTGTCACATTCATGAAGTAGCATATCCACTACGTCATCCATCTAATATTTCAACAATGAGATAAATACTTTATATAAATAAAGTGCAAAATAATAGTCATTGGTTACCATGTATAGCTTTTTCTCGATGTCAATTGTTAATACATCAAGGAAGTCATCGATCTCCCATAAATCCTCAGAAATTATTGTAAAGAGGTGCTGGATTGATTCCATTTCCCTTTTTCAAAAATATTTTTTTAAGAGAAAAAAAATATGGAAAAACTTTATATTTACAATGTTGGCTCCTTCAAACTAATTTTAGCGATTTTGTTTCTCATAATAGTATACCTGTGCTTTATCACAGATTCTAATGTGGTATCCAAACGATCCAAAAGATTTGAGCTCCGTCTTACAACCAGCTTGACCACAAGTAAGATTTGTCCTTACAGCATTTGAAGTTTTCAGATTGTGTATCCTTCTAAAATGTTTTGAAAGCATCTTGTATGGTCCAGGAATATCAGCTTTGGAGATAAAGCAAGTGAGAAACATTTTGATAACTTTAGGAATATGTTATTTCACAATAGCCTCAAGGAATTGCTGTTTAGAAAAACCCGTCGCACTAGTATAAAGGCCGGTGATTGCTGTTTAGCAGATACCCTCTGTAGCAGCCGCTAGTTAGACGTCTTGAACTCTGAGACACGCATCTGTTCTCGTTTTGTGACAACTACAAGTTAATTTTGTGCAAATAACGTTATTGTTAATCTTATTTCGTTATGGCAAAATTCATTAAAGAACTAGATGGACCCGGATTGTGCAAATTTATTTCCTCGTTAGACTTTGATGGAAATACCGTCCAGAAAATTCTTAGTACTACGCGTTCTCTCATGTGACTATAACTTTATATTAAATTATTTCTAATTTTAGATGAATGCGGAGACGGAAACACATTTATGATGTTTAATAACTTATACTTCAAAGAAATGGGGTTTTCCATCCGAATTCGTGCTCAACTAGTCAACTTAATTTCGAGTGGTATTGTTCCTGAGGGAACCTTAGCATCCGACGAAGCTTTAAAGCCAGCCCCTCCAGGTTCGTCTTCGTATTGCTATCGCCTATTCAAGAATTATAAACTCAGCATTTTTAAATCAGGTTTAATGGATGGCAGCTCAATTTCAGGTTCTTCGACAACAACACTAGGTACATCCCCACTCTGCTGATCTGCTTAATTTTATACTCACATTATTTCGTTGATCCTACGTAGAATCTACGTAGATTCCTATTGCTATGTCTAGACCCTTTCAACGAGATTTAAGGCTATACCCATAAAATCTACGTAAATGTAACGTTTCAGTTACGAGAAATCTGGATTTATATTTGAATAACATTTCCGTTTTATTAGCAGATGGTGTGGAAGATACTGATTTGTCCAAAAAGCTCACAGGTGACAGTGAGAGTACATTTCCATTGCCCCAACTTAATGGTGATTTAGACAAGGTGTTGGTAGAAAAACCAACCTCACCACTCACTCTTGAAGATTGTAGTGAGCTCCAATTGGGAACTACGCTATCTCAAATGGCCTTGGACCAGGGAATCGACGTCAGTCAGACAAAGAAATGCTTCAACAGTATGCCAACGATTTATTTTTATGTTTATGATTTGTTACATCGCCGTGGGTTTCATTTTGCCATATTTTAAATATCTTATCACAGGTGAGCTGTCATGTTTGATTCTTCTGATAATCCTTCATCCGCAAATTACCAGGATCAAAAAACCAGACCAAGATAATCTTGTTGAGAGATTGGCCTGTTTCTTCAAGGTATTATCCCATAAATTTTACTTCATATATTTGTCCTATTAACTTCTGAAATTTCTACAGAAAAATACAGACTTGGATTCATTCTTGGAAAAGAAGCCCGATCACCTTCAACAGCCGAGCCTTGTTGTCCTTGGCGAACCAAACGAGCTACAGCAGTTTTTTTTGCTTGTAGACCAATCTTGCATCTCTTTGGGGAATGACTGTGAAAAGGCCATTTTTGTACTCTTTTCTTCCTTCTTCACTTTTTCTGTTAATTACCCTAAATTGATAACCCCTGTATTTGAATTCTTGGAAGAAGTTGTTTATCAAATATCCCAACCAAGCCCATCCACTGCTGCCTTCATTGCCAATCTCGACAGTTTGAAGGCTGGAAACTGAGTGGGCGGATTATTTTGTTACTGGATTGAATAAGAAATATGATTCCTTGATTATCTTACAGCTCCGTTAATAAATGAAAATTCAGATTAATTGTTTTATTTTATTTTAAATGGTTAGAGGAAGAACAAGGAAGTGGAACGGTGCCCCAGGATAAAAAAAAATAATAACAATACCGTATTGTTATTTTAAAAATAGGTATATTGCAACGTTAGTTAAAATGAGGATTACAATACCATATTTTATTGAATTACAATATACATATTGTAATCGGCATTTATCATAATTTTTCTTGTAACAATATGGGCTTAAAATACCATACTGTTAATTACAATTAAAAATTGCAATACCCTATTGTAGTAACAATCTTTTTCCATTTTCAATTGTAGTTACAATACCCTTACAATACCCCCAAAAGATTTAGAGTGCATATAATGTCCAGAAACCATTAACATGATGAGGCTAAAAATATGTCAGTGCACTACTATAACTGATAAGTAGTGTAAAAATACAGTAATAAAGGTGTCTTAAATCCTGGGCCCTGGCGTCCAAAACGAGAATCTGGTGGGCAGGCATGGGAAACGATACTGCATTTGGGTATCGGCGATTGCGATGACTATTGTCCCTATTTTTTCTATTGGACGCGATTATCGCGCGATAATCGCGTAGAAAACCATCGGCGATAATCGCTGCGATATGTTTACCGATAGTTGCATATTTCTTTCACATATATTAAAGTCATATTAACAATAAATACTGTGATACATAGTGCAAGGATCATGACGAGAAGGGAATGGTTTCAAGATGATTTAATTTTACTGTTACAACGCTTAAAGATTTGTAAACCCCCAACAAGAGAAAACATATTTTTAAACAGATGCTGAAGAGGATAAATTTGATTTTATCTTCTAAATGATTCTTCGGCTGTACGAGTTCAAGTGGAATTTGTTGTGACAGCTTTATGTGCGAACAGATTCGTTTTTTTCTCGGCCGTTATAAAAAAAACAGGGAGCAATTTTCCTTATTCTGCTGGCCTGTTGGAATGATATGTTATAAAATCTGGGGCAAAAAAACGCTGTTTCTTATTTCTAAAATTACTACTGATGACAAAAGTGCTCACTTTATGAAAAAATAACAGCAAATAACCTTGTTTACACTAAGCAGAAAGTCAATTTAAAAAAAACTATCGATATCGCTATTTTTATCGCGCGATGACGGATAAATTAATACCGATCGATACCCATTTTTGAAAGCATCGCGCGATTATCGCCATTCTTCTAAAACCTATCACCGATACTGAAATTCATCGTTCATCGCAGCAAGTTCCATACAAAAAAAAAATAGTTTTAAAAGCAGCATAAACCAATTTATGGTATTAAATAACAATATTGTTGTGCTGAATGCATGGTTCATATCTATTTTCGTACCTAATTGAATTTTTTTATAGACCCCGGGAGACGGTGACCATGGTGAACGCGCCCGGACGAAGTGATCCAACACCCGGCCATCCCCCCCTGCCGCCCGGGAGACGGTGACCATGGAGGACTCCCCGGAAGAGGAACGAAACGCCGCCAGCCCGCCACCTCGAGTGCTGACTCCTGCCCCGTGACGAATCAATCAATACTATATATGCTGGGTAGAAGTATTTATTTCTTCTTGGGAAATTGTAAAGAACTGAAATCAATAGCAGCAGTCTGTGTGGGTGTGTGTTTGAGAGCGTGCGCTGTACACGACAGATTACCTTATATCGCTCCGGCAACCATTATATAAGGAAGCTCGATAGGTAGAACTACTTGTATTGACACAATTGAGCCCTTCCCTCACCCCCTCCTAACTTATATTTTTCTCATTTTACCAATATGTACTCTACAGTTCGCAACATATTCCAATGCATAAGCTCTGTAAATCGATTTCTGTATGTGCTGCGCATCATAAATAGTATCACTATACATAGTAATAGAGAGTGAACGTGTGCATCCCAATGAACTTAAAATATACAATTAGGAAATATGTTTAAAACAAGAAAAAAAAGTAATGGATAGAAAGAAAACGAGGATAATCTATGTTCTTATTCTAACTTTGATATACACCTTCGAATCGGTTATCATATAATGTTCAGAAACCATTAGGATGATGAGGCTAAAAATATAGTAAGCAGTGTAAAAATACAGTAAGAAAATGTGTCTTAAGTGCTGGGCTCTAAGTTAATGAAGTGTCAACCAAAGTTGTAGTGTCAATCAGGGAGCTGCAGCAGAAATGGTAAGTTCTCTTTCATTTTATTTTGAAATAAATGGTAGCAGCCAATAGCGGTGAATGATGGGTCACATAAATAGGAGGGGACTGCGCACTTACCAAATATGGATTCAACCACAAGCATTGGCAACCTATCACACGGTATTCTTTTGCATAAAATCAACCAACATTGATGGGAAACTTAAAACGTAATTTATAAGAATGGTAAAATAAAATAGTTTATGATGTGTATTAACGCACATCTATAAATCAACAACAATTTTCGATTCGCAATGCATATCAATAAATGCAATTAAAATAGGAAGCATCAGTGCCGAAATCTACATAAATATATTGATCTGTGTTAGAGATTTTGGGATACAATTCATTGTCGTTCCAGTTACATTCAGGTAACTTTTAATAGAAAATGAATATCACGAATTAAGCAACAATTTAACATATGCAAAAAAGATTACGAGGTCAACCTTAATGTTTTATTTTGGACTAATAAAATATTCTTCAAACTTTAAACGTGACTATTTGAATACATAATTGATAACATCAATGTTTTTAGAAATATACAATAAAGGTAATTTAATTAAATATTACCTTTTTTAACTATACAGGTCTCCTAAGCCCTATAATACAGTCACATTATCTAGTACCTTAATAAAAAAATTCATGCTACGGTGAGAATCAGTACACAAAATCTAAGGTAATGTATCGTCCGATGGTGTTATGAATTATCCAGCGTCCTGAAGTCCATACTAGATACAGCCGACCATGTTGACGACTTGTTGGGGACCAGTCACATTGTGTCTGCTATGTTTGGGATTCCTTTAAATCTGCTTCTGAGCGGGATTATCATCGTTTTTAGACTTTTTATCTTTTTTATGGATGAGTATCTAGCATGTGATCCCTGTTAAAAAAGGGGATATTTATAAAAGAGCCACTTAGTTCTCTCAGCTAGCACGAGGGTCGCTGTGCCAGCTAAACAAAGAATATAAAAATAACTCTTCAATCATTGAGCATGTCGTCAAAAAACACAATATCAAATGGAGTGGGGAAGCCTTTCATAATATTCAACAAGAGCAGCAGTTGTGTACTAGTTAATTGCAAGTGTACAGTGAGCCTACCCATACAGAACCGGGTTATCCCTATTCTGTTTACCTAAAGTTCTATTTTTATCCGAGAGTTGACTTGTACCTTTTCCGTTTAGCTTTAAGATGAACTTTGAAGGATAACAGTATTCCCATATTTCCTTTACGTAGCTTTAGAGTATGGGGAAGAACTCATTTAATATTTCTGATATACAAATTAGGTTAACCCACGGCGGTTATACTGAGACTATCTACGGCGCGGCCAAATTAAGATGGAACATTCGCTTTACCTAATCATATTGCCGACGGAGGTGATCTAATACTTATGCTCGAATCTGATGCGTAGAAGCCCCTGATTCCTGATTTTTTATAACAATACCATGAATAGTGTGTTCAATTCTCTTTCCAACGAGACCAAGACCGTTGATTTTCTCTCAAAATTCGATTTTTAGCAACGAATTTCGGGAGGGGTACTTTCCCATAAGAAACCACAGGCTTAGAGGCAGTGATCGAATACTTTAGACGGGTACTGTATATGATCACAGATTTTTAAAACATGTGACGGTTATTTATTTTAAAAAAGAATATTCTGAACAATTAACAAATGAAAGGATTAGGTGACATGTATTGCAGTGTAATACCCGCTTAAATTTTATGGGAAATTTCTCTATGGAAATCTTACCGTGACGACTGATGCCTGCGGCGGCGCGATCTGAAGCACACTTATAAATTGGTTGCAGCGAGTTTCAGATTCCACAAGTCGATGCCAATCATCATCGATGCTATGATCGCGTAGATAGCGTCAAACAGGTACTTTACCATTCCTATCTCTAAAGTAGTTTTTAAGGCTAAAAAACTCTATAATGTATGTATATATATACAATGTACCTTATTAATCATATTAATGCCGTTATGTAACATATGCAGTTATTTTTAGTTGCTTTTATCCCAATCTGCGTTTGAGGCCTTCGTCTGCAAAAAAACTCATCTCTCCCGTAAATTTTTTGCTCGGGAACTATTCGTTGTACTCGTTCCAGTATTCAGGTAACTTTTAACAGAAAATGAATATCATAAGTTAAGCAACAAGCTTAAGTATGCCAAAAAAAGATTACTAAATCAACCATGATATTTATTTTTTGATTAACTAAATATTCTTCCAACTTGTTATGTTATTATTCGAGTATCATATAAAAACATGTATTTGATCAATATATACATTTAACAATTATTACCTCTTTTTAACTATACAGGTTTCTTAAGCCCTATAATACAGTCACATTAAATGGTACCATTAAAATTAATTTGCACTCTACGATGAGAACCAGTACCGAAAGCTATGGCGATGTATCGTCCGATGAAGCTGATTCTTCAGCGTCGATTCACCTGAATTCCCTACTAGATACAGCCTACTTTGTCGACGATTTCTTGTACGCCAGTCACATTGTGTTTGCTACAATTGGGATTCCGCTCAACCTGCTTCTGATCGGGATCATCGTCGTATTGAGACGACTTCGCCTTCCTCGCAATTTTAACTGGATTGGAATAGGACTATCGAACATTTGCATCTTGATCTCTCAATTAATGGTAGATGTATCTGTTCGCTGGAGGAGCTCTTCTTTGATTCGGTCGATTTTATTTTGGATTGCCATTCTGTCTAATGCTGCTCAATCAATCAGTTTCCTGTTGGCTCTTCTAGAACGACACATCTCCATTACACACCCCAATTGGCACAAAAACTATGTTACCATTGCCTGGATAATTGCTGTACAAATCGGGTGTTCGTTTTTCATATTTCTGTTAGGAACCATTCACATTCAGATTTTTCAAGAATTCAGATCTCAGTATTTTAACTCTTCGAATTTTACAATAATCGGCACAGTCACTTTGGGAATTTTTTCAATATTTTTGTTTGGCCAATTGGCTGCGATGAGAATTAAACCCCTTATTCATCCTCTTCCTTACTCAACCCAGTTGCAACCGAAATTTTTAGAGAAGGGAAAGGGATCATCCGAGAATCATCAGAAACGCAAAAGCTTTTTCCTTTTGATTGGTGATAACCAAGTTAGCCAACTGGAACTGGAAGCATTCCAAAGTGTTTTGATGATGGGGAAAATCTACTTTATGTTCATGGTTGCAATGTTGACATCATTTGGATGTGTCGCAGTTTGTCTACAACAATCGCACACAGTAGCAGCATTACTTACTGGTGATGCAGTTCAATGCTCTACTACCATTCAAGTATTTTATTACATAGCTGGGTCCCTTAGTATTCACTCGGCCCTTGTTAACCCCGCCATTTTAGTCGTTTTCAGTAGTGATTTAACTTCCGTTTGGAAGTCGTTTAAGAGCCGTCGCTTTTACGCGCCCGAAAGTCATGTGAGAAATGGGTTCGATGAGCAGTCTGATGCACCACAATTTGCGGATACATACGTCTAAAACAAATGCTGATCTATATCCAATGTTTAATGTTTTGCATATTTATAAAATATCTATAAAATTTCTTAAAATGGTAAAACATTTATTGTTATATTAAAGTAACAAACGTGTTTTGTATGTACCATTAATAGAAACACTTATCCACTAGACTGTAAAACATCTCTTTCCTATTCTTGATATTAAGTGATGATGTTATCTTTTTAGCAAAACTTTGTCTGGTAGTTTTCTTTGTCATATTTATTTATAAACCCATTTTACATTACTTTGTCACGAAGCTGTAATATGTGTTATATGTGTTTGCTGTAATATATTTCTTGAATTTCACCCATACGAAGTTAAATAAATAATAATTAAAGAGAGAAAAATGCATTTTGATGAACTGTAATTCAAACCAGCAGAAGGACTGTTGATTGACAGCATTTTTGCACCAAGCCATATCTGTCTTGAACTTTACCCGTATGTAGCCTACCTTAATGGCATGCAGCACTCAATCGAGCACCATTTTCATCACACACATTTAAAGCTAACAGAAGAGATTCCGATACTTTCACGAAAGAAATTAAAGGGTGGCTCTCATAAAATGAATATGCTACCATCTTTTCATTTTATTGCCATAATAATGAAGTTAAATCCTCGTTCTCCTATTGTTACAAGGGGTTACTATGCTTTATTATCTCTTTAATAGAGAGTGCTTGAATCAAGTGAAAGTTCTGTTTTGATTGATTAGCACCATGCCATCGACTGCCCCGAACCTTACGAGAAGCGCTATATTATCATTCGTCCGGGAACACAAATTTGTTATCGATCGTCAATCATAAGGGCCCGCAGTTGTCAATAAACTAATAATAGCCTCCCAAAAAAGATAATGTTACTATATTCAATTGTGTAGTCTCGGAGAAGGCTTCCATGCACTTAATGTTCCATCATTTATTCGATTATTTTTAAATGGGCGTTATTAAGAAGTTTTACAGCTTCACTCGTTCCTCTTGCAATATATGTGTTTCATAGGGTAGATTTTAAGTGCTTGAATATATAGTATTGGCTACAGTATATATTCTTCAATGAAATACAAGGAGGCTCTCTACAGACTAAATCAATATACGCAGCCTATTACACAATAACAACAGTTTGGACTATATCTTGATGTGTATACAAGACACTAGCGCCACCCCACTTTTCATGAAGTCTTCAAACTAGTTAGTATTCAATAGTTAGAGTCTTCAAACTACTAACTATTTCTATGCTTACGATCGAGCTTTAAGCGTGACCTCAAGGAATAAAAAAAAAAGTTCTATAGGATTGGTCACCAATTATGCCGGTCCGATGTTTCTCACCAGAGATCTGTAAGGGGCGCAAATTATCGCTGTGCTAGCTGAATAAAGAATCTAAAAATAACTCTTTAATAATGGAGCATATCGCTAAGAAACATTCTATATCAAACAGAGAGGTGAAGCCTTTCATAAGATTCAACAAATTTAAGCGGCTGATGTAAAATTTCGAAAAAAAGTAAAGATTGTTTTTCATATCACGTGTACCCAAAATCAATATTTCGGAAGATATTGCGGAAAAAATCCGGAAACAAGCCCCACCTCCTCGCCCCCTCCCACAAAACTTAATTAATGCACATTAAATCAAATAAAAGATTTGCTACATTTTTTATTTAATAGTAATTAGGATCCGACTAATTGTTTCTGATTCCACTTATTATGCTCTCCTGAAGGAGAAACCTGCATGGCTGAAATAAAGTGTCCAACCACCTCATCTCCGTTTTTTTTCTTGGAAAGCATCGTAAATACGCGTTTGAGGTATAGAAACATGTTAATAGCAAAAAAATTCTCTATTTTTGGACATTGGTTTCAAAATGTACAAAACTCGTACATTCGATAATGATAAATCATTGAGATTTATTCGATCTGTTTATCACGCTCGATTCGCTACATTTACTACATTTTATCCACACAACTGTTAAAAAATTCTTTTCACGTTACACAATTTTTAAATAATTTAAATTTTGCGTTTGAAAAAAACAATAAAAAGCGTATCATAGAACGGCAATTTTACTTCGTAGAAAATCATAAATGTGAACGCGCTATTCACTCGTAAAACATAAATTTCACCTAAAAAAGCAGCTGATCGCAACGAGGATTAAACAAGAAGTTCATAAACCATCCTATCTGATGTCGATTCAATGCGAATAACAGAAAGTACACACAATAATCACAGGCATATGAAAAGGCGAGTTGCTGGATATAAATGCCCATCTACAGTATAGGAAACGGGTTAAGTTGCATTATAGCTAGGCCTAATATATATAATGTCCACATTCTACTGTATAATTTTGATAAAGATCGCGAAATTGGAAAATATCGGATCAGTTTAGAAGAGTTTGCCTGTTTTCCTTATGGCGAAAAATACGAATTCCCAATTTAAACATTTTCGAACATAAAAAATTTTGAATAACGAACACGAAAGTTAACGGCTTTCTGATTAATACTATGTGCTCAAAATAACAATAAAATTCTAAAAAGAATTCTAAAAATTTTTGTCTTTCGGTTATCTTGTATGTTTTTAATGTTTAACATATCTACATTATTTGTGCATAATTTTTTTGTACATACCCAATTTACTACGTATATTATATACATTTACTGATTTTACGACTATAAAATGGCAGTTGACAGTAGCCCAAACAAATTCTTTTACTATAGAATGCTGACACTTTTCACGAAAGGAGTAGCACTCATACTATTAAAAGAATACCGTCTTTTCATTTTATTGCTGATACCTGCGGCGGCGCGATCTGAAGCACACTAAAACAATAAATTGGTTGCAGCGAGTTGCAAACTCCAAAAGTCAATGTCAATCATCACCGGTGCTATGATCGCGTAGATAGCGTCAAACAGGTACTTTACCATTCTTATCTCTAAATTAGCAAAAGTTTGAAGGCTAAAACAGTCTATAATGGATGTTTGTATGTATGTATATATATACATATAAAGTGCATTATTTATATCATTATATATCTCTTTATATAATGTATAATATATGTATGATTATACATATTGACATACATAACATAATATTCAATTGATTATATATATATATATATACAATCATATAAATACCGTAATGTAACATATGCAGTTATTTTTAGTTGCCTTTATCCCAATCTGAGTTTGAGGCCTTCGTCTGCAAAAAAAACTCATCTCTCCCGTTTATTTTTTGTTCGGGAACTATTAATTCTATTCGTTCCAGTGTTCAGGTAACTTTTATCAGAATATGAATATCGTAAGTTAAGCAAAAATCAAATGTATGCAAGAAAAAAATAAAGAAATCAGCCATGATATTTTATTGTTTGATTAATAAAATATTCAAACTTTTAATCGTATCGTATATAAATATATATACATTAAACAATTGTTATCTTTTTAACTATACAGGTCTCCTATGCCATATAATACAGTCACTTTATATGGGCCCATAATAATAAAGTTGCACTCTACTGAGCATCAGTACCGACAGCTATGGCGATGTATCGTCGGATGATGCTGATTCTTCAGCATCTTCTAACCTGAAGTCCATGCTAGATACAGCCGACTATGTTGACGACTTGTTGCATACCAGTCACATTCTGTCTGGTATACTTGGGATTCCGTTAAATCTATGCTTCTGATCGAGATCTTCGTCGTTCTTAGACGACTTCACCTTCTCCGCCATTTTACCTGGATTAGGATAGGACTATCGAACATTTGCATCTTGATCTCTCAATTAATGGTAGATGCATCTGTTCGCTGGAAGAGCTCGTCCTTGATTCGGTCGATTTTATTTTGGATTGCCATTCTGTCTAATGCTGCTCAATCAATCAGCTTCCTGTTGACTCTTCTAGAACGACACATCTCATTCACCCACCCCAATTGGCACAAGAGATATGTAACTATTGGCTGGATCATTAATGTACAAAAAAGTTCAATTTCTATACCATCCTAGGTGTTCATGTTCTATTAGATTGCTAGATCCCTTAGTCTTCACTCAACACTTGTTAACCCTGCCATTTTAGTCGTTTTCCATAGTGATTTAACTTCCGTTTGGAAATCGTTCAAGAGCCGTCGCTTTTGTGCTAAGTATCGCAGAGCAGCCGAGCCAGAAAATGTTGAAAATGAGTTCGACAAATAGTCTGATGTTTTCACGAAAACAGTACCAGAAAGTGCTGATACATACGTCTGAAACAAATGGTCTGTTTACGATGTTTTGCATGTTTCTCCGCGTTAAACTACTTTATGTCTTTATTGTAAACTATGTTGTAGCTCTCTCCCATCTTTTTAAAATATTATATTAAGTGATTATGTTATCTTATAGCAAGAAATAATTTTTTTTTTCTATCGCGCATCCATGGAGCTTAGAATATAAGGAGGAAATACAAGGGGTATGGGGCGGCCTATGTTGTCTTTTGCTTCAGGCAAGGATATGGTCATTTTCGTCGTTCTTTTCCGACCGTTAGATGGCGAGTTGTAGAATGTACGACCAAATCTAGACAAGCATGGCACGAATCCCGTCGATCGGCTAAATTTATGTAGTTGGTTTTGAGCTAATTTTTTTTTTTGGTTTTACTCTTTATACCCAATGATGATTCTTACTGAAAACGGTAAAAAGTTATGTTGGAAATCTGAGGGAGGATTAAGAAAAAAGTTTAGCTAATCCTCCTAATCGCAACTATTTTTGACACTGCACTTTATTCCATATTCTCAGGTCAAGTTTCTGATTCGAAAGAGTATACTTAATCTGATCGAGTTAGATAGTCATCAAAAGCCCCACCGTTGCACAGAATCATACCCAAAAACTTGAACTCTCTAATCAGGCATTCAGGCTAAGCAAGTAAACATACATGCCGGCTGCTGCAGCTTACTTTTCGATTTGTTTGGCTTAGATTCAACTAGTCGCCATCTATCGGTTAAATATAGAACTACGAACAGGCGAAATCGTAGCCTGAAGGAAAAGGCAACATGAGCCGGGATAAGCCCTATGCTCTCTACAGCCGTACTTCCTCCTTATCGTCATTAAAAAATCTTTGCCCGATAGTTTTCTTTGTATTTTTTAAATGTTTAATATGCCTAATATTATTTGTGTATAATTTTAGAAAACTAGTTTTAGAAGCAGTTAAGGCAAGATTCAGTTTTTTAAAGTACTCTTCATAAAATTGCAGCCATTTGGCACCCTAAACTTAAATCAAATTGAATTCCAAGTGAATCACAACGTGAACGTTTGAAATGTATTGTACAACATACACTGTACAGCATATTATTGGTATAGTACTTGTGCATCTTTTAAAACCATTCTGAGTTTTCTAGAACTTTTGGGTTCACTCAGTAAATTGCAAAACGTGTCAAGACTTTCCGTTCATTTCACATTTTCCGCTTTTTGAGACGATTATTTTTCAAATTTCTTTTTAAATTTCAAATGTTTTGTATATTATTTTAAAGATAAAAAAGTTGGGTAACCATTAAAAACCATTCTGATATTAAGAGACCATTAGAATCACTCAGTACATTGCAAAACGTGCCAAAAGGCTTTCGTGTTCATATTTTAAACTTTATGAGGCGGAATTTCTCCAAATTTATTGTCCAATTTTCAATTTCTGTACCACATATTATTGGTATAGTACTTATAAATATTTTAACCATCTCCAATTTTATTGTCCAATTTAAAGTGTCTGTACCACATACAATTGGTATAGTACTTGTGCATCTTATTGCGTTGGAGATATAATGTCTCCTGACAGAAATGAACTGTCGACCCCTAGTTTACGAGACTAGTGCTCTGCCACTGAGCTAAGAAGGCGAGGCCGATAAGGTCGGAATTATAAATTAAAATGGAATAATAATATGTACTTCATATTTTAGAGTGTGTAATCATATTAACGGAGCGTCTATCTACAAACCCAGCTCGCATTCGCTGCACCTCTCTACTGTGAGTACATTTAGTGCCATTTTCATCTATGTTACGCCGTATTGAAAAACAACGAAGAAGTGGGAATGCTGAGTTTTAAAAATAAGTAATTACCGTCGCGCCAAGTTTCATTTCCGCAAAACCCAGTATTTTTTGTTAATTTTCCTATCAGCGCTTCTGTGGCCTAATGGATAAGGCACCGGCCTCCTAAAGCCACTGATTAAGCCGGGGATTGTGAGTCTCGCCAGGAGTATAATAATTTGTTTCAGTACATCTGCTTATGCAAAACTATTTTGTAATAGTTTCTCAGGTTCTATGTCCACCCAAGTTCCAATTTAAACTTCCAATCCAAGTATCAGCCTAGAAAATAATCAATAATAATATATTTTTAAAAATATTGCATCAGAAGTCAAGAATATAACAAGTTTCAATCTTGGTTGAATAAGCCTCATTACTTATTTGACTTTTCAGTGGTTTTTGGATGAATGACAGTGTAATTTCCTTTTGTGATAGTTCTCTCGAATATATGTGCAAAATGTATATCTTTATATGGATACAAGAAGTAAGGAAAATGCACATTAAAACTGAAATTAGTAATACAGAATCTTATTCGTCTCACTTCCGCTTACAATTGCCTTATAGTTTTAGTGTTACGTCAAATAAGTCATTAAAAAAGAATTCCAACTCATCAGGGTCGATGCGAGGAGCGGGTGTTAATACGATTTCAAGGCAGATTCTTCCAGAATCCAGAAAAATACTGCAATTCGTGTAACCATTTGATAAAATGGTTTGATATTTCTTTCGCGAAAATGATGCAAATATGTTCCCGATGCTATTATATGATTTATTGTGTAATGAGATTGAGAGACTAAGGTGTAATAAATGGAAACTTAAAAGTTTAATATTGAAAACTAACAGATGCCGTGACCCGGATTCGAACCGGAGTTATTGCAAGGTCCTAACCACTAGACTATCACGGCTGTTTTCTTATAGTAATTCCTATGCTTATATTGTGGCCTTCTTTTCAAAAATAACTTACCTATCACTATTGGCTAAATACATGCATTATTCAATAAAAAATAGTTGTAACTTATTCAATAGATATTCAAATTCAATAGATTTTATTATTCGATAGACATTAGTTTAAAATAATGCTAGGAATGCTGAACGAGCTGAAAGATTACGACTGTTTGAAAATTATTTTTATCAACTACGTAGATTGGAATTTCGCAGTACAGCTCATGCCATATTTTTTTTATTCCTAGGAGTACATTGCAAAACGTGTCAAAACTTTCCGTTCATTTCACATTTTCCGCTTTTTGAGACGATTATTTTCCAAATTTCTTTTTTAAATTTCAAATATTAAAAAAATGTTGTGTGTAAAGAAATTGGCCATCCATAAAAACCATTCTGAGATTAATAGACCATTAGAATCACTCAGTACATTGCAAAACGTACCAAAAGGCCTACGTGTTCATATTTTAAACCTTTTTTCCAAAATTATGTTTTTAAATAAATGTTGTATGTAAAATAGTTTTGTATCGATTTAAACCTTCCTGCAAACAATACATTTGTTATAAATCACACTGTTGGCAGCTGACAGTAGTACAGGTTAAAATATACAGCTTCCTATTGAAACATATTTTTACTTTTTCCCGTAAGCCGCTAATAGTCAGAATTGTAAAGTAAAACAAATAAATAAAAGACCAGCTAGATTTTTAGGGCGATTTCTATTGTTGGATCAAGCTTTAATATTGTAAATTTTAGAAATCAAATGACCCTTTGATGAAGGAAATTGCCCAGAAACTTAATAGAAACCAATCCAACAATCGATGTTAAAATGTACAATTTTAATGAGTTTGTTGAACAAGTCAGGCGGGAACCTTACGCCTTTATCAATGTAAAATATATATTGTTATGTTAAAAGTTGAACAAACTGATTTTAGTATATTATTAATTTCTTATTCTATGCTTACAAAAAAATGCTTGTTTTTCAGCAAGTTCAAGGGATTTATTAACTCTTAATTAATTTAAGGGAGTTACGTTTCCAATAGTTTTGTTTTGTGGTTTTGTCGTGATTCAATACAAACTGATGCAGGGGAGGGGGAGGAGGGGTGCTACATTTAACAATTAATTGTTATTTTTTTAAATATATCTATTTTTAGAATCGTTAGGACAATGGAAACTGGTCTTATTGGAGAATGGATAAAACGTAACATTCCCACTTATGATGAACGGTGCAAGATTAATCATCAAGCAAGACAATTTAATTCAAAGGGAGACAAGACTGAGTGTTTCCAATTTAATGGGTCCATTCAATATCTTATTTTCTGGTTACATTACTTCTCTTATCATCTTTGTTGTTGAAAATATTTCATTTTTTATGTTTAAACTTTAGTATTTGAGAAATTATATATTTGTTTTCAATAAACTCATACAGGTGTTATCTGATAAACAAATGATGATTTAGTCCACTTGAACAGCATCATTATACGGAAAGAATAGAAAAGAATGAATATGTGTTTTTAAGAGAATAAGTATATTTTATGTCATTATTCCGATATTTTAATTTTTCCCGACATGAACACATTTTTAAATTTCAATTAGTAATTTTAAAAACCAATTCTATTGGCAGCTGCTGTATTATTTGGTCAGCAAGGTAACGACCAAAGCGTCAAGTTCTTGACGGTATCTTCCATGCCCTTGGAGGACAACATCACGGTATGTTTAAATTGTCTAAAATAATTATTTCAAAAGTACCATTTGTGATGAGTGATTTTTTCAGGTGGTGGACATCATGGTGGCGGACATCATGGGAATGGTCATTATGGCGGCGGTCATTACGGCGGTGGACATGGCGGTGGTTTACGGTGGAGATCATCATATGGTAATCTTTATTCACCCACTCTCAGAAAACTCCATCACAATCAAATGTTTTTAACGTCTTTAAATTTCAATTTTTTGTTTTGAAAAATAGAATACACTGTTTGTATGTAATTTTTTTTCATTTATTTTATTTATGTGTATTTCGTTATAAAAGAGGAATACACAAATTAAGCAGTGTATTGAAGGAATACGTAGAAAAAAATATAAATCATTTAGACCCTGATTTGGGTTCCTTATGTAAAGATTTTACACAAATCTATTAAAAAAATTAAATAGTTCGATGACAAAAAATGAAGAGCATTATTCCACCTCAAAGGAATTTCTTACGAGAAAACGTCTGAATAAAAATGGGTTGAAGGTCAATTGATGGTGTGGTGTTTACCACTGTTCCCAATCACGTGAAATAAATAAAGAAAAACAATATTCGTAGACTTGTAGAATTTAAACGTAAATAAATTGGTGTTACGAACTTAGACCTACATTACTTATCACTAACTATAAGCACAGATCGCACAAAATTGCTTTTTCTATAAATATGTTTTTCTCAGTAGAACAATTCCAAAATCTCCACAATATAATTTTTTTGGGTTTGTTGACGGTTAAAATTATTTTTTTTTATTTATAAAATGTGATATGTTATATTTTTAATAGATGATAAATTTTTTGTTCATTTTTATTATAATTTTTATCCTCGAATAATTTTTCAAAAAAAATCTGTTCAAGTTATTGATGTATTTGAATACGTTTTGACAAAAGTAGGGAAAATATATATTTTTTAAAACACGATCAGAGGATAGACTACACTCGTCGTCTAAGCACGGTAAGAATTTCCAAGACGATCAGCATCATCAGGATGGTTACTGTAACCTACTTGGTGGTAATCATCACCTCGGTCCAGTTAAAACAATTAATCAGTTTTATGAAGAAAATAATGAATAAATAATTTACCTTAATCATGGTTACTAAATTGAGGTTCACCAACTGCAATAAACATCAAAGCCAAAGCGACCATCAGACAACATTTTAACTGTGGAAAAAAATTGATCAATTTTTTTAAACAAAAAATAAAAATGCTAATGCCATCTTTGAATTTCTTTTGTTATTTCCAACAAGGTCACTGCTATTTTAGAATTTTAAAACAATAATGCTGAGAACATCCAACGATGGACCGTCTTTATATTGTCCGCAATCAGGCACAGTATTAAAACAGCGCACGAGATCCAAGAAAGTAATCTAATAACGTTTGCTTTACTCAGGCAGTTAACATCTTTTCATAAAAGATGAATCCCTGGGGTTGCATTATTGATAGTGGTCATTTAAAAAAATTAATTGATTCCACCCAATACTGTCTCCATTTAAAAAATAAAAAGTGTTTTTTTGTTCTCTTCAATTTCATTAGTAATTAATCATATAACATTTAATATACGAATGTAACTGCCTGACTGATCAAACAGTTTTGCTTGGAGTCCTCTTACCTGGAAGAGATACTGTCGCGCTTAAACATTATTTAATTGTGACTTATTCTTTTCATTTATCCATTTATCATAATTTATTTATGAAATTAAACTATTGCTTGACAAAGAGAACTCTTTCCTTCACATAAGCACTGTACACAAATACTTTTTGACAAATTATTTTTTAATGATCATTGATATAAGTTGAGTGGGATTCTATCTTTATTCCATCCTCAGTGAATGTTTCCACATTTTCACTAATTTTTCCAACGTTTCCCAAAGAAAATATTTTTCTTTCATTTGAGTCATCTCTCGAACGTTGTCAAATTCGTCAAAGTTTTCAGCAGTTTCGATTATTTCGGTTTCTTGATTTTTCGAAATAGTTTCTTTTCCCTGAAAAATTTCTGAAACTTCCCCATCTTTAAATTGAATATCTATTTCCTCCACTTCTTCAACAGTTCTAGAAAAAGGATCAAATTTTTCGTCAACCCGATCCAAGACTGGAATCTTACCATCCGAATCGAAATCAACATTAGTTGTTATCAGCTCTTTGACGTGGCCTGACGAGTCTCTAATTTCTTCTTTCTGGTCCACGTGCTTAATTTTCCCTCTTAAATCGTATACTATATCAGTTTCAATGATCTTTTCAACATTCCCAAAAGAATCTAACTGTTCAATTTTCTCGAAGACTTCTTTGACGTTCCCGAGTAAGTCCAATTTTTCTTGCCTTTCCACAATTTCTTTTGGGTTTCCATTTTCATGCCTCGATATTTCAGCTCCATGATGCTGGCGAGATCTAGATTTCAGGTTAAGTGGGACGGCCAAACATATATTTATCAGGAAAGCCAGCGAATTCACCATTATTATCTGTAAAAAAGAAAATTAAAACATGCGTTAGAGTTAAGAAAAGGTATTACTTTTATAGGGAGGGGGGGGGGGGGCAAATAAATTCATAATTACTTATTCTGTATGAGATGTTTAGTTAGCAACAAGGATATTTTAAACCAAACTTCGGCTTTGGGCGATAAAATGTAAAAATAGTTTAAGTCTTAAATAAAGATGAAGTCTTATAATTTGAGAACGTTGCTTCCAACATCTAGATAAGACCCTGGTCTTGATTATTTTTCAAGACAGTATTTTTTAATGATTTTACCCTCCACAAGTTTGTAATGAATCAAAAATTAAAATAAATTTTAAATGCACCACTTTATTAGTAGTAATGACCATATTTAATAAATTACGAAAATACTGAGGGAATTCATGCTGCACCAAGTTACCAAGCAGCTATTTACACCGTTGACTGACGATGCATATCAAATAAATCTTTCTTGAAATTCCTTCCCATTTATACATGTATATGTAGGAAATACTTTGTTTTAGAACCGGTTGAAAAAAATGCAGTCGTGGCCTTCAGTATATTTAAAAGACAAGAGATAAAGCCCAAGGCAGCAATTATAATTTTCATTGATGAAATTTTGTAATCAGTCGCAGGGGAAGAGGGAAAAATAAACCCCCGACTGATAAAGCAAATACATCCTCAATATTTTTTGTAGCTATCGCGTTCTCTTGATTCATAATATGGGGCGGTAAACATTTCCAGGACGATTTTAAATGGCTCTACCAGATAACCACCATATTATGTTTCTGACCACCGTAATAACCTAAGTAATGCCATGGAAAGGTTAATTACTTGGAGCGTAAAATGAGATTCTGTTTTTTTTATTCCTTGAACTGGACGATTAAATTGGGCTTCCGAAAAGACAATAAAAGCCTAAGAAATTAGGACCATGAGAAAAGAGAATTTCAACTGAAATAATTAATCAACTATTACGATTATGTAACCTAAAAAACATTAATAAAATACCGAGGCAGTTTTTGGATTTATTTCCTGTGGATTCTCAAGCGACACTCTTTTATAGTTTATTGAAAGAGAATGATGAACATATTTGCCTATGGGGTCTTCTTTATATAGTCTGCCATTATTTTCTATACTAAAAAAATACACATTAAAAATCATATGCCGTCGTGGTTTCCTTTTCGTTTTGTTTTTTCTTGTAATTTAAATTTAGAAATATAACTATATGAAACTGATATTTTTTCGAGCGCTAGAGAAAACATCAACAGCCATGAAGGGCGAATACTTGAGGTTTCATTGTTGTTGTTTACTTCTTTCAGAAGGGTTTTCCCCTTTTCCCCTGAAGGCAAACTGGAGGCGTGCACTGCTCTTCACCAAAAATAAAATTGTTTCTGAATGTGTCCGATGTATAAAGAGCTTTGAAAAAAATCGGCATCAAGGTGACCTTCTTACAGGTCGTTGCTTCTTTTTTTCAACGTGCAATGATGATTCAAATTTGAATAATCTTTTTTCTGCGCAGAAGGGGTTTTCCGAGTAAGAAACACATTATTGTAGTATTTACGTTTTTTCTTAATTTCCACGCAAAAAGGTGGCAAAGTAATTCGTGCTTCTTATATTTACACACATTATTTACGACATATGCTGCGTCATCGTAAGCAACTCTTCCTTATCAAGCAACAAACACGCCTCGATTCCGTTATGTTATATAACATAAAATAAAAATTAAACGCACGAAAAAGCTCTTTGTATGAAGTATGATGTAGACAACACATGTACACAAAAAAGAGAAGTAGGTGAAGGAATTAATATAAAAAGGCTGTGCGAAATGAAAAATTCACACCAATCTGCTTCTTGCTTCCTCAAAGTTAACAATTTAAAAAAAAGTTTTCGAAATGCCTCGCTTGATTGCGGTACGTACACATTTCATAAAACTTTCTAGTAGTTTAAAAACCTTATCATTGTTGATGCCTTAGATTTTGTTCATCGTGGTATTGGTTGCGTTGATGATTCAAGCAACGATGCAAGATACTACAGAAGATGGCAATAAGGAATCGAATATTGGTGGGATTGATGATGCTCGACCCAAACGGCAATATTTATTGGGTCTTTTGCGTGGGTATCGTCGCCCTTATTATGGTGGTTATGGAGGTTATGGAGGCTACGGAGGCTACGGGGGATACGGAGGGTACGATAATATTTTGTAAAAGAAATTTGGTAAAATTATAGCATGCGAATACGTTTTTTTTGTCAATTAGTCTAATACTTAATAAATCCCTTAATTTACTTAAATTTTAACTTGAGAAGGTTTATAATCGGGACCACTCGCGAAGAAAAAATGGGGGTTTTGGGTGGGGAGATTTATAATTGAGTAATTAGAAGAATTCAAATAATTTAACTTTAATATCTGCTTTTTAAATTAAATCATTTGAACAAAAAAAGTTAAATGTCGAATCGACATTCACTACCTAATGCTTTCTCAAAACCATAGAGTATTGCAGTATATTCATTTAATTAAACAATTTAAGGAATTTAGTAGACAGTGTTCAGTGCCAATTTTTGCTTCGCAAGTGGTTCCGATTATAGACTTTTCACGTGAATCATTACAAGATTTGAGTGATTTAATTAAACTAACTGACGAAAAAGCGTAGTCGCATTCTATAGTTTAGCAAGAAATTTAAATGTTAGAGGTAAAATGGATATCTGATTTTTTTTAAGGTATGGGCATGGATATGGACATGGACATGGGCACGGACATCATCACCATCATCACGGCCATTATTATGGTTGAACAAAAGAAAATCCAATTACGAATTAATTAAATATCTACTATTTTTCCTGATGTTTTTGTCCTAAAAATTAATATATTAAGCATAAATATTCACAAAAATACACCAATTATCGCAAATTTTAATTCAACATACATTATATGCAATATCCTAGTTTCAAAAACTTACAATAAAAAATTTAAAAAAAAAGGATATAGAAGGTTATTGCCTCTGTTCTCTTTCCTGGCCGCCAAAACTATTTCAGATTAAGTTGATAAATAAAATGAAAAGAAATGGAACTATGTAAATATGTGAAATAAATTGATTAAATAATAAATTAAAATACAAATACTTTTCAAATGAAATAGGTTGGTTTATTATTCAATTGTGTTTTCTTGGTTATAATTGCAGTTATCTCTTTTTATCAGTATTTTTTTACTTGAGGCTTAAATAGATACAATATAATACGTCACCCACTGTTGAAAAAAAAAAAATCAAGAGCGTTCTTTCTGTGTACGGCTGACCTTGAAAACTCCTTAGAAATAAGTCCCATTTTGCTCTCTTTTGATGTCCCCTTCTCTTTTGTACTGGCGCACAGCATAAAATTTTAATAGTAATAAAAAGTAGATGAACAATAGAATGAGAAAATATATAAGAGGGCCTGGGACGTAGGTCTCTGCCCTTCTATAGTTACATTTCTATTTCTTCAACGTAGCCTTATAATATTAGACCTAATAAATAAATGGTTCTTATAATATGGTTTGTTCAATCCATATTCTGGTTCGTAAGTAATTAATCTTATCAATACCTTAAAAAATTCTAATATTTTTTAATAGGCCCCTTAAATTAGGCTCTATTAAGGGCCTTAATAAAGTTATTTTTTTTTATTGATATGGTAAAACTTAATAATTTAAAAGTAAATGAATAGCCTACTTTTGATATTAATATTTCCACTGCTAGAGAAGAAGTGATTTTCAATTGGTGACAATCAATATAGATTGCATTGTTTGTCGTACTCTTCATCACTGTTGTGCTGGCTGATTTATTGGAAATAAATCAAGGGCGGGCCTCATTGCCGCTTAGGAACGATAGCCTAGTAACCGCTGACGTAATAGAATCTAGGCAGAAGCGTCAATTATTGCCTAGATTATTGCGAAATTCGTGCTACGTGGTCTTCGCCGCCGTTTTAATGGACCTTTCAGTCGCAATGAAAAAAGAGGATTCATGAGTGGATTTAGAGGGTATAAAAATCAAAGTTAATATTTCAACTGAAACTATAACTTTAAAAAAATAATTGATTATAGATTAGGGCGTCATGGGAGTCTTATGAGTCACCACAAACACCATTTTGGTTAATAAGATATAATTTTTACCAATTTTCTTTTCCATTTAATATTTGAAAAAGTAACGTTAAGTATATACGTTCGAGTAATGTTTTAAACTTTTTTTTTGTAAAGAGAATTTTGTTTGGTCAAACTGGTACGAGCTGGTACCGAGCATTTTATGTTATGTTAGAAAGCGCCGATGTCCTCTCTTATCTGCAAGAAAACTAGTTTCATCTAGATCGGTTGCAAGTAATATTTTTGAGAAAACCCAATATATATAGAAGGTATTATTATGGATGAGGGCTCCATATTAACATTCTATAAGTATGCATATTACCAGAAAATATTTGTTATTTTTATGAATAGAAAAACAAGGTTGTTGACGCTTTGTCTTCAAATTTATTATTTTTGTAATCATAAATGTTTTAAAATAATAGGAAAAACGGATAAGTTAATGCATTTCTCTGATGACACGCCCTTTTTTCTTGATTATATGGTGTTGTGTACCAATTTTCTCCTCACGGAATTCCATATAAGGAAATGGGAATCCCCTTTTAATAAATCATTTTTTTTGCTCGCATTTTTTGTTTGTGCAAAACAACATTCCTAAGGGAAAAACCCGGCACTATTACGCACCACGTTCTCTCTCACTTTTTCACTATCAAGACACCTAACAATATTTGAAGCAGAAACGAGTATAAAAGAGTGGGAAAAGTTCTTTATAAATTATAATCTTCCTACATCATCCTTGTTGTAACGTTGGTAATAAAAAGCTCCCTGCGACTTTTTCTTTTTTACAAAAATGACTCGCTCTATTTATATGCTGGTAAGTTAAAATAATTTTAATTTTTTATATAATCCTTTAAATAATTTACTTTGATTATTCAGATTGCTTTGATGCTGATTGCAGTGGCTGTGGCCATGCCAGATTTTTTGGACCAGGACGACGATTTTTCTGCTGAAGATGGGGCACCTTACTTGGTCTCTGCACCAATCGTTCCTTTGGCTGTCCAACAGGGTGAAGATGCTGTCGAACCTAACGATCTGAGCGGTGACATGGTTCGTACTAAACGTCACCACGGAGGTGGATATGGTGGCTACGGTGGCGGCTATGGCGGTGGATATGGCGGCTATGGAGGTGGATATGGCGGTGGTTATGGCGGTGGATATGGCGGTTACGGTGGTGGATATGGCGGTGGATATGGAGGGTAAGTGATAGTTTCAAAATATATATTTTATTGTTTTTAATTCTTGTTGAGTTGGACTAATTTTTATTTAATTACAGACATGGTCACCATCACCATCATCATGGTCGTTAATTTTGAAAATGTGATTGGATTTTTATTTGTGCGGACCAAATTTTTAAAGAGACTTAAATGATTGTGTTGACATGATAACATTTGAATAATAACTGTCTCAGAAATATTGGTATATACAATACACTGATTATGATGTTATATTATAAGATTGTTTGAATACCATTTTACAAGGTAAATTAGTCACCAGAAAATAGGAATACAAATTCATTATATACAAATATGGAACATCTTTTCAAAACAAATAGGTAGCAGACCAATGTATAAAAAGGGTTGGTTCTACTTCAATATAGTCTTATACACTTGTTCTCATATTGTAATGCTGATTGATGCAGCAGTCTGCACACTGTTGCAAAAAATGAGGCGCTCTATCAATTTTGTAGTAAAAAATTATAATCAGGACGTTTATATGCGTGAAATGAATGAGTCTGAATGCTTAAAACATCGCCCGAAATAAACTTCTAGCAAAAACAATATCATTAAGACCACCAGTCGTGGTTTAAATTACATTTAGTAACTTTTTATGGTATAAAAAAAACATTTGAGCGCTCATGCTTTCTCATTATCACTTTATACGCAAATCTCATTATTGAGTTTAAAAAAAATTCTTTTTTTTGTATGACGCTCAGCTATCAGATTATTAAAATCAATGCTCTCAATACTCCTGAACCAATTCGACTTGGGACAAAATTTTGACATCTTTAGAACCCAACAATATTGTACCCTCTAATTTATTATGGTATATTATATTGTCAATAACTAACTAAATAAAAAAATAGTACATTAAAAAAAGTATTATACAGTAGATTTCAGACGAACTGCCTCCAGATTAAACTTTCATTAAGCGCAGCTCCGTAAAATTACAAGAGACTGTGTAACTGTTTCCGACATTGTGATAAGCCTTGGTACCCAATATTGGAAACATTTCTTACAATATAGCCTACAGCATGATTGAAAAGCAAAAAAAGCGTTGCATCCAATGATGAAGTATAACTTAAAAGTATAAACGGAAAAATTACTTAAGTCTTTATAAGTAATTATTAAGATAGTTACTGAGAATAATGAATTTTTTATGCAATTACATCAGTGAACTAGTTAAAGTGCGCACAAAAAAATTCGTATTTAATCACTTCAGGCACTCATAATAATGGTATAATATGTTAAATGATTATTTCTAACTTATTTTAATCTACAGATTTTCATTGCATTGATTGCTGCAACTGCCACAATGCCCGATTTTTTGGTCTCAAATGACGACCCTGCAGAGGCAATGCCTCATCTTATTTCTCCCGTTATTGTTTCTTCCTTGACCGGAGAAAATGTAGCATCATCAGGCGGTTTGAATGCTTACATCATCTTCCGAAATAAACGCCAAATGATCCCACTGCAGCAACAAGAAACACAGACAGTCTTCATTCCACAGCAAGAAACACAGACGACTGTCTAAAATACAAAATTTATAACTTTTTTGTGCATTTAAGACTTGAAACATTCATGTTTCTCATCACTTTTAAATAAATGAATAACTTAAAAAATATATTACATGAGTGAAACTCTTTAAATATCATCATAATTCATTCCCTTAAAATACGATTAGGCATAATTTAAATCAATAAACCTATAAATTTGAAGTCATTTTTAACGTATCACTATATTGAACTCGCTTATTTCTTTCCCCGAGCCAACTTAACTTGGGACGTAGTCGGGTCATATAAGAGCAACCAAATTTGAAAATGCATTATTCTCTGATTTACCCTGTAATATTAATATTTGAATAATATGAAACATGATGAAGGTTCTCAAAAATAAATATGCAACGAAAACTATTGGCATATTTTATACTGTATAAAAAATCATCTGATTGGTGCGCAAAAAGGCGCTATTACACTTCTTTCTGACGTAAAATTTGTATACTAAAATTTGTATATGTTAAGGGACGAATGTTATATAATAGATTTAATTTATTATTTTATTAAAATCAATGCTCTTTGATATTTAAAATAAATTGAGTTCTAGTATTTTCACTCGATAGGTACTCCTGAACCAACTGAACTTAGGACCACATTGTGACATGATTGGAACCAAAAAAATTGTGGCACCTTATATTGGTAACATATATTACGATACATTAAAGAAAAGCAACGAAAGACTTAAATCCAATTGAATTTTTATTTCGCATTCTCTAAAAACTATAGTTTAGACAAGATTATTCATGAGTTTTGAACTCGGCTTTAAGAAAATGATGCAGATCTCTTATGTTTAGTACAGTATATAAATTATACACTCCAAAGAGGAAAGTCATCGACCTTTTACATATTTTAATTTTCACATATTTCATGAAGTCGCATTCAACTCTTATATAGGACATAGAGGGTCTGTTTGAAAAAGGAATAAAACATTAAATGCGCACTTATTTACAACAAACACCTTACCTTATAATATAATAATTTAAAATTTTATTTTATTGCTATTTTTCATATTCTTCTATATATATATATATGTTTGAATTTCTCATACACATTCCGATCCTTAAAAGGGGAAAGAAGGCGCACCTTTAAAAAGGGCAGAGCAGACCGAGTTCTCCTTTGACTCTTACTCCACCATCCTATCGTAACGCTGATTAAAGTTCCTTGTCTCGTTTTACAAAAAAATGCGTCTATCGATTGCTGTGCTGGTTAGTAACACTTGATTCAATAATTTTTTAAAATAAAATATGTGACTTTCCAACCGATTATGCAGATGTTTATGGTGCTACTCACTGCAGTTGCGACAATGCCAGATTCTTTGGTTCAACAATATGATGACGATTCCGCATATTCTCCAGCAATAGTATCTTCTTTGGCGGGAATAAATGTCGCATCATCAGGCATTTTGAATGCTGCCACAATTCCTCGTGGTAAACGTCAACGCGGAGCTGAAAATAGTGGACAAACAAGGAGGGGAGAGCGGGGCTGAACGGATCACTTTTCTTTCGGTGATGATAACTTATCAACGGAATAAAATATTGAAATGCGGTTTGTTCCATTGAATGCGTCTGTTTATTGTCTATTCCTTGATTTTTTTCATGATTTTAACTTGTATTTTGGCTGAGTTATGAATTTAAAACTAGTCCCAAAAAGGGGGGGGGGGGGGCAAGTCGGATCAGGCGTGGGTAAAACGGATCAGCAGTGTGGGTAGATCGGATCACCCTGTTTTTCGCTAAAAATGACCAACTAAACATAAAATACATTCAGGAATAATAAGATAGTCAATGTATTTTTGTGTTTCAAACGTAAAAATAAAAAATAAAAAATGTGCTCTATAAATCCTTTTTTGGTGCCCGAACGGCTCTGCCGCATCTAGTCTTTTTCACTGGCGGCTTAGATGCCTCTATCGGGTCTATGTTTTCTTGCTCCAGCTCCGGAAGAAGTCTTTTTCTCGTCCTGGTTTTCTTTTTTCTTGCCACCACTTCCTTTTTTCTGGGTTCAGGGATCTGTTCGGGACTTTGCGTGGGGGTTCGTTCGGGACTTTGCGTGAGGATTTGTGTCTGGCCGCACGGTCGCCTTCTTCGGTTCGAGAGTGTTTCTTGATTCACGGACGGATAGGGCCGAATGTGGCATGGCAACACAATAGGAGAGGGAGTTGAAAGAGGTGTTGATGATTCGAGTCGAAGAGCTCTAGACGGCACCGGCGATGGACCCGGCGTTGAAGTTGGCGATGGAGCGGGCGCTGATAATGAAACGGGCAGTGGGGACGGACGTTGCTCTGCTAGTTGTGCAGGCAAATCTAAAAATTATAAATCAATTAAACTTGATTTTTTAAACTTAATAAATAAAATTACCCGGTAAATTTGTGTTTGATGGGATGTCTTCTAATAAGACCCCTTCTCGTGAGATTATTTCTGACGGGATTGCCTCAGATAGGATTCCGGGACTTGGAGCTAAAAATATATTTTAATTAATAAAATTTCAGGGAAAAAAATTATAAATCACCTGGTCGGTCGGTTGGTTTAGCCATCAGAAAGGCTGTTGGTGGGAAAATGTCACGGTTCTTCGGCATGATTCCCGCTTGTTGGAATCCCGACATAACATTTTCACGCGTGAATCGTAGGGAACTTTACTTAATTGCGCAACTTCGTGAATGGATATCCGCCGACCCGGATATTTCTGGAGCCAATTGTTGAACTCGTTCTTTAGAGCACTTTTGAACGAAGAAAACACGGAAACGTCTAATGGCTGGAGTCTGTGCGAGCAGTGCGGGGGAAACGTGAGAATAACGATACCATTCTGCTTGGCGTAGGTGATAACTGCTAGATCAAGATGAATACTATGGTTATCTAATAGCAGAAGATGGGGATTATCCCAACTACATCTTGTGACTTGAACAAAATGCTTTATGCTGTCGAGAAACGTTTCGGCGTTTATCCAGCCGGATGGATGCGCCAATCCTTTACAACCAATAGGTCCATCAACAACCATAGATTCGAGGAACTTTTTTCTTGGAAAGACAAACACAGGAGGGATTGAGTTTCCCGTTGAGCTGACAAAGGCTAGCATTGTAGTGTTCACGCCTCTTTCGTGAGAGACGGTTTGATTGACCTGTTTAAGGCCTTTACTTTGCTATTAATTTTGGCGGCTTCAACACGGTGGGAATCCCGGTCTCATCAGCATTCCAGATCCGGTGCGGATTACTTGTAAATTTGTATGTTTCATCTAATTCGTAAAATAAATAAAAAAAACGGTCTACGACTGGTTTGTTGAACCCGCTGGCGCGTGCTTGACTTGTGGCCTCTGGTTCACGAATAGAAAGGCTAATGTTTCGTTTAAAAAAACTGGTTTACCAGTCACGCCCCGCTTCCTCTTTTTCCTCCCAATTTTTGGGCACTGGAAGCTTATTATGCACTGCAAAACTGAAGGCTAGTTGACGGGTTAGTTTCGTGGTTAACCCGTGAGCCATAAGACTGCAAGTTTTTAAATAGGTTACTAATTCACTTTCGAAAGCGCACGGAAAAACAACGCGATTATGATCCACTTTAATTAAACGTTCAGCGAACGCTCCATTATTTTCATTTATCACTTTCTGGACGTAGGAATGTAACGTAGTATAAGCGATCCCTTGAACCAGTGCTGATTTTCGAAGTGAAAGTCGTTTTCCTAACACTTCTCCTATCGCACTCTTAAGTGAATCTTCATCTAAGATGTTACTCTTCTTCTTAACATAGTTGCGGACCATTTTAACAAGTTTGGTTTCAACAAACGACTATAATTCAACAGATGTAACTGGATAAAAGAAACTGAAGAAGTTAAAAATCAACTAGAGAAACAGGATATGTCTGAAGCTTATCGTAATGCTATTGCTAATCAAGCTTGTTCTAAGCTTTTTAATTAAAAGAAAACAAAAGACAGGCGAATCTTTGACTTGAGGGCACTTTGTGGCTCCCTCCTTATCCAAAATTGAATTTCGCGCGAACTTGCAACGTAGCGGGAACTGGTCGGCTCTACCCCACTCATACCGGTCCGTTTTGCCCCCAACGGAGTCGGTCTAGAAAAACCGAAATAACTTGAAAACTATTCACGCTGGGAACTTTTTGAAACCACTACCATGAAGACAACAGAATTTCGTATTTAGCTATATTTATTTTATAATTTTATAATATGACATGCGGCAGCTATGAAAAAAAGCAGTGAAGCAGAAAAAAAAAATGACCCGGAAAACATTTTTTCGTTATAACTTCCTTCATTTTTAAGCTATGCTTTTCATATTTCGTTCTGTAGTTGGGAGTATACTTGTACATCTACTGTATTTTTTTTAGAATTTTTGAACAACTGTAAGTATTTTATATTTAAGTGATCCGGTCAACCCAGCGATCCGTTCAGCCCCGCTCTCCCTACTTCTGTACTCGCGCGTTTCTTAGTGCCACAAACATCAACAGAAATTCAAACGACAGTATAAACATTTCCATACTTCATGCTGTTATTTTGTATTCTATACTATAATGCATAATAAATAATTATAAGCCAACGTTCTTCAAGTACTAATTATTTTGATTCGGTTATTATGTTTTGGTTCCGTATTACGACCGCGTCGTCCCTAGTATGACTCAAGTTTCTACGTGATTAAAGATTATTTCATGTATGTCTCTAAATGAATAACATCGGGCTATAATTATCACAGTGATTTCATTTGGCTATACAGTACACTTTTTGTGATTGTATTTTTCTGTAAAAACAAATCTCATCGATCAAAAACACCCCTTGCTGAAATACAAGAAAAGCGGAAATGATTTTTTACTAAAGAAATACGATTGAAATACAAAATATATATACCAAAAAAGAAAATGTTTGAAATATATTTTGAAAGTAAGAAAATATATTAATAATAATATTCTACGGACTTGATTCTTATAATCAATAGACCTACCTTCGTTCAACAGTATTCAATATACATTTCCTCTATATATTCGTTACGTAACAAACATTTTTAAAATTCCTTTATTATTCTATTTTTTTGGTATTTATTACTCTTTTAAAAGTCTAAGAGAGTATTTGGTTTTATGTAGGCAAATGGTTCTTATAATATTTTATCCTTATTTTTGATTATGCATAAATGTTTTAATCCATGTATGTATATGTAAGACATTGTAATAGTGATAACGTAATAATGCGTTTTGTTTAAGGACAACTTTTTTTCAACGAAGGATTTTATTTTTACAATATATACATATATATTTTTAATTTTCCAATTTTCATTATCACCGGAAAAAGTGATATTTGATATTATCAAAATACCCTCTTATTTACGAAAGTGATATCACTTTCCATCTCAAATTATACTAAACTTACATACCGCACTTTCGCACAATTGATCAAGTGACGGTCTGGTGTGAGCGACCAGGTAAACGACTGAGGAAATTGGGATAAACTAAGGCGCTTGACTCAATGCTCAAGATACAGTTGCTCAAGATTTCAGTAAATAGCCAATATTTAATTTAATCTTTTAAGGTGACCCGTGAAGCGAGCCCCTCGGCAAGTGGAGAAGAAGTTTTCCGGGTCTTAATGACTATGAAGAAATCCCATGTTTAAGAGTTACATTAGAAAAAATATATATTACGGAATAAATCGCTCAGAAACTAAAAACAATTTTGAAAGAAATAAACATTGAATGGTTTAAAGTTTTTTTTAAACAGAATAAAATGGCCTCATAAAAGATAGAAGGGTTGCAATTGGTTGTAAGCTTTGTCGAAACTTGCCACGGAAAAATACAAATCAATTATGCGCTTTAAATCTATAGCAAATTTATATGGAAATAGTTTTTCATTTTCTACAAGATTTCAACCCAAAAGGATTATATAACAATAAATCTTGTTAGTTCTTAAATATTTATAATTTCTAGTAACAAAATATATAGTTTATTAGAAAATTAATAGAATTAGTTCTTGTAGACTTCCTTCTTAATGAAATTAAAATGGATTTCAATTTTTACAATTATTCAATGAATCGGCTGATTTACTTGTTAAGCATTTCCTTCACGTTGGAACCCAGAAGCAAAAGAAGTAGACACATCTATAAAATGCCTGAACTAAGTTCTCCTTTTATACAGGCTTACCCCGTCATTCGTTTTGTCAAGTTTATTTAAACTCTTTGTCCTTTGCTAGAGAAATGCGCTATAAATACAACTCAATATTTTTTCGATATAAAAACGTTTAAACAGTCCCGCGTTCAATAAGTCATAACGTTTAAACTTTTAAAGCAAGGAATGCTCGATCATGCGGCTAGTCACAACCTACTAAGATTTGTGTTCTCTTCAAATTGAAGCATTACAAATCATAAAATAACCCTTGTTAATTGTCACGAAAAAGTTATTATTTAAAGTCACGACTTCATAGATAATGCATCACTTCGAAATCATGCTGTGATCAGCATGGGTCTAGGAAGTTGTCATAACGTTATTCTGATTATTTATTCGCGAGTGAGTATGCATTCGCAGTAATTCGAATCTTGTTCTCCTGGGTGGAAGTTACGCCCTATACCAAGTACCAACTGAGATACTGAGGATATGTAACTGGTGTTTATAAATAAGTATATATACGAATAATGAATAAAATATTCAATGGAATGGATTTACAGTGCGCTTTATAGAATACTAATAATTGAAACGATTCACTGTATAATAATTATACTGCACAGTATAATTAATTAAATAAACTATAAGAAACTTTTTAAAAATTATACATAGGTTTGAATACTACACCAATAGACCTTATAAATATATACAATAGTATTGTATTTATTTATAACGTCTATCATTTATTGTAACAGTACACGATGATTATATCTTGGTTTGTAATGCTGTGCTTCATAATAAGAATTAAGACTGTCGTGCTACGACATTGCGTAGATTTGATACGATTCATATCAATGGGCGTATGCCATACGGCACCGTATATGGCACTTTAAATTTAATATGTTTTAAATTTGAATACGGTATCATAACGAGGTCCTGATGTAGTGATGTGTTACGATGGAAATAAACTACTTTTTCTCTATATCGTTAAATATTTTGACTGTGCATCATTGCATCATGATGAAAGCGTGGTAAAATCCGTTAACACTTTTCCATGACCTAATCATGATTTGAACGTAACCATCTGATGTTGTCATGATGCATCCAGTGAATTGGAACTGCGGAACGAGTTACTTTCGTTACCGCCATTCCTACCATATTAAAACAATTCTTGTTCCGTTCCAGTTCCGTTCCGCTATTAAATTTTTAATCCCCGTTCCGTTACCGTTACGTTCCAAGTTACTTTAGAAGTTATTCCGTTCCAAAAACCGCCATCTCGTGGTTCACATAGAATGCATTTAAAATATAGAACTGAGATTTGAATGTATACTTTTACACGTGCAAACAGATGCGCGACTAATTTATTATTTTTACAAATGGAATTGGACAAATAACACGCGTTTTACTGATCTTTGAGTGGAACAAGATGGTCATTTCATTTGCTGGCATACGACTACCTTCAACGT
Source organism: Chydorus sphaericus (assembly GCA_030141595.1). Classification (NCBI taxonomy): domain Eukaryota; kingdom Metazoa; phylum Arthropoda; class Branchiopoda; order Diplostraca; family Chydoridae; genus Chydorus; species Chydorus sphaericus. Next base: position 2,594,397 of record CM057927.1, read on the forward strand.
GACAGCAGGCCAAGTAGGCTTTAAGTAGCCCACAATCTTTACCGATGCCGCTTACCGATAGTCCGAGATATCCGTCCATTGATTTTCAAGACCAAAGAATTATACGCGGGCACAAATGGGGAAAAATTTTATACTCGTCCGTGTAAAAGTGGGTGTTTTTATTGCAGCACAAAATCTATACTTGAATTTGCGATGATTATCGTATAGGAAAAATAAAAACATATTCATGATCGCCTTGATGAAGCGATTTCAGATTTGCTATTTAAAAAATTGTCAAATGATTTACAGGGGAAAATAATAAATTGAAAGGGTTCTAGGGCGTTTTTAGTTGATTTGAGCAAGGCCAGTTGCCCGGGTAGCACACGATATTGGGAATATATTGGTGGTTTTTTGTTTTGCTTTATTGGGAGTATGTGGTGATCGTCCGTCGGGCCTCACCAATTCCAGTCAAAAATCTGTATATACGGCCAAATCCCGTAAAAATTTTAAGGTGAAATTTTGGAAGGATATTGGGAAGCGTATTTCGCCTTTTTAATATTGGCGTCCAAACAGCTCCAATACATTCCCAACATACCCCATTAATTTTGATGAAATTGGCAAAATGTACGGTTTTTTTACTGGTTCTGGTGAGGCCCGGCGGACGATTCCAAAATATCTCCAAAATAACAAACAATTTTTCCCCAATATATTCCTAATTTAACTGTGCTACCCGGGTTGCGAGAGAGAAAGAAAGAACTCAACTGAATGGCGCCCGTACGGCTCAATAATATTACTGCTTTACATTTTTATTTTTCATTAAGCTCTACGTAATTTTAATTTTTTTGAGTCATTCTATCCAACGCAGTATTTTTTTTTCTCTAGTTGTTGGTACTATTTTTGTAGTAATCTATTTATTAATGCGAAAATACGCAAAAAATATAGGTTCAGAGCAACCCTAATTTTAAGAACGCCATGTTAAAATGTCTTTCGTCGAAATACTTTGTTTTTATGGATTCAACGTGTCCGGCAATTTCTTATGGCAAGGAATTTTGAGAACGCCTTCAATCGACGACAAGAATTTCACGGCTGACTGTGACTACACCCGTCAAATTTTTATGTCAAAGCAAACTACGTAACTTGTAACCTTATTTTAACAAAGTTCCAAATCACTGGATGCATCATGATGTTATAACGTTTCCAACCTTATTATATTTGACGGAAATATTTTAAATCATGCCTAAATAGTAAATCATGTGGTCATCGTGATAATACACTATGGCTGCGATCTATTAATGATCGAATCATTTGTTAGTCACGTCACGTCAACATGATAATTGTTTGTAAGGGATTGTTGATGAACTTTGAATCTAAAACGTTTTGGTCAAGGCTTAATTGTAAAACTTTTGTGTTTTAATTTGAAGAATAGTTAGAAACCAACAAGTTGTCGTTAGTCGGATATGATCAAGTTTTTTTTCGTTAAAAAGTAAAGATTATTTGAACACGGTACTGTTAACCAGTGCTTAAATGGAGAAAAATATTAAGGTGTACTTATAGGTACACAATCATTAAATCGATGGGGAATGACAATAAAAATCTGAAATAGTTCAGAGTGACAGAAAAGCATGTTATAAGTATGGAAAAAATCAGCCTAGTGGCCTAGTGCTAAGAAAGTGAGCGTTACAAATAAATATCATTTCGATTCAAATCTAGGATGGCTTTTATCTTTTGCTACGTGATTTAAACTACTATGAAAGATTATGAGATTTACTATAAAGAATCTAGTTGATCAGGAGGATAGGCATAATACAATTTTATCATTTTACTTTTTGTCCGCTTTCGGTTTCCCTAAACTTTCGTCAAGATCTTTTGATGCCATTAGAGCCACCACTCGACCAAACGAGTAAATCGTCTTACTTGTTCGAGAACCCGTAATACAAGCATTCTTCAACATTAGAATAAGCAGACACTTCTCACAAACGAGAACGATCGACGAGAAAATGAGTCCGAAGAGTAACAACCCGAACGCAATGGCCAAGTTATCAAGGCTGATCTTGGCTGGATTTCGTGGATCATTCTGTGGCTTCGCCATTTCCAGGCATTTGTGTGGTTTTGGCTGATAAACGTTTATCCAACGGTTTATTAAACCTGCCTCGTGCATTCTCATCATCCTGCAGAGAACAATTAAAGCTTCAATTGCAACCTATATGACAAAAAATAATAATAATGAACAAGTACTACCCTCGATTGTAGAATTCCGTCAAAGGATCTCCCTTTTTTACCATCCAAGATGATTTATAGGCATCCACTGACTTTTGGATAAGAGTGAAACTGCAGTGGCCAGTACTGAGATAATCATTCATCATAACTAATGTCATTGGACCAATTTGCTAAAATAAAATAAAATCATTTTCTTTGAACGTGTGAAAAACAAAAGAATAATATTCATATTACATGGATGAAAACTGTCGGTCGTCGGTTATTCCTGACCGATTTCACGCACTCTTGAACGTTTTGGCAACGATAAGAACCGTTTTGATTTCCACCATCAAGTTTCTTTGCTAACTTTTTCATTACAAGGGTTTCTGATTCCTTATTAGAAACCACAATACATAATATAGTTAGATACCAAGGCGCCTTTTTATTCATTTTTTTTTTACTTTTATCATTAACTCGGGTGCGAAACCTTTGACAACTACTAGGTCGATTCCAGATTTATCGGCTAGCTCCTCTACAGATTTCACAATTGGCACAGGAACGCTTGTCATCACATAATCAAAAAGTTGAGAAGTGTAAAGTTGAACAATAATGAAAGAACCCAGGATCCAAACAGTCATAAGAATCCGTATCCTATTTTTATTTGATGCCCAGAATCCACCTAAAAGTTTTAGTTTAAAGGCTATATAAAAAAATATTTTTTTTTGCCAATGAGAATTAACAGACCCTGTCCAAGGAGTATGCCGATAACAAATAACCAGTGCAAAACCAGATTAGATTCTTCACTCCCTGGCGGTCCTTTAAAATAGTCCAATAGCATCAACATTGTTATCATAACAAGTATGGCGGACAACGTGACCATCCAAGTCTTTAAAAAAAAAAATTAGAGAGTAAACGAATAATTCAAAATTTCACTTCAATTTTACAACAGGAACAATAAACTACTCACTGTAAACGTAAAGGGTTCTAGGAAAGCTGACATGTCGCTGATGAAAACAGGCATAGGAATCATCAATTGAACAGGTTCCGTCACCCAGGGATGGATGAAATCCGCCATTTGAAAACGACTGTATCGGTATACAGTTGGCCCAACCGCAGCGTCGCATCCCTAATTATAGTGAAATCAAAAATACATTATAAAAATAAAGTAATTGATGAACCAAAAGTATTTTAAAATAAATGGGTATAAATTAACATCATTGGCCAAGTAATGGAGAGCCCCTAAACTTGTAGTGGAATTTTCCATAGTATTGGTTGTCTGCGAACATCCATGCCTATAATAAAGTATAACAAAAACAATCTAACGTCAATAAAGGCGGTAGAAATCCGATAAATAATTAAAACCGTGTTATTACGTAAAATTGAATGCCTGGTCCATCCAATTAAGAATTTCAGTTGCTATACCCACCGTCGATGTTATATTACCAAACGCATCTTTCGTGATTTTCAAAACGCCAGGAATCTATTAAACACAAAATTATTACATTAACAATAAGAAATTCCAAGTTAATTTTTTTCGTGCTTAAAAATAATATATAGCTATAGTTCAAATGGAAACCATTATAACTGTAATAGGTATATCGCTGTTTTACCTATATCATACATTTAACACTTACATTCTACGATTTTTTTTCATACAAAAATGATATGTTGGCAATTAGAACACGGTTGAACTGGATCTAATCTATAATCTAGTATAGTAGGCAGTCCACTATACTCTACCTCGCCACTAATTGGTGTGCAAAATTCAAGACAATGCATAAGTAAAGAGACGTTTCGAATTCATTGGACTCTTTGCTAAGTAATATGAAGCCTTAAAATACTTAGGTAATACAAAGTAGTAAATCTTATTCAAACCCCAATGGCGCGACAAAATATACTAGTTAGAGACAAATAAAAGTAAACTTATTACCTCTACGCAACACGCTCTCACATGAAAACCAGCATTTTGCATGGCCATCTTCACTAATTTTATTTTCAGTAGTAGTAGGTATAGTAAGAATCGTAAAGACTATTTTTGTTGCGCGTTCAAGCGTCCAGTAACCAAACCAAAGTTCCTGGCGATCTTTTATATAATCTCCATCTCATTGAAAGGGCGTGTGTATCGGGGTTATATTTGGTAGTTCAAGCAAAGCGCCTCTATCGTTGAGAATGGTGAAGTTCAGTTGTCCACATATAGCTCAGGCATCCCAAATGCACTGAGCATGTGAGTGCGCGACATTCTCATACTTTCATAAGGACTTGGGGCTTATGGAGTATGTAGATGGCACTATTCTTATAACTGCTATATACATCCTGTAGTTTCTACATAGTTTCCACGACAACTGAACTCGAAATAACTGTATTTTATTGTTCAAGCCTACATGAAGCTGGAAAACAGACTCACTATTCAAAGAGATACCATGGCAACTCATCTAAGGAGCACATCAACAATATCAAGCAATCGTGATATTGCCATTGTCTTATATGTTATTTTTGGCCCTGTTCATTCCATTTCAATACCATAGAAGGAACAACTGAAGTGTATACGAATCAAAGAAATACTGCTACTTTGGCAACAATTTGCTTTATGGTCTTGTTTCTATTGTTTTTCGGAAATTATGTTTTGAACGAGCTTCTTCCTCTATTGTTTATACGCATTCATCGGCAATAGTGTGTATTCACAAGTTTGACTGCGTTTCGATCCGAAATCACAGGAATGGGTGTACTATTTTTATATATCAGTGGGTTGCCAAAACAATCCCCTGTGTTGATGCATCTGATAGGAAATCTACAATATCCCGTTAGGAAAAGAGCTGTCCTAAGATACTATCAAAATTTTTCAAGTCGCCTAGGTAGACCTAGAACCTATTATGATGTCCTCAAGGCAATTTTCCTTAATTAACTCCGTTAAATTATGTAAGAATACTAATTTATGCAAAATTTAGATAATAAAACCTGGTATCTTATATTGGTATGCCATTAAAATTATGGAAAGAAAGCAAAATGTCTACAAGATTTATTCATGGATTTAAAAAGAAGGCAAATAGCCTACTTATAAATATAGGTCGGATAGTGCATGAATATTAAATTTTCTCTATTCATTGTAAAAAGAATTGGAAGATCGTCGAATTTTTGCATATTTCATGAAATCCCATTCATTCCATAAAAGCCTGAAAAGAATGTTTTTATAAAACAGAGGATAGAAATTAAATACGCAAAATTTAGTATTTTTCAGAATTATTCACTTTGATATTATAGTTAAATCCTACACACAATCCGTTTTTCTAAATGTGTCATCTAATTCATTAAAAAATTTACATATTAGGCTAAATAAATTGAAATTGTAGTCATTTTCACCAACTATTTTCAATTGTCTCTTCATTTTGATGATTTAAAAAAAAAGATTCTTTTCAAATCAAAACTAGATTGGATTAGCTTTTGCTTTAGTTTTATATTGAGCATCTCGTGAATATAAATCAGCAATCAATATTTTGTATTTGGGTTCATCTCGTTGAATTTTTGTAGCATTTTTTACATGCATTCAGATCCTTAAAGGAGGGAAGTAGGTTAGTAGACGCTCCTATATAAAGAGTACAACAAGCTCTCCTTTAACGTATTTTAGTCTTACACCGCAATTCCTATCGTATTAACGTTGTTTTCGTCCCCTTCCGTCTCTTGTAACAAAAATGCATCGACCCATCATCAATGTGCTGGTAAGTAACGCATTTTATTGCTGGAACTTTAAGCCTAAAATCTGATATACCATTTAAAGATATACTAAGAATTTTGGTTTAATTTAATTTTTTGTTTCAATTAAGGTTCCCCGAATGCTGGCTACAAATATAACAAATATGCATTAGTCCTTGTCTTGACAGTTATAAAAATCTTATGTAACCTGACTTTCTAACCGATTATGCAGGTTTTTGTAGTGTTACTCGCTGCAGCTGCGGCAATGCCAGATTCTTTGGTCCAGCAGTATGTTGATTCTGAATACTCACCAGTAATAATATCTTCCCTGTCGGGGGTTAATGTCGCATCATCGGGAATTTTTAATGCTGCCATAATTCCTCGTAATAAACGTCAAGTATTCAGAACAACGACCAAATATATCGAGCCACAAACGTCGACAGAATTTCAAACATTATAAGCATTTGCGTTGTATTCTTTAAAGAATATACACATTACACACATTAATTTGTATACAGTTATATATTATGAATAACAATAAGCTCCTGTTTTGATGTATATGATAAAATATGTATAATTTCCCGTTAGGCAAAGAGTTGTCTAAAGATATACTATCAAAATTGTACAAGTCGTCTAGCGGTAGGCCTCGAATCAATTATGATTTTCCTCGGGACATTTGACCCTGTGTCACTTATATGAACCGATAAATGTGTAATACTAAAAGAAAAATACTCTTCACAGCTTATTTTTTTTTTAAATCTACATATTAAACGAGGATATTTCAATTATAACTAAAATAATTGTGTAGTCACTTAAAATGTAATGCTATAGACGAATTTATTTTTGATTGCATCAGATTTGATTTAAATTGTAAATACATTACAGCACAAGTAGGGGTTTAATATGTAGATCAATTATATATTATATTGAGAGCTTTAAGAATTAGTCAGTAATATTAACAGCGCGTCCGCGAGAAACTGGGCGAGCGGGTCGGAGTGAACACTTTTTCTCATTTTTTTTTGCGCTATTATACACTCACAGGAAAAAGAAAAACAGGATTTTGGTCGGAATTTCATTCTCTATCTGTTGATACAATTAATTCGACGAAAATAAAAAATCAAACAAAAAAAAATTCCTAGAAAGGAGATTTTCCCTGAGGGATATCGTATATACCGAAGGTCTAGGGGCCTTTAACGCGTCACAAAAACGGGTACTACTGGTTCCGAAAATGTTTATTATGCGCAAATCCTAATTTCGGAAAATGGCAACGTTTGAAATTGAAATTGAAACGTTTGAAACGATTAAAAACGTAATCTAGTGTCGAAATGGACCAATATTTTTTGTAGAGTATCAACGAGTCATGTTACACGTAGAATATGACAAACTAGAGCATTTATTACCCAATATATAACTAAAGTAAAAAAAAGTAAAAATAAAATTGAATAAATGAGAACTGACAACACTGTTAAAATGACATAAAATTGTAAATGTAAACAAACAGAATTTAGATTTAATTATTATTTTTAAAAAACCTTTCAGACTTGTCTTATTTTATTAAATTAACGAATATATACGGTAAATATATGCGTGAATCGCAATATGATATCTTAGGAGAAAACTATTTTACAACTTACAAGCCACAAGTTCCCCAATCCCGAAGGTTCCACAGTGGCTTTATTTATGGGCTTTTTTTTCTTTTTGCTTATGAAGGTCATCGAGAGGAATCACTTCCACGTATATACCCCCTTTTCCACCCACCAAGGTCAGGCGTTCTAAAGCGTTGAATGCATGCCTTCAGGAAATCAATCTTATTTAACTAATACTTCTATAAAGGTAATGATTCTGGAATACTAAAGTATGCTGTAATATGCACTATTTTTTTTCTATCGAACGGTGTTTTTCAAATGCTAAAATTATTAACAGCGCAAATGCCGTTAAGTTTCTCGTGGACGCGCTGTTAATATTTGGTGATACGTTTTGTTTAAATTTTAAAGGTATTTCTTACTCATTATGATCCTACAAAAAGGGCAAGTGGACGCACCTATAAAATGAACAGACTGAGTTCTCCTTTTACGTAGTCTTGCTCCACCATTCCTATCCTAAGTTTGATTCAAGCTCTTTATTATCTCCAGAAAAAAAATGCGTCACTCTATCAATGTGCTGGTAAGCTACATTTATGCTGGAAAAGTGTATTCTTGATACCTAATAGTATTAGAAGCTTTTAACAACAAAAGTTCAATTTGATTTCTCGATTATATATCTTTTAAAAACTGATGACATGCAGATTGGTATGGTGTTATTCGCAACAGCTGTGGCAATGCCAGATGTTTTGGACCAGGAGAATGATAATTCTGGAAGATTGAAGTTCTATTCACCGGTTATAGCATCTTCCCTGACTGCAGAAAATGTGGCATCATCGGGAAATTTGAATGCTATTATCTCTCGCTTTAAACGCCAAAATAAAGGTCGAGACGTGGATGGCAATGAAAAAATCGCAACTGTTGTAAAAGTCGCACAAACGCAAATGACGACGGATATTAAAAGATCATAGTAACTATTTCTTTGGAATGCATTTTAAATATTCACGCATAAGCAAAATACCATTTTTTACTACCAGTTCCTTTAACTTGATTTTTTTGTTTGCTAATATAATAATTGACATTTCTCTGTTTCATGAAAAAGATTCCATTATATTGTTACCATCGTCCCTGCGATATGGTGATGTGGATTGAGTTTCTACGGCTGAAGGTTATACGAGATAACGTTTTGCTGGCTTAGATTGTAGGCTATATATGAGCTTTAACCAATGTAACCAACACATATAATGAAACTAAAAGGATTGAAAAATATGGCGTCCAAACCTGAAAATACACTGTGCCTTATAATGTAATATTCTGTCATAATGAATCCTATCGAACAATATATTTTTTGAATACAGTATAAGTATATGTGTAAATATACATATATACTGTTTTTAATATATGTTGTTACATATAATATCATATGAATAACTGGATATAAAGAAAGTACTGGTATTGTAAGAAGCACGAATTACTTTGACTTTTTAGTGTGCAAATATAATTCCTCTTCTTGAAATAAATATTAAAGCAATCGAAAAATGTATTTCTTACTTGGAAAACTACTTCTGTGCAGAAAAGAAGTCGCATTCAACTCTTAGTAAATAGACTACACACAATCAGTTATTATTCAACAGATAGATAGTTACAATTTTCATATGTATTTTTAGAATTTCTTATACACATTCCGATCCTTAAAAGGGGAAAGAAGACGCACCTATAAAAAGGCCAGAGCAGACCGAATTCTCCTCATTTCATCCTCCAAACATTTTCTCTTACTCCAACATCCTGTCGTAACGTTGATTGAAGCTCCTCCTGTTGTCTCTTTTGATAAAAAATGCGTCTATCGATTAATGTGCTGGTTAGAAACACTTGATTCAATTACAAAATTCTTATAAAATATGCGACTTTCCAACCGATTATGCAAATTTTTATGGTGCTACTCACTGCAGCTGCGACGATATCAGATTCTTTGGTTCAACAATATGACGATTCTGCATCATACTCGCCAGTAATAGTATCTTCGTTGGCGGGGGCTAATGTCGCATCATCGGGCATTTTGAATGCGGCCCTAGTCCCCCGTAGTAAACCCCTAATCCCCCGTTAATATTTTGCTTTCTATACAGTAATGCATAATACATAATAATAAGTTGCGTGACGTACGGTACATTTTTTCGCACGCAAAAGGTAAAACTATAGAATGTAACTACGCTTTTTCGTTAAAACTTAAATACTTAAAATTGTGAAAATACTTAATTTAATTTAATATACATATAATATATATATATATATATGTATGTATGTAAGATACATAATTTAGTAGCTAATAATAAATTGCTGTGTTTTCGTCGTCTAGCTGGCTCGTTGGTATAGTACTAGGCTCATGAGAGCAAGATATTAGGTTCGATTCTCGGTAAATTCTGTGGTTAATATAGTCAAATCGTTTAATTTACTTAAAATACTAAATCAATTAAAATTTTAGTTTTTTAAAGATTTTTTTATAAGTCCATTCGGGATAACATTCTATTCCATTAATTGACGGAATTGAAGTAATTTAAATGCTTTAAAGAAATTAAGTTATTTCAATGATTTAAGTTAATTAAGTATCTCCTATACAAAACCCCATGTTTTTCCAATTAAGAGATTTAAGTGATTTGATTAAACTAATTGACGAAAAAGCGTAGTCGCATTCTATAGTTTAGCCAAAAGAATATACCTAGTCTGATTTATTATAAAAATAAAATGTTTTGTTGACCATGTAATAAATTAGTTTCGATGCTTTCCTCTTGATGATGACTCCAAAAGGGCTTTCAAAAAGGAGAATATAGTATTAGATATTTTTAAAAAATGATAAATATTAAAAATAAATTTTAAGAATTATATGTTGACAAATGTTTCTGTGGTGTTCGTTCTGAATATATTTCATTTACATTACGTACCCAAAGAAGGGAATAGGCGAACCTCTGCTTTGGCAGCAATGCCGGATTTTACGGGCCAGCAAAATGAAGATCCTGCATCAGAACCCATGCTTCTGCATCTTATTTCTCCAGTTATTTTTTCTTCCTTGACTGGAGAAAGTGTGTCACCATCGGGCAGTTTTAATGCTTACATCTTCGACCGAAATAAACGCCAAAAAGAGACAGTTGATGCAGGGAGATTCAGCCATACAGTCACAGAGACACGCAAAGAGGAAAAATAGTGTCTACACAAAAAAATTCGCAACTTTTTATTGCATGAAAAACTTCAAAGTGCTCATGTCCCTCATCGATTACGTCAACATCATTATGAATTGACTTGTATTTCTTTTTATCTTTTATGAATAAAATTCTTTAATAGCTATAGCTGCGCAATCTGTATACACCATCAGTTATTCGTTCTAAAATGCAATTGATGTTAATTTTAAAAAAAAGGTATAAATTAGAGACTATCATCCGTGTATCACTTTATTGAACTCTCTTATATATGTCTTTGGTATTCAAATTAGATATGTCCTATTATATTCTCTGAAAACTGGCGTCAACTGGATTATTCATCAGTTTTAAATATATATATTTATACATATACATACATATTTGTTAAGAAAATAAAAAGCAAAGAGCTTGACACAGACGATATTCTATATCTGGTGGTAGTGACTACTGCATGAATCAAACGCTATTTGGCACACTTCTATATGAAAAACTATAAATTTTTCAAAAATATACATGAAAAATTCACAGCCAAAAAAACCGAAATGATGGTATTATATATTTGCTTTTTGCCATAATTTTATTTTTTCTCTAAGATGCACTGTTCCTAAACCAAGTAGACTTGATGGAACATTCAATGATAATAACCAAACTTGAAAATACACTACGACGTACCAAGTAATTCTCTAACTCTATAAAAGTTTGATCAGATGGGAACCGTGTCCGATTAAGCAGCCATCTCAGAAAAACCAGGTAGCAACATTCACCCGTACGTCGTATCCTCTGACCTTCATAAACTAGTTTCAACTGGAATGTTCATAAATTGAAATATAATATATATATATATTTATATATATCACCACCCGGGGCAATATTATGCAAAAAAATCTAAGAAGCTTATCATGGAGACAAATTAATTCGCTTTCGAATGTGACCACTTACGCAATCACCGGAATATACAACGGTAGGCATAAAGAGATAAATTAGGCCAAAGCCATCTATTGGGATCCAGTGAAGTCTAAAGGTGTCCCTGGTGATTAGAATCCCTACGGTAAATTTCGTACCGCATTATGACAAAATGCCAGCACTGCTCAATAAGTGCCAGTTGATTGAAATCACTTATTATGCTTGCTAATAGTCCAATTTTTTGGTAAAAAGGTTTCGTATGATGACCGTTGATCCTAGTATGGATCGTCGATTTTGTACACCTTAAGGTTCTTTCAGAAAAGTCCCTTAATGTGTAGGATCATGATCGAGCGAACATCGCCCCCCCCCACCAAGCTTATGGCTCTTGTACTAATTACTGAAGTGCAGCTACCTACATATAAGAGTGTTGTATTTTCATGTTCGTCAAGTTTCCATTTCCAATAATTCCAATATTTTCGATTTAATTTTCATTTTATATTGATCATTTATTTATTTTTTAACTGTAATTCTTTGCTCTGTAAAAATAGTTAAGGCATATTATATATAATACAGAAAATAATAGGACAGAGGGAGAGGAAATACATAAATGCATATTTTGAAATTAAACTTTTTTTTCCAATAAAATATATCTCGCATTCTTCAGAATGAACATTGTCATTTATCAATAGCCTTGCATTTAAATTTTAATATTAAATATTTGTTCTATTAAAAAAAATTAAATATTGTAAGTCTTTTTAGTGGACCAATTTTTAAATGAGTTATCTAGCAAGTTCATTAGTTGTATAGCAGAAAAAAACGAGATTGGATCTCCTAAATTTCTTAGCATTATATACTGGTTTTTAATACGCATAAAGTTTGCTTTCTACATTATATAAGGAATCAGACGAAGATCTTCGACTCTATGTTTCCAAGTTTTATTATATTTTTAAAGAAAAATGTTTTTGTTCTCTTTAGAAGCAATACACTTTCTTATATACATATTCACTCGAATGAAGATGTAATTTTTTTAAACACACCAAAATGATACCAAGAACCCTTTTTTAATATTTTTTGGTTCAAAAATACTTTTCTTACGCGTATCTTAAGATAACAAAATCACACAAAACTGGATTGAAGGTATTTTTTTAAATACCCGCGCCCTTCCCTTCGGCATTGTTCTAGCGGATTTGTCAAACTACGTATGTTCCCTTAAAAAATGCTTCTATCTTTCAAAGGAAAAAGGGATTCCCCTATTTCCCTCATATTTTTTGAACAGTTTTTCTCCCCCCAATCTTTGCAAAGATCTCTGGGAAAACCCAACGCTATTTGTATCATTGTTATTTGTTTCCTCCCCAATGAACCTGACAAATGTGAAGCAGGTACGAGTATAAAAAGGGTGGAAAAGCTTGTTGTAAATCATCTTCCTTCCTCATTTACATTCACAACTTACATTGAAAACAGTACTCTAATTCTTGAAACAACAATGCGTCGCAACCTTAATATTCCTGTAAGTATAAATTGCATTTAAAGTTTGGTTGATTTGAATGATTGATTATGTATGTAATACTGTTGATTGTGTAGATTGTTATGATGCTGATTGCTGTGGCAGTGGCTATGCCAGACTTTCTGGACCAAGACGACGATTTTTCTGATGAAGATGGAGCGCCTTACTTGGTGTCGGCATCGACCATTCCCTTGGCTGTCCAACAGGGTGAAGATATTCAACCATCGAGCAGCAGTATGATTGGTGAAATGATCCGTACTAAACGTCACCATAGAGGTGGATATGGTGGCTACGGTGGCTACGGTGGTTATGGAGGCTATGGCGGCTACGGCGGAGGATATGGCGGTGGATATGGAGGGTAAACATCATAAAATTTATAATAATTAAATAATGTATATGTATATGTTTTCAAACCTTTAATTTTATATTTATTAATTTATCAAAGGCATGGCCATCACCATCATCGCCACCATGGCCGTTAATCGAATTCAAAACGTGGCGGGCTTATTTGGCGGGTTTAATTTCACTGAGAAATGTAGTTGTGGTAGCTAGACTTTGAATAGACGTTGTCTAAAAAAAAAATGGTTGAATCAATAAACTGATAAAAAAAAGTGCCAGTTTATTTGTAATTAATTTATTAAGAATAAATCTATTGTCTACGTAATAAAAAACTATTTTTAGACTACAATAATTATATATACAGATTTGTTATGGCGCTTATTGCTAGGCTAGAGCTGCAACGACACCAGACTTTTGAGGTCCAAGGGGTTGCCCACTCTATTTCTCGCGGTTCAGTCCGTGAGATTTAGGCTATTCCCTATTAACTTTTTTTGCTTAGTTACGAGTTTATCAGGCAATGGTACATAGAAATAATTAGGTCTACTCACAAAACGAGCTCTAAAAATGAAATAATTTTAAAATGCAATTCCACAATCACCACGCAGTTAAAAACAATCAATGAATATATTTTTAATCAACATTAAATACGTCATCTACATAATATCTGCTTTTGACGTGCGACAATGCCCTTTTTATCTGAACTCCTAGAAAGTCGAAGTCGTTGTAGAACGATTCGGTATTTAGTAATTTCTTGCATTTTTCCTCCAAAATATATTTTAGGTTAACTTATATGTATACTAAAATGATAAGGGAGATATTGATATTCCACTTAATATATAATCGAAAATCAACAATTTTCTTTTTTTAATTTTTCAAAGATCGGAGATCGAGAAATTTTTTAATGTAACGATCCTGATGGTAATAAGTAATAGTACAAGTTCGATATTTCATTCGATTTTTGACTTGCTTTCTTCTCAAGTTCTCGACCAACTTTTGTTGGTTGGTATATAACTCGTCCACTGTTGGAGTTTTTTTTTATGGATTCACCGACAAATTTATTCTATTCGATGATCAAAAAAATATCTTCTTCAATGATTTATCGAATCAGGTCCTCTTCCGATACCTGTGGGGACCTCCTTTACCTCTCTATCCTGCCCGGCTGTTCCCCATAGCTTCCGATCCGTCGTAGATTTCTAAATCCCCCCGGGGCCCTAGCGAGAAAATTTTTTTTAAACTCTCGCTTTCAACTGCTCTCCTTCTTTTTATAGTCCCCTATTTAAAATTTTCGCGATTTAATAAAAGAATAAATCATGATTGAATCTATAAGTATTACATGAATATAAGGCCATGTTGAATCCTGTTAAAGTTTGAACAGACAAATATTATACACAAAGATGTTTCTTTATCATGTTCGTCACCATTTAAATCTGTTATTAGCTTACATTTCTTAATGTTAAATAACGTATGAAGGCAAATCCCTTTTCAGTTATCTAGCGTCATACAGATACAGTTCCTCACTCTCAGTAGCAATACTATGTTCAAATTATAGCTCCTTCCACACCTGATGGCGGGGAAATCTTTTCACTTTCTATGGTATTCCTACCTTACAACGGCTGTGGATATTTAATTTCCCCTTCCCCAGGGGCTTTCGCCCAAATTATTTTTACTTTCGCTTTCCAGTGCTTATTCCTTCTCTCTAAAGCATTGAAAAAAAATTTTTTGATAAGAATTAGGAAATATTCAACTGTAGTAGCTCCTCTCTTTTTCAAATATTCAAGTCAATGATTGGGCGATCTGAAAACAAATTATGAATTTGATACGAAGAATACATGTAAATAAATAATAGGTCTAATACGATACGATTATTTCCCACTTACACTTATAAGTGTAGAATCAATATTGAAAAATGAGTTTACTTGGAAATGCAGTTAGATCAATAAACAACGACAAAAACCGGAATAAAGGGAACAGATACTCTTGTCACAGGTAACGCCCTTTTTCAAAGATATGCATAAATTTTCTCTCTTTCATTTCTCGCACTCTTTTCTCCTTGGTCCTTGCCACTCTGTATCTTACGAGGAAAAATAAATTCCCCTTTTCCCCTCATCTTATTTTGCTCGACTTTTTTTATTATCTCTACAAAAATCTTCGGGAATACCCAATTCTATTGGTATCACATTCTCATTTGTTTTTCTTCTTTCAAGTACCTTCAAAATGTGACGCAGATTGCGAGTATAAAAAGGGTAGAAAAGCTCGTTGTAAATCATCTTGCTTCCTTACTCGTTCGACAACGTTGAAAACAACAACATAATTCTTGAAACAACAATGGGTCGCAACATTTATGTTCTTGTAAGTATAAAATCTATTTGAATTTTTAATGCTTTGAATGATTGATTATGCCTAAATTTTACTGTTGATCATGTAGATTTCTATGATGCTCATTGCTGTGGCTGTGGCTATGCCAGACTTTCTGGGCCAAGACGATTACTTTTCAGCTGGAAATGGAGCGCCTTACTTGGTGTCGGCACCGATCGTTCCCTTGGCTGTCCAACAGGGTGAAGATATTGAACCTTCAAGCAGCAGTTTGAATGGTGACATCATCCGTACTAAGCGTCACCACAGAGGTGGATACGGTGGCTACGGTGGTTATGGAGGCTATGGTGGCTATGGCGGTTATGGCGGCTACGGAGGAGGATATGGCGGTGGATATGGAGGGTAAAAATCTAACTTTTATTTGACTAGTTTTAGTTTTTAATTAGCTTTTTTCAAACACTGAAACTGTGCCTCATTTATTTATGCTAGGCATGGCCATCGCCATCATCACCACCACGGTCGTTGATCGAATGCAAAGCGTTGGCGGCCTTAATTTCACTGAGACATATATTGTTGTACTAGTTAACATACATCATTTGAATAATTGTCTCAGAATGGCTTTATCAATACACCGATAAAAATATAAAATAAAAGCTAGAGAAAGTGTTAGTTATTTACTTTGAATCAATTTATTAAGAATATAAATGATATTCAGTAGGGAAAAAATTGATCTCGTTCAGTTTAATTGCTGCATATATTCCTGCATACGCATTTATTTTGCAATTTTTAAAAGAGAAAACTGATTCTGATACTGACATCATGTTTTTGTTTAATTTCTTTAATTTGTTCAATAACTGCAATATATTTATATTGCTTTTTAAGTATTATAACTAATTGTGACGACCTCCCATTTTGTATCACTAATTTTTACAACTTATAACTGATTTAATGATTTTTGTGACTAAAATGAATAAATTAAAAATGAAAATAGAAAATATATTACAAAATAAATAAGGCATAATTTAATTGGATTACTTTCGGATTTACTTTATTTGTTAATTAAGTTTTCATATGTATATTTTTCTCTTTTTTACCGATTTTTTGAATAATTTTGTTTAGGTGTGCGATTTTTTTTTCAGCGAACAACCTTTCGACTATTTTTAAACAAAACAAACAAAAAACTTATTTCAGAGGTAACGACAAATAATGCTGTAATAAAAAAAAACTAAATAGAAACCGGAGTAAAAGGAGTTATCAGTTAATGATACTAGGGCGTATTTGCACAGATAGCCCCTTACAAAATGATTATGCACAATTTCGTTCTTGTTGACTTCTTGCATTGTTTTCTCCTTGCCAATCTCAATTTCGCGAGAAAATATTCTTTTTTTCCCCTCACATTTTTTTGCTCGACTTTTTTCTTAATCTTACGACAAAATCTCTGGGAAAACCCAACGCTATTTGTATCAGAATCTGGATTGTTTGTTCTTCTTTCAGGTAACTTAAGATGTAAAGAAGGTACGAGTATAAAAAAGGGTTGAAAAAGCGCAGCGTAAATCATTTTCCTTCCTCATTTGTCTCAACAAAAACAAAAAATGCTTTGCTCTATCAATGTTCTCGTAATTAAATTGTATTTAAATGTAAAATGCTTAGATATTTATTGACATTAATAACCATTACTTTATTGATAATTTTTTTTTTATAAATAAATCTTAATTATAAAATTGTCTCATTTCACTCCGAAGAATCAGAAATGATTTGATATCTATATTAGATGACATGGATATGCGTTTATACAGGTTCCTCAAATGTAAAATAGAATTATTCCCATTAGTTTTCCATATTTTGTACTATTTTAACAAGGTTTTGAGCCTTGAATGCTTTATTTAAATGAAAGAAATGGTTACATATTTTTTACGAGGGAAATCAATGACCTTTTCTCATTTTTAGTTGTTGTTTTATGTTGAGTTACTAATATCAAACTACAGCGGCTACCGTAACTTAAAGTTGAAAAAAGAAAAAGAAATAAAGTTGTTTCCTGACCACTTGTTCTATAAAAAATATTTCTACTCGCCGCAATAGGCCTGCCAAGGGCACCAGGGTCCAAGGGCATAAGTATATAAAAAGTATATGAATAGCAAGAGTGTTTGGTTCGCAAAGAAAAAAAAAACTTAATACCCATCTAGGTTATTACCTCGTTAAAACCCATATTATATTTAAAATAATGCCATTTTATTCTAAGATTTAAAATATATAAAAATCATCGATGAAAAAACAAAGGCCCTAGCTAACTAATTACAAATAACTCCAGGTAGAAAATTAGTAATGTAGAAGAAAAATATAGTGTTGTCAACTTACTAATACTAGGTTTTAAGTTAGTGTACTGAGATAACTTATCTTTGCCGACTTTTACTCATTTATAGTCTACTACAGTCCCGTATCATTGCATCTAGCCATTGTTAAGAATGATAGTATGGCTCGATCGGCTATATAAAGTAAGAAATTTATTCAATTACCCATCTGTGTAAAATTTACTTAAAAAATCTATTTATTATTTAGGTACTTATACGCGAACTAATCAATCACTCGATGGAGAATGATGATAAGAATCTGTAATAAGTCAGAGTAATAGACCAACATGTTATGTGTAGGGAAAAAATCATTTTATTGAAAAATCTATCGTTAATATTGGATCACTTTTTGTAAGAAAACTGGCAACAGGTTAACCCGTGCTCTTTTGGGGAAAAGAGAGATGTACTTATACGTCCAGGGGGTACTGTATGTATCAGTAACTAAGCAACTTTGTAATTGAGTTTGTAATGGAGAGCTTTTGTAATTCAGTAATTGAGAATACTTTGTATTTTCATTAAAATGCTTAAAGCAGGGGTTCTTAACCTGGGAGGTGTGCCTCCCCAAGTGAGGTGCGAAGGTGGTCCAGGGGAGGTGAGCTGACCTCCGCGAAATATAAGATTTCAATAAAATATTGGATAGTCGGGCAAATTACAAAAAATCTTCAACTTATATTCATTTTAAAACTTGATATTTACTGAAGAATTTTGAAGAAATCGAGTAAAAAAATTTCGGCACACCCTCCCCCGTTCGCTATTGTAAGAATTTTTCGTTCAATCGGTCGGGCGGGAGGTGCCCGATTTTTATTTTTACTTTAGGGGGGCCAGGCCTTAAAAGGTTAAGAACCCCTGGCTTAAAGCGTGTTTTTTAACATAAAATTATGTATACAATAGACGCACCTAGAATTAAAGACCGAAACAATTTTTTTATTTGTCTTATATAGATTCACCACCACAAAAGGAGCCATTTCCTAATCTAAAGGATTATTTTTGGGTTGAATAAATAAACAGATTCTTCGGAAAGTTCTAAAAAAGGCGAGGCACATTCCATGGATTTTTTGGGAACATTTAAGGTAACTGTAATTTAAGTAACAGTTTTCTCTTTCGGTATAGAATCTTTTAGTTGTTCTTTATATGTATCTATATACCTAATATTTACTTTACATATCAATTTATAAGAGAAGACAAGTTCAAGTGCTCTTTTACTCAGTCTCAATATAAGGTCGCAATTTTTAAAAGAAATAAATTAACAGATCTGATGCGATCAGTTTTATTTGTTGACTTGTGACCAAGTATCACACAGGAACCAATCTGGTGGAATGGCTTTTTGGTTTTTTAGACAGCTCTACTCGGCGAGGACAGTAACTGCTATTACTCTTTTACTTTTTTAAATTTTCCCTCCTCTCTTGAAAAATTTGAACCAATCTAGATAAACATTAGTTCTTCTTCTTTCTTTGTTTGTATACTGTTGGTTGTGGGAAATGCATTGCCGAAATTTTATGCGCAGGTTGAAGCTACATCCTAACGCTGATTATTCCAGTGGAAACCAGACATCTAAAGAACGACTTCTGATAAAACTGTCTAATACGTTTACAGCATCCTTGAACTTGAACGTGTAAAGGGTTTTAGCGTTAAAAAAGTAGCAACATCCATTTGCATACGTCGTATTCTCCGACCTTCACAAACTAGTTTCAACTGGATTATTTAGTCTTTTAAAAAAAATTATATACTTTTTAATTATTTTAAAAAAATAGTTTGATAGAAATTTCATGAAGCCAATTCAACTCTTAGACTTGGAGGGTCTTTTAAAAAATGGAAGATGATAAAATATTAAATACGTACTAATTAATGGTTCGGTATATATTCATAATCAGTAGTCATAATGTTATATGTCTTACATGCTACTAATTATTATAAAAGTATCCTATTAGATAATATCATAAAAATAAAATAAATTGAAGTTTTTATGTTCTCGTTGAATTTTTTAGCATTTCTCAAACACAATCTCATCCTAAAATGGGGGAAGTAGACGCACCTATAAAAAGAGAGGACTAAGTTCTCCTATAGTCTTTCTCCACCATTATTATCGAAACGTTGATTGAAGCTCCTTGTCTCTTGTTCCAACAATGAGTCAATCAATCATTGTACTGGTTAGTAACACTTTAAGCTTGGTTTCTAATCATAATTAAGGCTCACAAGAATACTGGTTTACTTTCATTTGTTTTTCCCTGTGAATAATCCTAAATATTGCAAATGACTGCAAAATGGAAAATTAATAAATTTTGAATTTTTGACTAGGAAGTAATAATTAATTGTTATTCTAACTTTTTTTTTGCAGATTTGTATTATGTCATTAGCTTCAGCTTTGGCATCACCAGATTTTTTGGACCAACATCATGACTATTCTGCGGGATCGAGCATTTATTCACCCTATATTGTATCTTCCCTGACGGCAGAAAATGATGTACCACCATCATGGATTTTGGATGCTGCTATCCTCTTTATCTCTCCCAATAATCGCCAAAATAGAGCTCGATTCATGGCTGCCAAGAAACCATGGTTTACGACATTTTAGAAGATTATTGTTATGGTAACTTTAATATTTTTTCTGTCTTCCAAATATTTCTACCGCCGTTAATTGTTTCCTTAGTATCACTGATTAATACAATACTCTGTGAATGCGTTTCAAATTATTATTTAATGATCCATAAATTTTAGTGCCAGTTCATTAAACTTGATTTTTGTTTGCTTTCTTATTAAGATATTTCTTTGTTTTTTTTAAAGGTTTCGTTACAGACTTGCAGTATATGCATTACTACCGTCGTCCCTGATATGGATTTAGTTTCTACGGCTGCAGGTTATTTCGGTTATTTCTTTAAATAGTACATCAGGATTGTTAAAAAAAACCACGCTGAAGTATAATTTTTCTATGTGGATATTTCAACTAAAACAACCTGAGAATACACGGTTTAAAAAATGATGACTCTCATGTAATATATTGATGGTTTAAGTGGGAAATTTAAACCACCAGTTATTCTGATTTGTTAAAAAAAAGATGAAACATTAAAAAAGTTTGGTTTATTAAGTAAGGGAAATTAATGGTAATCATCTCAAGTCTCGGTAAATAAGGCAGATTTCTGTGATTTTATCAACGCAAGTGCGTCTTCCATTTCTCAGTTTGGCACCTAGCTGTTAACGTGTAACACTCCAGTGAACTTAGTGGTTAATGTTACACGTATAAATAATATATACACAAGAATCGCATAGCGTAAAACCTTCGTGTATCATTTTGAATTTTATTGATAGAATATACACTACTTTTCATTAAAAATTTTTAACACGATTGAGAGATTTTACCTTTTGAGTACTTTTTTATTTATTTATCAAAATAAAAAAAGTACTGTTAGGCCTAATATATATTGTGGCCTGTCATATGTTTACTATATTCACTTTTTATATAATATAAAAGTTGTTTTCTTTACTATATTCACTTTTTATATTAGATGTTTACTATATTCACTTTTAAATATTATTTTTTCAAACTTTGAAATAATTTTCACAAATTTTGTATCAAAATGATCACTTTAATGTGGCGAGTAAGACTAGACGTTCCGTTCGGGAAACAACCATGATTTTTTCGTGATTTATTGAATGTAGGCCCAATATATGCTTATTTAAAGTTTTACTATATTAACTTTTTTAAATTATATTTTTCAAACTTTGAAATAATATTCACAAATTTGGTATCAAAATGATCGCTATAATGCAGCGAGTAAAATTAAACTTTCCAATCGGGAATTAAATCATGAGAATTTACGTGATTTATTGAAAACCTTTTTTATTTTAATAATTGAACGGTCTCAAGAGGATTGATCGACCAAAGAAGGTGCAATTAGTTTTATTTTGAAATGAATATTTTTTGTGTGATTTTTGGGTAAAATTCGTATCATTAAATCAAAAATTTCACGCTGATTCACGTGACATAATTTTTATTCCCACCAATTATTACAGTGAGAATTTATGAATTATTAGAGTTCAAACTTAATCGTAGGTTAATGACGGAGATCTCAAGGGATAGGTCGCCTCGAACTGAGCGAGAACGTCCCTTGACATCCACCATTAAAAAGTGGAATTTTTTCAAATTTTTGTTTGCTAATATCGCTTGATTGGGTTGTCGCATAATTGCGGTTCAAGTCTGACCGTGATCACGTGAATTTTCTCTTTCGAGCGGTACTAGTCCGCTCTCTATGCGCATATTTCTTCTGGTATATGAAAATCGCATTTTTATCATGTCCGATTTTCGTGATTTTTTTTCACGCCCAACACCGCATCTCCGGGTTCGTATTACATCCTCCAAGTTTGGGATCGACCGGGATTGATGTGCGGGAGTTGTTAATTTTCAAACGCCGCCACGAGACCGCCCGCTTTCCTACTAAACAGGCCCCCTTTTTAAATGTTTTGGTGTATTTGCTCCCTATTTTTCTGGCAAAATTCTGCCGAAGAGCCAGAATCTCTCGGCTGACTCCTTTTTTTTCTTTCCTTCCCAACCGCCTCCGGCCGATGCCTTATCATTGTACTGGTACCCCAGGACATAATCGACGTTAAACCTTCGTATAAGTAAACTTATTTTCCTCAAAAGAAAAATAAATTTGTACTGTTTACACTCAGGGATAAATATACATTTAAAAAGTTTTAAATAGTCTGTAGAAATGTCAAAAGAGATCAGCTGACTAGTTCTTGTGTCAGTTGTCGTCACTATAAATTCAGTGACTTCAGTCTAGTAAAGTTGTAGTTCAATTAAATTTTTTTTAGAGACCATGTAACTCATATTTGACAACACGTAACGATGAACGGCTTATATAGTTTTATTCAAAACAAAAATATCTACAAAATTGTATATTTTTGTCTAACTTTTATTATTTCCACGTCAGTTACAAAGTCTGAGGTCCCCATTAAACACCGTTGGTCTCTCTCATTGACCCAGAAAAGTTGTGTTAATAATTTGTTCTTGCTAAATTTGAATTATTATAAACAAAGATTTATGGTTTTTAGGATTTTCCAGTAAGTGTTCACTTCTTCGTTTTCTATGATTGAGAAAGAATATTTTTGCCTCTGTGATCTATATTGGTTTTCTTGCAGTAGCTATAGCCTACGCCTATTTTCTTGTGTTCACTCTAGCTCCTTCCATGCCTGGGGACATCCTTTCACTTTCTATGGTATTGCGGCCCTATTGCCGCTGTAGATATCTAATTCCCCCCCAGGGGCTTTAGTCCTATTTCTTTTTTTTTTACTCTCGCTCTCTATAATCTATTAATTTGTTTGACAAGTATTAGTAAGATTAAGTATTGTAGTAAGTATTAGGCTTTTAGTAGATATTAAACTGTGCATGTTCTCTTATTTCTTTTTCGGTATGCTTTAAAATTTTAAATACATTTTTCCGATACAAAATTTCGTATTTAATACAAAAAAATACGTAGTGCATGATTAATAGGTCTAAACTAGGGATTATTACTGCTGCGAATGACTTTTATTGCTGATTTCTGCTGATTTACTTTATAAAGAGATTTATATTTTCTTGATTGTTAATAGATCCATGGGCTATACCAGTCACCGCAGATGTTGTGGAATATGGAATATAAAATTCAAAAAATGTATTTGCTGAACAAATATTCCCTAAATCTTAAAATTCAAATAATAAAGCAGCATTTTTATTATCTCAATCCAAAGACTGTGTGGTTTGAAACTTAGAATGCAATCGGGTTTTAAAAGATTTAAAGGCCATTTTTAAAATCTAGTTTTTGAATACAAATTGCATTTAATGATTTTTTATTTATTTTTTCACTAATGGCTTTAATATATATTGGCTATAAATACATATTGCTATTTCCGAAATATTGAAAGATGACGACGACTTATGCCATGTAAATAAAAAAAAAACAAAAAACCGGAATGGAGGGAATTTTTTACGAATTTTAGCGGTTAATTATACTACATTTTCACAGGGAACGCCCATTTTCAATGATAGTGTTTAAAGTTGCTTTCGTGGATTATTTGTGCAATATTTCCTCGTTTGCTGATATATTTCTTGCTTATAATTTATATACTTAATTGCTATTTATTGGTTTAAAATCTTAATAATTGACCTTAAATCTTAATAATAATAGAAATATTTGAAAGACAAAATACCGTATTATTACTTCCGAAAACGAAACAACTTTATTTTATCGGCTAATAATACTCCAGCGTATTTTCGCAGGAAACGCCCTTTTTCAAAGGTTATGCATAAAGTTGGATTATTTTTCATGGATTATTTGTCACACTATTTTCTCCTTTGCTATAATCTCAAACATCTGAGGAAAAAAAAATTCCCCTTTTCCCCTCATCTTTTCTAGCTCGACTTCATTTTATTATCTTACCACAAAATCTCTGGGAAAAACCCAACGCTATTTGTATCACATTCTCGTTTGTAATTCTTCTTTCAGGTGCCTTTGAAATGGGAACCAAGTGTGATGAGTATATAAAGGGTGGAAAAAGCTCATCGTAAATCATCTTGCTTCCTCATTCGTTTCACAACGTTGAATACAGCACCTTTACTCTTATACAACAATGCGTCGCTCTATTAATTTTCTTGTAAGTAATTCGTATTTAAATTATTGGTGCTTAGATCACTTATTATTGATTATATCTATAATAATGTTTATTTAGATTGCGATGATGCTGATTGCTGTGGCTGTGGCCATGCCAGATTTTTCTGACCAAGAGGATCATTTTTCTGCTGAAGATGGAGCGCCTTACTTGGTGTCTTTACCGATCGTTCCCATGGCTGTTCAACAGGGCGAAGATATTGAACCATCGAGCAGCAGTTTGAATGGTGAAATGATCCGTACTAAACGTCATCATAGAGGTGGATACGGGGGCTATGGCGGCTATGGTGGATATGGTGGCTATGGTGGTTATGGTGGCTACGGCGGTGGCTATGGCGGAGGCTATGGAGGGTAAATATTACCACAAGATCAAATAGAATTTTCTAAGGAATGCTTTTTACGTAATATGATTAATTTTAATACAATTTACAGGTATGGTCATCGCCATCATCACCATCACGGTCGTTGATTTGAAAATGTGAGAAGAATTACTTTTTGCAGGTTGAAAGCACTGATATACATAATTAATTAGGTTTATGACAGCTTACTTCTAGTAAGCTATTTGTATAACATCGGTCTGGAGCAAAAAAATGGGCAAACAAAATACACGGTTGAAAAATCATTTTGCTCGTCATATTTATAATCTTTACGGGAGGGTAGAAGAATTTTCTTATTTATATTTTTAGCATAATTAAAATATAATTTATTAAAAATTGGAAGAAAATTTCTTCCAATTTTATAATTAAAATTTAATTATGCTAAAAATGAACTCGCATAGCTATTCTACCGGGTTTCCATGCACTAATTATGCACTATGAAGGTTTTATTTGGTTTAATCCTTTCCCGGGGTTAAGGTTGTTGTAATGATCCAAGGTTTTCGTAATTCTTTAGCCGCTTTAAAGTCTTAAGACAATGTTGCCATATTTACGATTGATAAATGATAAATTCCAGTTTGTGAGAATTTTTATCACCCATCACCATCATTTATCACACAATTAAAAATTGATATTTATCACTACTTATCATTTATCAATTTTGATAATTATCACGATAAATATCAATTTGATAGACATCAATTTTGATAGCGAAAAACACTGGAAGAAATCTATATTAGATGGCTCAGAAAAATTAATTTTTGCGTTTCTTCCCATCGAACTAAACAATGTTAACTCTCTTTGAGGTATAATTATTTTTCTACAGGTTCTTTAAATTCCATATAGAATTTATTCCATTAGGTTGGTATATTTTATACCATGTTAACAAGGCTCAGAGCTTTGGATGCTATATTTTTCAAGAAATGAAATGTAAACAACTTTTTACGGGATTACGAGCAAATAAAGGTGATTGCCTAAATATCGTGCCTGTTAAAAAGGGGAAGAAATAATGCTTAGTTACAGAATTAGAGTGGCTACTGCATAACTAACAGTTTTTTTTTTGTTTTTTTTTTTGTTTACAATTTTTATAAGTATAGTTCTTTCCTGGTCACTGGTTATAAGTAACATTTCTACTCGTCACCAAGAATAGTAGGTTCCAAGGACATAGATATTAAAAATATATATATAAATAGCAAAAATAATGGTTAAAAGCAAAATTAAGTTAAAAAATCTATTTAAGTTATAATCTCACGAAATAATTTAATCATACTTAAAATATACTTAATTCTGAGATAATAAAATAACATATGTAAGAACGAGAGTCGATTATATGCTGTTTCCACATAGAAATCTCAGGCGCTCTAGCCTCTAAGTGTAGTGTGTTCAATTCTGATTATTAATCAAGTAAATTTGAAATTCGGATATAAAAAAAGTAGTTAAATGGTGCCAATTTTTAAAAGTATGCTTTCCAAGCATTAATTTCATGATAATTGTGGTTTATATTTGAAAAAAAATAATTAAAAAATACAACGCAATGTAAGAATCTTTTTTTAAATACAAAAGAGTATTGTAAGCTCATATTGTAAGAAGACAAATTATATAAAAATACATAGTACAATATGTTTATTGTATTCCCTTAAATATGGTATTGTAATCCTCATTTTTATTTACGTTGCAAAATACATGTTTTAAACATATGAATAAGGTATTTTATTTATTTTAAAAAATCTCGGGGTACCGTTTCACCCGTTTCTTGCTATAGCCTCTCAACTTTAAAATACCAAATAAAACAATTGATCAGAATTTTCGTTTATGAACGAAGCTGTAGGACACAAATAACGGGGGGAAATGAAGAAAAGAAAGAAGAGCATCCCTCCCAAAAATACAACACTGGTCTTAGAAAAGACTTTTGCAGTTCGTTGGGCTCGCCAGAGAACGATAAATTTCTGCTGTTGAAGGTGGCCAGGCTTTTCCTCCAGGGAAAAAACCTCCAGGAAAAAATCCGAGTCCGTAATTTTTGCTGAACTAAAACACAAATATATGGGATAACACCTGAAGAAACAGACCAATCTTTCAATCAGATCATCTTCACCTTCTTTTACCTATATTTCTATATCACCTATATTTACTAATTACGGCGCAATAGTTATTTTAATATTACGTACCCTCAGTTATTCCTCAAATATATTTTTATTTTTAAAACAAAGCGACAAAAAAAAACAGCGTATAGTTTAATCTTACTATGTTTAATGTTCTTGTTGAATTTTTTAGCATATCTTATACACATTCCGATCCTTAAAAGGAGGAAAGACGCACTCCCGCACCTATAAAAGAGCAAACCAAGTTCTCCTTTAACGTAAGCTTTTACTCCAACACTCTTATCGTAACGTTGCTTGAAGTTCCTTGTCTCTTGTTACAAAAATGCATCGATCCATCAATATGCTGGTTAGTACCATTTTATAGCTTAAAAATTTTAAGCTTAATATCTAACAAATTATAATATTGGCTTGTATAGACAGTTATACACTAACCTTTATTTAATGTGACTTTCCAACCAATTACACAGATTTTTATGGTGTTACTTGCTGCAGCTGCGACAATGTCAGATTCCTTGGTCCCACAATATGACGGTTCTGCATATTCGCCCGAAATAGCATCTTCATTGGCGGGGGTTAATGCCGCGTCATCAGACATTTTGAATGCTGCCATAATCCTCCGTAGTCAACGTCAACGTACCCTAACTGAAACGCTACCCGCCCGGCGTAAAAAAACAGCAATTTTCTAGCAATTTGAAACCATCCCATATTAAGCCCATTTTCGCTGAATGATTTCCAGCTATTCTTGGTTTAAACTTCAAACCAGGCTACTGGTTATGTTATGTTGCTACACTTAACCATTTTTAGACCTGAATAAATGTAGCATTTCGGAGAACTCATACTCTTTCCCGCTTTTACCAACTATTTTTTCCTGATTAAGCGAAAAAAACGTATAAACATATCAAATATAACTTCCAAATATTCCTTATGGCTTCACCAACGAAAATGAAAAGCCAAAGCTATTAGAACCATCAGAAGAGCAACTTACAACTATTTGTTTAAATAAGTAATGAATCAATCGTTTATTTGCATTGTAACATGATACATGTTTATAAATACCGTCGTAATGTGTTCGTTTACGTGATATTTTTCCTTTTAATTTATATTTTGTTGAATTTTACTCTTTTTTAACACACATTTTTTGTGCGTCAAAGAACACGTCACAAACTATGAAGGACGAAAACTTGTGGCTTCATTGTTGTTTGTTTATTTCGTTCAAAAGGTGTTGTTTTCCATTTTTTTTTAAATTCCGAACGCAACTGAAGGCACGCACTTTGCCTCGCCAATTGTTTTCGGAATTCTTAATATGCCCGACAGTATAAATGTATAATCATAAATAAAGAACGCTGAAAATAAATTCCGCATCAAGGTGACCTTCTAACAGGTCGCTGAACCCTTTTCTCTTCTTTAATATTTATACAATAATGATTATTCTCAATTTTGAATAATAATTTTATTTCTGCGCAACTGTCACAAACGTCGATAAACACTGTAAACATTTCCATTGAACAGTTTTTAATCCAATTTATAGTATTAATATTTTGTATTCTATACAATAATGCATAATAAAAATAATAATAAGACGACATTTTTCAATTGCCAGTTCATTGAACTAATTATTATGTTTTCTTACAAGATCAATTTTTCTGGTTTTTTACAGAATAGTAGGACGAGTGAAAGCCATTATCCCTATACTATTCCTTGTTAAATTTTGCGGCGGGCACAATTGTGACGTTAGAGGGCTTCAAAAGTCGCGTGACGTACATTTTTTCGCGCGTAAAACTTTGCAGCGGGATTACTCCCGCTAGGAATAAAAAAAAATTAACAAATATAATAACCAGTGTTTGCCCGATTCAATGTCGAATCGATTCAAAGTTGAATCGATTCGCGAATCGATTCAAATATTTTGAATCTGAATTTTTAATTTTTAAAGTGTCAAATGAATTTAATCTGAATCTGAATTAAATTCAATTTTTCCGAATTGAATCAACTTTTTTATTTTTCATGATTGGAAAATTGGCTGAAACTTAGCTACATTTCTCTCAAAATTTCACCCATGAACCCACCCTCATTCACCCATTAAGAGATTCGTCTGAATATAAAGCGCATCAGCCATTCCCCTTTCAGTTCTTTTATACACGGAGAACTGGAAAACAAATCTGGCTTTAGGAAGTCTATTATCCCCGTTCTATCACCTGTTCAAGACGGCAATTTTCTCGCGTTCGATGACCACCTCCCTCAAAGTGAGATGGACTTAGAGCGCTACTTAAAAGACAAAGATAGGAATTTAAATATGCTTGACAAGTATCTAAACGAAAAACTAACACCACACTCCCATCCAGTGCACCGGTGTACCGGTAGTTCTGAATTTATTTAACATTATTAACATTGCTATGTTGATTTTCTCTTGCAAAAGGTCCCGCTTGAGCGACATACTCTTTAAAAATCTCCTTCTTCTTAAGATCTATCGTAAATTATAATTATATTGATGTATATTTTGTAATGATTTTGCTGAGTTCCCTTTCTTTTATATTGGTGTGCCTTCAAACAATGAAATCTAATTTGAATCTAATTTGAATCTGAATTTATTTTTTGCTCATTTAATCGATTAATTTGAATTTTGAATTTATTCTGAAAATGAATTTATTTGAATTTGAATTTTTAATCTAATTCAAAAAATAATTGAATCGGGCAAACACTGATAATAACATTCGACTCGCAACAACACAGGGATTCGAATGGTGTAACTCACTCCAAAATTTGATTTAAAAAAAATGCCAATTCACTAAATAACTATAAAATCAGGTTTTACTACGTTGGGGTCACAGTTTCTAAAAAATACTGGTATATACAAAATACTGATTCTTTAAATAGGCAATGTATCATTCCCAAGATATAATTCAATAATCCCTTGCAAAAAATGAATAAATATAGTCTGATTTATTATGGATAAGGAAAATTGGTTTGTTTACCATCTAAATTAGTTTCAAGGCTTTCCTCTTGATGATGACTCCAAAATGGCATTCAAAAAGGAGAATATGGTATATAAATATTTGCCAAATGTTTGTGTAGTGTTCGTTCAGTATAAATTTCATAAATATTACGAACCCAAAGTAGGGAAGAGGCGAGTCTAAAAAAAAAAAGGCGGACAGATGTCTTATTTATTCATACAGTCTTACTCCGTCATTCCTATCTTAGGGTTGGTTGTATCTCCCAGTCTCTTGTTTGTGAAAACAAAATGCGTCACTCTATCAATGCGCTGGTTAGTAAAAATTATAAGCAGAAATTTTATATAGGTTTTATATTTTGTAATAATAATGCAGCTTCTAAAAAGTGGTAATAAAATTAATGGTCGAACTTCATTACTTTTGCTCTAATATACCGTATTACCTTCCAAATCTGAATAGGAACTTAATTAAAATAAAGTTGGCATTAGACCACATACAGGAATTTAAATAATTGTATCTTAAATTATTTTTTTAACTGATTAAACAGATCTTTATGGTGTGGATCGGTGCAGTCTTGACAGCAATGCCGGATTTTATGGGCCAGCAAAATGAAGATCCTGCATCAGAACCCATGCCCCTGCATCTTATATCTCCAGTTATTTTTTCTTCCTTGACTAGAGAAAATGTGGCACCATCGGGCAGTTTGAATGCTTACATCATCGACCGAAATAAACGCCAGACAGTTACAGCAGAGGCATACAGCCATACAGTTACAAAGAGTTACATCATCGACCGAAATAAACGCCAAACAGTTACAGAGAGGCACAGCCAAACAGAGACACGCAAAGAAGAAAAATAGTGTCTATACAAAAAAAATTGCTACTTTTTATTGCTTCCAAAACTTAAAGCACTCATGCCTATCGAAGCGGGTTTACGTAAATATATTTATAAATTAATTGTATGTCTACATTTTATGAACAAAAGCTATAGTGGCGCATTAGTGCGCACTATCATTTATTCGTCTTGAAATACGATTGATGTTTCAAAAATTGCCCATGTACCGTTTTATGGGACTCGCTTATATATTCGTATTTTAGTATATGTACTGTATATTCGCTTCAACTGAACTTGGAGCCAAATTGGCACATCATGGCAATAAAACTTTAAAATTTATCACCCTTTGATTTATTCCGTAATCTTAATATAAACAACAATAATATGAAAAAGAAATTTGCATTTTATCCACGCCAAAATTATTACAAACATTTTTTCAAACATGATGCATTTTTTAAACACGAGACGGAATGAAGGCAAAAAGTCTCCAGATTAAACTTTCAACTTTAATTTTTTAAAACTGTTACCCTCCGTTTATCCAAATAAGTAAAAGTTTTTTTTTAAAATATACACATAAATAGTCGTTGTGAATTGTGATGGATCGGATGGTACCTACTGGTACCATAAGAAAGCAAATACGTTCAATCTTGTGTCGCATCCCCCCAAATCTGGTTTTAACTGGATTATTCATCAGTTTTGAATATATATATTTCTAAGAACAGCCGAATAGCTTGGTGAGTAGATCTTCTATATTTGGTAGTCACTATTAGTCCATAAATCAAACTGTAGTTTGTTCTGTCACTATAACACTTGAGAAAAAAAACCATTTGGGAAACTTAGTAGGATTTTGGACAGTAGCCTTTACACTCGGTGAGCTGTTCTCAAGATTTTAATTTCCTGCGGTTTCCTGCTCTTTGCTAATTAAAAATTAGTTTCTTTAATTTTTCAGCTTTATTTCTTACACGTTACGATCCTACAAAGGGGGAAGGGGAGATGCACCTATAAAAAGGGCAGACCAAGTTCTCCTTAAACGTTTAGTCTTCTACCCCTCCATTCCCATCGAAACGTTGATTGAAGCTTCTGGCCTCGTGTAACAGAATATGTGCCACTCTATTAAAATGCTGGTTAGTTAAACTTAAGTAGAAAGTTTAAGCTTCATATATACAGTAAAAATAATAGCTTAAAGCCTAATATGCCTTGAAAATTCAGTTTATGATTATCTAATGTAATATAGCTTTTCAACTGATGCAGATTTTAATGTGGTTGTTCGCTGCAGCTTCGGCAATTCCAGATTTTTCGGACGAACGATATGATGGTTCTGCATCAAAGCTCTATTCACCGGTAGTAATATCTTCCCTGAAAGGAGAGGATTTCGCATTACCAGAAATTTTGAATATTGCTGCCATCATCTCTCGTAATAAACGTCAACATGGAGCTGGAAATAGAGGTGTAACTGACCATAAAACAACCAAGATACCAGTCATACCACAAATCAAAGAAACGACGTCAATTTAATTTAATTATCTATTATCATTTAATTTTATAAGCATTTGTAATGAGATTTCTAGCGCTAAAATTTTCCCTCCAATTCATGCAAACATTTAAAATGAAAATATTTTGTTTATTGCATATAATAATGCATGAACAGAGGACCGTTGTTTAGATGTCAGTTCATTAAATTTGCTAATCGTATGCTTAAAATTAATGGAATAAAAAAAAAGCTTCCGAAATATTTTTACCATCCCTAAAAATAATTGATCCTATTGAAAACATTTTTTAGGCCTAGCTGAAAGAAATCATTTAAATGCAAACTATGATCGGAGATAAAATCGACTCTAAAATAATCATACCAAAATAACACTATTTTCCCAATTAATTTGTTTCAATGTGGCTGATTAATTTAAAGATAATAATAATTTTTCAAATTTTTTTTTTTGTTAAATAGGGTAACTGATGAGAAATATTTTATACAATTTGTAATGTGCCATAGGGCAAGGATGCGGCCCAAGAACGTGAAAAAATCGCATATGAGTAAAATATAGAAGTAATAGAATTTGTTTTGGGCACCTAGACAACAACCAAAATTATAACTATAGTATAAGTAATGTACTGAAGCAAGCTATACAATAATATAAACGAAATTTTATCGACAAATGCATCATTATGAATCTATGTGTATAAAATGGATATTAACGCATGCTGAATCCTGGACTAACTTCGAATTCTCAAAAAAAAAATATTGGGGAAATCCGGGGAAATCATGATGAACATTTTCACTTGGAGTATGTACGCTACCTTCTTTAAATAGTTTTCCAAATTAATATATTGATGAGTTTTACTTTAAAGACTGGTATATTAAAGTTTAAGCTTGATATATTATAATAAAAATTACAACTAATTAGAAAAAATAATCATAAACTTTCATTTGTTTTTTAACGAATAAGACAAAAAATTTCAAATGTCTATAAAATATACTTAACAAGCATTAGGTCGGCTAAGACCCCCTCATTAGCATGACTAATTTAATTAGAGTATTTTCAAAACACAATTTTTAAAATCAAATATTGCATACGATTGAGACTTGATTACAATTATTTTATTTTAATTATTTGATACGTCAGTACGTGGGAACGTTCAAAGGCCGGGTGGGATTCCCGTAGGGGATGAGAGCCGACTCTTTGAATGGGCCCGACAAAAAAAATTTAACATTACTTGGTACTTTTTACTCGACTCTTCTTTTATTACATTTATTTTTCGCGATTATTGGTTTTAAGTAGACGAGTTTTTCACATTGATTAATTTTACATGAACTGTAAATACCAGCTAGGCTACGTTAAACGCTACTACACTAGGCCTATTTAATTAAATAATTTATGTTATGCCATTATTCAAGTCATTTTACCCGAAAGCCTATAATAAAAGATCTTGTTGTGTGTACTGTACTGTACAATAAAACATACGCAGAAGACAATCGTTTTAAGGACGTTCATTAAACTCGTTTGGTAATTTAAAAAAAAATCTGAAAACCGGAAAAAAATCCTCATAATTTGTTATAATTTGTATTTTTTGCAGCGGTTTTTTTATTTATAATTAAGAATACTTTAAGCGGAGGTCGAAATTTTACTGAGACATGGGTGTAACTGTGCGCCTATTATTATCAAATATAACATAGCATTAAAAAAATATCTGTCTTAAGAAAAAAAATTACAAATACAGAAAATTGTAAAAAACAAAAAAATGTTCTTGCATTCAATGCATGTCATGCATTTATTTAATATAATAGTTATAATATAAATAATGGGTATTGAATTTGTCTAGAGCCCTGTGTGTAAGAATAGTACTAAAATAACTTCATTTTGAAAATGATGTGTGTTAACATGAGGCTGGTTTCATAAAAACAGTATTTCACAATATGACCATAGGAAAAGGCCCCAAGAATACAGTTCAAGAGAATTAAAAAAAAATATCGATTTTGAAAAAAAAAATTGTAAAAAATATTAATGACCAAGAAGTTTATAATCTCGTAAAAAATTAGCTACCATATTTACTATAATATTTTTGCTGATTTTCAATCTTGTTTTCTCTAATTGGCACTGTCCCTGCTACCAACTAGACTTATTTAAACATATAATGGCAAAAAGCAAACTTTAAAATACACTACGACGTAGTAACTAATTCTTTAATATATAGTATTATTTTAAATCAAATAATGGCAACCGTCTCGGATTATCACCAATCTCAAAAAGGTAACATCAACATCCACTCGTACGTCGTATCCTCCGAGCTTCATAAACTAGTTTCAACTGGATTATTCATAAGCAATAAAAATTTATTATATAGTTCCTAGAAACAAAAATAAAATAGCTTGATATTTGATATACATATACGATCTTCTATATTTGGTAGTGACTAGCGAATAAATTACACTTTATCATACATCAAATAAGGAATCTTCGTCGACATTTTGCGTTGTATGTTAATTTAAATTTTTTTAGAATATTAGAAACGAAACAATTTTCTTACTTTTACGTAATTTACGAAGACAAACTTAACAAAAAAAATCAATGTTTGATGCACCTATTATTTTTTTTCAAATGCTTCTTAAGCAACTACTGATGCACAAGCACACAGAGCTAGTTATTCTTTACATATGATTTTCCTGGTTTTCTCCTTTTTAACAAATTTAAAATTAGTTTCTTATTACTTCTTGCGATGCTTCAGAAAAAAGACTTCCTCATTAATATATACATATAATTTGTTTTGGAAATCAACAGAATCAGAGATATTGGGTTAATACGGAGATCAGCTATATAAACCTATATCTTATATCTTGGAGGAAGTATATAGACGCACGTATAAAAAGAACGGACACAATTTTTCTTTTACGTAGTCTTACTCCACCATTCCTATCGCAACGTCTATTGAAGTTCACCGTCTCTTATCATAAAACAATGGGTCGCTCCATCATCAATGTGACGGTTAGTAACACATTTTTATAGTTGGAAATTTTTTAAAGCTAGACATGTAATAGTATTAACAATTACTGAGAATAGTGATTAAATTCGATTTAACTATATTGAGAATCTGTAATTCAAATAGGCAAAAGTATAATAATCATGCATTAGGAATTACATAATAATCTAATGTTATATATTAACGGATTAAGCAGATTTTCATGGTGCTGTTATTTGCCGCAGCGTTGGCAATTCCGGATAGTATGGACCAGGGGCGTGATTATTCTGCCGGTTCCAGATCTTATTCTCCGGTTATAGTATCTTCACTGACTAGAGAAAATGTGCCATTATCGTGGGTTTTAAATGCAGCCATTATCTCTCGCAATAAACGCCAAAATAAAGCTCGAGGTGTGAATAGGAATGAAATAGCCCAAACCGTGACTCACACGCAAATGACGACGGATATTCGAAAACTATTTTAGTAATTATTATTATTCTGGGTTTTTTTCGAACATTTTTAGCGTTCATTTTTTTCAGTGTTGCAAACATTTCTTTGCTTTCTGAAAAAAGGTTCCGTTATATTATTAGCGTCGTTCATATAATATGGATGGAGTTTCTTCGGCTGAAGGTTATTTCGGATACTTCCCAAATGACTAACTTCGGGCTACAAATAAATCACTGATATTTTGCTACTCGTTTCTTTCTACTATATTCTTTTGTACTACTAAAAACTTTTGTTACTGTTCGTTAAAAGAAAAATGAGATAAGAGATACAAGAAAGCACATAATAATACATATAAATGCATATGCTATTGTTTCTTATTACAGTTGTTCTTTATTACAATATCAATAACTATATTTCTGGAAAAAATGTTATATACTAATTGTGATGTACGTTACTACACGTACCAATTTGGTATGTATTTAAGTAGGAAGATTAACCCCATTTATTGTAAAAGCGAAAAGGAATTATTTTTAAGCTATCATTTAATTAATTTTTTTCGTCTTTTTTCCTGATGACCTCCAATAAATGGCTGTGCAGAACAAAAAAATATGTAGAATTATTAGAAAAGATAAGGTAGATATTACCTTTATGGATGGATTTCATTTATCGATACTTAGTACTAGAAAATTACTGTACCGATAATTTGAAGAAATAAAATTTGAATGATGTTCTAGTCCAACGAGACGAAACTATAAAATGGCAACTTCTTTTATGCAGTCTGGCTCCACCATTCGTTTCGTAAAGTTGGTTGACTTTCCTTGTCTTTTTCTGCATAAATGCGCCGCTCTTTCAAAGTGCTGGTGAGTAAAACCTAAACAGGAAGTTTAATATGGTTGAAAGTAACACTAATTGTATAACTACTGTGATAATCATTCTCTAAAATTTCATGGTTTATATTAATAGAGAATAAGAGGCCTAACATCCTTATGGCTAGAAACATATTGAATATATGTTTATTGTACATAATGCATTCTTATTGATTATACAGATTTTTATGGTGTTGATTGGCGCAGCTGTGGCAATTCCAGAATTTATGGCCAACAAAATGACAAGGCTGCAGAATCAATGCTTTATTATTACATGACTTAACCAGTTATTATATCTCCCTTAGATGTGGGAGAAATGTCGCATCACCTGGCATTTTTAATGCTGCCATCTTCCGCAAGAAACGGCAAACAGAGCTGAAAATGGGTGGCTCTTACAAGGAAACCTTTACTATCTCATTGGAAACGACCACAAAGACCAAGACATATTATAACTAAATTATACATTAGTATCTATAGCTTATATTTATTCTGTATTTTATGTTATCCACATTTGTATATTTAATTTTTTTCCCTTTAGTTTAACGTATTCTTTTATTTTAAATACATATTTTATTGCTTACAGTGCCACATTATGACAAAATGCCAGTTGATTGAAATTACTTATTATGTTTCCTAATAGTCCAATTTTTCTCCTAAAAAGGTTTCGTATTAGTACCGTCGGTCTTAATATAGATCAATAATTTTTGACACCTGAAGATTCTTTCTGATACGTCCCTTAATGAATAGCATCATGATCGAGCGAACATCGCCCGCAGTAGGCCTAAACACCAAGTTTGTGGCACTTATTGTACTAAATACTGAATTGCAGCTACCTACATATGAGATTGTTGTAGGTTCATGTTCTTCAAATTTCCATTTCCAATTTTCTGATTTAGTTTTCATTTTATATTGATCATTTATTATTTTTTAAACTATAATTGTATGCTGTGTAAAATAATTAAGGCATATTATTTACAATAATGCCTTAATTAAAGAAAATAAAAGAGATAAAGAAAAAAAGAGGAAATAGGGAGTGTAAATATATATTTGCATATTTTGAAATTAAACTCTTTTTTTCAAATAAAATTAAAAATAACGAATCTCTTTGTTATCTCGCATTCTTCAGAATGGACGTTGTCATTTATTAATATCTTTCCATTTAAATTTGAATATATTAAAAAAAAATTGTATTAAAACATGTAAATATTGTAGTCGTGATTTAACTCATACGAACATTGAAAAATAGCTACGTCACCTACACTATTCTCCCAAAACTAGTTTGAACTGGATCAATATTTAAATGAGTTATCCATTAAGTTAGTTTAGTTTAGTTCATTGGTTGTGTGCGGAAAAAAACGAGATTGGATCTCCTGAATTTCTTTTAATATGCATATTGCTATTTACATTATTCAAGGAATCTGAAGATCTTCGACTATTTGTTTCCTTGATTTATTATAATTTTAAAGCAAAATGTTTTTGTTTTCTTTGGAAGCATTACACTTTCTTATATACATATTCACTCGAACAAAGATGTAGTTTTTGTTTTTAAAACAGACAAAAATGATATCAAGAACCCTTAATTAATATTTTTTTTTGTTCAAAAATACTTTTCTTATGCGTATCATAAGATAACAAAATCACACAAAACTGAATTGAAGGTTTTTTTAAAATACTCGCGGTCTTCCCTTCGGCATTGTTCTAGCAGCTCATTTGTCAAACTACGTATGTCCCCTTAAAAAATGCTTCTATCTTTCAAAGGAAAAAGGGATTCCCCTATTTCCCTCATATTTTTTGCACAGTTTTTCTCCCCCCAATCTTTGCAAAGATCTCTGGGAAAACCCAACGCTATTTGTATCATTGTTATTTGTTTCCTCCCCAATGAACCTGACAAATGTGAAGCAGGTACGAGTATAAAAAGGGTGGAAAAGCTTGTTGTAAATCATCTTGCTTCCTCATTTACATTCACAACTTACATTGAAAACAGTATTCTAGTTCTTGAAACAACAATGCGTCGCAACCTTAATATTCCTGTAAGTATAAATTGCATTTAAAGTTTGGTTGATTTGAATGATTGATTATGTATGTAATACTGTTGATTGTGTAGATTGTTATGATGCTGATTGCTGTGGCAGTGGCTATGCCAGACTTTCTGGACCAAGACGACGATTTTTCTGCTAAAGATGGAGCGCCTTACTTGGTGTCGGCATCGACCATTCCCTTGGCTGTCCAACAGGGTGAAGATATTCAACCATCGAGCAGCAGTATGATTGGTGAAATGATCCGTACTAAACGTCACCATAGAGGTGGATATGGTGGCTACGGTGGTAATGGAGGCTATGGCGGTTATGGCGGTTACGGAGGAGCAGTGCTGGGAAAAATCACTTGCCATTGATTTTAAATCAAAATCATAAATCGATTTTCAAATCACTTACCTTGAGTGATTTAAATCAAGTAATTTAAATCAAAAGACCTGTGATTTTAAATCAAAAAATCACAAATCAAAAATCAAATTAATCCGATTAATTTTTTAAAAAGACATGGGTTTATTGGGCACGCTGGAGCGCAAACTACGTCTCTAAACAGAGTACAGCAACCATAATTCAAAGATACGACTTTTAGTATATTTTAAGGGAGGTACGAATCCCTTTTAAGCCGTCATACAGCACTATTTCATGCCTTTATAAGTTATAGTAAACATTTGTGGTGATAGAGGTTAATATCTTCTTCTCAGAATTTTTACGCTGTTACCAATGGTATTTCAAATTTTCAATTGCGTTTTGGCTTCTTTATAGCCATGAATTTAAATTAGAAAAAAATAAAATTTTACTTCAGGAAGCCAACTTCAAACTATTTTCTTCAACTAGTTCGACCAAACCTATATTTAATGTAAAATAGAAAATAAGATAGAGCTATATATCGAATGTCGGCTAATAAAGTTCAGCAAAAACGATTTTGGCCTCGTAATATTCAACCATCTACGCCAGAAATAGTTTTCCGGTATGTGGTATTGCATAAATGATTTGTGATTTTGATTTTTTAGTGAAAAACAAGTGATTTTTAAAAATAAATCAAAATCAATAGCCAATGATTTTAAATCAAAATCATAAATCGTTGATTTTGATTTATTTCTTGATTTAAATCAAATTTCGATTTAAATCACTAATGATTTGTCGCAGCACTGCGGAGGAGGATATGGCGGTGGATATGGAGGGTAATCAACATACACTTTATAATTAAATATATGTACATATTTTCAAAAATTTAATTTTTTATTTATTTATTTATGAAAGACATGGCCATCACCATCATCGCCACCATGGTCGTTAATCGAATTCAATACGTAGCGAACTTATTAGATGGGCTTAGTTTACCTGAGACATTTAGTTATACTAGCTAGCATTTGAATAGTTGTCTCAAAAATGGCTTTTTATAAAAATACACCGATGAAAAAAAGTGCCAGTTTACTTGAAATTGATTTATTGAGAATCAAACTATCCTGTAGTTCTTCTATAAGACAGGAAAGCTTGCCTTTGTGCTCGATTTAATAGTGTAATTCAGACTATTTTGCCTGAATTACTTAATTTTTCTTAAACATTGTACAAAGTAACTGATTGAAAATTAATTTCTTTTGAAGAATTAATCAAAATAAAAGTCATTTGATGACTTGTGGCCTTTATTCTGTGTATTTCTTAGAAAGAATTTAAATATATAATAAACTAGTATCTATTTTCGATGCGACAATAACATTTTTATTGAGACTACTAAAAATTTGAAGTCGTTGTAGAGTAATTTAGTATTTAGTAGTAATTTAATGTTTTCCAACTGATAAAACTATATTTGTTAAATATATTTATTAATTATAGCATATTTATTATTTATTGGTATATTTATTAAATATAGTTAATCGCTCAATTGTCTTTTATATTTATTTTTAAACGATTGGAGATCGAGCAGTTTTTTAATGTGCCGATTCTGGAATAACAATAGTACTAGTTTAATATTCCATTTAACTTTTGACCCACTGTTACAGTTATTTTATGGATTCATCGACAAATTAATTCCATTCGATGATGAAAAAAATACCCTCTTCGATGGTCAATCGATTCTAGTCCTCTCAATAGCTGTTCGTTTCTAGTATGTATCCTCCTTCCGATACCTGTAGAGACATCCTTTCTCTTTCTATCCTGTTCGGCTATTCCCACTCATAGCTACCGACCTATCCTATATTCTTAAATCCCCTCGGGGCCTTTGCGAGACCCTTTTTTTTACTTTCGCTTTCCACTGCTATCCTTCTCTCTATAGACTACTATTTAACATTTTCGCGATTTATCAACAAATAAATCATGATTGAATCTGTTAATATATAATAAATAATGTCACTGATTTATAGTTTTTATTACTGATTTGTATGACGTTCATTTCTAAATTCATATTTTGTGTAAGATAAAAATAAATAAAATATATTTAATACTTTACTTTAAAATATGTATGTATTTTTTCGTGGTTATGTTCGCCTGCAATTTTTGGATTTTTCAGATTTTTTTTTTTGGGGGGGGGGGATTTTTTTTAAACAAAGAAAAATAATTTATTTCAGTTACGAAGTCATATTAATAAAATATTTTAAAACAACAAAAACTGAATTTCCAGATTTAATCGCCCAATGGAATATACGAATCCAACTCGTACCCTACCAATGGAATACGTTTTTTGACGGATTCGCAAGAATCTTAAAACCTACCCTACCAATAGAAAACGCCATTAGTTTAGAAAAAGGTAACAAGTAGGTTGCAATTTTACTTACTTATGTTTTATTGGGGTATATATAAGGGAGCTTCTGCATATTACATTGAATATCGTAGACGACTAGTAATTGCGCCTCTTCTTGAGACGTGTTATCGCGGTCCTGTCTTGCACCCAAACTGTTGGGTACACCCAGTGTATACCTTTCAGGCGGAATTGCTTTTCACCCACCAGCTGATCCTAGAGTCTACTTTACTTCACGCTTTTGTTTTCTTTTTAATTTACTTTGTAGACGTGGGCAAAATTTGTGTTGCAATTGTAGTTTATGTTTTATTGGGGTATATATAAGGGAGCTTCTGCATATTACATTGAATATCGTAGACGACTAGTAATTGCGCCTCTTCTTGAGACGTGTTATCGCGGTCCTGTCTTGCACCCAAACTGTTGGGTACACTCAGTGTATACCTTTCAGGCGGAATTGCTTTTCCCCCACCAGCTGATCCCAGAGTCTACTTTACTTCACGCTCTTTTCTTCTTTAGGCGCGTTCAGACTAGAGCGTTTTTGTTAAATACTTATTTCCTTATTTCACTATTTCCTTATTTAAGATGTTTTTCTTATTTTTCGGAATAAGAGGCGTTTAGACTAAAATTTTTTCCGACGTTAACAAAAACCGTAGCAGACGACAAAGTGGAACGTTGCCTGCCAAAATAGGACGTTTCCGGTATTTAAAATGCGATTTGAATCTGGCAACACTGTTTCCTTTGGAAAAGAATAATAAGGAAATAAGAAAAATTGCTCAAAAGCAATTTTTTAGAAAAATCAGTCCCTACGCAGAGTTTTTTATTCAGGCTTACGCAAGACTTATAAGCTCCGCCTTGACGTCGTTTTTATCGCTTTGGTTAAAAAAACGACGGTGGCTCGCAATTTGCGTGGGTCATATAATATGGATGGAGTTTCTTTGGCTGAAGGTTATTTCGGATACTTCCCAAATGACTAACGTCGAGCTACAAAAAAATCACTGCTATTTTGCTACTTGTTTCTTGCTACTTATATTCTTTTGTACTACTAAAAACTGTTGTTAAAGTTCGTTGAAAGAAAAATAAGATAATAAGAGATACAAGAGAGCACATAGAAATACATATAAATGCATATGCTTTTGTTTCTTACTCATTGTTATAATATCACTAACTATATTTCCGGGTAAAAAATAATGTAATACGTACCGATTTGGTATGTGTGTAAGTAAGAAAATTAACCCCCTATTGTAAAAAGGATAAGGATTTTTTTATGTAATAACTTAATTTTTTTTGGCCTTTTTTACGATGGCCTCCTATAAATGGCTTTCCAAAAAAAATAATTATTAGAAACTATACAGCAGATATTGCATGCGGATGAGATTGTTATAGATTTTTTAAATGATTTGCAGAAAAAAATGTATAGAATTATTACAAAAGATAAATCAGATATTACCTTTGCGGATGGGGTTAATTTATCGATACTTATTAGGATACTACAAAATTACTAAACCAATAATTTGAAGAATTATAATTTGGACTATAATCTTGTGCGACGAGACGCAACTATAAAATGGCAGGTCAAATTCTGATTTTATACAGTCTGAGTCTGACTCCGCCACTCATTTCGTAAAGTTCATTGAAGCTCATTGTCTTTTTCTACAGAAATGCGCCGCTCTTTCAAAGTGCTGGTCAGTAAAACCTAAGCAGAAAGTTTAATATATTTGAAAGTAATACCTATTGTATAGCTACTGCGAGAATAATTCTTTATAATTTTATGGCTTATATTTTAAATGGAAAATAAGAGGCCTAACATCCAAACCGCTACAAACATATTGAATATGTGTGCCGTTATAATAATCTATGTAAAATCTCTAATCTTATCTACTTCTGACTAAAAGATCTTAATCTACCTCTTAAATACAATAGGCAAACCTAAGGTTAACAAATAAAAATATTGAGCAATTTTCAATGTCAGCAGTCCATACTATAGTAGGCACTCTAAATCTTAAGAGAACTGCTAATAATTCTGGAGTATTGTTAGTGCCATTGTAAAGACAGTCATTAATATAGTAATTAGTTTAGTAGTAATTAGCAGTAGTGATAATATAGTATTTAGTTTTAGCAGAACCATCCAAGACGGGTCTTACGTTTGTTGTTGTTCTATCCGGCTTGATGACAGCGGGATGGGGTAAGTAAGTGTGGATGCCTTTGTAATCCATGTTTGCTTTTGCAACGAACCCAGCTGCTGATGGTAAGTATCAAGATGATGAGGACTCTTTCTTAATTGATTGAGCGGTGATTGGAGTCTTTTAAAAGCCATTTCCTTGTTTGGGCGTAGAGTCGATTTCTTTTCATTCCAAAGAAGTGGTGCCACCCATCTGCCCTCATTTGACTTTCGAATGGTGGATGAATAGTGGGCGAGGGGGTCGACTTGGCCGAACTCTTTAACTTTCTTGGACATTAACTCCCATCGAATCCATCTTCCAAAGGAGATGACGGCATTCAGAGCAGCTGTCGTTCGATGAGACATTCTTTTCAATCGGGACCGTTTTTGTCGTAGCAGACATTGTAGTAAAGTCTGGTGGTGGAGCTGGCTTAGCCAGACAGTCATCCAGCTCTTCAATGTCGGGCAAGTCCATGCTGGAAATAAATGCAGTGTTAGTGCTAC
This sequence comes from Chydorus sphaericus, assembly GCA_030141595.1. Classification (NCBI taxonomy): domain Eukaryota; kingdom Metazoa; phylum Arthropoda; class Branchiopoda; order Diplostraca; family Chydoridae; genus Chydorus; species Chydorus sphaericus. Next base: position 2,638,518 of record CM057927.1, read on the forward strand.
TAAACATCTTACTTGGTTCCACTGGTGACGGGCCATGAAGGAGCCATCCCAACTTGCTGCCCGACCCCCTTGGACTGCCCGGAAACCCTCAGAACTTGACCGCCTTTTACGATCCTCTATGATAAAGTAGTAGTGCTCTGAGCCGAGGAGGATGTCCACCATCCTCTCTTTTGGATCCTCTTCAAAGAATCTTCCGTCAGCTAAGTGATTGCCGGGATCGTGCAACTCTTGTGCTAATATTTTTTTCTTGTATTCTGGTGCTGGACAAATGTCATCATCTTCTACCAATGTCATGGCTATACCGCAGGCAATCGGAAAAATTCCACGGAGAATGATGCTCCATCTGCTTTGCTCCTTTGCTTCACCCGGCTCACTGCTACCGAATGCTTGAATGGCTAGTATTTCTGTTCCCACTGTGATGAGACCATTCTCTAGGGCGAAGGATCTTCTTATATATGTACGCTGGCTGCCCCCATCGATTAGACACATTGCTTCCTTTCTTATTCCTTTCCCATTTTCAGTTCAAACAGTAGCCGTCATCAAGATGTGCTTTGAGCGCGATGGATTTGCCAATAAATATGCTTGTTTAGCCAGCACACTAGCAGATGTGGATGCTGCAGATGCTCCAGCCGGTGTGGGTGTCGGCTTAGCCGAACCTGATGTGGAATCCGAATAAGAGGAAGCTGCTGATAATGTTTTCTTTACGCTGTGCAAAGCAGTGTGGTGCAGCCCAGGACATTGTTTACACTTCTTCTCCGCCTTGCAGTCCTTCTTCATATGATTATCCCGGAGGCAGATGTGACAACGGCCTTCTTTTTTAACCACTTCCCATTTCTTTTCAGTTGATAATTTACATTGAATGGGGAAATGATCACCTTTACAAAAGACACACGGGTACTTATTCTTTGGCTTTGCCACGCCCGCTGGAGCGATGCTCCACCGGTCCTGTCGATGATGGTGTAGCTTGTGGTGGACCTGCTGCTTGAGCAGCCAGTGCTGAAGCTGTTAATCCCTTATGGCCTTCATTCTGCTCTCTACCCTTGCTAGACGAAGAGGAATGTTGCTGCTTATTAGGCTTAAGAGTTTGACGCAGCTTAGCCGCAGTCTCCTTCCCTTCCAACTCTGTTTTGAGATGGCCGAAAAAGGTGATGACTGACTTTTGCGAATGATCCTTCGTCTTACACCAACTGACTGTAATATCAGCCGGAACTTTAGGGAGAAGGATCTGCTTTAAAAAATCCCTATACGTACTCTCATTAACCCCCAAGGTTCTTCCCAAGGTCTCCAGGCAACGAATATTAGTCATTGCTCCTCCATATAGCTTCCTGAGTCCCGACACGTCTGACACATCGGTAACGGCTGGCAACGATGTGAACGCAGCGTAATGGCTCGCAACTATAACATCCTGCTTCCCAAATCTCTCCTCAAGGGCCGCAAAGGCTATCTCATAATTTCTACCAATCCTAGAAAACCCTTTTATCTCCTCAGCCGCCTCTCCCACAGTGAAATGCACCAAACAATTAAATTTCTGCGTGTCGTCCAACCCGGGATTGTCGTGAATTGAAGAACAAAATGATTCGTACCACGGTTGCCACTCTATCACATCCCCTTTAAAAGTCTTAAGAGTTAACTGAGGCGGTTTAATTTTACTCACGTTCTGTTTACCTTGCGTTGTATTTGTTGATGCAGATTCTTTGGCTGCCTCCCTGTGCTGTAAGCTTTCCAGGAACTCCTCTGCTTTCCTTTGTAGTGGAGAGAACAAGTCGAAGAACTCCATCTCCCATTTTCTTTGTACTTTTACGGCTTCCAGTTCAACTGGAACTTGACGGATGACCTCGTTCTCTTCATCAATCTGTTCTTTTAAATGCATTAGTTTGGCTAAAGATTGCTGTACCTTCTCGGCATCCTTAGAGATGAGGCATCTTCCAAACCATTTGCTGTGGGCAAGAAATAATTATCGAACAAGTCACCTCGGTCCTCCAAGGCGAGCCTCTTAGCTTCCTCAGCATCGATCTTCTTCTTATTACCGCAAGTCATTCTGAACTTGCAAATTTAAAATGTGTCTTAGACACTAAGATTAATAATAAAAGAAACTTGAATGAAGTGTCAAAGGCCCTGTGTCGAATGATATGTAAATAATAAAGTGTATAAGAACTACTGTCAATTGCTACACTTGTTGTCAATAAAAAAACCGCTAAGGGGCTTTACTAGTACCAGAGGTAACCAAGGTGGCGCTAGCCACTCGTATTTTTTTCTTTTTTTTATAAAAAGAGAAAGAGAGAGAAAAACTTCTGCATTTTGCTCTACCCCCACTATTGTATTGGGCCTTTGCTTAGCGGAGTTACAGAACAGGAAAAAGAATTTACTCTACGATGAAAACGATGAAGGAATCCTCTGGATCTTGTAAGTCTTCTTCTTGAGATGTAAAGGGTTGATTGGAGGCGGCTTGGGCCGCACTTCTTTCAGCAGCTCGAGCCCAGGTTGCACCCTGCTTCTGGATGTATAGAAGTGGATAGGTCCCCAATCTAGCACGTAAGCTCTCTCTAGTGGATTATTGTGACTAGTGCCTAGACGTGTAGATTCTTGGGGCGTGGAACCGGTGGTGGAGGTAGATTGGGTCCAATATCCGACCAAGACCTATCCCACTCCAACCATAGACGGTTGACAGCAGCAATGACGTCTTTGTTTCCCATCTCAATGCTCTTCTTGGTGGATTCAAATTGGAGCTTACGCAAAGAGTCGATGTCTTCTTCCGCCTCCGACTCCTGATGCTGAAGAAGGAGCTCTTTTTTTCTTGTTTGCTGTGAGGACCTTATCTTCTTTCTCTCCGATCAGCTCCAAATGCTCCTTGCATAGATTTTCCAACTCGTGGATCTTGGCTGCCAAGTTACCCGCCTCACAGTTGAAGTCGTCGGCCTCGTTACCAGCCAACCCGAGCCTTCAGCTCAGATTGGGTCGCCGCCGTCCACTTGATTTTAAGACGTCGAATCTGCTCCTGATGTCTGGCCAACCGTTTCTCGGGAGCCCTCCCTCCTTGATTTCCCCAAGCCACTAATGGTGAAGAGAGAAAATAAGAATAATAATTAGTGGCGGAGAGGGTGACTTGGTCACACGACAGCAGAAGCAGAGCAAGAGAGAGAAAGAAAAGGTTCCGTCGTCTGCACCAACGTTGAGGAATTGCACCTCTCACGTTGCTACCCTTAAAAGAGTCTCAAGGTCAAAGTGTTATATAAAAAACAAGAATGTGAACTATGTATGCACCATGTAAAATCTCTAATCTGACTTCTGACTAAAAGATCTTAATCTACCTCTGAAATACAGTAGGCAAACTTAAGGTTAACAAATAAATATATTGTCCACAATTCAAGTTATTTACATACACACAGTCAAGAAATAAAGAGGGGGTGAATACTTATAAGAGATGCTATTCAAGGAATAGTAGTCAAGATGAAGAATGCACTTATGAAAGAGTAGGACAGTCCTCTCTCCTCGCATTATAAAACTAGACTAATTTTCTACACACAGCGGGGTCGAGATCAAGACTCCTCCCCTTTGTCTTATTACAAGTCTAATCTTTGGTGGGAGCGGGAAACTCTTCCGGTTCTAGTAACTACTGTGCGGGGTTCAGGATCAGGAGCGCTAGTCTTCTTCTTTCTTTTCTGTTGGTAGAGAGTCCCAACATATACATAATGCATTCTCATTGGTTATTCAGATTTTTATGGTGGTGATTGGTGCAGCTGTGGCGATGCCAGAATTCATAGATCAACAAAATGGCGAGGCTGTAGAATCAATGCCTTATTACATGACTTAACCAGTAATCGCATCTTCCTTAGATGGGACATGGGAGAAATGTCGCATCACCTGGCATTTTGAATGCTGCCATCTTCCAAAATAAACACCAAACAGAGCTGAAAATGGGTGGCTCTTACAAGGAAACCTTTTATGTCTCATTGGAAACGACCAGCAGTACCACAAAGACAAAGACATATTATATCTAACTTATATATTAGTATCTATAGTTTATTTTTATTCTGTATTTTATGTTATGCACCTTTGTAACGTTAATTTTTCCCCCTTTGGTTTTAAGTGTACATTTAATTTAAATACATATTTTATTGCTATATCCGCAAGGAATCGGAAGATCTTCGACTTTTTGTTTCCTTGTTTTTTTTATATTTTTAAAGCGAAATGTTTTTGTTTTCTTTATAGAAGCATTACACATACACTTTCTTATATACATATTCATTCGAATATAAATGTAGTTTTTTGTTTTTAAAACAGACCAAAATGATACCAAGAACCTTTTTTTTTTATTTTGCTTTGTTCAAAAATACTTCTCTTATGCGTATCATACTGGTATCATAAGATAACAAAATCACACAAAACTGTATTAAAGGGATTTCTTAAAATACCCTTCCTTAATAGTAACGCCCGTCTTTCACGGTTTTGCACAGCGTTGTTCTAGCGGATTTGTCACACAACATATTTTACCTTAAAAGATGCTTCTATATCTTTCAAAAAAAAAGGGATTCCCCTATTTCTCTCATATTTTTGCACAATTTTTCTTCCCCCAATCTTTGCAAAGATCTCCGGAAAAGCCCAACGCTATTTGTATCATTGTTATTTGTGTCCTCCCCAATGTACCTGACAAATGTGAAGCAGGTACGAGTATAAAAAGGGTGGAAAAGCTTGTTGTAAATCATCTTGCTTCCTCATTTACATTCACAACTTACATTGAAAACAGTATTCTAGTTCTTGAAACAACAATGCGTCGCAACCTTAATATTCCTGTAAGTATAAATTGCATTTAAAGTTTGGTTGATTTGAATGATTGATTATGTATGTAATACTGTTTATTGTGTAGATTGTTATGATGCTGATTGCTGTGGCAGTGGCCATGCCAGACTTTCTGGACCAAGACGACGATTTTTCTGCTAAAGATGGAGCGCCTTACTTGGTGTCGGCATCGACCATTCCCTTGGCTGTCCAACAGGGTGAAGATATTCAACCATCGAGCAGCAGTTTGAATGGTGAAATGATCCGTACTAAACGTCACCATAGAGGTGGATATGGGGGCTACGGTGGTTATGGAGGCTATGGCGGTTATGGCGGTTATGGAGGAGGATATGGCGGTGGATATGGAAGGTAATCAACATACACTTTATAATTAAATATAATAACATATTTTCAAATATTTAACTTTTATTTATTTTTGAAAGGCGTGGCCATCACCATCATCGCCACCATGGCCGTTAATCGAATTCAAAACGTGGGGGGGGGCTTACTTGGCGGGTTTAATTTCACGAGACATATAGTTGTGATAGCTAGAATTTGAATAGGCGTTGTCTAAAAAAAATGGTTGAATCAATATACTGATAAAAAAAAGTGCCAGTTTATTTGTAATTCATTTATTAAGTATAAATCTATTGTCTACGTAATACAAACCTATTTTTAAACTACAATAATTATATATACAGATTTGTTATGGCATTTATTGCTAGGCTAGAGCTGCAACGATACCAAACCTTTTGGGGTCCAAGGGGTTGCCCACTCTATTTCTCGCGGTTCAGTCCGTGAGATTTATTCCCTATTAACTTTTTTTGCGTAGTTACGAGTTTATCAGGCAATTGTACATAGATATAATTAGGTCTACTCACAAAACGAGCTCTAAAAATGAGATAATTTTAAAATGCAATTCCACAATCACCACGCAGTTAAAAACAATCAATGAATATATTTTTAATAAACATTAAATACGTCATCTACATAATATCTGCTTTTGACGTGCGACAATGCCCTTATTATCTGGACTCCTAGAAAGTCGAAGTCGTTGTAGAACGATTCAGTATTTAGTAATTTCTTGCATTTTCCCCAAAATATATTTGAGGTTAACTTATACGTATACTAAAATGATAAGGGAGATATTGATATTCCACTTGATATATAATCGGTGGTTTGATATATAATTTTTTTTTATTTTTCAAAGATCGGAGATCGAGACATTTTTTAATGTAACGATCCTGATGGAACTAATATAAGTAATTGTATAAGTTTGATATTTCATTCGATTTTTGATTTGCTTTCTTCTCAAGTTCTCGACCAACTTTTGTTGGTTGGTATATAATTCGTCCACTGTTGGAGTTTTTTTTTATGGATTCACCGACAAATTTATTCTATTCGATGATCGAAAAAATATCTTCCTCAATGATTTATCGAATCAGGTCCAGTGCCTGATTCGATCGTGCTCCAGTGCTTATTCCTTCTCCCTAAAGTATTAAAATTTGTTTAATAAGAATTAGGAAATATTCAACTGCTGTAGCAGCTCTTCTTTTTTTCAAATATTCATTCAAGTCAATGATTGGGCGATCTGAAAAAAATCGTGAATTTGATACGAAGAATACATGTAAATAAATAATAGGTCTAATACGATACGATTATTTCCCACTTACACTTATAAGTGTAGAATCAATATTGAAAAATGAGTTTACTTGGAAATGCAGTTAGATCAATAAACAACGACAAAAACCGGAATAAAGGGAACAGATACTCTTGTCACAGGTAACGCCCTTTTTCAAAGATATGCATAAATTTTCTCTCTTTCATTTCTCGCACTCTTTTCTCCTTGGTCCTTGCCACTCTGTATCTTACGAGGAAAAATAAATTCCCCTTTTCCCCTCATCTTATTTTGCTCGACTTTTTTTTATTATCTCCACAAAAATCTTCGGGAATACCCAATTCTATTGGTATCACATTCTCATTTGTTTTTCTTCTTTCAAGTACCTTCCAAATGTGACGCAGATTGCGAGTATAAAAAGGGTAGAAAAGCTCGTTGTAAATCATCTTGCTTCCTTACTCGTTTGACAACGTTGAAAACAACAACATAATTCTTGAAACAACAATGGGTCGCAACATTTATGTTCTTGTAAGTATAAAATCTATTTGAATTTTTAATGCTTTGAATGATTGATTATGCCTAAATTTTACTGTTGATCATGTAGATTTCTATGATGCTCATTGCTGTGGCTGTGGCTTTGCCAGACTTTCTGGGCCAAGACGATTACTTTTCAGCTGGAAATGGAGCGCCTTACTTGGTGTCGGCACCGATCGTTCCCTTGGCTGTCCAACAGGGTGAAGATATTGAACCTTCAAGCAGCAGTTTGAATGGTGACATCATCCGTACTAAGCGTCACCACAGAGGTGGATACGGTGGCTACGGTGGTTATGGAGGCTATGGTGGCTATGGCGGTTATGGCGGCTACGGAGGAGGATATGGCGGTGGATATGGAGGGTAAAAATCTAACTTTTATTTGACTAGTTTTAGTTTTTAATTAGCTTTTTTCAAACACTGAAACTGTGCCTCATTTATTTATGCTAGGCATGGCCATCGCCATCATCACCACCACGGTCGTTGATCGAATGCAAAGCGTTGGCGGCCTTAATTTCACTGAGACATATATTGTTGTACTAGTTAACATACATCATTTGAATAATTGTCTCAGAATGGCTTTATCAATACACCGATAAAAATATAAAATAAAAGCTAGAGAAAGTGTTAGTTATTTACTTGGAATCAATTTATTAAGAATATAAATGATATTCAGTAGGGAAAAAAATTGATCTCGTTCAGTTTAATTGCTGCATATATTCCTGCATACGCATTTATTTTGCAATTTTTAAAAGAGAAAACTGATTCTGATATTGACATCATGTTTTTGTTTAATTTCTTTAATTTGTTCAATAACTGCAATATATTTATATTGCATTTTAAGTATTATAACTAATTGTGACGACCTCCCATTTTGTATCACTAATTTTTACAACTTATAACTGATTTAATGATTTTTGTGACTAAAATGAATAAATTTTAAATGAAAATAGAAAATATATTACAAAATAAATAAGGCATAATTTAATTGGATTACTTTCGGATTTACTTTATTTGTTAATTAAGTTTTTATATGTATATTTTTCTCTTTTTTACCGATTTTTTGAAAAATTTTGTTTAGGTGTGCGATTTTTTTTTTCAGCGAACAACCTTTCGACTATTTTTAAACAAAACAAACAAAAAACTTATTTCAGAGGTAACGACAAATAATGCTGTAATAAAAAAAACTAAATAGAAACCGGAGTAAAAGGAGTTATCAGTTAATGATACTAGGGCGTATTTGCACAGATAGCCCCTTACAAAATGATTATGCACAATTTCGTTCTTGTTGACTTCTTGCATTGTTTTCTCCTTACCAATCTCAAATTCGCGAGAAAATATTCTTTTTTTCCCCTCACATTTTTTTGCTCGACTTTTTTCTTAATCTTACGACAAAATCTCTGGGAAAACCCAACGCTATTTGTATCAGAATCTGGATTGTTTGTTCTTCTTTCAGGTAACTTAAGATGTAAAGAAGGTACGAGTATAAAAAAGGGTTGAAAAAGCGCAGCGTAAATAATTTTCCTTCCTCATTTGTCTCAACAAAAACAAAAAATGCTTTGCTCTATCAATGTTCTCGTAATTAAATTGTATTTAAATGTAAAATGATTAGATATTTATTGACATTAATAACCATTACTTTATTGATAATTTTTTTTTATAAATAAATCTTAATCATAAAATTGTCTCATTTCACTCCGAAGAATCAGAAATGATTTGATATCTATATTAGATGACATGGATATGCGTTTATACAGGTTCCTCAAATGTAAAATAGAATTATTCCCATTAGTTTTCCATATTTTGTACTATTTTAACAAGGTTTTGAGCCTTGAATGCTTTATTTAAATGAAAGAAATGGTTACATATTTTTTACGAGGGAAATCAATGACCTTTCCTCATTTTTAGTTGTTGTTTTATGTTGAGTTACTAATATCAAACTACAGCGGCTACCGTAACTTAAAGTTAAAAAAAAAAGAAAAAGAAATAAAGTTGTTTCCTGACCACTTGTTCTATAAAAAATATTTCTACTCACCGCAATAGGCCTGCCAAGGGCAGCAGGGTCCAAGGGCGTGAATATAAAAAGTATATGAATATCAAGAGTGTTTGGTTCGCAAAGAAAAAAAAACTTAATACCCATCTAGGTTATTACCTCGTTAAAACCCATATTATATTTAAAATAATGCCATTTTATTCTAAGATTTAAAATATATAAAAATCATCGATGAAAAAACAAAGGCCCTAGCTAACTAATTACAAATAACTCCAGGTAGAAAATTAGTAATGTAGAAGAAAACTATAGTGTTGTCAACTTACTAATACTAGGTTTTAAGTTAGTGTACTGAGATAACTTATCTTTGCCGACTTTTACTCATTTATAGTCTACTACAGTCCCGTATCATTGCATCTAGCCATTGTTAAGAATGATAGTATGGCTCGATCGGCTATATAAAGTAAGAAATTTATTCAATTACCCATCTGTGTAAAATTTACTTAAAAAATCTATTTATTATTTAGGTACTTATACGCGAACTAATCAATCACTCGATGGAGAATGATGGTAAGAATCTGTAATAAGTCAGAGTAATAGACCAACATGTTATGTGTAGGGAAAAAATCATTTTATTGAAAAATCTATCGTTAATATTGGATCACTTTTTGTAAGAAAACTGGCAACAGGTTAACCCGTGCTCTTTTGGGGAAAAGAGAGATGTACTTATACGTCCAGGGGGTACTGTATGTATCAGTAACTAAGCACCTTTGTAATTGAGTTTGTTATGGAGAGCTTTTGTAATTCAGTAATTGAGAATACTTTGTATTTTCATTAAAATGCTTAAAGCGTGTTTTTTAACATAAAATTATGTATACAATAGACGCACCTAGAATCAAAGACCGAAACCATTTTTTTATTTGTCTTATATAGATTCACCACCACAAAAGGAGCCATTTCCTAATCTAAAGGATTATTTTTGGGTTGAATAAATAAACAGATTCTTTGGAAAGTTCTAAAAAAGGCGAGGCACATTCCATTGATTTTTTTGGGAATATTTAAGGTAACTGTAATTAAAGTAACAGTTTTCTTTTTCGGTATAGAAGCTTTTAGTTGTTCTATGTATGTATCTATACATCTAATATTCACTTTATACATATCAATTTATAAGAGAAGACAAGTTCAAGTGCTCTTTTACTCAGTCTCAATATAAGGTCGCAATTTTTAAAAGAACTAAATTAACAGATCTGATGCGACCAGTTTTATTTGTTGACTTGTGACCAAGTATCACACAGGAACCAATCTGGTGGAATGGCTTTTTGGTTTTTTAGACAGCTCTACTCGGCGGGGACAGTAACTGCTATTACTCTTTTACTTTTTTTAATTTTCCCTCCTCTCTTGAAAAATTTGAACCAATCTAGATAAACATTAGTTCTTCTTCTTCCTTTGTTTGCATACTGTTGGTTGTGGGAAATGCATTGCCGAAATTTTATGCGCAGGTTGAAGCTACATCCTAACGCAGTAACGCTGATTATTCCAGTGGAAACCAGACATCTAAAGAACGACTTCTGATAAAACTGTCTAATACGTTTACAGCATCCTTGAACTTGAACGTGTAAAAGGGTTTTAGCGTTAAAAAAGTAGCAACATCCATTTGCATGCGTCGTATTCTCCGACCTTCACAAACTAGTTTCAACTGGATTATTTAGTCTTTTAAAAAAAAATTATATACTTTTTAATTATTTAAAAAAAATAGTTTGATAGAAATTTCATGAAGCCAATTCAACTCTTAGACTTGGAGGGTCTTTTTAAAAATGGAAGATGATAAAATATTAAATACGTACTAATTAATAGTTCGGTATATATTCATAATCAGTAGTCATAATGTTATATGTCTTACATACTACTAATTATTATAAAAGTATCCTATTAGATAATATCATGAAAATAAAATAAATTGAAGTTTTTATGTTCTCGTTTATTTCTCAAACATAATCCCATCCTAAAATGGGGGAAGTAGACGCACCTATAAAAAGAGAGGACTAAGTTCTCCTATAGTCTTTCTCCACCATTATTATCGAAACGTTGATTGAAGCTCCTTGTCTCTTGTTCCAACAATGAGTCGATCAATCATTGTACTGGTTAGTAACACTTTAAGCTTGGTTTCTAATCATAATTAAGGCTCACAAGAATACTGGTTTACTTTCATTTGTTTTTCCTTGTGAATAATCCTAAATATTGCAAATGACTGCAAAATGGAAAATTAATAAATTTTGAATTTTTGACTAGGAAGTAATAATTAATTGTTATTCTAACTTTTTTTTGCAGATTTGTATTATGTCATTAGCTTCAGCTTTGGCATCACCAGATTTTTTGGACCAACAACATGACTATTCTGCGGGATCGAGCATTTATTCACCCTATATTGTATCTTCCCTGACGGCAGAAAATGATGTACCACCATCATGGATTTTGGATGCTGCTATCCTCTTTATCTCTCCCAATAATCGCCAAAATAGAGCTCGATTCATGGCTGCCAAGAAACCATGGTTTACGACATTTTAGAAGATTATTGTTATGGTAACTTTAATATTTTTTCTGTCTTCCAAATATTTCTACCGCCGTTAATTGTTTCCTTAGTATCACTGATTAATACAATACTCTGTGAATGCGTTTCAAATTATTATTTAATGATCCATAAATTTTAGTGCCAGTTCATTAAACTTGATTTTTGTTTGCTTTCTTATTAAGATATTTCTTTGTTTTTTTTAAAGGTTTCGTTACAGACTTGCAGTATATGCATTACTACCGTCGTCCCTGATATGGATTTAGTTTCTACGGCTGCAGGTTATTTCGGTTATTTCTTTAAATAGTACATCAGGATTGTTAAAAAAAACCACGCTGAAGTATAATTTTTCTATGTGGATATTTCAACTAAAACAACCTGAGAATACACGGTTTAAAAAATTATGACTCCCATGTAATATATTGATGGTTTAAGTGGGAAATTTAAACCACCAGTTATTCTGATTTGTTAAAAAAAAGATGAAACATTAAAAAAGTTTGGTTTATTAAGTAAGGGAAATTAATGGTAATCATCTCAAGTCTCGGTAAATAAGGCAGATTTCTGTGATTTTATCAACGCAAGAGCGTCTTCCATTTCTCAGTTTGGCACCTAGCTGTTAACGTGTAACACTCCAGTGAACTTAGTGGTTAATGTTACACGTATAAATAATATATACATAAATATACATTTAAAAAGTTTTAAATAGTCTGTAGAAATGTCAAAAGAGATCAGCTGACTAGTTCTTGTGTCAGTTGTCGTCACTATAAATTCAGTGACTTCAGTCTAGTAAAGTCGTAGTTCAATTAAATTTTTTTTAGAGACCATGTAACTCATATTTGACAACACGTAACGATGAACGGCTTATATAGTTTTATTCAAAACAAAAATATCTACAAAATTGTATATTTTTGTCTAACTTTTATTATTTCCACGTCAGTTACAAAGTCTGAGGTCCCCATTAAACACCGTTGGTCTCTCTCATTGACCCAGAAAAGTTGTGTTAATAATTTGTTCTTGCTAAATTTGAATTATTATAAACAAAGATTTATGGTTTTTAGGATTTTCCAGTAAGTGTTCACTTCTTCGTTTTCTATGATTGAGAAAGAATATTTTTGCCTCTGTGATCTATATTGGTTTTCTTGCAGTAGCTATAGCCTACGCCTATTTTCTTGTGTTCACTCTAGCTCCTTCCATGCCTGGGGACATCCTTTCACTTTCTATGGTATTGCGGCCCTATTGCCGCTGTAGATATCTAATTCCCCCCCAGGGGCTTTAGTCCTATTTCTTTTTTTTTTACTCTCGCTCTCTATAATCTATTAATTTGTTTGACAAGTATTAGTAAGATTAAGTATTGTAGTAAGTATTAGGCTTTTAGTAGATATTAAACTGTGCATGTTCTCTTATTTCTTTTTCGGTATGCTTTAAAATTTTAAATACATTTTTCCGATACAAAATTTCGTATTTAATACAAAAAAATACGTAGTGCATGATTAATAGGTCTAAACTGGGGATTATTCCTGCTGCGAATGACTTTTATTGCTGATTTCTGCTGATTTACTTTATAAAGAGATTTATATTTTCTTGATTGTTAATAGATCCATGGGCTATACCAGTCACCGCAGATGTTGTGGAATATGGAATATAAAATTCAAAAAATGTATTTGCTGAACAAATATTCCCTAAATCTTAAAATTCAAATAATAAAGCAGCATTTTTATTATCTCAATCCAAAGACTGTGTGGTTTGAAACTTAGAATGCAATCGGGTTTTAAAAGATTTAAAGGCCATTTTTAAAATCTAGTTTTTGAATACAAATTGCATTTAATAATTTTTTATTTATTTTTTCACTAATGGCTTTAATATATATTGGCTATAAATATATATTGCTATTTCCTAAATATTGAAAGATGACGACGAATTATGCCATATAAATTAAAAAAAAACTAAAAACCGGAATGGAGGGAATTTTTTACGAATTTTAGCGGTTAATTATACTACATTTTCACAGGGAACGCCCATTTTCAATGATAGTGTTTAAAGTTGCTTTCGTGGATTATTTGTGCAATATTTCCTCGTTTGCTAATATATTTCTTGCTTATAATTTATATACATAATTGCTATTTATTGGTTTAAAATGTTAATAATCATATATCTTAATAATAATAGAAATATTTGAAAGACAAAATACCGTATTATTACTTCCGAAAACGAAACAACTTTATTTTATCGGCTAATAATACTCCAGCGTATTTTCGCAGGAAACGCCCTTTTTCAAAGGTTATGCATAAAGTTGGATTATTTTTCATGGATTATTTGTCACACTATTTTCTCCTTTCCTATAATCTCAAACATCTGAGGAAAAAAGAATTCCCCTTTTCCCCTCATCTTTTCTTGCTCGACTTCTTTCTTATAATCTTACCACAAAAATCTCTGGGAAAAACCCAATGCTATTTGTATCACATTCTCGTTTGTAATTCTTCTTTCAGGTGCCTTTGAAATGGGAACCAAGTGTGATGAGTATATAAGGGGTGGAAAAAGCTCATCGTAAATCATCTTGCTTCCTCATTCGTTCCACAACGTTGAAAACAGCACCCTTACTCTGACACAACAATGCGTCGCTCTATTAATTTTCTTGTAAGTAAATCGTATTTAAATTACTAGTGATTAGAACACTTTTGATTATTTCTCATATAATAATGTTTATTTAGATGGCTATGATGCTGATTGCTGTGGCTGTGGCCACACCAGATTTTTCGGACCAAGAGGATGATTTTTCTGCTGAAGATGGAGTGCCTTCCGTGTTGGTGTCTTCACCGAAGGGGGAAGATATTGAACCATCGAGCAGCAATTTGAATGGTGAAATGATCCGTACTAAACGTCACCATAGAGGTGGATACGGTGGCTACGGTGGTTATGGTGGATATGGTGGTTATGGTGGTTATGGCGGCTACGGCGGAGGATATGGCGGTGGCTATGGAGGGTAACTATTACTTTAAGATCAAATGTAATTGTATAAGCAGTATAATGCTTATACAATTACGAATGCTTTTTATGTAATATTATTTATTTTAATACAATTTGCAGGTATGGTCATCGCCATCATCACCATCACGGTCGTTGATTTGAAAATGTGAGAAGAATTACTTTTTGCAGGCAGAATATCACTGAGGCACATAATTAATAATACTTCAGTAATCCTGTTTGAATAAAAATCTGGAGAAAACAAAATAGGCAAATAAAATAAACGGTTGAAAAATAGTTTTGCACGTCATGTACATAACCTTTACTGGGGTCAGTGTTGTCAATTTAGAAATACTAGGATTAACTTAGTTACGAAGATATATAACTAAAATTTCCGTTGAGTTTTGAGTAAGTTACCTGAATTACCTTTGTTTATTTTTCAATTTTTAAACGTAAGTTAGTAAAACTAGATAATTTTTGTGTCTAATTCTATTTAAAACAACGTAATAATCAAGGAAATTTGGAATTCGAATATAAAAAAAAAGTAGTTGTATTGTGCAAATGACCGAGTAACGCGGCTGGAATTTACAAGATTTTGGACTACAACTGAAATAAATAGCATGCTATGAACGTATACAGTTGTAGCCTATTACTTCTTTATTAATTATTAAGAATCAAATTATGCATAATAAATTCACAGCGGGACTGTGGTCGAGAATTCATTACACCACTGTGTAATTTATGAAACTAATAGGCTACGCAATCAGTTACCTATAGCTTACCTATAAATTCAAGGTTTTGTCGTATTTTTTCCGGCCTTCAAATGCGCCATTTAAAGAATTATTATTTACTAAAATTTTAAACAGGAAAAACAACAAGATTCACAGTTATCAACCTTTTGGGTTGTAATCGTTGTATTTTTTTTTTTAGTAGTTGTAATTTTTTTAAAGAAATTTTTTTAATGGCAATATAAACTTTTAAAATGTTACTTTTATGATCTGGTTTGTCCAAATTATATAATATTAATAGTAGTACTATTAGCATCTTTTCAAGTTATGTATAGCAATACATTACATAATAACTCTCCCCCGGCGCAAACTCCTTCGGGCCCCTCGACAAGGTCGAAGGCGCTTGCCGGGTGAGCCCTTTTTATGGTCTGTGTAAAGCCATTTTTTTATTGAACTCGAACTTTAAATTGAGGTGTTGCATATTCGCTGGTTCAAATGTGACATAAATTCTATATAATAATTCAAAAAATAAATAATAATTTTGACAACCACGAAATAATTAAATTTAAAATTCCACCCATGAAAGTCAACAGTTAGATTCGAACACTCAACTTCACCTCTTGCCTTCTTTCCACCGAATATGCGATAGATTAGCCACCTGCGCCACTCTAGACTTGAAGAGATATACTAATCTAGCTGTATATATATAAAAACGGATAACCCGAAAAAATTATGATATATTTTACATCACGAGTGTAAACACTGTAAGCCTATGTCAATATCTCGTTTTAATGGTTAATGTAATTTAATGTAAATAAAAAGTATTCTAAATACATTTATGAAAAATAACTTAACTCTCAGCTTCCCAAGTTGATATAGACTATTTAAATCTACACTTAATTATTAATCCCTCAAAAAACTTTGCCATTTATAATACTGAAGTTCTCCCATAACTCAATTAATTCAGAAATAAAAAATCTGTTCTCAATATTTACTTCACGGCCAGCCGAGTAGCCGCCCAAGAAAAGCCAGAGTGTCGTCAGCAATGTTTACATAGTGAATTGTGGGTTATATTTGAAAACAAGATAAAAAATAAAGAAAATACAAATCAATGTAAGGATTGCTTATTTTTTAGTTTGTCATTTTGATGATGTGCTCGCACATGCAATTTTATAATGTCGAGCTCAAATTTCAAAACCTTGTGGTTTTAATACCTTCATATAATGAGGAACTTTCGTATTTTCGGCCACACATATTTACATGTAAAGTCGAACCATATTATTCTTCCCTTTAGTATAATGGGGAAAGAACCCAGCCCTTCTTCTTTCAACCCAGCATCTTCCGAATTTCCTTCGGGGAAGGCCTTGTTTAATATCAATAACCAAATACTTATACAACCTCATGTAAGCTCCTATAGATTTGTATGAAATGCGGGTGGAGTTTTTTTTCCATCGTATACAGTTGCTCCAGCAATCATAAATTTTATTCCAAAGTAGGAAGACTTCTTTTAATTCTGAACTATTCCTTCGTAAAAACCGTAAATAGAACTCAAGTAAATAACTAGAATATAAATTTATTTGAAGATCCAAATCCATTGTAAACCAACATCTATAATAGACCCTTTCGGTGTAGTGGGCATGGTGCTTGAAGTTAGCTTGGAATACCAGGGCTTAAATCTCTTTGAACAGCTCAGAACTTTAGTTCTTTCCACTAATTTATATAATAATTGACTTGAAAATACATGTTCTTTGGGTCGTAGAAATATTTTACATTTCTCCGAAAAATAACCCTTTAGAGATAATTAAAGAAAATCTGAAAATATTAGTTATTAAGCTAAACAAAAAAGCGCAAGACTAAAATCGGATTAAATATACAACTTTGGGTTTATTAATTACCAATTTTAAATATTTGTATAAATGTATTTATATGATGCATAAATTTTCCACCAACCTGTCACTTCCGTTACAGTTTAACTCGTTATTTCTATTTTAAAACTTATGAACTGGCAGAAATAAGCCAATCAGTGAATAGTACGACATGGGACCAAGCAAAGAGCCGCAATAACACGTATACTTATCATTGCTAAGTTGGAATCTCCGTATCACTTTCACAGACTCATTTCAACATTTAAAACTCGAACATCTACAAAAATAACTAAGTAATCGGTATGGTTTTCAAAAGGGGGTTCATTTGTCCAGCATTACTGCTGCTTCTTTCAGCTTTAGCATTTTTAAGTCCAATTTCTCCAGGCAGTATTCAAGGTATATTTGTTTTTTTCACAACATAATCTTCCTTTTCTATAACACGTTAAAATAGTTCTATTCATAATTATTAATTTACTAAAATGGACTGGGTCTATAATTGATGAAACCTTTGATGCTCGGAAAAATTCAAACGATTTCGTGGTATGGAAACAGAATTTAAAATGTTTATTCTAATATCAGTAATGATCATAAATGTTTTTCTACTTATTTAAAAGAGCATTATGAATGAAATGTCTTCACTCAAAAAAGAGCAAAAAGAACTCAAAAACACAGTTGATCAATTGGAAAACAAGAGTCGAGATCAGGAGAATGAAATTGAAGTTCTCAAAGCCAAAAACGAAGTTCATGAGGAAATGTATCACAAAAGTAGAGAAGAAGTTCGCCAACTAAATCTTAAAGTAGAGGAGCTCTTGAAAACTGGATCTAAAAAAAGAGATAACAATTTGATTCCATCAAATTGCAACGATCTGAAACAAATTGGTCATTCTTTGAATGGATTTTATACGGTTAAAAATCCTCATGTTGATAAAAGAAACAACAACATGCGGCTTATATTTTGCGATTTCAGCTCTGCATCTAAAAAAGGTTTTTAATAACTTTTACATTCCTATGCCTAGTGTCTAAAAACATTAAAATGATATTGAAAAATAAATTATATAGACGCCTCAGAGGAGCACGTGGGTTCCATTGAAGTCAACTCGTTGTCCGAAGGAGTATACTTTAACGTAAAAAAGAATTCCAACTTCGCTAAACACAAAGAAATTATTCCATTTGAGTTGGAAGTCCT
Organism: Chydorus sphaericus; assembly: GCA_030141595.1. NCBI lineage: Eukaryota > Metazoa > Arthropoda > Branchiopoda > Diplostraca > Chydoridae > Chydorus > Chydorus sphaericus. The sequence goes on from CM057927.1 coordinate 2,656,739, forward strand.
TAACATAGGAAAAGCAATGGATTTGAAGGCGGGAACATTTACAGCACCTGTAAATGGAGTTTATCATTTTGCTTTTAAGGGAATATCACATGGCAAGTTGCTAAGTCCTCCATCTGTTGTAGTTGTACATTTGCGTCTGAATGGAAACAACGTCGCCCGTGCCTATGCTTCTACTTCCGACGTAGAAGAGGACAAGTATGCTTTCACTCTGGCCCTTCATTCCATTCTAAAACTGGAGAAAGGCGACGTTATTCAATTGGTTCTAAACAAAGGAGCCATTTATGAAGACTACGCCTCTAGCAACACTCAATTTATTGGTTTCCTTTTAAAAGAATATTGACTTATGGTTGATTAATTTCCTCTAATATCATAGACCCACAGCCATGATTCTGGGTGATTACAAAATAAGAATACAACTACAACAGAAGCAGCATTTAACTTGTTTTTAACATGCCATGCTTAAAAAGCTTCGTGTAAAAATAATTTATTGCTGGATTTTTGTTTTAACACTACTTTTCCGACTCAATGGAAGAAAGTTAAGGGGTCGTCATATTTGAATCATATGCAGAAAAAGGCTTATAAAACTTAGAGGTTTCAAAGTAGATGCATTCAAACCGGAAAACTTCGGGAAGTTCAATGGTGCAGATTTCAACATCATACCTAATTAATTGGTTTCCTAAAAAAAAAATATTGAATAATAATGTCAATTGATAACCTTGAGCCACAGCCATGCTTTCTGATGTAAAGTGATAAGAAAAACAAATTGTTGGCGAGATGCCACGCAAAAAAATTAAAATAAATAACTTTTGATTTGTTTATATTTGAAAATATAGTCTAAAGCCTAAAATATAAATAATATAACAGTATTCTTAATATCTCAGCGTCTCATTAAGACTGTATAGTTAGAAACTTTGATTTAAATCGGTTTTTAATAGATTTAACGAAATACAGATTCCTTAATTTTTTTACGAATTGGTATAGTATACGGTTGGCCCATATCAGTAATTCCGAAATAACTAAAAAATTATATCAGAGGTCACAAAGAATAACGCAATATAAATAAAAAAAACTGAAAACCGGAATTTTTTCATACTCTATCGTACTGCGCATTTTCACAGGGAACGCCCTTTTTTCAATGATTATGCATAGAGTTGCTTTCGTTGGTTGTTTTTCGCACTATTTTCTCCATTGCTTATCTCATACTTCTGAGGAAAAAAAATTCCCCTTTCCCCCTCATCTTTTTTTTGGTCGACTTTTTCCTTAATCTTGCCACAAAAATCTCTTGGAAAAACCTGCAGTTATTTGTATCACATTCTTGTTTGTTTTTCTTTTCACAGGTGCCTTCAAAATGTGACGCCGTTTGCGAGTATAAAAAGGGCTGCAAAAACTCATCGTAAATCATCTTGCTTCCTCATTCGTTTCACAACGTTGAAAACAACAACCTTGCTCTTATAACAACAATGCGTTGCTCTATTAATGTTTTTGTAAGTAAATCGTATTTCAATCAATGGTGCTTAGAACCCTTACCGATTATATCTAATGTGATTATGTTGACTTAGATTGCGATGATGCTTATTGCTGTGGCTGTGGCCATGCCAGATTTTCTGGACCAAGACGACGATCTTCCTGACAAAGCAGGAGACTCTTATCTGGTATCAGCACCGATCGTTCCTTTGGCTGTTCAAAAGGGCGAAGATATTGAACCATCGAGCAGCAGTTTGAGTGATGCCACCATCCGTACTAAACGCCACCATAGAGGTAGATATGGTGGTTATGGTGGATATGGTGGCTACGGAGGAGGATATGGCGGCTACGGAGGAGGATACGGAGGCTATGGAGGAGGATATGGTGGACATGGAGGGTAAATAGATTTAAATAACATTTTGCAAAAAAAAATTTTTCATATGATGCGACATAAATTTTTGTAACATTTATAGACATGGTCATCACCATCATCATCATCATGGTCGTTGATTTAAGAATAAGAAGACTTACTTTTGGCGGACCGAACGCTTCACTGAGACAAATTAATAATTGGGCTTATGATTACTGCAGTAATGCAATTTTAATAACTAAAAAATAGAAATAGAATACACCGTTGAAAAATCATTTTATAAGACATAACCTTTATTTACTTGGAGAAGAGCCATCTTATTTTAACTTTAAAAAATAATTTAATCCTAACTATTGAATTGGTTTATCCCTCGGAGGCGAATTTGAAATGATTTTGTATTGTTAGATTGCGCAGAAAAAAATACTTCTGATTTACTTCTTCTCATAAAAATATTGTATTGTATTGTATTGATTGCATTTATATACCGCACTCTCCACATAACAGATCGAATGACGGTTTAGGTAATCCCACACTATATACGAGTAAAATGTGGGTATGCGAGTGCGAAAAATGGGTCTTGAGCTTGGATTTGAAAATGCGCCTGTCAGTTTCCTTTCTCAGCTGTAGTGGTAGAGAGTTCCAAACTTTAGGGGCATAGTTGCTGAAAGCCCTCCCACCATGGGTATCACGTCTCCATGTGTTAGTCTCCAGGATTACGGTCTCCAGGATTAAATAGGCTATTTTTGCAATATATTAACATATTTAGCTACAAATATGTGTGTACAAATTCTTTGAAATAAAAATATAGAATCCATCCTGTTAGCTTCGAACATTTTATACCATTTTAACTAGTTTTTTAAAGCTACTGAGGATGTTTTGGCTAAACTATAGAATGCGACTACGCTTTTGCGTCAATTAGTTTAATCAAATCATTTAAATCTCTAACAATCAACAATATTTAGCTAGTCAATTATGTAACTTACAAACACACATATATAATAAATGTATATTAAATTTAAGTATTTTTATGTTATTTAAGTTATTTTTATGTTTATTTAAGTATTTTCATAATTTTAAGTATATTAAGTATTTAACGAAAAAACGTAGTTACATTCTATAGTTTTACCGATGTTTTTTTCTCAAGGAATAATATGTTTCTAAAAAATTACCAGAAAATGTAGAAAATAGCCTATAAGCAATGCCTATTAAAAATGAGAAAAAATAGCATTTAGCAAGTTATCAAACTATAGCGGCTACTGAACAGTTAAAAAAACGTGTATTTCCTGGTCGCTGCTAGTTATGAGAAATATATTTTTACTCGTCATTATACCAAGGATAGTAGGATCCAAGGGAATGAATATAAAAAATGTCTATATATAATTGCTTTTTAATATATATATATATATATATATATATATATATATATATATATATATATATATATATAACATAAAAGCCATGAAGCAGGCTGTAACATCGCTTTAAAATTTAATTTAATTAAAAATACATATGTTTAAGTCTAAGGTAAACTTGTATGGATAAAAACAGTGCCGCTGTGAGAGGGGGTCTACTGGGTGGTTTTGTCCCGGGCGCCAACTCGACAGAGGCGCAAGGGACCCGATAAATGCAGCTTTTACTCCGAGCGCCACAAAGGCTCACGGCGGGCCTGGATAAGAAGTTTGTTTTCACTTAACATGCTGTACAAACATTAGCTACTCTTAAGTATATTTAAATGTATTGTAGAAATAAATAATGCCCCATGCTACGTTATTTTAAAAATAGAGCTGTTATAACAGTTATTTCATTTAATAAATTCATAGCTGGTTTAAAAAATTAACCAGAATTTGGAAATGGTATACGTAAGAAAACGATCAATTCGACAACGGTTCTTATGAAAATCGTCCCATATGAGAATTTCAATAATATCCATTTTTGACCTTTTTATTCAGTTGTCAGTACAAAGTAGATTTTACGTTGCATTTTCTGTAACTATACTTTAATGTGCATCATTGTTATTTCTGTAGACTTGGCAAACATAAAGTAAAAAATTATATGTCACGATAATAATCATATTTTTTGTACAATTCCCATGGAAATATTTTATTTATCTTTGCGGTAGACGGAAAAGAGTGAGACCGGGCGAGAAACCTTGTTGCTCAAGGCTATGCTAGATGTTGAACTATACCAACGAAAGTAATTGTTCAACATGGCCGTCTTACTGAAATTCTTATAATCTTCACATTTGAGCTAATTTTTGAAGTCTCTAATTGGAAACAAAAAAAAACATGTGTGATGACATGCTGTTTGTAATTAATAGCCTACATCATTTACATTATTGTCATGCATCATATATGGACTTCTCTTATTACCTTAGTTTGGCAATTTTATTTGTCAACCGGACTTAGTGCTTTGCGAATCTTCTGGCGACCGTTAATGCTGCTGCGCAATGATGTTGATTATTATTCATTAGCCCGTTGAACAAAACAACGCTTTTTTCATCCAGTGTAAACCAGCTTGGTTTTATTAGGTAAAGACTCTTTCTGTTTCAAACTTGGTCTATAGCGCATTAGAAGATAGCAACCATGCTGCTACTGAACTTGAATACATATAAAAGGACAGGAATTTAAGAGACCAGACCAGTCGTAGTAACATTCTAAATTGAGGAAAATGTCTTATCGTCTCTCGTTGGTAAAAAAAAAATCAGACAATTTATATGTTTTTGATTCTAAGAATAATCTACTATTTTACTTGTTCAATTACCAATATAGATCAGCATTTTGGTCATATTCATTGTGGTCGTCAATATGATGGTTCAAGGGAACAAATTTCCAGATCCTTCTGATTCTAAACTGATAGTTGGCCCGACATCATCTGAGGAAGATACCGCAGTAATTGATTCTAACGGCTCAATCATCCGCGATAAACGTTATTACAGCGGATGGAAGAGAGGCCGCTACGGTGCTTACGGTTTTAAAAAGTAAGCAATAACTTGTCTGTAAATTTAGTGCAATTTTCTCTTACTTTTCTTATTATAATATTATTTCTTCATAAGGTCCCGCCGTTTTGATTTTGGTCGCTATGGATGGTTGTTATTTCTCTAAAAAAACCGTTGTATTATTGAAAAACGGGTATTGATATTTTGATATATTTTTTGTATTATGAATTGATTTGATAATGTTTGACGCACAATAATAAATGAATTTCATACAACTAGTATTACGAATTTTCATTTTTTTTTCTAATTTTAAAACGTGTTAATTTTTTATGTTTAAGATTCAAATCAAACATTAAAGGTTCAAATCAAGAATAAATTTTTACTTTTAAGAATCTAGAAAATTTAACAGAATTGATCTAAAAATGTCATACTTTTACTTAAATTTATTCTTACAGTTTAATCCGGTTTAATCATAATGTTATATTTTAGCCGAGTTTATATACTGTTCTAAAATTCCGTATCTTTACGTTACTGAAATGTATGCTTATACTGAGGATCTAACACTTCTACCGGTAGCTATGCGCGCTCTCATTCCAATATACCTGCGGACATCCTTTCACTTTCAATGGTATTCCTAACACAGCCGTTGTAGATTCCCAAGTTGCCCCAGGGGCCCTAGCCCGAAATTTTTTTTTTTTTTTACTTTCGCTTTCCAACGCTCGTCTCCTGTTGCTTTCTCTGTATTTGTATTCGTTTGATCAGTAAGGAAATGTTAAGCTAATTACAGCTTCTGCTGTTTTTTTTTTTTACTGCGCTTACGTTGATCTGTTCCGATAATTTGTCATTAACATTTCCGCTTTCGCAAATATTTGTTTATTCTTATTCATTTGTTTAGAAACATCACAGTTGATTTGAAACAAATGAATTGGTTCAAAACAAATAAATATTGTAAGAAAGATTAAAAGAGAACTAGAGAATAAAAATAAATCTATTTGATCTATACTTTATCAGCACTACAATAAACTATGCTTTTAAATTCTATTTTTATTAAGATGAACAAAGGAAACAAAATTCGCTTCTGGATGTAACTAAAAAGCAAAAAAAAAATTTAATAAACTATTTTAACAGTTTTAGAAAAAAAAGCTTCCAATAAGAATTTAATATCGTTTATCTTTTCTTATCTTTTGCTTATATTTCAAGATAGCATAATGTGCAGGTTGGGTTTTACAATTAGTTTTTTAAGTTTTTTTTTTCTTTTTCTTTCTTTTTTCTTTTTCTTTATCTTTTGCTTATATTTCAAGATAGCATAATGTGCAGGTTGGGTTTTACAATTAGTTTTTTAAGTTTTTTTTTTCTTTTTCTTTATCTTTTTATTTCTTGAACAAGGTTAAAAGTGTTTCTATCTATATTAGGGTATATGAAACAAATAAAGAATTAACTGGGAAAACCCAAATCTATTTATAACTAGTTCTCGTTTTTTCCTACTTCCATATACACCTTTAACATGGAGTATAAAAGGGCTAAAAACGCTCATGGTCAATAATTTTGCTTCGTCACTCGTTTAGTCGTTTATTCACAGCGTCGAAAACAGCTGCTTTACTATCATACAACAATGCGCCACTTGATAAATCTTCTTGTGAGTAATTTGTATTATGAGTTTCTTTAGTTTAACTTTAAGAATCATTGAATTGATTTCGAGCCAGATTGCAATAATGCTGATTGCTGAGGTTGTGGCTACGCCAATAAACATTATGGACCAAGGCGACGATTTATCTGCTAAAGATGGATCGCTAGTTTCTGAACCGGTCGTTCCTTTGGCTGTTCAACAGGGCGAAGACAATGCGGCATCGAGCAGAAGTGTGAATAGTGACGTTACTCGAATAAAACTTGATCGTAGAGGTGGATACGGTGATGGCTTCGATGCGTACCGTGGTTACGGCGGAGGATATGGCAGGGGCTTTGGATGGTAAATAGTATATTATAGAATTAAATATAAATTGCTGGAGAATTTATCTCATTTAATGTGACATATTTTCATAAAATTTATAGATATGGTCATCACTGTCATGGTCGTTGATTTGAAAATCAGAAGAACTATTTGTGGCATACCAAATTTTACTGAGGCACACTATTAGCTGTGTTTTTGGTATCACACTTACACTAATGCTATTTGAATATATTTTCGGAGTAAAACAGTAAATGGTGATTTCACAGAAAAATATATATTGCTTGTTGCGTTTGTTCCAATCGTGCAATAATTATACACTTAATTTACAGAAAACTCGAATTTTAGATTACAGAAACGAGTCCTCTAACTTTATTTGCAAATTGTAGTATTATTTTTACAAGGTTTTGAGCTGTAGGTGGTTCTTCAAGAAATATGCTAATTTTTTTTACGACAAATGGTAGCCAACCTATGGACCGTGCCTATTAAAACAAGGAAAATTGGGGGTTACATAACTACGTTGTCTACTGAAACAGTTTCTAAAAAAAAAAGTTCAAACTATATTTCCTGGTCATTGATGAGAATTATTTCTATATACACATTATTGCAATGCCAAGGGCAGGGTCCAAGGACATCAATATAAAAAATAGTTATAGCAAAATTATTGGCTTACAAAAAAGAATCTATTTTAAAGCTATTTAAAATAGATTCTTTTTATACGCAGGCTATAGCCTTGCTTTCCAAATTAATTTAAATTACAAATAGTTTTATTATATTAATTCAAATTTAATATATGTTTGAATTTTTTTTTATTTTATGGTAAACTATTATACATTCATATATTGCGTAGGGTGGATTTGGAACAACATACTAGAAGGCCGCTTAGAAAAATAAAATATCGATTCATTTTGGACCACCCTAATGTTGCGGTTCCACATTGTTAAAATCTTTTAATGGATATGATTGTTTTAATTAATTCTAAATATTTTTATATAAAAAATCAATAATTCAAGAAATGAAATAAAGGGAAATTTATATTATATATAGAACTGAAACAAATTATTTTTTTCCAATGAGCCTATACGCTACTATCGTGTGCACCAGTGCACCTGCACTTCTATTTAATAAATAAGAATCCAATTATGCATAATAAATTCACAGCAGGAGACGGCGGTCGAGAATTCATTACACCATTGTTTAATTTATGAAGCCAATAGGCTACACAATAAGTTACCTATGGCTAAGCTATAAAGTCAAGGTTGTGTCGTATTTTTCCGGCCTTCACACCCGATTTTTAACAAGGAATATAGTAATGTCCTGCTATAGATATGTCCAACTTCCTGAATATATATATTAGTATATACTTTCCCACCATACCTATTACATGATAATTGTGGGTTGGTGCGTAAAAAAAGCTAAAAATAGATACAGTATACAAAGCAATGTGAGAATCGTGTATATTTTATAGTTTGTCATTTGGATGTTCGCGCGCATGATGCTCTTTGATTATGTCGAGGTCAAAACCTTGTGGTTTTAATGTACCATCATATAATAAGGAATTTTCACATTTTGGCCACCCAGTTTATATATATAGTTGAACCATATTATTCTTCCCTATATAGTGGATGGGAAAAACCCAGCCCATCTTCTAAATTTCCTTCGGGGAAGGCCCTTTTGGTTTTTAAGTATCAACAACACGATGTACCTATAGCCTTATGTAAGCTTCTATAGATATGTATAAAAGGCGGGTGCCAAATGGCATAGAAACTAGTCTAACTGACTAAATTCATAGACAAGCTCCTCTCTTATTCTCCAAAATGTCTCGCCTTTCCTTGGTAATTCTTCCAATAATTATAAAGATAATTTAGACTTTCAATAACATCATTTTATACAATTGCATGCATAGGTCAATATCGGTTTAGTGCTTATGGTGGTCGTGGTGATGATTCAGGCCCAGAATCAGGGGATTCCGGTAGAAGATGATTTGTCAACTCAGCTTGAAGGAGATCTTATGCCGATCACTGGAGAATCCGCTCCCGCCGAGGGCCAAGGTTTGATCCGCGAGAAGAGGCACAAGTGGAAGGGACGTGGCTATTACTACAATCCAGGCTATTATGGCGGCTACTATAACAATTATTATAGGCAGCCTTACTACAGCAACTATTACCGAGGGTATTTTATATATTATACATTCTAATATTGATCATTAATAATCAATGTAACTTAATATACTTTAGATACAGCTACCCACACTACAACTATTACTACTAGACATGCACCATTTGCATTTTGGCAATCATCTCAATAAATTTCCGTTGAAAATAGCCCTTCTTTGGTTTCGGTTTTAACACAGTATAATACCAGGATTGTGTAGAACTTAATCATTTTTGATCGCAACTTGAATTAAGTTTTCTGAGAGCACCAAAAATACACTTTTTTCAATACTTTGATAGTAGAAATTTAAATATTTTTAAGCCTTCACGGTCTAAAATCGTATATATACATTCAATTTCGTAGCGAAACATACATATTATCATACAAAGAAGTACAAAGTAGTGAGTCTTGAAAAATGGCTTTTAATATTGGCAAATGATTTGTAACAGTAATGGTTTATTGGAAATACGGAATACATTCTCAATCGTAAAATAAATCTGATAAATAGAGGTATAGTTTATTATATAACTTCGTAATATTCAAAATCGTACAATTTTTTTAAAACTTGTAAAGATATGAAAAGGATAAACTTAAAGTAGGCCTACTCGGTATGAGCTTATAATGCTAAACAAAATGTTTAAATTATACATTAAGTTATCATTGAATTAAAAAAATTCCGATGAAGGCCGATTTGTCCTCGAACTATTTAATTTGATTATCCTTGTGTATGCACCATTCTATATTTATTTGAATCATCTATAGTAATATGTTTTAAAGTTTCCCAATATATTTAATGGCGTAAGTCAATATAGCGAGTACTCAGGCACGTTATTTCTATCGCACCAGTTCTTCCATAACGATATAGCGGATTCAAGTTTATTACATGGTATTATGCTAAGTACACGGTTGAAAAGTGAATTGTGAAAAGAAAAGTGTATTGCTAATGTGATCCCAAAAAATTAAATTTACACCGAATAGAAAGTATTTTATAGAATGATTAAAAAAAGTTGTAAGTGATGAGTGTCAGAACGTTCTGTTATTGCAGATAATTGGCCAATGCGTCTGAAATCTGTTGGTCTCAGTAGTAATAAGAGTTGTATCTAAAATTGAAAAAAAAATAATCATTTTACAAATTCATAAATGAATGTTGCAGAAACTATTTACCCTCCGTAGTAGTTATTGTAGTAGGGTTGTCTGTAATAGCTGTTGTAGCCACCGTAATAGCCTGGGTTATAGTAGTATCCACGTCCCTTCCACTTATGGCGCTTCTCGCGGATCAAACCTTGGCCCACGGAGGGAGCAGATTCTTCAGCAATCGACAAAAGATCTCCATCAAGCTGGGTTGACATATCACCCGAATCAGAGGAGCTCCAGACCTGGGCCTGGGTCATTGCCACAACCATCATGAACATCACGCAGATAGTAACCTATAATAGGTATACATTGTGATAATATTATATTATTTTAAAAAATAATAATATTTTAATTGTTTCAATTTTACCAAAGAGAGGCGAGACATCTCGGAGAATATAAGCTAGGATGAGCTTGGCTTTGAAATAAGTCTGTTAGACTACTTTCTATAGCATTTGGCACCTGCCTTTTATACAAATCTACGATATCTTACATAACCTTGCAGGTTTGTCACACGTGTTATAGGTATAATTAAAAAAGGTAAAAAGCCTTGCCCAAAGGAAATTTATAAAAGATGGGCTGGGTTTTTCCCTCTATCTTCTTTTGTAGGGACGAGGATATAGAGTCAGCTGCGGTGTATACAAATAAGTGATGGGTGGCAAAGATTATAAATTTTCTCATTATGCATCATGCGATAGTTAAAACCACAAGGTTTTGAAACCTTGTAGACAAATACAAAGGAGAAACATGCCGATAGGTATACTTATGTTATAATAAAAATTTACAAATGGGACTCACCTTGGTCTCTATATGCGGGTAGTATACATACAATAGTCTATTTTAAGTAAATTTTTTATACGACAATTATTAGCAAAATAAGGAAGGCGCCAGAGTGCTAGGTATAATATCTTTGGAACTCCAGGAAGTGAAAATTTAATTTTGTATACTGATATGTCCATCACCTAGAGCTACCACATATTTAAGTTTTATTTATTGGCACTTGGTCCCAATTTTATGGGGAAAATCTCTGTTACGAAGGCATATGGCTATATGCTGTACACAAATAAATGTTTCTAATTTTTTACTAGTTTGTTTTAATTAATAGTTTCCAGTCCAACGTTTGACGAGTCCAACATGCTGGTTTTTCATGCTGTTTTATTTTATTTTAATGGCGACGGTTGGCTGTTATAGCTAAAATACAAAGGATAACAAGCATGGAAGGAAAACACACAGGGGAGCAGTATTCTAATGCGCGAAAAATCCAAAATAACTATTGTTGTATGTAGGCTGTATTTTTTTTTGTGCGAAATTCCCGTTCTAGTTAAGAATTTATTTGTTTATTTTAAAAATAAAATATACTTGGTTTACGGTTCACTCTTATTAAATAATTCTTAAAAACGTGTTGAGGACGTATGTAAACCGCCCTCTTAGAGAGTTTGTGTATACACTAGGAATCGGCGTCGAATAGGATATATTCAAATACTTTTTTATTGATATTCAATTCAAATGCGATTTGGGCGAAAATCCCTATTCATGTTCAATTCAAACTGCATTCTATATTATTTGAATGTATTGGAATAATATCCAGTATTTTCTTTTGTTTGAATATAATTCAAATTATTCATTCATTTGAATATGATTTTTAAAAAAATATATTACTGATTCGAATACTGGTTGCTTCTATTCGAACATGTGCGACTCCGATTCCGATCTCAAATATGCACCGGTCACCGGAAGTATATATATATATAACATTAATCTCCAAAAATATATAAACTATAACCGCATACCGCACATTATAACAGCATTTCTCTCCCCCTCTCTTTTTGGAATTATGTATAATAAATTAGTATTCGTTGGACTCTAAAACTTGTTATTTATTAAAAGAACCCAGTACATAATCGGCTTAGCCGCTATAGGAAATATATAATTTCAAGGCTGCTTTAATTGTGTTAAAAAGCAAACTTCCTCAGTAGCAGCAATTGTAACATTTGTAGGCTATTATAAAACACGTTCCCGCACATTATTTCCCAATAACCGGAAGCCTAATATGAAATCGGAAGCCGTGTGTAAAAACTTTGATTAATTGGCTCATTGAAATTTTTCTTATTTTTCCTAACTTAATAAGGATACTGTAAGTGTCACATGTCCGTGCTTTTTCAATTTTCTTGTGTTTTTTTTTTGCCAAATACGTTTCTAGTTTATTGAAGGTAAAACCAATCATAAATCTCCATTACAATAATTCGTTAAAAAAAATTCTTAGGTCTAGAAATGAATTAAAATAATTGTTACATTTTGTTTTTTTGCTGTCCATTTCAAATAATAGTTCTTCAGTAAAATGGGTATATTGCTCGTTGTCATTGAAAAGTCTTCCAATGTTCTTATATTTACTTCTCATATACGTTTTGAAGCCAATTTCACATTTCCACCAAAAATATTTTTTCTTTCTTTATATTTTTTAGGTCTTCACGATTATTTATACCAAATTATTCCGTTTTCTTCTCGTTGTCGACCGCAAAAAGCAGTTTGCCAGTAAAATGGATATGTGGTTCACCGAAGGCGTAAATTCCACCCTTTTCCAATAATATATCAACACGATCTCCTTTGTTAATTCTCAATATAGAATGAAAGAAAATCGGAGTGCGGAAGGGATGAGTTGTGGCAGCGTCTGCCGAAGCATAAGTTACTCCATGGCCATTTAAACGAAGTAAAACGGAGAGCTGCTGATAGTCTTGAGTTGTTTTAATACCCGCAAAGCTAAATTCGTAGATTCCTGCCCTCGGAGCTATAAATGTGCTATCACTCATATTGAAAGCCTCACCGACATTTAATACTATGTTTTCGAAGGGAACTACTTTATAGCGATAATTATTAAATGAATTTGTTCTCTGCACGTAGAAGAACACAGCTAATGAATCAAATGTTAGATTAGTATTGTTAAAACTGCTTTCAGGTGGCTGATAATCCATTAAGAGAAGCTTTCCAGTAAAAGTGGTATATTGATTGTCATCGTCATAGATTTGTCCGTTTTTAAGATGAAGGTCGATAACATCCCCCTCCTTTAACTGTAATATGGAATTAATCGAAAATGGCGTGTGATGGTCGTGAAAGTCTATCGTATCACACCAAGAAGCTGCTATGGGTTTGCCGTTCACTCGAAGATAAATATAAGCGATTCGGGTTTTAACAGTTTTGTAACCTTTCAAAGAGAATTCGTAAACTCCTGATACCGGAGCAATGAATGCATTTTTTCTCACAACAATAGCTCCGCCCACATTTAAACTCTCCACTTCAAAGGGAACCGATGAATTAGTAGTATTAAAACCAGTTCTGTTTTTCTTATAAAAAAAAGTAGTATTAAAACCAGTTCTGTTTTTCTGTAGAACAAAATAAACTGCGTCAGGCAATTTCTGATTTCTGCCCTTAATATCTTCGTCAAATAGCAGCTTTCCACTAAAGTGAATCGGGAAACGAGAATCATGGTCATGCAAAGCCCCTTCACTACTTATGACGTCGACTCGATCCCCTTTTTTCAGTTTCAACAAAGAGTGCATAGATATCGGACAACGATAATTGTGGAGGGCATCTAATCCTTTATGACTGCCCGTGAGTTCTTCTGCAAACGAGTTGACGACTTCTTTTCCATTGAGGCGTAGCGAAACTTTGAGGACATGCTCTTTGTCGTAACCTCTCTTATAGCCAGTAAAAATAAATTCGTAAACTCCATCTTTAGGAGCGATGAAGATGCTCTCTTTTAAATGGAACGAATCTCCCAAATTGAGAACTTCTTCTTCGAATTTAACAACTGAAGACCCTGCTAATTGACTGGAATTTGCAAGTGCTGTGAGTTTTTCAACGACAAAGCAGACTACAGTGCTCGTATAAGGCGTTCCTTTTTTAAATATACAACACATAGGGTTAATATTTTTAAATAAATGAAAAATTTCAGATTTTATTGAAATTACCAATGTAGGAGTCCAATGACCGAAAGCTCTTAACAATATGTCGCAGTTGAGCCATTTCCTGCTTTAATTCAAGGATGTCTTCGTCTCTTTCTTTTTCCGTAGTGTATTTGAGGTTAGATTTATCCAAGTTGCCGTTTTTTGCAAAATTCTGATTTAGTTCTTCGATGATTTTCTTATTCAAAGGGGGTGATAGTGCTAGTTTTTGCTCTACGAGAGAAGGATTGAAAACCCCTTCTTGTTTAAAGGCACAATAAACAGTATCAGTTGCATTGTTATTGCCTGAATGGTAGCTGTATTTTGTCGTAGTCTCCGTATAATTATGCTGGACCAAGTAATACCCGTTTAAAGTGTATCCTAATCGAGCTAGATCAGAGCAATTAGTTGGTGGACCTAGGAATTTACGTGGTGGGGGCTTTTTCGTTGTGCGGTCGTCGTCATCATAGTCTCTGTCAAACAGGAGTCGCAACGGAAGCAGTCTCGCAGCTCTTTTGTTTCGCTTCTCTTTCTCTGATGAATCATTATTTTTGTAAGAGTTAAAAGATTTTTTTATTTCTTCATCCAGTTCTTTCATCGTTATCTCATGCATAGTGATGGTTTTGTTTTGCAATTTGACCGTTTCTTTCAGTGTTAGTATTTCTGTGTTTTGTTTTTTATTCTCTTCTCTGAGTTGTCCGATTTCCTGTCGAATCAAGCGTAGCTCTCCTAGAACATATTCATCATAGATTTGAAAAATGAAATGGTTTTTAAATCTTTGTATTGATGGATCGTCCTTATATGACGAAACATATGTTTTCATATTTTACGATTGCTGAACCCCAACCCCGCAATGTCATCACAAGTCAAAGCACTCCCCTTCTCTAAATACGACAGCACACAGTTTCAACATACCCCCTTTTTTTAGCTAATTGTCCCACGTTGTTGCTTAACCCGTCCCACAATTGCATCATGACGTCAAAAATGGACGGCCAATGAATTTTTTTCACACTCACCAACGTGGATTCCGTCGTGATTGGTATGGCGGTCATCACTTGAACTCCCTAATGAAAAAATCAGGAGAAGATAGAAAAGAATTACAGCCTTTCCTAATGGAAATGCCATCACAGCGTTCTTGCTTTTAACTCATTCACCACCTCATCAGCAACTAAGGGAAACAATTCTACGTGGACGAAAACTGTGCATCAAATGGATCCATATATCTCTTTCATATGCTATTAATAGCATTCTTTTTAATGTTTTAATAGCATAAACTGTTTCACCTTAGATTTATACAAATTTATTATTTCTTTTTCCTATTTTCGAGCAAAAACACGAAACGTTAAGTGAAAACTATAAATAAGACATTTGAAAATTGTCTTATCTTTTAGCTCATTCCTTAAGTTTTGTATGTAACTTTACCCATTTCGACTTGAAAAATGCCAAAACGATACAAAAATTGATAATAAGTATTAGACTCAAAATCATTTTCCCACCTAAATAAAACAATATTCTGCAATATTGCTTTTATTCTTGATTCCAAACCAACATTTTAAATTTTTTTTTTTTTAAATCCATGTTGTGCTTATGAAAATAACCAGACTAAAATATTTAAAGGTTGACGGATAAACACAGACATTTAAACGGATAACTTAATAACTTGTACCAAGTTATATACTTATCCGTTTAAATCCATTCAATCAATTATTTATCTGTTATAATGTTATCTGAACATGAGCAATGGTAAAACTATAAAATATAACTATTAAGTACGAGTTTTCGTCAATTAAGTTTAATCATATTAGTTAATTCTTGTAGTGATTACGTGAAATGTTTATAATCGGGACCACTCGGGAAGCCAGAGTTGGGGCTCTGGGTGCGGAGATTTATAATTAAGTAAATAGAAGGAATTTGGGTTATTGAAGTGAATTAATTGAATGATGGAATCCACAGGGGATGAGATAATGAAATAAGCAATTTGTGAAGCCGGTCATAGAGCGGAGGGAACTGAACACTGCCTACTGAATTCGATAAATTTAAATTTTTTAATTTTGTCGCAGCATGTTATTTGTATAATCTAAAAAAAAATAAAAGTACACTTTCCCTAAGGATCGGCTGAGACCCGGCAGGAAATGAAAAATAGCAAAAAAATTAATTTCGTTTTCGTTAATGATCGCAAACGAAAACTATCGTTTTTGAATATCTTAAAACGGAACGAAAACTGCTTATCAAATTTTTTTCAAAATTTACTGAAGAGTATCGAAAACGAAAGTTTTCTGAAAATTCACCACTAACTGCACAGCACTAGGCTGAGTCTCCCCTTCATTCTTTTGTAGAGGCGAAAACCGTTTTCAACTTAATTGAAAAAATATTAATATTTTTAATGGTATTAGTCGATAGCATTATTATTTCTCTCATAATGATTATATTGCGCATACAAGTTTATTAATATACACCAATTTAAATAAACGGTTGCAAAACCAAAGGTTGATTATTGAAGAAAAGTGTTTTGCTAAGGGTTCTGTGATCCCAAAAAGAGTAATTTACACGGAATAGAAAGTATTTTATAGAATGATGAATTACAAAAGTTGTAGTCAGAGATTTTTTTCGAAAATAATTGGCCTATTCATCTGAAATCTGGTGGTCTTAGTAGTAATAAAAGTTGTATCTAAATTTAAAAAAAAGAACCATTAAACAAATTACATATATGAATATTTTTAAATACTCTTTACCCTCCGTAATAATTGCTGTGGTAAGGCTGTCTATAATAGCTGTTGTAGCTACCGTAATAGCCAAGATTGTAGTAAAAGCCACGTCTCTTCCACTTATGGCGCTTCTCGCGGATCCAACCTTGGCCCTCGACAGGAGCTGACGATTTTCCGGCAATCGACAAAAGATCTTCATCGAGCTGGGTTGACAAATCGTCTGAATCAGGGGAGCCCCAGACCTGGGCCTGAGTCAATACCACGACCAGCACAAGCGCTGCGCAGATAGTAACCTATAAGAGTTAAAAATTAATATTGATACACTTCTTTATAAACCATTTTCAATTAAATTGAAAATATACCAAAGAGAGGCGAGGCATATCGGAGAATATAAGCTAGGATGAGTTTTTCTTTGATTTTAGTCTAGTAGACTAGTTTCTATAGCAATTGACACTTACCTTTTATACATTTCTTCGATATAGATTTACATGACCCTGCAAGTCTGTCGCATGTTATAGATATAACTAAAAGAGTAGAAGGGACCTTCCTCAAAGATAATTTATAAAGGATGGGCTGGGTTTTTCCATTTTATCTTCCTTTGTAGGGGCGAAAATAGAGTCAGCTGCGGTGTATACAAATAAGTGATGGGTGGCAAAGATTACATTTTCTCATTATACATCATGTGATACTTAAAACCACAAGCATTTGAAACATTGTAAACAGAAACAAAGAAAACATGCCCACAGGTATATTTATGTAATAATAAAAATTTACAAATGACGAGACTCACCTTGGTCACTATACGAAGTATATAGATACAATTGTATTTTTTAAGCCTACTTTTTTAATAAGACACTTATTATAAAATAAGGAAGGCACTAGAGTGCCAGGTATAATAGCTTTGAAAGTCCAGGAAGTAAAATTTTAATTTTGTATACTGATATATTCGTCACCTATAGCTAGCTACCTACCACAGATATTGGTAAAAATAAAATATAAATCTTGTAATAATTCATGTCTCCCTCTCTCCTTTTGCAATTAGGTATCATAAATTTGTATTTGTTGATCAAAATATAATTGGTATAATTGCTATTTATTAAGAACCCAGTACATGGCTTAGCTGCTATGGGAAATATATAGTTTCAAGGTTGCTTTAATTTTTTTACTTCCTAAGTAGCAGAAATTGTAACATTTTCAGGCAATTTAAAAACACGTTCACATGCATTACTTCATAATAATTGGGATCCTGTCTGTAATTCAAACGATCCGTGAGTCGGACTAGATTAGTTAATGTTGTATTAATTGGAATATGAAGTAAAAAGGTTGTTTGATACATTCAAATCGAAAAATTCTCTTTAAAAAAACGTAGATTTATTTGTGTATAAGTTTTTACTCCATGAAATAATTAGATGGAAAGGATGGGAAAAAATAAAACCTTTCTCGTACTTTGCTTAAATTATAGAAAATAACATGTCATAATGGCGAAATAATTTTTTTTAAACGCGCACTGTCTACCCGTCTTTTAATACTGTCTTTTTCATTGTCCCAATCAGCCCGGTCTCGATGTCCGAAATAGCCCAAATGCACCTACCCACACATTTACCTTAATAGCAACCAAACTATTGGAGATATAAATATTTAATGTACAGCAAAGAGAAAGTAAAAATTAAATTCGATTTTTAATCGACTATCTCGTTTGTTTATTTCATAAACAAATCATTTCCTAGCAAAAATTTGGCTGATTACATTGCCAATTGCCAATATTGATCCCATGGTAAACAAATTTGATTAGATGCCTAATTTTTATTCTTTCTTTCTTTTCTTAACTTAATAAAATATGACTGTAAGTCATATTTTCGTTATTTTAACCACATACGTTTTAAGTGATTTTTTTAAATTGAGCCAATCATAAATTTCCACAACCATAATTATTTTTAAAAATTTAGTTCTAGAAACGAATTCAAAAAATTAGTCCATTTGTTTTTGCCATTGGAAAATAGTAATTTTCAAGTAAAATGGGTATATAGCTCGTTGTCATTGTTAAGTCCTCTGATGTTCTTTTTTTTGCTCCTCATATGCGTTTTCACTGAAAGTGATTCCGTATCTTTTTCGTTGGTGACCGCAAAAAGCAATTTGCCAGTAAAATGGTTATATGGACCCATAAGGTCTCCCTTTTCCAAAAAGATATCAACACGATCTCCTTTTCTAATTTTCAAGATAGAGTGCAAGTATATCGGAGCGTGGAACTCATGAGATACGGGAGCGTCTGCCGAAACGTAAGTTACTCCATGGCCATTTAAACGAAGTGAAATGGAGAGAAACTCTTGAGGTGTTTTAATGCCCGAAAAGCTAAATTCGTAGATTCCTGCCCTCGGAGCAATGAATGTGCTCTCGCTCATATTGAAAGCCTCGCCGACATTTAAAATTTTTTGGAAGGGTACCACTTTATAGCTTTCATTATGAAATGATTTTATCTGCAAGTAGAAGAACACAGCTAATGAATCAAATATAAGAGTTGAGTTATTAAATTTGCCGTCAGGTGGCCGATAATCCACTAAAAGAAGCTTTCCAGTAAAAGTGGTATATTGATTGTCATCGTCATAGATTTGTACTAAGTGAAGTTCGATTACATCCCCCTGTTTCAATTTTAATATAGAGTAAATGGAAAATTGCGTGTGATGGTTATGAAACTCTATCCTGCCACACCAAGAAGTTGCCACGGCTTTGCCGTTTAGTCGAAGATCAATGAAAGCGCTACCTTGCGCATCAGTTTTGTAACCTTTCAAAGTGAATTCGTAAATACCTGAAATCGGAGCAATGAATGCATTCTTTTTTATATCAAAAGCGCGGCCTATACTTAAACTCTCTACTTCAAAGGGAACTGATGAATTATAAGTGTAGAAACTTTTGTTCTTCTGTAGAACAAAATAAACTGCTTCAGGTAATTTCTGATTTTGGCCCTTAATATCTTCGTCGAATAGCAGCTTTCCACTAAAGTGAATCGGGAAACGAGAATCATGGTCATGCAAAGCCCCTTTACTGCTGATGACGTCGATTCGATCCCCAGTTTTCAGTTTCAACAAAGAGTGCATAGATATTGGACAAAGATAATTGTGTGGGGGAATTGCTTCTCTAGGATGGTTGCCTACGAGTTCTTCTGCCAACGAGTTGACGACTTCTTTTCCGTTGAGGCGCAGCGAAACTTTAAGGGCATGCTCTTTGTCGTAGCCTCTCTTATAACCAGTAAAAATAAACTCGTAAACTCCATCTTTAGGAGGGATGAATACGCTCTCTTTTAAATGGAACGAATCTCCCAAATTGAGAACTTCGTCTTCGAATTTGACAACTGAAGAACCTGCTATTCGACTGGGATTTGCAAGTGCTGCGAGTTTTTCAACGACAAAGCAGACTAAAGTGCTCGTATAAGGCGTTCCTTTTTTAAATATACAACGCATGGGGTTAATATTATTAAAAAAATAAAAAATTTAAGATTTTATTGAAATTACCAATGTAGGAGTCCGATGACCGAAAGCCCTTGACAAGATGTCGCAGTTGAGCCATTTCCTGCTTTAATTCAAAGATGTCTTCGTCTCGTCCCTTTTCCGTCGTGTATTTGAGGTTAGATTTATCCAAGTGACCATTTTTTGCAAAATTCTGATTTAGTTCTTCGATGATTTTCTTATTCAAAGGGGGTGATAGTGCTAGTTTTTGCTCTACCAGAGAAGGATTGAAAACCCCTTCTTGTTTAAAGGCACAATACACAGTATCAGTTGCATTGTTATTGCTTGAATGGTAGCTGTATTTTGTCGTAGTCTCCGTATAATTATGCTGAACTAAGTAATACCCATTTAAAGTGTAACCTAATCGAGCTAGATCAGAGCAATTAGTTGGTGGACCTAAGAATCTACGTGGGGGCTTTTTGGTCGTGTGGTCGTCGTCGTCGTCGTCTCTGTCAAACAACAGTTGCAATGGAAGTAGTCTTGCAGTCTTTGGTTTCGCTTCTGTTTCTCCGATTAATCATTATAACAATTAAAAGATTTCTTCATTTCTTGATCGAGTTCTTTTATCGTGTTCTCATGCTGAGAGATGGTTTTATTGTGCAATATAACCGTTTCTTTCAGTGTTACTATTTCTATGTGTTGTTTTTGATTCTCTTCTCTGAGGTGTCCAACTTCCTGACGAATTGAACGCAACTCTGCAAGAATACATTCAATAAATTTTAGATTTTAAAAATGATAATTTTTTGCATATTTTATACTGAGTGGCCGTCCTTAAATGAAAAGCAACATTTTTCATTTCTTACTCTTTTTAACCCTTTTTGATTTTCCACTCCCTTTTTTAAAATACGACACCACACAGTTTTGACCCCCCCCCTCCCCTTTTTAAGCTCATTTTCCCATTTCAAAACTGGTTTCCTGAGTCGAGGAGTGTTTTATTGTGGAGGTGGACAAATAATGGAATCCGAAAAAATATATAGGGTACTAAAATTATATTTATTAGAACCGAAAAGCACTTATAAATCGATTGGCGAAATCCGGAAGCCTCTGTCATTTATTATAATAATATAGGTATAGTACTATTTTAGATTTATAGTTAATTACGTCTCGAAATTTTCAAAATAAAAATTCAAATTTTCATCAACTTCGGTTACAAAAAGAAAATCTTTAAGTTGCGGTTTCTAAACTACAACAACTGTAACAGAGTGCTCATTAGGTTCCTAGGTAGCCCATAAAGGGAAAAGCTCTTATATTTGTTGCATCGTGACTCTCGATTTCTATGTAAATACCCATTTTATGAACCCTTTTCATGAAAAAAAAAATAAAAAAGTAAAATAATTCCCGGTAGAGGCGTTGTTTAAGGGTAGATTATAAGGCACAAATTGAACAAAATAGGGTATCTGAGATAAATTTTTATATCTAATAGGGTTGTAATGAGCGCGCTCCTTTACGGCTCCTTTTACACATTTTGCACACATTTTGCTACATCAACCGCTAAACATAAAGTTTTTTTACCTTATGTGTCGTCTGCTAGCAACTTTGACGTTTTATGAATAATACAGCCAATCAAGTAGCTGGCAGCAATCATGAAATACACTTGTAATCTATAAACCATTATTGATATAAAATGGTTAAATATTAGGTTCATAAATGGTGTAAATGAGCGCAAAATGGGCGTGAGCGTGAGGGGGCTCATTGTCTAAAAAGGGAGCGGGAGCGTGCGCTCCTCACTCGGTCATGAGCGGGAATGTAACCGCTCAAAATCATAAGGAGCGGTTACATCACTGTCGGGGATGTAACCGATATCAGGTATTCCCTGATATCTAATAACCACTCTAATTAAGGAAAAACAGTTGGGGCCCAGAGAAATCATAATGACCCATATTGTAATACAATTATTTGTTGTTGTTTTTCAAGTAGAATGCTATTGGAAGTCTTCACTAGCAGTAAGTCACCTTACATGTGGCATTAGAGTGACCAGTGAAAATTATTACTCGACCCTCACCGAATACCTTCTAAAGGCCTAGAGAAATGAAATAAAAATGTGCAATGCAATAACCGTAACGTTGGTGTTTCTATTTGACCTTTCCTTCTTCTGTGGCGCACGGCCTAGCTGTATAAAAACATGTGTCGTGCACACCTTTAATTTGGTCTTATAATCAGTCTTAAGTAGTCTCAGTCTTGAGGAAGATGTAAACCAATACACCTTTTTGGCTCTACTACTAGTCTCCGCGTCCATCTGAACTACACAACCCCGACAGTATTTTTCGTAGGAAATATGAAAAAATCTCATGAGAGGCACCAAAAGCGCTTGTGACGTCACATTTTCCAAGGCCACCCCTCGTCACATTGTGGTTGAACTCCTCCCACCCCCTGATTGCGTGACCTCAAATATGGACGGCCACTGAATAAGTGAATATTGTTTTTTTTTATACTCACCAAGGTGGAGTCCGGCGTAATTGGTATGGTGGGCATCTCTTGAACTTCCTATTGAAGAAATCAGGAGAAGATAGAAGAGGATTACAGCCTTTCCTATCAATGCAAATGGCATCACAACGTTCGTGCTTCTAACTGGTTCGCCAGCTCTCAGCAACTAACGAAAAAAATTGTACGTGGACGACACACTGTGCATCACAAATACATACATATGGATCCACGTATCTCTTTCATCTGCTTTTCTATAATTCTTTTTTATGTTTTTAATAGCATGAACTTTTTAACCTGGGATTCATACAAATTTATCATTTACCTCTTTTCGAGTAATAAAAACTTTAATTATTCAAAATTAAATAAATTCAGCTTTAGTTTCTTTTTTATTTTTTATTGTGAATCTGAATCCGAACCAGTTCTCCTGAATCTGAATCCGAACCAGTTCTCCTGAATCTGAATGTTTAATCGATTCAAATATGGTCATTTGAATTAATTCAGCTTTTTTAAAATAAATACTTGGAAAAAATGTCAAATACAAACGAGGGTACCCATATTTTTATTAAAAAGGACCCATTTGTTAATTTTTAGACCCAATAAAATCAACAAGAGGAAAAATTATCATTTATTATTCAAATTCTTATTAGTTTTCACAATAAAAATTGGTGAACTGTGCATTACTTAAGGCAAAATTTCTAAGAAAATGACAGTTGAATCTGAATCTATTTTTTAAATTAATTTAATAGATTCAGATTCATATTGAATCTGAATCTCAACAGTTCAGAAACACTGAATCTAAATTGAATCTGAATCTGAATTGATTCAAGAAAAATTTGAATTTTACAAACACTGTATATAAATGTAATGTATGTATGCATTGTATGCCACCAAGGTAGTAGGTGTGCGTACAGTACACTAAGAATCGATGTCCAATAGAATATGTATATTCGAATAACTCGTTATTTGTATTCAATTCAAATGTGATTTTGGCGAAAAATCCATATTCAGCTGGATTCAAGCACCACTTATGTTCGAAGTTATTTGAATACATTTGAATAATATTCAATATTTTCACTTTTGTTCAAATGTTTTCAAATAATTATTCAATGCAGACCTGAAAATGATATATTCATTCGAATACGGATTTTTCTATTCCAATATGTGCGATCCATAGTGTATTTCACTGGAAGTGTCTGTGACATTAATCATGAAAAAAAATTATTTATATCCGTAGATATTGGTAAAAATGAAAATATATCTTGCGATAAATCATTTTCTTTCTTTCTCTCTTTGCAATCATACACAATAAATTTTCATAAAATGATTGAGTATAATTGATAAAAATTGTTTTAATCAAATACCCAGCAATAAAAAATCGGCTTAGTCGCTATAGGAAATACATTATTTCAAGGTTGCTTTAACTATTGTATTTTTTTTTTTACTTTCTCGGACTACTATGAAACTTATAAATAAACTGACATTTTTAAAGAAATCATACCCACATATATTCAATAACAATTCGTTCAAAAATCTTAGATTGTTTTTATTCTTCGTGAAATTTTACACATTGCTGTCTGAAAATAAATGGAGAATTCTCTAATATCTTGTGATAGATTCGATGTAATCATCAATAATAAATATTTTTTTGGCTCCATAAAAAATAAATAATAAATTAAAAGTGATAAATTTTCAGTGTTGCCAAAAAATCAAAAATCAATTATTTTTTCCAGTGTTATTTTACTTTATTTTGTTATTCCTATAAAATATGAACTTATGTAGGTTCATTTCAGTATATACCTGAACTTCTGGCTAACTTGTAAGATAGTAGATCTTAAAGATTCGATAAAAAAATAGTGACAGTTTTAGGACCATCACCGTATAGCTGCAATATCAGATTAGGAGACGGAAGTCAAGTGCAAATGTAAAAAAAAGTCAATCAGATAACATGTTAAGTGGAAACAGAGAGGAGAGAGCCTCATTATTCTTTTTAATGTTGCTGATTTAAGATAAGCTGCTGTTGTTTACAATATATTTGCACATTTGCGAATAGCGCCGAATCATTATACTTAAATGCATTTGGTTTTACTTTATTACAAACAAATATAATGCTGTGATTATGCTTCTGCGTATATGAATAAAGTTTGATTGTATATATATTCTATATTGTTAATATATTCTGTGTATATAATTTATAAGCATATGTTTATCTGTTCATAATAGTTTATAAAAGTATATAATATAATTTTTTTTAAATTTTCATTTTCTATGATCTGTTTTCATATAATATAATAATTTAATATAAGTTTATTTATAAGTATCAAACATGTTTTGAAACATTGGTCATTAAAACAATTATAACCTAAGTACTCTTCAACTGTATTGTAATATTTAAAAAATATATTGAAATCTAGTACTGTAAAAGTGTAATAGCAATTGCGTGGAACAATGGGCGTTTTTATCTGATTTGCATTTGAGCGTCAGGTATATAAAGAGAGGTCCCATGTCCATCTGAGAACCATTGTCAATATAGTTTTGAAACAGATAGCACGATGATGCTGTCCCAGCACTTACTCGCAGTAGCTCTCCTTTTTAGTGCAGTGCTGCTGGTAATTGCGGAGGAGCAGAAAACAGTGGTGGACTCTGGCGATGACAACAATCGACCAAAACGACAAAATATTCTAGGTGCTCTTCTCGGAGGATTTTTAGGTATAATTTAATTGAGTAAATTATTAAAATCTTATGGCATTTATTTCAAACAAAATATTATCCTAATAAATATGTTAAAGGTGGCGGTTACGGGCCGTATGGAGGTGGCTATTACGGAGGCTTCCCTTACGGAGGATATTATGGAGGTGGCCCCTATTATGGTGGTGGCCATGGCGGATACGGCGGGTAAATATTTATTAAATATTATTATTGAATAGGGATGTAAGATAAGTTGTGTATTTTTCATGTATATTTTAACAGCCATCATCACCACGGTCACCACCATCATCACGGTTAATCGACTGCCTCAAATTGTTTACTATTTATAACCGACACTGATGTAATGGCCCAAACTGAGAGACAAATACAATACCTGATTGTTTTACTGATTTATATGGTTGAATTCGGGTGCAGATCTGTTATAAACTTGTAATGATATAATTTTTGACCTGCTCGATTGCTATAATATTATTTTTACAAATAATAATAATTCAGTTTGATTGTGGTTGGAATAAATTAATATTTAATTTCTAAGCTGCCAACTCTATAGTATGTCTAAGTCTTTAGGTTCTAGTTCTATACGTATTATATAATAAATCCTATATTAAAATAATATGCACTTAGGGTGTATACAATTATTAGAAAACATTTTTTCTTTCTATAATTATCACTAATAACAGGAAACGTAATTCAAAGTGCCAATTTTATTTTCAAATTTCAATAAAATATATTTTTTTTAGTGTGACGAAGCAGCAATATTTCATAGGCAGATTAAACTTCTGGTTTGATTACCATGTTTGATAACAGTTCTTACATTTGTTTTACCATTCCAAAGTTTCAGTTAAATGCAATCGAATCTCCCGATGCAAGTTCTGGTTGAGAAGGAGCAACCGGGGCGACACCTTCAGCAGGAACGCCTTCAGGAATAGCAGCGCCATCTGCGGTGGCTCCTTTCTGGCCCTCACGCCAGCCCAAGTAACCGTAGTTGCTGTTATAACCTAATAATTGTATATGAATATGAATATCGGCATGTAAAATAATTCGATTATTTATTAGTCGATTAACTACCCCAGTTACTGCTGTAGTAGTAATTATGGTTTTGATAATAGCCTCCGTTATATCCTGGGTAATAACTTCCATAGTGTGCTGAAAAAAATGATGATGTTCTTAGTAAAATTTAAATTTGATAAACTAAACCAGTTAATCTAGTGATGAAAAAAAGGTAATATAAATATATTTACCGGGATAATGGTTATAGTGATATTGATAAGGGCGATATCGGTGGAAATGTCGACCATCCACAGTTTTTTCCTCAGTTTCACCTTGAGAATCAGCAGAGTCAGCATTCTGAGGCCACGGCAGAGCTGAAGCCAAAACCACACAAGCCACCAACTAATATATTCAAAAATATTATAATCTTATTTAACTCGGAATTATTTTAGTATGGAATCCAAAATGGCTTACAAAAATTAGACAGGTAGAACGCACCATCTTGTATGCTCAAAAGCAAGCAGAAAAATGATTCGCTTAGGATGGAGGGCAGATTATGAATAGATGTCCAGCAAAAAAAAAAATGCGGAACTCTGCTTTTTATATAATTGCGCTACCATAAAAGGTGTGATAAAATAGCTGCAACAGCAGCAGTAAAATAAGTGCCTTAGGGACATATACTGAAGAAAGCAGAAAGAATAAAAAAAGGTAAGGCGCAATGGCTGGAAGCAATACTATTCTAATTTTTGTTTAATCGAAAAAATTGAAGTTAACTAAAAATGAACGAATTCGTGAATTCAAACATTTCATTCATCATATATTTAATATGATAAAAATTGCTCGCCGTTATCAATTGCGTTAAGGTTTTAAATTTTCAAATATTTTTCTTTTCAGTTCAAACAATTCAAGGACATCTTTTGCTTCATTTCGTCTTACATTGTGAAGTTAAATAGATTATTTTACTATAATTTGGTAACTTATTTACCTTTACATTTGGTTACTATTTTTTGCCTGTGTATGAATTAAATAACGACCCTGTTCCCATTTCTGGAGGCGTTTTTAGCTGTATTGATTATTCCATGCACGTGGAGGTAATTAAAACAGGGAAGAATCTACTATCAGCTATTGTCAATTGCTGGTCTCACTGATCGATCTCCTATGATCAAAATGCTATCTAACGTATAGTTAACAGCTGTCACTGCTACCAAACAACTGGTAATAAGGGACACATATTGTAGTATTCAATTATACCGGTTAAAATGGCAAATTGAGTTGTATATAACATAGGAAAAGCGAGGAACTTGTCCCTCTATACTTGCAGTTTCTCGGAAAGAGTTTACACCGAGTGAGCACGAAAAACGCTCAGCAGCAGAAATGCTGATCAAGAGTTTATTGATCATTTTGCTATCTATAATATTCTTATTAACCGAGGTAGAATCAAATAATAACGACCTTTGGGATGTCAGAAAAACCAAAAATGTGATGGATGGGCTGCAATTAAGAGTGGCAACATATGAAGTAAGTTCATAAAAATATATTTTTTTTTCTTTTTTCCAAAATTTCACAGTATAAATTCCATATTTATAGCTCCCTCCATTATTTTCGGTTAAGAAGAATCGGAATGGAAGCTTTTATTACGAAGGAACTGCTAACGAATTCTTGAACGTTTTTTCAGACTATTTCAATTTAAAGTATATATTACAGTTTGAAATTATTTTGAATTAACTAATTATTGTATTCGTTTAGGATTTCTTACATTCATTCTAATCAATCTGAAATAGAGCGTTTTGGTACACCCTTCGTAATGCTTCGAATGCTTGTTGAAAATGTATTATTTATATATAAAAAACCTAGCTTTCTATATACAGTACATAGTTCATATTATACGCATCAGGAAATCGATTTGATTTCTTTTCCAATGGAGAGAAAATTGTCTCATTCGGAGAGGGCGGATTTATTGTTCCCGTTTTGGGTGGCAAATTATGCTCTTATGCAACCTTGGCCCGAAGAAGAAAGCCGTCTAACCATCCCAATTCGACCTTTCAGCCTTAGCGTAAAAATGTCTTATTTACAAAAGAAAATCAAATAACAAGTTGTAATTGATAACGCTTAAAACAGATATGGATAATTGTTTTGGCATCAATGTTTACATTTATTGGCTTCGCTAGCATCCTATTTGTAATGACCGAACAAAGGAACAGTGACATTGGCCATCAGAAATCATTGAAAACGGTTCTGTTTGATCAGTTACAATATGTTGTATCTATCCTCACTTTACAAGGTAACTTATTACAGTTTAAATATTGATATGTAATTGCGTTAGTTCTGTATATACAAATCATTTCTTTTATTCGATAAAGGTTCTAGTCTTAGTCGATACAATCCCAGTAATCGATTGGCAGTGCGAGTTTTTATCGGTTCTTGGTTACTAGCAATGCTCGTCCTTGTTTACGCTTACCGAGGGGTCCTCATGTCAATTCTGTTCGTCCCTAAATTGAAACCGATAATTGAAAACTGGGACCAATTAGCAGATCAACATGAATTTAAATTGACCACTGATTTGAACTCGACATTGACTCAACTATTTATGGTAGTTTCTCATTGGAAAATATATTTATTTAGTCTGAGAGCCCACGACATATTCGGTAGAAGAATTATGTCCGAAAAAATTAAAAATCTGATTTTCTCTATCTTTCAGTGTTTGTTTCAATCGTAACTTGATTAAGATCGCCAAAGTAATTAATCTTAAATAGTGTTATAAAAATGAGCACTTTCCCAAGTTTTCTATATACCTTTTATTAACGTTAAAATCTTATAATTTAAAACGCCTGATCAAGTTACAGTATTTATACAAACTAATTAACAAAATCATAACGATGTCTATACAAAAAAGATATTTAACTGCAAATTTATCTCTTTCAATTCATGAATATTAATGTACCCTTCGTCTATATAGATTATAATGAATAGATTTCATTAATTAAGCTCTCGTTCTCTTTATCTATATAAATTTCACGATGATACAGAAATTGAACTAATTTTAGACGTCTACTTCGGGGCCTTTTAAGAAAATCCGAGATTCTTTGGACACACATCTCGTATGCGCCCGTACTTTTACATGTATTGAAAATGTTATTAAGCGCAAATGCATCTATCCAACAGTATATTTCTATATATGTGGATTATTTTTTATGAAATAATGTTTCAATAAAGAATCTTTACTTTTTTTCCATAATAACTAGGCTATGCAGGTAGCGTATTTCTTCATTTCAAAAGACTTAAAAGCGAACCACAACAAATGCCGAGTGACTGCAGGATCCAAGGGATTGATGTATTACATGTCATTCCATTTAGCAGTGATCAAAGATAGCCCTTACACCGAGAT
This sequence comes from Chydorus sphaericus, assembly GCA_030141595.1. Lineage (NCBI taxonomy): Eukaryota > Metazoa > Arthropoda > Branchiopoda > Diplostraca > Chydoridae > Chydorus > Chydorus sphaericus. The sequence continues at coordinate 2,686,386 of CM057927.1, forward strand.
TATAAATCGCAAGTAAATATAATCGAATTTTAACTATATTTTACATGATTTTATTATATTGAGAGGTTATATTGCATTGCATTTATAGTTTTATGCTCTATTTCGTGGAAACGGGTTTAACTAACTTTGTGATGGAGAGTTCGAAGAGAAGTGATAGACCGTGCCGGACGGATGTCAAACCGACGGGAAAGATGTCAGCTTTCAATTTGAAAGATTTCGCGTTTGCTTTCTTCTTGTTCGGCATCGGAGTAGGTATATCCTTGTTTACCTTCATCTTGGAATTGATGGTCACCACTGCGGCTGAAAAATTTGCTTCATCCGCTGGAAGGAAAAAGGAGAAGTCGGCTGAAGCGTAAAAACTATAAAAGGATAAACTCTTATTCGTTAAATTTAACTGGTATAATCTAAATATTTATACATAATACTTTATTTCCTTACACATGATGTATTGATTATTGATAAAACCACGTGAAGCTAATCAATGAATATGATGCTGCTATATTAAGTAATTTGTGACAATCACAGCCCATTCTCAATTTAGTACATGTATACCCACTAGATTCAATACAATAATTACGAAACAAGTTTTCGTAGGACACGCACACACACGTTTACGTCGTACTGTTTTATTGATACGCGGTTGAATTATTAAAAAAAAAAAAAAACATTCAATTTAACAACCAGGTTGGCCGAGTGGTTAAGGCGCCAGACTTAAGATCTGGTCTCCCTATGGAGTCGTGGGTTCGAACCCCACATCTGGTAGAAATTTTGACTGTGTTAAGTAATTTAAAAAAATGAGAAAAAGGCCTTAACCAGGTAATAATTCATTTGTAGGCTACATATTTACCAGCCAATGCATACTAATAGGGAGAAGCATTATTTTCTGTGCTGCCTCTAGCTGTAGCTGCTATTCTATTCTATCCAATTATATACACCAGTTAGGATAATTACCTTTTCGATTCAATTAACTTGGTGCACGTTAGAAGGATTTGAAAAGCATTTAATTATAGCAATCGAATCCGAATCGATTATGTTTGTTTTGAGAACGCGCATTCTCATTCTTCTAACATTTTGGTTACTATTTGTTTGTCTTTGTGATAAAACCACAAGCCTGGTTCAAGCCCTATTAAATGTATTCAATAGACGCACCTAGTAAAGACAAAAACGACTTTATTTTATCTCAGAGATTCGCCACCACAAAAGGATTGTTATTTCCTAATCTGAAGGATTATTGGTTTAGGGTTGAATAACCTTAAGATACCTTGAAAGTTTTAGAAAAGGCGAAAGAGAGAGAAGAGATACATAGAAGAGACACATCGCTTTACATATCATTATAAGCATAGAATTATATAATTGTTATACTTTTATTTTCTTAATCATATTTTCCCTCTCTGAAAAATTCTAAAAACTTGTCTAGATTCATTATTTTAACTATTTGCATTTGTGAAATCATGGCTTTTCTTCTTATTTCTTTAACGCACTCTATCCTCATGTGTTATTGTGACAGTGCTGCGCACAACCTCTAGCAACACGACAAATTTATTGGCAGAATTTTATGCGTAGGTACGCTGATTATAATCCAGTTGAAACCAGACGCATCCAAAGAACCGCTTCTGATAAAACTGTTTAATACGTTTACATTGTCTTTGAACTTGAAAACGTATAAAAGGGCTTTAGCGCCAAATCCACCAAGGCCAGTTGCAATCCTGTGGACAGCATTTACAATATGTCTCCTCTTTCTTTGGTAATCTTATTTAACATTTATTCATTTATTTCTATTCGTTTAAATTTTGAGGAACAAATGTAATAATAAAGATTAAAGGCAATTTAGTAATCTTTAAATTAAATTAAAAATAGTGAAGGCATATGTACAAGAACCATTATTCAACTTTTTAATTGTAATACCTCTCTAAATAATACTTTCCCATTATATTTTTACAGACTTTGGTATTTTTCATAACCAGTGGGGTGATGATGATGGTCCAGGCGGATTATTATCCTTTGCCCCTGGATTCAAAGTTTATTTCTTCATCACCGTCTGAGGAAGATGTTTCCGGAGTGGCATCTGTTGAAGACTCTACTGATAATGACATTCGTGACAAACGACACCTTTTGTGGAAACTTCCCCACTATGGTTATGGGTTGCCTTATTACGGATATGGAATTCCTCATTATGGCTATAGAGCACCGTTTTACGGCTACGGCTATCATGGGTATAAAATTACAATACTACATCAGGTTTAGTTAACTGTATACTCAGGGGAATGGTCCTTTATATACTCGAATGTTTTAACCTTATGTTTTTAACCTTAAATACCCTTTTTAAAATGAGATATCTTATTTTATTCGTTTGCACTTGCGATAATAACGATTATATATATATTTTTTAGATACCGCTATCCTTATCGCTATGGAACTTACGGCTACCACGGTTAAATTTTCTATTCTTCGGATGATGTGGATTAGATATATTTAAATACAAATAAAATATTTACAACTTCTGATTTCTATATTATTGTTATACGTAGCTGTTGGGTAATAAAATACATAACAGTTTGTGCATTGTTGCTTGCTTGCATTTAAAATTCAGTGAATGCATTATAGTAGGCCTGCTATTATAGCTATTATAGCTGTATCTAAAGTATAGATACAAAACAAATGTAAACGTATAAGCACTAACAAGTGTATTCATTTTCATTTTTTTCCCTAAAAGTTACTATCTACAACGACTAAAGAATCAAAGTTCATCATCAGACCTTACAAAAAAGTTTGGGGTTTTTCAAGATTTCCTGCATGGTTAATAAAGGCTTCATTTTCTGCTATTTTAAGCTTACAGGGCAATCATTTTTAAATGGCTTGTTGGCTTATTTTCAGTCCTTGATTCCTTGTTTAACTGGGATTTTTCAAAAATAGTTGCATTTCGAGCAGCTTGATATAAGGCCCGACTAATGCGGAAATAAACCAGGTCAGTTATGGCTCGCACCGTGTATTCCGTGATCTGATGAGTAGAAGGCTGATTTATTTGATTGATTTCTTCCTGGAAATCCACATTACGACTTGAAGCTCCTTCAGCAAATAAGGATTGGGAGCGTCTGTTCTTTCTGTTACATGGAGGACCTAATAAATTATATAATACATTACAGCTCAGCAGATAACTTAATACAAATGGAATAATAGAGAATTGCGGTCTTGAATCTTACGTATTTCACCATCAGCAGTCAAAACCTGAGAACCAAAATAGCAGAAAGGACCAGTTTCATACACCATGTTTTCTTGACCGACTTGGACTTGGACTTGAACTCGTCCCTCCAATACCAGGACGAAATAGTCCACTGGTTTCCCCTAAAGTAAGCCAAGTATAATAATTACGAGTTCATTTCTACTCGTTAATTAGCCATCTCACTTTTTGATAAAGGAATGTATCGGGATCTGTATCAGAATGTTCCACATCTTTGATGCGGATAAATCGAATGACCAACCCCTGCCGCACAAGTCGTTGAAGAACATTTTCGCTTATCCATTTTGTGTTAAAAGCAGGGATTGTAGAACTTAGGAATTGGTATGTAGCCAAAGCAAGTTGTGGTGATATTTTTCGAGTAGAGCTCTGATTACTACGATAGTGAACAGAATAGCTGCTAAAATCTTGCAACAACTGGCTCTTCTCTCGGCGGCGCTTACTTCTGTTGTCCACTGTTAATTAGTAATATCTTTAATTTTTTTATATTTAGTTAACTTTTATAGCCTATTTTACTTACTCCAAACGTCTGATTCATCCACTATCTCTGCCTAGAGTAAAATAAATATGGGTATGCCAAACTAAAGTAATCCAGACAACAACAAAAAAAAATACCTGAATTAGCTCTTCGATAACGTCTTCAAGTGTGACCAAACCGATAGTTTCATAGCCCGATTCACCATCAATACAAGTGTTTCGACGAACAAAAGCCATGTGACCCTTAAGACCTTCTTTGAAGTCTTTGAGAACGACATCCAAAGTCGTGCTTTCCAGAACAAAATTTAACTTTTTTTTATAAAACTGACATACACTTTTCAATGGGGTTGCATCTTCTGGGTCTACTAAAGCAAGTTCTTTGATGAAAAGCAGCCCCACGAGGTTATTGCGAGCACCCTGATAAACTGGCACCCGTGAAAACCCTATAATAGGGGGAAAAGTCCTCATTTATGTGGCGTAATATTGTTAGGAGCAGACACAATAAGGGTTAATTTACCTTGCTTCATGATCTCGGAAACTGTTTCAAAATCCAACACCGAATCGATAGGTAGCATAAAGACATCGTCTAGATGTGTCATGACATCTCGAACTGTCTTTTTACGCATTTCCAGTGCTCCAGCAATAATATTGACTTCTTCTTTTTCTAATCCATGGTAATCTTCCGTAACCTATTAGTAATTAGGTAATATATATTTGATTCCCCCCCCCCTATTTAAGTAATCCAAAAATTTGACAATTTGCCTTAATCAATTCCGTAAGCCTTTCTCGGTTGTAGAAGGCTCCGATTTCTTTTCCCAGAATCAAATCAAGGACTTTCGAAGTGGGATAAGAAAGGGGGAAAGTGATGAGCATAAAAAATTTGGTGATCCACACTGTATGGGCTCCTATAGCTAATCCGAAACGGGAACAAACAGCCTATTGAAATTAGTGATTTTTTTATCAATGGTTTTCGAAGATGATCAAAACAGTGATTTAAAAATTAATACAATAAGAAAGAGAATGGAGAAAAAATAAAATTTGTTTATGAGAAAACCAGCATACATACCTGAGGGATGATTTCTCCCAAAATCACGATTCCCAGAGTAGATAAAACTATGGCAACGGCTCCCGAAGTCAAATCATCCATAAGAATGGTGAGCGTGGAATTGACTAGTACATTACCCAGCAACAGTGTGCATAGCAAATAATTGCCATGATTTCTCACGGGTGTTATAGCTTTAGCATAGCGCCTCTCTTCCTCTGTCCCCGTATTTTCATAAATCTTTAAATCAGTTCTATCCAGGGACATCAACCCTATTAGATGACATCACATCGATTGTCTTATTTTTTTCTTTAATATTAGGCTACGCTAATCTTTCGAAATTACCCAAATTTAGCCCAGAGAAGATTCCCGATAAACTTAGGAGTAGAGTAATAAGGATAATTTGAATCCAAAGCGGAAGTATGCTTTCATATGACCTCATTTTGACACCTGGTTCTGTGCCTTGATGAATCCAATGATTTTGGCCCTTATTTCGCTCGAGTGAGCACAAGTAGAACGCCGGTAAAACTTCACTGTCAGCATTGCTATCCACTATCTGATTTGCACTTGGCAGTTGAAATTTCACCAAAGTAGAGTGGTTAGTCGTAAATTCTTTTTCGCCCTGTTTTGTCAAGTATTATAAAAAAAAAAACTTTCGTTCAATGTGATTTACCATCATAGCACGCTTATCTTGGATCTTGGATCCAGATTATGTAATGTATGTAGTACCTGAACGGTAGTTGAAAAAGGCAAGGTATCGCAGTCCTCTCCTTTTTGTCGAGGACTCCAGACAATCCGGAATTGAGAAGAATCCTGGAAATTGTAACCAAAGAGCCGAACCGATACCTGGGTTTGGGGATTCTTTGTTATTTCTTTATAAGTTATTAAATTTGGTGAAATGAAAGCGTGGGTTCATGCAAATGATTATATTATATTCATAATGATAAATTAAATACGCAATTCTTTTCTGAATCCTTAAAAAAGAAAAAAAAATTACTATTGATCCAGCTGATATCATCGCAGTGCCATCCTCGTCGATAAGTATTGATTTGCCTGTTTCCACGCGTAGACCCGTGACAACAGCCGATCCATGAGTACCGTCAATTTCACTAGCAGGAAGGAAGTTATCACTGTCCTCAACAGCGTGTTCTTTATTGTCTTGACTATATTTTAAAATTGTATTAAATTTTTTTAATTGAACCCAGTTATGATAAATATATTTATTAATGATGTTGTACTTCAGCTGACCTCTGATTAATCTGTTTATTATCTAACGTGATGCTAATAGAGGGTATTTTATTGGGGGTAGTAAATGTTGGACAAAGCAGAATTTGAGATCCATTAGAATGACTTATTAAAGAGGATATTAAAACGTTGTCAGTCGATTTCGTCCAAATACACATAGCCTTTCGTATATATGAATCTGTATTAGTGTAACTGGCGCTCGCAGCGTAGTCAATGAAGAGATGTTTGGACGAAGAGCCTCCTGATGATTCGCACTGATTTGACGACACGGTAAATTTCAATGAGGTGGCCGCAATAGCTAACCAGTCGCAGGAACACATTTTAATTTGCCCTTGGCTCCCATTACCACTTGTATGATATTCGGCAAATATTCTACCATCACTCTGATGAGGCAAACAAATTGTTTCACCGACAATCGACGAAATTACAACTTCTTCTCTGCTAGATGCTGCATAAGAGCCAGTTGTTGGACAGCAGAGAAGAACTATGGTAATAACCTGAAAGAACTGAGCAGAAAACAAAACCTTTCTCAACGAAGCCATAATTGGAATTGATTGGAAACGGTGCGTTACTGTATCGTATTTGACGTAGTAACTTTGAAAGATACAGCCTGACTAGAATGAATAGATATATATATCACTCACTGGGAGGAATTTTATAGGGTTACAAATGAGGTACTGACTTTTTACTTTGATTTTGTTTTCGCCCGCTTAACGTATATAGTATACAGCACGCCTATAGGACGATCACGTATTTATATTATAAAATGATGTAAAATATATGAGCAGCCAAGATCACTGCTTACTATTCAGTTTTACAGTAACGAATACCTATGCTATTGCTGTAACAATATAATATTGTATAGGATTTTTTAGTATATAGGTAAAGGAAATATACACACAATGCAACTACGCGGCAATGGTGGTGAAGAATGGTTTGGAATAAGTATTGATGCACGGATGAGAACAATGGCTCATATCTGGTGCTGATTATGTGCATCACAAATCTGCTGATGCAATTGAATAGTTTATAAAATTTTTGTCGTGAGAATAAGATCCTTTTAAATATCGGAAAGATATACAGGCTCCGCCTTGGCAAATTAAATTATAAATTAGTATAATTTCCTGATCACCGCCACCTAGCTGTCAAAGTGGATCGCACTGGAATTAATAGACATGTCCATCAATATCCCCCACTATTCTGACTTCGGTATAGCCATGTATAGCCTTTTTATATAATGTATTACCTAGATGGCGTAATTCCAATTTTTACATATTGAGGAGCGCATTTACGTGGCTGGCCGATGATAATATATTAATTATTCTTTGTTTCATTTTCTTCTTTAAAACAAATCAAAAAAAACTTACTGGCTTTACGTGAAAAAAAACGGAAATTTCAAAACTTCGCAAGCTCAAGAAATCTATAGCTATACAAAAAGAGCTTTTACCTCTGAAATTTGCTATATCCTTCTCTTTGATGTCGGTACAGAAAAAATAAAAATAATGATTTATTATAGGCGGTAAAACTTAACTTAATCGTATACTTGGTATTCTCTTTCCGCAATAGCCGACTCACTTTTTCTTCCCTACCTAACTCTGCAAATGGTCCAAGCAGGACTTGATTTGGAAGAGGTTGCCATCACTTACGCTGTCTTACCTTTTGTGACGTTTGTTGTTCCACCACTAGCTGGTAGGATATTTTCTAAATCGTTAAATATCGCCCGTCATGTCGCCATTTTATTTACTCCCAAAGTTCTAAACAATAACTATTTCTCAATAGAAATGAATTTTATATATAAATGTTTTACTATAGGTCTATTGGCGGGCAAGTTTAACCAGCACAAGCTATGGATCTAGCATTGATACCAGTTGTCATAATATAACAACAAATAGGATGGAAGGAGAAAATGGCCAACAGCCAAAAGTTTAGTCCGGCACCTTCAGCCCGACCGATTGTCAATTGCTTAACTGTTCTCCATTGCAACAAGAAGGCATGCTTGAAGTATGTAGTTATCACTTCGATGATTCCATTCGACTCACAAAAAAAGGCTTGATTTTAAATTCGATATTTCAGTGGATTATTATTACCTCGTTGATGGCAGACGGCAGTCATGAGTTCGACGGTAGCAATAATTGTACAGCTAGAATATTTTCCAGTACGAATATCAAGAGTGATGATAACTTGACAAGTATTTTTCCACCCTTTTGTGTCGGCCCTGTTCTATTTAGTGTCCGATGAGAATAAAATGGATTTCAACGAACGAAAAGGAACTCGAAATTGCCACTTTACAAAAAGAAAATGATCGAGTAAGACATCAACGAGGCTTCTGGATCTACTTCATGCTACGAATCGTCGCCTCTTCTACTCTGGCTGCAGCGTTTTCTATGTTGTTTTAATTCCCATTTATTCCTATACTTTCAGTGAAATAATAACAAAGTAATATAAGTTGATTAGTTATGATTAGTTAGGCTGGATGCTACATCTACGTGCATGGTCAAAAAGTACAGCGGAGATTTGGGAAAACAGCGACTTTTCGGAGTTATCGGCCCAAGCATCATTTGTGAATTACTTCATGTTTTCCATAATTTTAATAAAACTAAAAACTAATCGAGCACCGATATTGATTAATCGATTAGGGAATGGTCGGAGGACTTGTCCTTGATTGGACCGTTGAAATTACAGGTATTATTCGTAATGGATTACTCGCAAATGTTTAACATAAATAACATAGTCATATATTATACTTTATTTTTTATACATATTTTAGGTGTTCAAGAGTATTCCTATTTGTTCTACATAGTTTTGTAATTGAATTCGAATCAGAATTGATTCTTTTTGTTTTTAAAATGCGCATTTTCATTCTTTTAACATTTAAAAATACAATAGACGCACACCTTGTAAAGACAAGAACTATTTTTTTTTGTCTTTGAGACTAACCACCACAAAAGGAGTACAATTTCCTAATCTGAAGGTTTGTTTTGGGTTGACTTACCTGAAGATTCTTGGCAAATTCAAGAAAAAGCGAAACGCATTGAGTTAATTTCTTTTTTTAAAGAAGCACGTAAGTGAACTGTGATTGAAGTAGAATTTTACTCTTTCAGTAGACATTTTTCTATATTTTAAATCTATATTTATGTTTACTTGACGTATTTATTCATTAGAGAAGATTTGTTCAAGTGCTCTTTTTCTCAGCCTTAACTAGGTCGTAATTTAAGGACAGATATGACGCGGTCAATTGTATTTGATGCTGAGCAGTTCCTAGGAATTAGACGAAAGAACCAATCTGCTAGAATTGCTTTGTTCTTTTTCGGCAATTCTATCCGGCGATTAGGACAGTAAATGATGTGACAATTCGTTTTCCTTGGTCACAAAATTAGTATTATTTTATTTTCTCTGGAAAATTCTAACCAATCTAGAAAAACAATTGATTTTCTTTCTTTCTCTCTTTGTAGAACTTTAGTCATTGCGACAGTGTTGCGCACAACCTCTCGCAACCCGACAAAATTATCGGCGAAATTTAATGCGCAGATACGCTAATTATTCTAGTTGAAACTAGACGTATCCAAAAAGAAGACTAACGATAAAACTGTCAAATACGTTTACAGTGCCCTTTAACTTGAACTTGTAAAAGGGCTTTATTACCGCCAAAACCACCAAAACCTGTTGTATCCATGACTATTTCAATATATTTGAAATATGTTTTAACTAGCCTCGCCAGAAATATATATGTATACTTTTTTCCCGGGTTTCCCATTTTCTTTGTTGTATGGAAGAATTTGGTTAAGTTGTAGAAGTGAGTGGCCAAGATAAATTACCAAAAAAATTAGTAATTTGGTTCAAATTATGATACATTGCTACCAAGGTTGAAGCAAATGCGCACCGTATAATAAGCGTTACCTTGACTTTTATGTCGACTAATACTGATTGTGTATTGGATCCACAAATTAGGCTCCGCTGCGTTCAATAGAGTAATGAAACCTCGACCACCTCCTGTGAATTTATTATGCATAATTTACTTCCGCCTGATTAAACGAAACCAAAATAATTTATTGCTATTATTTTGTTTTGAATATGCAAGAATACAAAAGAAAGTTTACTCAAAGCCTTTATGTATAAGGCAAATGGAATTATTTTGCGTCTAGTGAAAGTTAAGAACTTCGCAAGGCCACAATCTTTTTTCGCCATTCTTTGTGTAAAAAAATGGGTTAAGTATCGCAAAATTAACTAATTCAACTTTTTTTCAGTTTATAAATTAAATATTTTGAAATAGTTTTACTTAAATTGAGTTTAAAAAAAATCTTACTCGTGATTCATTAAGAAAAAAATTAATAAAGTTAAGATATAATGATAATTTTAAAATGCTAATTCTTAGTATTGGTTGTATGACATTCATTTATTATTGTGCATCAATTGTAAGTAGATGAATTCATCATGCAAAAATATACGCTAAAAACATAATTTGTTCTCCCATATAATGATAACGCCTACGATAACGATTTGTTTCTCAGTTTACACCTATCCATAGCGACCAAAACGGCCAAACCTTTTAAATAATAAAATAATAATAATTAAAAGTAACCGAAAAATTACCTGAAATCTAAGGGCCAATTATTAAATTTACCTTCCAAAACCGTAACCGTAATAAGGCCAACCATAACCGTAATATGCCCCGTAGAATAAGCCTCTCTTCCATCCACTGCTGTAACGTTTATCGCGGATAGTTTCTATAGAATCAATTGCAGCGATATCTTCATCATATTGTGGTGGATCAACCATTTGGTTAGATTCCAAATCTTCAAAATTTTCTCCTTGGACCATCATATTGGTGGCCACAATCATCAAAACCAATAAGCTGATCTATATTGAAATAAAATAAATAATATAGTAGCAACGCCATTATTAAAACGAAATTTGTTTTTATTGTTAAAATTGGTTTTTAAAGGTATTTAACTAATTTTACCAACGAGAGGCGATAAAACATTTTCTTCGATTTAGAACGGTTTTTCAACTGGGCTGCTCTCTTCAAGTTCCGTCCTTTTATATAAATTCAAGTTCAGGGACAGCATCGTTGCTACATTCTAATGCGTTATAGACCAAGTTTGAACAGAAAGAATCAATTCCTAATAAAGACCAAGCTGGTTTACACTGGATGAAGATCGTAGTTCAATCGTCTATTGAAAAATCAGCATCATTGCGCAGCATTAATAGTTGGTACCAGAAGACGCAAAGCACTGTGTCAGGAGGGCAACATACATTCCGAAATAAGATATGCGTATATAGTCCATATACGTAGCAACTATGTAAATGATGCTGGCGCTACAATTTCATGATTACAAACAACAATTCATTACTGTACTGAAAAAAGCGCTTAAATTTAACGATAACAATTTAATTATTTAAAGGTATAAAAATAAAAAATTAAAATTAAATTAAAGTTACTCTCCCAAAATCATCAAAAAAATATTTGTAAAATTCAAAAGCTCTAAAGTTACCTTTATTTTTTCTTCTTCTTCTTGAACTCTTTATTATATAAACTTAAAAGGATATTCAACGATGCAGTAAACAATTCGCAATTGAACGAATAAGGTATAAGTACTATTAGTATACAGAGCTATGATAATTGTAGTACGAAGACTCTTACAATTTATACCGTATGCAAGTTTATATATATTTTATGACTTTAAATATTCTATCTTTCCTCAACCAAAAAAGGAATACTCGACTTGATGTACAGGCACCACTCAATTTAACGTCAATTTAACAAATGATAATTGTTAGTTATGTGGGGTTTTTGGTTGGTTTCTTGTTTTAAAATACAAGTTTTTAAGGATATGCAATAAATTTATCTGCCTTGAATTTCTTTTATTATCTGTTAAACATGTATAACAGTAGCATGATACGTCCTTTCTTAAAGAAAAAGAGTTTAATTAAAAAGCAATTTTGTCCGAATCGGGGTTTCCCTTGTTGACCGGTACGGCGCTGGATGGTCCATCAGGCCGAGCCACTTCAGTCTCACCCCCGCTCTTCGCAACACCCTCACGCCAACCCAGATATCCATAATTATTATAACCTTCATATTAAATTTAAAAATACAATACCATTAAATATAATATTTAATCAATATTTTTTACCATATCCGTTGTTGTAGCCATAATAATTGTTATAAGGATAGCCATAGCCGCTTCCGTAGTTGCTGTACCCGTAACCTAATTTTAAAATTAATCAATTACTTCTTGAAAAAAAATTCAGCTGCTAATTTTATTGATTTGGACAATTATTATACTAATAATCGTCTTACTCGGGTAGTAATAGTTTGAATAATAATGGCGATTATGGTGTCGAGCGTCAACGTTCTTCTCATCTCCTTCAGCCTGAGCAGCATCGACGCCATCTTGGGGCCAAGGAAGGGCCGAAGCCACAACCACCACAACCTAATTAAAGATTATAAATAATAACATTTTAAATGTTCAAAAATCCATTAAAACTAAATATGTATACCAAAATGAGACCAAAAACAAAGCGAACTTCCATTTTTCTTATTTTTTGAAACAATGGTGCTCAAAGGGTTTGGAACTTCTCTTTATATATGTTGAATTCTTTAGCAATTCTGGGATTTCCTACTATTTTTTTTTTGTGTGTAACACTATTTTTTTCCAGGAAGAGGCTATACTCGTTCCTTGCATATATGTAGAGAAAATAGCCTAAAGGTATAGCTTAAAGCAGGTTTTTTTTTCTTTCTTTTTTTCTTAATGAGTTGGGGAAAACCCTTGGCCGGTGCGTGAACGTGCGTGACTGGTACAGCCTGATGCAGATTTTGTTTCGTTCCTTAGGTAAACAGATATTCGTGTAGGTAGGAAATGCCTAACTTTAAGCGGAAAAAATAAATTGCTACAATGTTGTTGACTTTTTCTTAAATTTGACCTTGTGCTTTTTTCACCTATCGTATAAGTCTATTAGTGAGATTACCTTTTTGGATTTGTTTAGAAAATCTTACACGGACTTCGAATGCCCTTATTTGGTTAAAAGACAGAGGAAGTAAAAGTAAAAGAATTATTTAGGCAGGTGCGCAGAAGCTTATCAATAAAATAAAATAAAAACTAATATCTTGCTGTTCTCTACATGTTACTAACTACCAAGTAATGAGTAAAACTTTGATAACTAAGTTTGAATTACGGCCTATAACATAAGAAGTTAAAAATTTTGCTAATTGGTCATAAAATTACTTTTGCAGGGGATTACATAAGTAAGCGCTAAGTGGGAAAATCCTCAGATGTAACGAGGACTTGCTCAAATTGCACATAGCCTACATACTATCTATACGAACATTTCTTCTCGCAACGGTTATTCCTTTATTTGGTATTAATTCTTTGTGTCATCCTGACAGTGCTTCGCGAATATTCTAGCAAATTCAACACTGTTTACATTCATTATACAGACCTATGTTTCTCATCCGGTGTAAACCAACTAGAACTTTTTTTTTAAATAAGGGAATGACCCTTTCTGTTCAAATTTGGCGCTTGGCGCCTTTAGCAACCATGAACTTGAATATATAAAAGGACAGAATGGGAAGAGACAAAATACCAGTTGTAAAATCGCTTCAACTTGAGAAAAATGTCTCGTCTATCATTGGTGGTGAGTTTAAACTTATTGCATGTTGAGACCACTTCCTAAAACACATTTTTTCGAAGCTTCGTCCGTTACTTTATTCTTACCTAAAATTATTAATGAATATTACGTTCAATATTACGTTTGATCTTTTGATAATAACTTGCAAATTTATCTCGATAATTGATTTAACCGATAGTAAACTTAATTTGCATTTAGACCAAGATTGGGATGTTGGTTTTGATTGCGGCCATCGTAATGGTCCAGGCCGATCCTTTGCCAATGGAACCCGAAGATTTTTCTGACCACATCAACCAGGGGGAATTAATCCCAGTGTTAGCTGAAGAAGATGCTGGTTCAGCTGGACTTGAAGCATCTCCCGATGCTATCCGTGAGAAACGTCATGGTTATAGGAGACGCTTCTATGGTGGCTATGGTTACGGCTTACCTTACAGATATGGAGGTTTTGGCTATCCTTACTATGGATTTGGAGGGTAAGTTATATTCTAAAAATTAGTTAAACAATGTCTTTTTATTTTAAGTTCAATGAACTCATGACCAATGATGTTGCATTTTTGCATTTCATGCATTTTTTCCCATTTCAAAGGTTCCGTCGTTTTGGTTATGGATTCTACGGCTAGATGTCACCGTATTGAATGGTGTAATTAACAAGTTTTGTGTTTAAAACAATTTACGTAGTATTGTAACCAGCATTCACAACTACAATCATTATTGCTAATAAAAAGATATTTTGAGCCAATTGATATGCTAATAATTTGTAAAAATGATAACGAAAAACCATATTTTCGCTTTTATTTTCAACGATTTTTCTTGACTGGAAAATTTGGTCCACGTATATTTGGTGAATTTTTTGGTTATACCAGGTTTTAGTAATCATATATTTCCCCCCTATACTAAAGAGAAGAAAAATAGAAAATAGCCTTAAGGCATGTCTTGAAGCAGCGACATTCTTCCTTGTAATATGAGAAAAGCCCTTGACCATATTGTTGCGTGATCGTGCGTGACTGGCACAAGCTGATGCTAATGCTGGTGGGTTGTTTAAAAAATATATATGAAATATGTTTCGAAATATATTACATTAATTCCAGTTCATTAAAACAAGATTTTAAAAAAATCGATACCAAAAATAATGGAAGTCTTTTAGCAAAATAAAGATTTTACATAATACATTTTATATTTCAATGTAAATTATTTAACAGAATCTTTTAAGAAAGATATACCGAAACGTGGGAGTTAAAAAATTTAGAATTAAGGCAAGCAATTTGTAGGTGGTGAACTTAAAGGTCTTTAATGGTTATTAGCAACAACAGCAAGCAAACTGCAGCTTTATTTTCATTTTTGAATGGTTATTATAAAAGTTATTTTAAAATGGTAATGTGCAATTTTGACTTGCTCAACATCTTGCCTACGTATAATACCATTTATGGACTTGCCCCCCCCCCCCCCAGGTGCCAGGTGTCATTTCTTTATTTGAAGTTAATTTATTTTAACGTCGTCATCCTGACAGGCGTGTGCGAATCTGCTAGAACCAACATCGTTTAAACATTCATCATATACTAAACTTACTTTCATCCGGTGCAAACCAGCAAGACTTTTATTAGGGAATGTCCCTTTCTGTTCAAACTCTGTTCCTTAAAATTACGCATCGCTATTATTATATGTTACATAAGAACCCTCCAACTTGATTATATATAAAAGGGACACAGCGCGAAGAGAAAAAAGCCAGTCACAAAAAATTGCCACAACTTGGCAAAAAATGGCTCGTCTTTTATTAGTGGTAAGTTCAAACTTTTATTTAAATACCAATTTTAAGGAAAATCCTATCGCTTTGTAACTAATTAATTCAACGCATCTGTAATCGAAGTTTTTATTTTCTACATAACTTAAACAAATAATTACCCATGAATATTACAAACTTTAGATCACCATCGGGATATTCGTTATGATTTCAACCACCATGATGGTACAAGCGGATCCATTGCCTCTAGAATCCGAAGATTCTTTGGAACCCGTTCAAATTTTACCCGAATGGTTATTATAAAAGTTATTTTAAAATGGTAGTGTGCAATTTTGACTTGCTCAACATCTTGCCTACGTATAATACCATTTATGGACTTGCCCCCCCCCCCAGGTGCCAGGTGTCATTTCTTTATTTGAAATTAATTTATTTTAACGTCGTCATCCTGACAGGCGTGTGCGAATCTGCTAGAACTAACATCGTTTAAACATTCATCATATACTAAACTTACTTTCATCCGGTGCAAACCAGCAAGACTTTTATTAGGGAATGTCCCTTTCTGTTCAAACTGTGAGCCTTAAAATTGCGCATCGCTATTATTGTATATTATATAAGAACCCTCCAACTTGATTATATATAAAAGGGACACAGCGCGAAGAGAAAAAAGCCAGTCACAAAAAATTGCCACAACTTGGCAAAAAATGGCTCGTCTTTTATTAGTGGTAAGTTCAAACTTTTATTTAAATACCAATTTTAAGGAAAATCCTATCGCTTTGTAACTAATTAATTCAACGCATCTGTAATCGAAGTTTTTATTTTCTACATAACTTAAACAAATAATTACCCATGAATATTACAAACTTTAGATCACCATCGGGATATTCGTTATGATTTCAACCACCATGATGGTACAAGCGGATCCATTGCCTCTAGAATCCGAAGATTCTTTGGAACCCGTTCAAATTTTACCCGAAGAAAATCTTGAATCGGCCGGAATCAAATCTGCAGTATCTCCTAATGTTATCCGCGAAAAGCGTCACGGTTTCGGTGGTTTTGGTAGAGGTTTCGGTGGTTTCGGTGGCTACGGTCGCGGTTACGGCGGCTTCGGTGGCTATGGTGGCTATGGAGGATTCGGTGGTTACGGCTCTCCTTATGGCTACGGAGGGTAAGGGATTTGATTATGCTAATCATTTTGAAATATGTTTGATGATATGTCGTTTTTCTGTTTTTAAAGGTTCAGTCCTTTTGGTTATGGCTTCTACGGCTAGATGCCAATCATTTAAGGTTATTCAGGAGTTTCACATGTTTGGCAATAGTCATCAGCATTCACAAACCTTTAATAATTCATGTTAAATAAAAGATAATTGGAACCACAACCCCGTGTACTATAGACCGGTTTCATCTTTGAACAAGGTTGCCATTTACGCATTGAACCAGCTCTCGTATTTAGGGTCTTGGGTTACCCACATTTGTTTTTGCTCAATTTAATATGGAAGCAGACTACAAGTACTGTAAACAGAACTATCAGACAATAAACACATTTAAATCGAGTTATTAGGAATGTGAATTATTATTAAGGATGAAACCGGTCTATACCGTGTAAACAATTTTAATAATTGTAGTAGTGCCTAGTAGTTCGCATTTCTTATTTGCATGTCGCCACTTTTGTTGTGATGAAAAAGATAGAGACAAAATAACCCAGACAGGAATAGTAAACAAAGGAAGAGCTTTTGTAGAAAAAAAAAGAAAAATACAAAAGAAAATCACAGTTCGCATCTTTAAGTATATACATTTTATGTAATATATGGCATTGAAGAGCAAATATCCGGCCTAATACTGTGAGTGCTAATTGTCCTTGGCTATACAGCGGAACAAGGATATATTGTAAATGTCATAGCTTTTATCGCTTATGTCATCCAGCACTTCATTTGACCTTCGGGAGCTGTGGGTATAAGTTGACAAATGACAAGCCCCAGAAGGCTCACTCTTTTTAAAAAAGAAAGAGACATTCCTCTCTTTTGAATGTTTGACAATGTACATCAGTAAGTTAAAAGTCATCGTAAAGGTATTTGAACTTAAATTGAATTGCAACTTATTACAAATGAAATCTTAATTTGAATCAGAAATATTTTTTGGCACTAAAGAGTTAATTGCACTAATAAAACTCTAAACAGAAATAAAACTACTAAACTAGTTTACAGGTAAAAAGTTAAAAGGTTCTATCGAACTATTATTAAGTTTTCAAATTACTGTTTTATTGTCACATTTTGCAGTGCCTTTTAAATATTAATATTTCAAATTAACTGTTTGAATTGCAAGTTGTATATATGTTTAATTTGCAGTGAACCAAAGTTTTACAATGGACAAAAGAGGATTTTAGTAAATTGTGTTTCTCTCTTTGAAAGAAAGTGAAAGTTGAAAAGCGTCCTTTATACCTTATAGAATAGAAAATATTTTTATTTCTATACTATTTTTTAAATACCTTTAATATTTTACCAAATAGGTTGGGATGATGTTATTGCTGTATTTAACTTTGCTGGCAACTACGTCATCTGCAGAGGATAAATCACCTGAAAATGTGGATTTAGAAAAACATGATTCAATAAAATTTGAAGATGCTAATAGCGACGATGGCGAGGCTAAATCAAGACCAAAACGCTTCTTTGTTTTATCATACTTGCTTGGTTACAAATTAGGAGCCAAGACAGTTGCAAAATATAGTAACTACCAACCCTATCCGGTGGTGGCTTATTATCCGGTCGTTGTCTCGAAAAATTATTACGGATAACCTATTCTAAAACCGAACGTCCAAATGAATATTGAATACAACCTTCTTAAATGATTAAAAAAATTAGATTACATATTTTATGATGTGTTACGAATAAATATTAGAGAATTTTACTTACAACTTGAAATAAAATCATTATCTTTTGAAATTATAGTAAGATGGGTTCATTAACCTTTGTTATTTACCATAGTGACGTATTCAATCGCCCAACTTTCAGGTTTCAAATCAAAGCTATTATTTTCCTATTTTAAACTAGGAATATAATGAAACATGAATAGTCTAAGAGGTCGATGCTCTTTCTTTCCAAACTTGTTTGTATCAAGAATATATCATTAATAGAAAACACGATTGAAAAGGTAAAGACGGTGACGAGTATGTAAGAAAAAATATCATCAGTCTCACTCGCAGAGTTAGTAATGTTCGTTCCAAGCGTATACAGTATATCGAATAAAGACTACAATAGTAAGCTACTTATTCTTATTTCTCTTTTATACAGGCCTACCAAACAAAACAGTTTCATTTGATTTTACAAATTTATAATTAATTCATATAATTTATTATCTAAATAGTAGGTTATTCAAAAGACCATATAGTTCAGTATGTATAATCTTCATAGAGTTCTTTTTCTTTCTCATTCTTTTGAATGATGTTGGGAAAATCTCAAGAAGGAAGACTTTTATTGGAGTCGTTCACGGCTGTCACGTTCGCATGGTCCGTACTGGGGACCTCCGTGGTGGCCAGTACAGGATTTATTTTCTATCGATGGCTGAAATTTCAAAAAGAAATGTGACGCATCAAGGTTGAATAATTTGTATGAATGCATTAATCATTTGAAAAGAAACGCGAGGAATATGTGCTTGTAGGGTATGGAGGTGACCTTAATTTTTTTTTTTAATTCACTACATATAAATTTTGAATTTCGCAATATTTTTTGACAAATATACATATAAAATAATATATATATAGGGGTAGACTAATATATATAAAGGGGAGACTGGGGATAAATGTAACACTTTTCACTTTTATGCACAAAAGTTTTCCTCTAATAAATGGTACGTAATCTCAAAGAACTTTTTCAAATTTTTAAATTGATTTTAAAGGGGTATAACATATAGTAAAAGCCAAGACACCCCCTTGTAACATTTACCCCTGATGTACAGGGATAATTGTAACAGTTTGTGCGGTAAATGAAAACGACACAATTTCATGGCTTAATGTCTTTAAATACTCGTTAACTTTATGATTGCTGATTTGAAGTAAAAAATATTAAGTTCGTATATGGATTACATAAATAGGCACTTTTCTCTATTTTTGGGAAGTTTGTAGTGTAAACAAACGGCCACAACATCCATTATGATGTGATATCTACAAAATACTTAAGAAACTTAATAAAGACTTAAGAATTGACAATAGGAGAGCATAGCAGAGAAAAGTTTCCGGAAGCTCTAGAATATTTGGAAGGTGGTGCCATGCGCAGTGAATGTAACACCAGCTATTACATGTTTTGCACACACATTTGGTTTGATTCTGAATAGAATTTTGATGTGAAATTTAAGTTGAAACCTAGAACATTCATATTTAATTTGAAGAGCTTTGAACAGGCAATCAATTATTCCGATTACCTTAATTATTTAATAAAATTAAAAAATAGAAGAAAAGGAAAACGAGAGTGAAAATTTGGTTTTCACTTCAAAAATGGTTTTATGAAAATAAATAGAAAACTTGACTAGCCTTAGTAATGTAAGTCTCGTAATCCAATGGATAATAGAAAAATATACACACATATTTAACATCTTAATTTTAGAAGTTTTAGATGAGGAGAAAACATTTTTGTTCATTTACTACGCGTTCCTTTAATCCCCATCTCCCCTATATATTATAGATGGTAATATTTGTATATATATATTTGTTCCGAATGAATTAATAAGCTCCAAAATAAAATATTTTCTACAATTTCAAAGCTATTATGAAATATGCCATAACTTCCGCATACTAATTTGGTAATATGAAAATTTATAAACAAATACATGATGGAAGTGGGTGATGCCCGGATTCCTACATTAAATAAAGATGGCCAACATCAATCGGAAAAAATATGCTGAAGCAGGCGAGGAAAAAAAAAAGATTTCTCTGAGCTGAAAACTGAACTTTGAAAAAAAGGGTTTCAGACGCCTCTGCCTCTTTTACCCGCCAACTTTTATAAAGGAGACAGGCCCCAAACTTGGCCCAGAACGCCTCTTTAGCCGTTCACCATGCATCTGCGCCCTATTACAAACAAAAAAAATGTTATCAAAATAAACACAATGCTTCGCCTAGATATCGATTTTAGTTTACTTTTAAATACGTTTCTTTTATTCATTGCAACAAAACTATTGATTAAACTAAACTTAAGATAGTAAAGCGAGCTTTTCTGCTGGTGGTTAAGAGGATAATTCAGACTTCGCCTAAAAAAATCTCAAGAGATTTGATAGATTTTTGGTAAGGTGATAAGGTGAGTTGAAAGAAATTGGCTCCAAGTAGTATGACAAACGTATAAGGATTGATACGGATTATATGGGTGCTTGGCTAACTAATAAATTCGTACAAGTAATGAATTGCTTGAAAAATTCGACTTGATGAATGATGATGAATGACGATGAAGATTTCGATGTGACTGGGGAAGAGGCCAGAGGTTCGGTGTAGTTAGATCGACTTGAATGGTCAAGCAGACGAACGGGAAAATCAAAGTATTAGTACCTGGAGATGTTGGTTAACGTTTAGTTGAAAGGTACGGGTACTTCACTTACTAAGCCTCCTGAAATAAAGTTGACAAGATTTCGGCAGTTTCTTCTTCTTTTGGCAAGTTTGGCAATAGTTCTGAAGGATTTTGAACAATGCTTTAATAAACAGCGTACATGTATATTCGATTCCACAATCACCCGAAAATCTGTCACATAATTCCATAAGCAAACGCGTAATGATTTTTTTTTTTCTAAATAGAATTTAATCAAATTACAGTGGAAGAAATGTATACTCTATGTCCAGGCAATCTAGTTATTTGATGAATTTTGCCACTATATACGAAAAAGGGTTAATAGCTTAAATGCTTACTATTAACGCCATTCACAAGAATTGAGTTGTAGTCGTCCCAAAAATGAAACTAGATTAAGCATTCGGTTGGTTCAAAGTTTTAGACTTTCAATTAGCGGCGCTGCTACCGATGGTTTTTACTCAACAGCAGTTAACTACTGTCATCGTTTATTCCAAGTATTAGTATTTTGTATATGTTGTATTTCAAGGATTTATATTTTGTAGCAAAGAATCACGTTAGGGTTTTTTCTAAACAGCAATTATATCGAAAAAAATTTAACTAAGGAAATTGTTAAACGTGATAGATGAAAAACTTGATGAATGTGACGACACGACTACAGACTCGAGAGAACTTTCAAAAAGATTTAACATAAATGTAATATATGTCTGGTTGTATGGACTCGTTTATAGTTACCTCTTATGCAATAAATTTTAATTTCTCCCTTGGTTCAACTGTTTCCAATCCTTTAATGATGGACTCATCATCAATCTTCACAATCCAATCCAAGACGATCCTATGACAATCCAAGACTCTTAAGTAGCAAAATCAATGGCTATGGTACTACTCTTTGGGTCTATCATATAGCGAAATCAATGGCTATGGCATTAATCTTTGGGTCTATTATACAGCGAAATCAATCGCTATCGTAGGTTCTTGTCTATGGGCCTGTTAAATATCGAGATCATCATATTGAGTGCATTAACCTTTTGCTATTTATAATATATCGACGTGTTTATTCGCCCAACTTTCAGGTTTCGAATCAAGTTCATTTCCTAGTTCAAAGTATCACAAAACATGAATATTTTAAAAAGCGGAATGATCTTTTTTCAAACTTGTTTCTATCAAGAATAGAAGATCGTGGACAGAACACACGTTTGAAAAAGGCTAAGTCAACGAATGATTTATAAGAAAAACCGCCAATTTCATTCGCAGAGTTCATAAGTATGGTCGTTCCAAGCGTTCCAAGCACATCAAATAAAAATTACAATGGTAAGCTGCTTTTCAATTCTCTTCTTGAAAAACAGATTTTCACATTTTTGTTTATACAAATATGTGATTGATATGTGATAATGTGACAAATATGTGATAAAAATGCCATGTAGCATCCGTTGCTATAAATATCAAATATATCGTTCACGCGCGGCTGTTACGATAGAATTAGCTCATATTGCTCACCACCGTAAATTTAATTGCCTATTAATTCACAGAATTTAATGAAACATTTCCAAGAAATATAAGACATCAAATGACACTTTGAGTTTAGTAGACATTCAAGAATTGAATCCTTCATTTTAATTAAGCCAATTTATTATTATACACAGCTAGAACAAAAAAAAAAGATTATATACCGAAATTTTTGAATTTTAGCATCGCAGTAACAATACTGAAAGCAATATGACTATATAAACAAGAACCATTAGAAATTGAAATCATTAGCCGTTAAGACTTGAAATTTCATACTTTTATGCTAAAAAATATATATATATATATGATTTAAAAAGAAGAATAAAAAGATGATTACGCATAAAATTGTCAGACTAATCTTCGTATCGTTTTATTCTTTGTCTGGTCGGTCATTTCTTTTTTAAAAGAAGAGCATGTGACGCAGTGTAGAATTTTATTGCGCCATCACTCCCATTGCTTCCATTTTCGTTCTACTTCATTTGCATGCAGTCTAGGAATTTGAAAAAATGTACGTAAATTGATGTCAACATGTCTTAAATCTGATTTTATGCTATTTTTTTTGGTAGAAAATGACAGTAAAAAAATATGCATAGGGGTATGCAGTGCTCATCATTAATTAAAGGATTTATTTTCTGTCGATGTCTGGAATTTCAGAAAGAAATGTGACGCATCAAGGTTGCATAATTTGTACGAATGCATTAATCATATGAAAAGAAGGGCGGGGATAGCAGGTGTTTGTAACGTATCAAGGTGACCTTCATCCTAAAATTGTTGCACTATATAGAAATTCTGAATTGCGCAATAAGTTGTTGCCAATATTTTTTTGCTCTCTCTCTCATTCTCTCGAGAACAAAGAAATTGAGTTTTGTTCCGGGGCCAATGAACTTACAAGGTTCAAAAGAAAATAATAATTCAAACAATTTTAAAGCAATGAAATGTGTCATATTTTCCACATACTGATTTTATTATATTAAATTATATAAACATATATGTATGATTATAAGGTGCGTGATGTCCGGATTCCTACAATAAACCAAGATAAACATCAATGGGCGAAAATATGCTGAAGCGCAGGCGAGGGAAAAAGGATTTCCCCGAGCTCAAAACTGTAACGATGGAAAAAAAAAGGATTACAAACGCTTCTGCCTCCTTTATCCTCCAACCTATATAAAGAAGGTAAGGCCCCAGTCCTTCCTCAGAAGTTCAACGTCTGCTTTATAACAAACAAGTTATTTTTTCTCAATAAACCACAATGCTTCGCTTAGTACTCGTAAGTGTTTTTTTTTTATTATTATTATTTATGAACCATTTTTTGGTTTACTTTCAAATACATTGCAATTATTAAACCTAACCTAAACCTATTTATTCTAGTTGGTGATTATGATGATTGCGATTGTTTCGGCAGTGGCAGAGTCTTCAAATAAAAATGACAATGTCTCACCGGTAAAATCTGATTCATTGACATCTGCAACCGTTCCGGTAACGCCTAATGAGCATAGCGAAGGTGAGAGCTCATTAGGTGGTAATGTTGCATCAAGCTCTCGTCCCAAGCGATTTTTCTTGCTGAAAAAACTACTTAGTGGGGGTTTTGGGGGTCATCGTGGAGGCTACGGAGGCTACGGTGGATATGGTGGTCACCACGGCGGCTGGGGCGGACATGGAGGGTATGTATTGTATTTTTTAGGAATCTATCAGTTTATACATACTAAATGTTTGCATACTATATGGAAAATTTAAAAAATATATTTATTTCAGGTACGGTCATGGCCATCGTGGTTATTACCATGGCTAGATTGACATTTCCTTGAATTGGTGTTAAGCAGCTTATTTGATTTGACGACTTTTATGCAATACATTGTTGCGTGGTTCTATTTGTTATTCACATTACCTGATTACAAAAATAAAAAATTTTACTGAATCCTTATTTGTTATCGTTACTGTTATATTGAAACATTATTCTTTATTTCCCCGAGTTTTAGTCATTTAAATTGTGACCAAAAAAAAATATGCACCTACTTTTGTTTTCATAACCCATTTTGAACCAATTATGCGTAACGTATTAGGTAAGGATAAAAAAATTAATCGAGTTTGCCTGAATCAGGTATAGGAACTATGGTTTTGTGCTGTTTGAAAGAAAAATTCTATGGTGGTACTCATAGTTTATATTAAAAATAAAATCACGTTTATATAGATCTATATAATGTCGTCGATCAAAGTCAAAAGCGGCAAACGTATCTCGGGCCTTAAGCACATATACACATACTAATTTACTGTCTAAAATAAGCCAGGGATATGACTATAATGTACAAAAACTCTAACGTATATATCAGACTACTTAGCTATAAAACAGTTGTAAAAATCGAACCAAAAATCTTACAGCGACTTCAGCGCTACTGTAGGCAAGTATAGATGGCTGGCTTTAACGAGACAACGATTTAATTAGGTTTTTTTCAATTTATATCTGGTTCTGCGCAAACGTCTAATTAGGGATTCTGACTCAAATCGGCGAAAATTTGAATAATTCGAATGAATTTGAATATTCACTAATATTCAATTCAATTCAAATCGATTTTCAATATTTTTGTTTTATTCATATCCAATTCAAATAAAGGAAAAAATTGAATACATCATTAAGTTTAAATTCTGAATATTCGAATATGTGAATATTCATTCGAATTTTCGATTTAAAATGTTATTTTTACTATAAATCATTGAAATTTGAGATTATAAATGTAGAAAATAATTCAAAGTACCTCAAACTATAAAAACTCAAGTAAACTATTTTTTTTTTTTTTTTTTTAGTCCATTGCATTCGAATATAATACGAATATAATTCGAATTATTCAAATTCTTTAAAGAATTGAAAATAAATTAGAATTAATTATTCAATTCAAATGGGCAATTTAATATTCATTCGAATGGGTACTTTTTAAAAATATTTTCATTCGAATCGACCAATTTAAATTGAATATGATTCGAGTCAGATCCCTACGTCTAATAGATGAAGCAGCTAAAAACAACAAATAAAAGCAGATAACTCCCTGCTATTTCTATTTGATTCAATTGAAACCCAACCTAACCTTCGGTAAACCTTCCGGAAGTTACATCTGGTTCTTACTACATCCGCTAGGTGTTTCAAAACAAAACAAAAAACTGACAATAGTATAAGCAACAGCTGTCTATGAGCGCCACAGACCCACTTCTGAGATATAATACCAGCTGTGCGGGTCCCTGTTCGATAAGTGGATAAGCACACCAGGGTTCGCTATTTCTATATAATTCTTATTCTTCAAACTGATATAAATGTAAAATGGAAAACTATACTTCTTTTCTTTCAGGTATAAGCTTTTATTTCAAATATCGCCATAACGATTTTCATGGTTCAAAGGTATATGGAGTTCATCAGCGGACTGTGTTGCTGATTTTGATTTATAGTATTTTGATAGTTCCGTCCTCTTATTTATTGGGATAATAATCGTAATGACCGTTGTGGTAATGATAATGCCTATAAAAAAACATGTTGAATCAATATATATCTAAAACCAATAAAACTTAATCAAACCATTTATTACCCGTTGTTGTGACCATGACCATGACCGTAGCCACCGTATCCACCATAGCCACCGTATCCACCGTAACCACCATAACCACCATAATAACCACCGTAGTTATTGCCATAGCCACCGTAGTTGCCATATCCACCTCCATGATGACGTTTAGTACGGACAATGTCATCATCAGTCAGACTGGCTGACACCACATCCTCATCATCCTGTTCTGCAGCCAAAGGAACGATTTCTGGTGTCAGGTAAGGAGCAGCTTCGATAGGTTGGTCAACTTGATCCGGAACAGCAGCAGGTACCACCGCTGCTGATGCAGCAGCCATCACCATCGCCATCGCAATCTTCTCGTTAAAATCGAATAACATATTTAGCTTACATACTTAATGATATAAATTTCAACATTAAATAATAAATTTAGATGTGTAAAGAACCCTTTACAGTTACTGGAAACCAATCAAAACCGCTCACGGTAGAAAGAGAACAAAGTAAAAGAGACATCTGAAACTTTCATATGCAAAATATAGATGTATTCAATTAGCTAAAAATCAATTTCCTATAGTTATATTGAGAGCTAAAAACGTATTTAAAAAAAAAATCATGTCAAAAACTAAAACATAGTAGATCGTTATTTGAATTTTATGGTATAGTTTTCAAAAAGAATTCGTTTCAATGTTCTAAATTGTTCAATAAATGTGTAAGATTTTTATTTTTTTTTACCAGCACATGAGTTGAGCGGAGCATTGTGAAAAAGAAACAAGAGTTTTTGGTGAACTTTGTTCAACAAATGAAAGAAAAGGATTGGTTAGCTAAGGCCTATTTCGTCAGTCCCTTTTATACTGCGTCGTCATATTCGCGAGTAGCCCGTTAGAAAACAAAATGATAGGGTTGGGTTTTCCCGTAATGCCGCAGTAGTAAACTGTCGCTACACTAGCTGCTGGTCGACGATATATATATATATAAAAAAGGGGAATCCCTTTTTACCTGAGAGATATCTCATAAATATATTTTGTGATAGAAATCGGTTCAAGGTAAAAATCAATGTTGCGTTTCAAAGTTAATTTCAAATCTGTAGCAAAATATTTTTTGACATAGAATTTCCGCAAAGTCA
This sequence comes from Chydorus sphaericus, assembly GCA_030141595.1. Taxonomy (NCBI): domain Eukaryota; kingdom Metazoa; phylum Arthropoda; class Branchiopoda; order Diplostraca; family Chydoridae; genus Chydorus; species Chydorus sphaericus. The sequence goes on from CM057927.1 coordinate 2,713,463, forward strand.
AGGGGCATCTTTTCGTAAATATAAATCAAGTGAGAATAAACTACGTGTTAAGTCAGTGGAATGACCGAGGCCGGTGCATATAGGAAGGAAAACCAGTTGTGTGAACGCTAGCGGGCACTAATATTATTTTTATTGAACCATTTCTTTAATCATCCTTTTGTATAAACTGTATTACAGTAAGGCTTTTAAAAAAGAATGTGAGCAGAACCATAATTTATTTATATTTTATTTATACGTTGCACGTATAAGATGAATAAAGCACTGTCAGCAAGAAGCAGAATTCATACAGCATTCTACCGACGTTCTTGGAAATTTTTTTTTATATGCTGGTACTTAGTACAATATTTTTTTGTTGTTGCCCAAAATGGGGCTCAGGGGAAAAACCTTTGATGCATGATGTGTGCAAAAAAAAAAAACAGCAACTTTTTTCAATAAATAGTTTTGTCCAACACGCCTTTCTTAATATTACGTTCTCACGATAGCCTTCAGGCTACAAGTTGTATTTTTTTTTGTTCCTACGCAACAGTTGCTATGGCCAGAATTTGCGTCACTCATAAATGTAAAAAAAGGGGCAGGTTTCGGGACGAGCCTCCCCATTTGTAGCAGAACAACGAACAGCAACAAAATAGATTGTTAAAATGCACGAACAGCATTTTGTTTTCGTCCGGATTCTTGTATTTTATTTGAATTATATATATATATATATATATTGCGTTTAAGTACTCATTTCCCTCTTCAGGGGGATGACAAATAATTTTCATGTGGTGAACTCATTTTTTCGCCTCTTCTCAATGATACTCAAATGAACGATAAATAATTATTCTAATTCAGACATTGATGTTCGTTTTTTCTTATTTGCCAGAGGGTTAACACAACTTAAAAATTTGAAACCAATATAAGTTAATTGAATGAAGATTCTTCCGCGTTTCTTTATGGTAGCTTCTTTACGGTAGAGGCCATTTAACGACCGTGGTGGTGGTGATGGTGATGTCCATGTCTGCAGAAATTTTACCAATAAGAAATGTTAATAATCAACCGAAAAAATAATATAAATGTTTGATTTGGTTTATTCAATTTACCCTCCGTATCCACCATAGCCTCCGCCATATCCACCATATCCGCCATAGCCACCACCGTAGCCTCCGTAGCCACCGTAGCCACCGTAGCCTCCATAGCCACCGTATCCACGATATCCACCGTAACCACGATATCCGCCGTATCCACCTCCATGGTGACGCTTATTGCGGGCGATTTCGTCAATCAAACTGTCCGGAATGACACTTTCTTCTCCTTCATCTTCAGTCAAAGGAACCATTTCAGGGGCTAAATAAGGAAGAGATTCTGAAGAATCGTAATCTTGGTCCAAAAAATCTGGTACAGCCGCCGAAGATGCAGCCATCACCATCATCATCGCAATCTAAATTCATCACAAATTGAAATAAAGTGTCTAAAGAAATGTTTATCATACAATTTTACTTACCAAAATATGAGTAAAGCGGAGCATATTGTAAAATGAGAGTTTCAGTCAACGTTAGTCAACGAATGATTGGTATAAGACCTTATAGTTCAACTACGCCTTATATACTCCTCTGGAAATGCTCATCACATTCGTGATTCGTGAGCAGCTTATAGGAAACGGGTTTATATAATAATACAGTCATGGGTTTTTCCTGGAAGCTGCTGTAGCGTAAAGAGGCCGCTGCACTGTATAAGAAATGTTTCTATGGGAAGGGGAATCCCTTTTTCCCTGCAAGGAAAATTGAATCAAGTTTTCTTGTCATAAGCCAGATGGTATACCGTATTATACTTTTCAATTTTCAACTCAATTCAATTAAGAGTAATTTAATTATATATTTATTTAAAAACTAAAAAAAAACTTGGTAATAATGATAATTTGAGTAGTTAAAAAAAAATTCAGTTCAATGCCCAAAAATACTCATAAGAAAGCATGTTAATACCGGAAGAAAAGTGGAGTGCTCTCAAAAGGTGAGAAGCTTACACATAAAAAGGACAACGACCCGTGAAAGGCTTGAAAAATAAACACGTTTTAAAAAAAAATATGTTATTATTTATTTATTTATCCAGCGTCCTACTTCATGAAATTGTGATTGCAATTGTAGAATAATAATAACAAATAAAAATTCCTTAATAAGCTGAAATTAAGAAAAAAAAAAGTTAATTTTTTATTTCCAACTTATTGAAGAATCAATGTAACAATACTTTCAAAAATGGTTCATACATGTTTCTAATAAATGTATATAGAAATCCTCCCGACAACAAAAGGGAAATAATTCATCATTCCACTGACGTCCTGATATTTTTTTTTTTGTTTTGTACTGTAATTTTTATCACCCAATATGGAGTTCAGGGGAAAAACCCTTTGATGTACTGTACGATACATATGCTTCGCCTACTTTGGATAAATAATTTTTGTATATATCCAGCGTGCCTTCCATAACGCTGCATTCTTTCCATGGCCTTCAGGCAAGAACTTGCGCGTGGAGTGTTATTATTATTATTTTTTTTCTATTTTCATATAGCTGCCAGCGCTACAACCTAAAAACAGGCTTGCGGGGGTCATTATATATGAGTCATACTCACGTCCATATAAAAAGAGAAGACCCAGGAAGAGCCTCCACATTTGTAGAGAGGCAACGGTATCATCACAATGATGCAGCATCTTCTTTTCATTCTTCTGGCTTCTTTTGTTTTGGCGATGGCCTCTGCTCAGGAAGCCAGCATCATTAGCAGTCCAATGGAGGCAGTTTTAACTCAACCTGATGTTGGTGAGAGCGTTGAGTTAAGCGGTGAGCAGCAGCTGGTTGATGATGCTCTGCGACCAAAGCGGTTCGTACTAGGTGCTATACTCCAAGGGCTCGCTCATTCTGCAAATCGCAATCCCGGAGGATATTACGGTAAAAACAACATAATTTAAAAAAAAAAAAGTATTTAATAAGTTTAAAATTAAATTTCCAGGTGGCGGATACGGAGGCTATCCTAATTACTACGGAGGGCACGGTGGATACGGAGGATATGGTGGTTACGGTGGATACGGTCACGGTCACGGTCATGGTCATGGTCACGGGTAATAATTTTTTTTAATTAGGCTTATTATTTTTGGTTTTAATTATATTAATTTGCAGACATCATCATCACCATAACGGCCATATTGACTACTACCCTTATTGAACAGGGAATGAGCAAAGTACCAATAAATCGACAATAAATAAATATATATATTATGCAAAAAATGTTATAACGATACTACATAAATAAACAATTTAAATTTTATAAAATATTATATCTATATATTTCGTTTTGTTGGTATATTAATAAAAAGCCTATTCATAGAGCAAATCAAAATTAATATCAACTTATCTATTTTATTTATTTATAATATAGCGAGGAGGATCATGCTGCACATATCCATTTTTAAGTATACCAGCTACGTTCTATACCAAACGTTTAATATTGGTAATATGGTGTGCCATTAATGATAAAATTTATAGGATAACACATTTAAATTTAAATTTTTTTTTATTGAGTATATATAGACTTAGGTGTTTGCTATAATAACATGCCTTTTAAGGCGAAGAACATATTTGGTCACAAGTTTTGTTTGGAATAAGAGTATGGGAATAATCAGTGGATGACCTTCAATAAGCAAGCTACTATAGATGTTACATGCATAGAGCCTATAGTCATGCGTCAGTAATCCTTGATAGTGGAAGCACTATCACGCGGTATATGTAATAAGAAAGGATGACTTTCTAGAAAAATGTACTGTTGTTAACAAACAAAAAATGGTAACTTTACTTAAGAAATAAGATTTAAAACCAACATACACTTTGTTTTCAACTACTTATAATTTTTTTTTTTGCAAAAGAAAACGCAGGTTAGGAGGTAGATTTGCTGCATGATATAATATGCTTTTACATTTATTCGTTACGTAATGAATAGGAAAGAAAGTGACGGTGATAAAGCCTTAAAAAAAATAAGAGCACTGCTGGAAAAACCCAGCATCATATTATTATTGATATATACCTATATATGGCCATCATGCGTGAAAGTTGGCTGCTCAGACACAATATATATAAGAAGGACGGCCACGTGATAGTCGCATCAATACCATACAACCAGAGTCTATAAAGCATATTACATCAGTTGACGATGGAAAAAAAAATTCTTGTGGTCATTGTTGGGGCTGATGATGGTGGTGTCTGTGCCTGAAATATAATAATCCACAAAAGAGAATCAATACCACGAATTTTCATTTTAATATTTGAATTACCCTCAATAACCACCGTAACCTCCGCCATAGCTTCGTATCCACCGTGGCCGCCGTACCCGCCATAGCCACCATACTCACCATAGTGCGGATGATGTCTTTGCCATTCAGACTGGCTTGAACGACTTCTTCTTCATCTCCATGCTCTTCAGCCAATGGCGCGATTTCTGGAGACATATACGGAAGTGCTTCCGACGAGTCGTATAGTTTTGGTCAACTATATGTGATGGCTCAGCCGCTGATGATGCAGCCATTGCCATCATCATTGTAATCTATAATCATTCAAAATATTGAAAGTATTATAATACGCATACATAAACAGTGGTCGTAGAATTTTTTTTTTCCCCGACGGGGACGACCGTATGCCCCAATGTTAATGGGCCTTCTTTTAAAAAAACCGTATTAATTTATCAAGAGGTCCGATTTAAACCGGACTTGTTCTATTAAAATAAGAAATGACAGAACTTGAAGTTTCTAGGGAAAAAAAATACTGGAATTAGGCCAATTAAATCGTTTTTGAGGGCATGTTGTTTCGTTTTTGGCGGAAGTAGAGAATTTCTGTGTGAGTATACGGTATACCGACCACGTCGGAAGTTCTCTACTTTTCGTCATTCGACGAATGAAAGTAGAAGATTGGTAAGAAGCCTATTTCGCTTATCCCTTTTCATATTTTGCGCCTGTCATATCCAGAAATATCCCATACATAAACATATTCATAGAGTATAAGATGAAACGGATTATAGTGCGAGAAGGGGAATCCCTGTTTCCCGCTTAAAAACCAAATTTGAAACACTTGAATCATCACGGTCATTTATTTGAAACGAGATTATAAATATATAATTATTAGATAATTATAAACGATGTACAAAGTTTCAAGTAATTTAGTCTTATAAGCCGATATTCTTAGGTAACCGTGTGAAATAAACAGCTGGGAAGAGAAGTCGTGTTCATAAAAGGTGAACGGATATACTGCATAAGGGACAATGACCGAAAAATAGAATTTTTTTTTTGCAAATCACCACTTCAGACCAAAAAAAAACGGGAACAAAAGTGCCATAAAGAGAATGGCAGAAAAACAAGTCACGATTTGAATCTTTTTGAAAAAAGAAACATACGAAATTACTTAGAACCATTTGCAAAATTATTGCAGAAGTTCTGTATCGGTAAACAGAAATTCTATACAAGGGCCCATTATGTGAGACTCTCCCAGCAACAAGCGTGAAGAAGTCTAAAAGCATGTAATATGCCACAGGCATTCTGGGAAAATGTATTTTTTATTTTTTTTTATTTGGTAGTTGATCAGGGGAAAAACCTGCGTGATGTACCAAATCTCCAGCTTTTCTCACGATGTTGTTCCTCGCAGGCAACAAGTTATATTCTAACATGCCACTTTTGTTTGAAATGTAGCATTTTGCTTCACTCACACAATATAAAAAAGGGGGGCAGATCCGGGACGAACCTCCACATTTGTAGAAAAGCAACGGTAAACGAAAGATAACGCACTATTACCATGCAGTCTCTGGTTTTCATTCTCTTGGCTTCTTTGGTGTTGCTGATGGCTTATGGTCAGGAAATCAAATTAAGCAACCCAATGGAAGTTGTGGTGTTACCTCAAACTGTCGGCGAGGAGGAGCTTAACGGTGAGCAGGCGGTTGATGTCCCGCGACCAAAGCGGTTCATCCTCGGTGCTTTGCTCCAAGGGCTCGCTCACTCTGCAAACCGCAATCCTGGAGAATATTATGGTAAACAAAAAATTAAATCAATTATGTAAACCTTATTTTAAATTCGGGGGATACCCTAATTACTATGGGGGATCATCACGGGTAATAGTTTTTGCAATTCGACTTTTAGCTTATTGAAATATTCAAAATTTTGGATTTGATTTTTGTATGAGCATCATAGTTTGTATGGGCGAGTTAGTTTGATCTTATTTCAATTTAACTTAATCATCTTAATACATTTCAAATGCTGAACACAAATAAATTAACCAATTCACCAATTAAATTTCATTCCAGTGATTTTTTTTAAATATCATATTAAAACTTAACTTAATAATAGTTAATACATTTTAAACCGCGTGAAACAATTCTTGGGAAAATAGATGCGTACATATATATATCCTTGGGGGAGAATTGGTAAGAATTTTCGGACAGGAAGAATGTGGTGATAACGACCTTCAAATAGCGCTAGAAGATATATACCTCCACGTAGCCCATAATATTGCTGTGCGCCAGTAGTCCTTTTTTAATGTAAAGCCTTGAGGCACAAGATTTGCAGTGTATAAGAAGGGCCGAAACTGGCGTCATTTCGAACGAGTCCAAAGAATAGGCTACAATAAGCTGATCATGGAAAACAAGCGCCTTTGTTTGGTTCTTCTCTTTGTCTGCGTCGTCGTGGCCCTTGTACAGGCTAATCCTCTGGAGGAGAGCCTGCAGAGGCCTAAGAGGCAGCTTCTAGGTGGGCTCCTGCAAGGACTCCTTCACGGTGTAAACCAGCACCACGGCGGTGGAAACTATGGTAAATTCATTTAGAATTCAAAAGTAATAACGTTAAGAAGTAATATTTAATTGATTGATTGTAAAGGAGGTTACGGCGGCCATGGTGGATATGGTGGCTACGGCCAAAGTGGATATGGTGGCTACGGCCAAAGTGGATATGGCGGTTACGGCAGTAATTATGGAGGACACGGTCATGGGTAATTAGAATCAATATTACAATTACACATTAACATTTTCTAAATCTTATAAACTTTTTTTTACATGATAGGCAGCACTATCATCACAACGGCCACACCCATTATTACTAAATGATTTGGTAAGAAACTGTAATAACAATAATGCCTACGGACATGCTCATGATAAATACAATTAAGCATTAATTGATGTTTCAATATTTTGTTAATTTGATGTTTTTTTACACAACACAGACTTTTAAATTGTCATTAAAAAGGGAATTTGATCTTATTTGGCAGTTTTATGAGGTTATAGAAATAAATCCTGATTATCATCTTAATTTTTTATTTTGGATTCAATATTTCTTTGAATAAGATGTGAACGAAGAATATGAACAGAAAATGAGACACCCTTATTGTTTATTTTTAATACTGTGTTTTTAATATTTTTAAAATTAATTACATAAAAAATATGTTTATTACTTTCACACTATAATCAATAAGTATCTCATATACCAATTATGCAAATATGCATTTCATATCATGCTATTTACATGTATGTATATATAACTTCAAGCTATAACTTTGATTTGCATATGTGGGTAAATTTAAAATGTTTAAATTTTAATTATTGTTATACCCCGCCGTAACGCGCATTTTTTTTTAAATTAAAGAATGAATCTGTTAGTGAAAGGCATTTTTCTATTCATAATTTTCAAGGTTTACTTCCGAATATAGTACAACAGTATTTACAATTTTTCATCTTGGAAAATATAGTTAATAAAAATATATAATTATGAGCCCACCTCTCTCGATATATCTTGATTTTTAAATAATACTCCATTCGTGCTGATGAATCTAGATCATTTTGTAACGAGCGTTATGCAGCAAATTCGATGAAATGACCTAAAACTATACACTAGTAGGTTATTTATAGACCTAGTTGCGATGTACAATATATTCAATCAATATTGATAACAAAATACATTTATTTTTCTTCGATTACCTCTTAATTTTGTATTATAAGTTTCCAGAAGTATACATATATCCTGTCTAATGAGTTTATATTAAAACTTTTTTTGGGATTCCCACATTCATTTTTTTTTTATGTTAAAAAGTGACTCATTAAGTTTTTATGTATTATGCTATTGAACCAATTTTTGTCAACGACCTTCTAGTAAACTATTAAATAGGAACTTGTCCTTTCTGCGAAAAAATATATAAATTTTAAACAAAAAAGTAGCACTTTTTCATCAATTACATCATCAAGGTTCTTCCCCCCGTTTCCCTTCCAAACATTTTGTATGAATAAAGTGCGCGTGTTGCATTTCCGTAAAAGTTGGTAAACAATGTAGCGACATCCTTTCGTGTTGTCGCTTGAAGCATTATTCAACGACCTTCACGCTACTTTTTCACGCGTGAGAAGTCTTAAAAGAACAACAATCACTCTCTTTCTCTAAAAGGTCGCCTTCTACTTAAATATAAAAGAGCTCTGGAGGAAACCAGCCCCAACATTTGGTTTCAAAATGCTGTACCAGTCTCAACATTTCCTGGTTCTTCTTCTATTAGTGATGCCCTTTTCTTGGGCTAACCCTTTGGAAGAAGTTATTAAACCGCCATTAGTTAAAGAAAATGTTAAGGTTGATGATGAATTATCATCAGGGATCGTTGTGGTGGACGGTGTGGCCGGTGCTGGCGGATTGGACATCCCTCGACCAAAACGGCAGCTTCTAGGAGCTCTGCTTCATGGACTACTTCATGCTGGGGATCACCATCATCATGACTATGACCATCATCATCATTACGACGATCATCATCACCACTATGGAGGATATGGTAATAAGTCTTGGATTGTATATAATTCCATTAGACATTAATTAGTTTTTTTAATAATCTAAGGTGGATATCGAGGTGGTTTTGGCTATCCTTACTACGGAGGAGGATTTTATGGAGGGCATGGTCACGGGTAAGTAATTCAATTTAAATTATCTTTGCTTATTATTGTGGAATTAATTATTTATTTATTCTATAATACAGGCACCATCATCATCACCATCACCACATTGACTATTACGATTAAAATTATGTATGATTGAATAAATACAAATTAAATTAAATCTATATGCTTTCTCTTAAAACATAACTGTTGATCTAGAGGTATAAGATTGGCAATATGATATATGCGCTCGTTAACATTTCCGTTACATAATGACTTTCTGAAGAGCTCGAGGGGGAAAACTGTTAGAATAATCTAGGGCAAAAGAAAGTGGTAATGGTGATTTGAATTTATACAATAAGCCTTAAAAGAGCCCTGGAAAACCCCAAATTGATATTTTTCCCATCATATGGGAAAGTTGGGCTCAGGCGCTCAGCATCCGAGCATTATATAAGAAGAGCCGTTAGTTGCACAATATCACAGTCGACGATGGAAAACAAACGTATAATAGCTCTGCTCTTTTTTATTTGCGTCATTGTGATGGCCTTGGCTGAGGCTAGTCCGCTAGAGGAGAGGCCCAAGAGGCAGCTTCTCGGTGGACTACTCCACGGACTCTCTCACGGAGGAGGTCATGGTGGAAACTATGGTAATTGAATTTGCAGAAATCAAATAGAGTTGTTATTATAACTATATTACATGATATAATATAAGTTGTATGTTTACATATTCTGTGTATTTCAACTTAAAGGAGGAGGTTATGGTGGATATGGTGGACACGGTGGTAACAACTATGGAGGACACTACGGAGGACACAGCCACGGGTAAACTATTAAATTACACTTGCTAATTTAAACAGAAAATTAATCGATGACCATGTTTAATTGTAGGCATCATCATCATCACAACGGCCACATCGACTACTACGATTATTTATAGAAAAGAAAGTGTCAATAAGTCTAAGAAGTGAATTCAAAGATACATGTGTTATGTGAATGATAAAGTATAATAAACTTAAATACAAAGAGAAATTTAGAAAAAGTTAAAAAAAATAATCGTATCTATTTACTTCTACAGATTAATTGCACGTTCAGATAACTTTTTAAAACATTAGCTGATATAATTTTAATCATGTGGAAACATTTGAATGCCTCAAGGGAAAAAAGTTATTTGAGTAATACTATCTGTCACGAACTGCACAGTTCTATTTACTTATTTTATTTTGTAAGAAACTCATACACCACTTGAGATTTTTTTTTTGTGATGACGTGTCACTACAATTTGTAAGTACCTTTTCAAGGCCTTCCTGGAAACGGAATATGCTTTAAAAATATAATCAATGCTATAGCTATTATAGTAGGGTAAAAGTGAATTTTAAAAATGTTTGTCAATTACAAGAAATAGTAACAAAGCGCTTTGCACCTGTACAGTTACCATACTAAATAAGATCAATTAAAAGCATTCAAAGTAAAAAGAGAAAAAAAAAGTAAAAATAAAATAAATTGAAGGTTTCCTTTATTACCTGAATCAACATGGTTTACCATAACACGGGTTAAAGCCAGAAGAATAAGGTGGTAAAGATCGAGCGGAATGGTTAGAGCTATTAATATTTCAAAAACTAAATTAACTTCAAAATATTCTGTTTTATAACTGCATATTCATTACTAAAATTTTGAATGAATGATTATCAAATTTTAATAATTTAGTTTAGACTTCAACGAGTTATCAAGTCCATATATATTGAACAATATTTATTTTTTTTACAATTTAAATAGCAAAAACTCGTTCCCTACCACTGAGAAGATGAATAAACAGGGTACCGAATAAGGTACAGTGGACCTGGTGAAGCTTTGAAGAAACAACTTTCAAGTAACACTTATGAAAAGTAGAACATAGGAGAGTATAAGTCTAGGTCAACTGATTGGATTTTTGTATAGCATTTGGTCCCACACGGAAAACAACAAGTAAAACTTGAAATTTTAGGTCATTGCTAGCCCAATTTGAGTTCCTGGTTATTGAAAGGATTCACCAAAATCGCCCAGTTTTTCGTCTAGCTGCAAGGAAATCAAATCACTCAAAAAAGCTCACAGATGATTTGACAAAGTTAAGGTATAAGTAAATCCTAAACACTATTTTTTCCTTTTATATAATATTTTTAAATATGATTTTTAAACTCTCGAAATTTCTTTTATACAATAATTTTAATGAAGAGCTTTTAAATAAAAAGTTGGAATGGACAATTGATTAAGATTTTTCCCCCCCAGAAATACCAATCACCTTTGTCTTAAAATGGGTGGTTTAATCCCATTAAACCAACTTAATGGTCGCGGCATGTTTGTAAGCCTGATTTTATACACTGCACTCATCATTTGGGTGAACCAACAATTTCTCCTGAAACCTATAATCAACTCAAAAGTGTCCGGTGTACGACACCAGTCCAAACGAAGTAGAGAATTGGAAAATAAAACTTCAAGATCATCCGAGCTGTACGAAATCATGGCGAAACAGTATGGCAACCCTGCCAGGACCAACCTAAAATCCAATTTTAAGAAGATCCTTTATTGGAACGATGGAAGTAAAAAGAGTTCCTTTCAAATTGACATTGGAATTGGTAAAAACGCTTTGAAAAATGCCGGATGCCCAGTTTGGCAGTGTGAGACTAGTCTGGATCCCAACAATATCTCCCAATACGACGCAATTCTGTTCCACCCTAGTAAATGGAACGGGCAAAACACCCCGAAAAAAAGATGGCCTCATCAGCGATATATCTTCATGGAGTGGAATTCACCCACCTGGCCCACTAATGGAGTGAATTTTTTCAAGTAAGTTCACACTATCAAAGTACTTTGAAATTTATTTTATATGAACAGGTTGATGATTTAGTGATATAATTTTTATATTTTACTTAGATCAAATCTAGGACAGCCGCCAAAAAAATCTTAATGTCTATTTTTTTTTCTTAATTCAGGTTTTTCAACTGGACGATGACCCCACGCTGGGATTCTGACATCGTCCACCCGTTTGGGTGGATTGAACCAATTAATGCCTCATCAATAGTTCCTCTTCATGCTGATGCAGAATACTTTCGAAGATTAAGGTCAGAAAACAATAAAACTCTTCAGACACATTTCGTCGAATTGGGCCAAAGAACCAAAATGGCTGCCTGGTTCTCCCCCACCAGTTGCAACCTTCTGGAAGTTACTACGAGTACCAAAGCTATGGTGAACAAATTGGTCGAACATGGCGTGGAAATAGATATTTACGGTGGTTGTGGTAACCTCACTTGTGGCAGACCTACAAGTCACAAAACCAAAACAGAAGAAAGTGAAGAATCGTGCAGGCAAAAGGCATCTGAACATTACAAGTTCTATTTTGTTTTTGAGAATTCTCAGTGCCAGGATTATGTAACTGAAAAGTAAGTAAACTAATTATCTTTTATTATTACTGCCAATGTTTGCCCAATTCATTACAAATCGATTCGGTATTGGAATTCCAAACTTTTCAAAGTTTCAAATCTGAATTCATTTTTTACTACTTTAGAAAATCCATTAATTTGAATCTTGAATTCACTCTTAAAATGTATTTAGTTGAAAACTTGAACTTAACCAATTTTTTTCTTTTCTAGATTTTATGCAGCCATGAACTATTCAATCATTCCAATCGTAATGGACGTTCATAATAATTGCGCAAAAGTTGCGCCCCCACATTCCTTCATCAATGTCATGGACTACCCCTCAATCGAAGAACTTTCAAATTATCTAAAGCTTCTCGCCCAGAATGAAACCCTGTACAACGAATATTTTTGGTGGAAGCCCCATTTTAGTATAAGAATTCAATCTCTCACTGAGGGATTTCATTACAAGACTCTCTGCAGTCTGTGTGCAGCGTTGCACGATCCTGTTAAACACGCCAACAAGCAGACCAAACTGCACCGTGATCTCATACAATGGTGGAAATTAGATTCACATTGCAAGTCTGTGAAAATCGACGAATCCATCATTGACTCTTCCATAAGTAAACACGCATTCTACAAAGGGTTGAATTGAAATTATTATTATTATGTTATTTATATAAGTAAAAATTTAAAAGAGTGCTCTGGTTCTCATTATAATTTATGGTTGTACGTTTCCAAGAAGTATTAGAAAAAATATATATTACATAAAAATAAACAAGAAAATCATCTAATTTATTTTCGCTAGAAAAACTAGAAGCAGAAAAGATAAATCTTGGCCATTTTTGGGTAAATAATATTGCTATGCTATGCTAAGAAGAACTGAAAACCTCTATTTTGTTATAAAACAAAAAATTTAGAAATAAGGTAAACTTTTGGTGATAACATCTCATCGCAGGATCACGCTGGGTATATTTGTATAATAAGATTTATATTTGTTAAAAGACCTTCTACTATAAAGGAAATGCCAAAAAACAGATAAGCTATAAAAGATGCATACGCACTAATATAAGCGGCACTTGGTAAACTGTTACATCACCAAGGTTACATCCTAGGGATTACCCAATACTAGTATGAAAGTAGGTTGCATTTCCGCGACTTTGACATTTGTTTACAATGAAGCTGCGATACACCTAAAGTCGTTTTATACACTCGCGGCGACCTTCAAGTATTGCGTTAGTCACGCGTGAAGAATCGCCACTTTTAAGATTATGTAAAATACTCATTCCTGGGTGTATATATAAGACCTCGGAAGGATGCTTTAGCAACGTCATTCAGTTACAAAATGTTTTTCCAGAGTCTTCACTATTTACTTCTCCTTCTGGTTTTGCTGCTTCCTTTTGGTTCTTCCAATCCTTTGGAAGAACCTAAGGTGCTCCAAGAAACCGAATCAGTGGTTGAATCAGAAAGTGCTAAAGAACTAAAGAGCAATGCTGATGAAAAACCTAAGGTGTCCAAGGCGCCTGAAGCAGTGGTTCAATTAGAAAGTGCTAAAGATCAGAATGCTGATGAAGAGTCTTACGGGATCGTTACGGTTGATGGCGTGGCTGGAGGAGTTGGGATAGACATTCCGCGAGAAAAGAGGCAGCTTTTAGGAGCTTTGCTTCACGGAGTCCTTCATGGAGGAGAGCATTATGACGACCATCACCATCACCATGGTGGCCACGGTGGTAAGTCCTTTGATTCAATCTAATCATTCAATGAAAATAGTAAAAAAAAAATATGAATTTATTTATTTAAGTGTGACACTAATGAATTATTACTTGTCATAAAGAGTTTAAAGTCAATTCTATTATCAAAATCTAACTAAAAAATATTCTATAGTTATTCTTAAACATTCCCTAATTAAGAACGAGATTTTTTTTTTACAAATAGCCGTTATATATAAATGTTTTAAATTAATTTTTGAATTGCAGGTGGATACGGAGGCAGGTACGGTGGTTTTGGAGGACATGGTGGTTACGGAGGACATGGTGGTTTTGGTGGATATGGTGGCTACCCTTATTATGGTGGTGGCTTTGGCGGAGGTGGACATGGTCATGGGTAATTCACTTAAAAGCTTTTTTTTTTAGAATTATGAAAATCTTATGATTGGATTTTCCTGCAGGCATCACCACCATCATATCGACTACTACGACAAAAAATAGTTATGAACTGTTGTGGAATGAATGTATACACAAAATATTTTGTACAAAATAAAAAATTAACGTTTTCAATTGATACACAAAGTACAGTTATTCAAAGGTTCAGTCCAAGGAAGAATAATTTTAAAATGTATTGCTATAAATAGTAAAAATAAGAATACATCTGGAATTACGTTTAAAACGTAAACATTCGGCACTTTTTTTTTTGTTTCCCAAGGCCAATCCGAGGGGGGGAGGCATTGTTTTGCATAAGTTTTCAAATAGTCAAATCAATTTATTAATTATTTAGGCACGATCCGTAGCCAAATATGTCAAACCCCGTTATATTAACGGTGTATTGTTCCAAAAAAATAACTCAAGTTCACCAACAAGTTAATGAAAAAGATAAATCGAAGCACACTCTGAGCCTGTCCGATGATTTTTTTTTACTAATCCGGTTATTAGTGGAAAAAAACTTGTTATCTACAATCTATATTGAATGAAACCGTTATGAATAATGACCACAACTTAAATAGCTATAAAGTCATTGTACTGTACACAGCTGGACGAGACATTGGAACAGAGTGTGAAGCGTAAAATCATCGTATATTGTTTCAAGGTTATGCATATTAAATTTCTATATAAATAACCAATAGACCTACCAAAATGTACCCATAAGAGTAGCCCTACAGAATTTCCATTTAAGGCTTGGAAGAAAGTAAATAAAAAGGCGTATGCCTCTATAGAATAATGATCAAATATTAGATTTGTTAAAAAGGCAATGAGGTATTTTTTGGTATAAATAAAAGGTCCTATTCTGAGAAGAATCTCGTTGTAATAGGTCTTGAGCTGCTGGATAGTTAACATCATGATTTTTACCAGTAACTATTTCAATTACTTATCGGTAAAACGACTTTTGCTTAAAAAATACATATTTTATTAACAGATAAATTACATTATATTTTCTTTTGTAGATTTTACTGATTGCAATGACCATTCAATTGTTTATTTGCTGTGATTGCAAAGCTGTTACGTATTATCCAACTGACGATGCTATTCACACTGATGCAGAAGATTTCGTTGACGATGCCGTGACTCTGTTCAACCACAAATTGGAAGAGATTGAGAGGACCAAACGACACCTATTAGCTCTACTAGAAAGGACTGCGTCCATTTGGCACCACGGCCTTTTTCATCCAAGTGATGATGGTACTGGACTTCATCATTACCATTATTATTACTATCCTTATTCTGGCACCAACTTAAATAACGGGTATATTTATAATACCATTTTGTCTAATATACCATTTTACTAATTTCAATTGTTCCTTTATTTCAGTTATTTATATTATCATCACAATTGATAATGAATCCAGGAATGTCATATCGACCAAAATATAGGTTTATTAAGATAAATTAAGATTGGATCAATTGTTGATGAGAGAAAATAAAAGATTCACACATTTTCAAATATATTGAACGAAATGCATATTTATTCTATCATAAATTGGTATACAAATACAATTTTTACTTAATAAAAACCCAGGGAATGCGTGAGAAGTTCATTATTTTTTGTTTGAAATTCAATATTTCCAAATATTTATGCCCAAAAAAATTAAGTAGGTTTTGAGGTAATTCAGACAAATGCTGGTCGGAGACGACCTATTTCCCTATTGATCATAGTTTGTATGTAATTAGAACATCATACTTTTACTATTTATGTAAACCATCATCAAAGACGAGTCTAAAAACCGGAATCCATTTGCCTTTCTCTTGTCCGATTGCCCAGTCGTAGCTTCTTCACAGCAAACCGATTTCAGTTCTATTCAGTTCACAGACAGTCAAGCGATCAAACATGTTTTAAATCCTCCATTCGGATCAATAATTGAGTGCGCCCTTTTAATCTACCTTAAAATTATGGAAATATCTCCGAAATCAATTAAACAATGGGTTTGCCTCGCATTCCTAGGCTTGGCTTCCTACACTGCTCTCATCATCTGGATAAATCAGCAATTTTACATTCGTAATCTCACTCAAAACCACGACGATGAGAAGGTGAAAAGCAATAAAACAAAAGAACCGCCACTACCAGAAGTTGAATTGTACAAGATTATGACCAAACAGTACGACGTTCCGAATGGAACTTACGAAGGAGTTCCTTACAAGAAGATTCTCTACTGGAATCACGGAGTTACGCTAAGTTCTAAGTACTACGGCGTCGGAGTTGGTAGAAATGCTTTTAAAGACGCTGGTTGTCCGGTTTGGCAGTGCGAGACTAGTCTGGATAAGACCAATCTGTCGCAGTACGATGCTCTCATATTTCGCCATAATACGTGGGATGGAAGTACGAGTCCTAAAGAGAGATGGCCTCACCAGCGGTACATCTTCATGGAATGGGAATCAGCTAATTGGCCGACGAATGGAATTAGTATTTACAAACCTGGGTAATTTTAAACTAGTCATAATTTAGTCAATAATAAAAGCTAACTATTAAATGCTAAAAATATTTTTATTAAAATGACGTAACATAGCGCAGTATTATCACTCATAATGTATGTTACCAAATCGTGCTTATGAACTAAAAATAACTTGTATGTAATAACCGGAATTGTTCACTCTAAATTCAGGTTTTTTAACTGGACTATGACGACACGTTGGGATTCTGATATCGTTCATCCTTATGGCTGGATAGAGCCACTCAATGCATCTTTGGTGCCCCTTCATCCCAGCCCAGAACAAGTTCGACGATTGATGATTGAAAATAACTCGACAAATTACGCTGCCGTAGGGAATAAAACCAAAATGGCCGCTTGGTTCTCATCCCGTTGTAACCTCATACACGTCACTTCAGGAAGAGAAGTAGTCGTTAATAAACTGATCGAGCATGGGATATCGGTGGACATTTACGGTGGTTGCGGGAATCTGACCTGTGGGAACCGGTATGACAACAAAACAGACGAGCAAGACGAAGCCTGTCGAAAGATGGCTTCGGAGAATTACAAATTCTACATAGCTTTTGAGAATTCTCTATGCCTGGACTACGTCACTGAAAAGTATGGAAATTTGAATCTGGTTTTAACTATATCATACGATAAATTAGTTTTATCAATTTATTGATTACATATAACCAACTTATATATTACTTAAATCTACTAAATTTTACTAATTTTCCTATGGAGATTGACTTAGTGTATTCACATATTCTTTGTTTAATATTTGACAAAATTTCAATTATTAAAACCTTATTATTTTTGGTGTTTTACCTAGTTAAAAACTTGGTATTAATAAAGTAAAATGGTAATAGGTTTTTAAAAAGTAGCATAATATCAATTACTCGTAGTTTTAATTACTTTTAGAGTTATTATGACCATAAAATAAATATAACAAATTACCAATTTTTAGGTTCTACGCAATGGCTCACTACCCTATTATCCCTATTGTTATGGACATCCACAACAATTATGCCAGAGCAGCTCCACCACATTCTTACATCAACGTTATGGATTTTCCATCGATGAAAGAATTGGCAGATTATCTCAAACTCCTCTCCAAGAATGACACCCTTTACAACGAGTACTTTTGGTGGAAGCCCCACTTCAAGATTAGGAATCGATTGCTCTTGGATGGGATCCATTACAGGACTTTCTGCAGCTTGTGTGCTGCGTTGCACAATCCGGAGAAACACGCCAACAAGCAGACTCGATTTTACGATAATTTCCTTTACTGGTGGAAGGAGAAGTCGCGTTGTAGGAAGTTGACACCAGATACGCTCGTTGAAACCGACACTGGCCTTCCCCACGCCCATGGAACCCATTAAAACTTAAGTTTATAATGAAACCTAATTTATTATTTATTAATATTTAAACATTTTGAGGTTTATACTATATTTATCAGATATTACATATTTAGTTTGTTTGATTTACTCAAAGTATAATCAAAGTTTATCATGTATGAGGATTATATATTTATTGTAATAGTTATATGTAATATTAATATTAAAAATAATAACACGGGAGATTGAATATTATTAAAAACACTGGTCACTGTTACATATTTTTACATTGGAAAATAAATAAATTTGATTTCACATTATGCATAAAGTCTTATTATTATTTCATTGTAAGTTTGTAACGATACGCTACAATACTTACAGCACTGCTGTCCGCCTTCAAAATACATTGCTGAAAATTTCTATTGTATTATTCTTAAGAGTACAAAATATGATTTAATTACAAATATGCATATTTCAGTTTATTCATATTTAAATGAATTCAATATGTAAAATTCTTGTTTCGACTGGACTCTCTTATCAAATAAAACAATCGTATGACGACACAAATAAATTATACCAGCATAAGTTGTTTGACCGTTAATAGGATGCGATATAAACCTGTTGTGTTGTAATCATAAGCATAGAATTAAAAAAAAAAACACGGAGTACCGTTGCACGGCGGGCAAAAGAAAAAAAAGATGTATTTTTGACGAAAGGTGGAATATTTTAAATGTATTACTTATTTTAAAAGTTGCATGTAGAGAAGTTTATATATTTTTTAAAATATATCTTTGGATCGGATTGCTTTTTGATAAATTACAGAGTTACTCCCATTTCCCTGTAATGTGAATCGTTTAAAAAAAAATTAAAACCTGAAATATTTTCTATTTATATTATACTTTAACTGGTCAGACATGTTAGTGGGGCTTAAATATAATAACACCTATCATTATTTTATTATCATAACTGTTAGTATAAATATTTTTTGCTGGATGACAATTTTCAATTAAGAATTCAAATAGTACAAATTTAGTTTCAGTTCATCCTATACACAAGATTGCAGGAAGAATTTCAAAAATTGATCACATCATTGCTGTAGCACTTATTATTTTCAAAATTTAAACTACACCAACCATATATTTTTAAATGCCGACAACAGCAATTCAGCAGTAATACTGCAATGCGTTACATTTGAACTTTGACACTGTCATGCGTACGGTACAACGCAGAAGAAGTTAAATGCTTATAAAAGCGGGTAGAATTAGTTAGAGGTCATAATTAAAGACGTACGGAGATAGTGGTAGACTAGTAGCAATACAGAAATAATCAGTGGAGCGATGCAAAATGGAGCGATTCTATTTTGGCAGTATTTTAACCAAAAAAAACCCTGTTTATTCAACAAATTAATAAAACTGAGGAGAGTATGACTCGCTGGTCTAGGGGTATGATTCTCACTAACGGTGCGAAAAGTCCCGGGTTCAAATCCTGGACGACTGGACGAGTCCTAAAAATCCAGCACTCTATTGACTAGACTAGAGGCTGTGATTTGTTTTATTATATATATTTACATAAATCAATATATTTTACTTTATACCGTTAAAAAAATATATTAAAGCATAACAAAATAATTGCATGCATCTTTAAAGAAATTATTAAATGCCGATTTCATTTTAAAATATCTATTCTAAAATTATAAATATCTTCTAAAAAATACCTATCTTATATCTATAACACTGATTTTTAATATAACCTTCGATGGAAGAATAGA
Organism: Chydorus sphaericus; assembly: GCA_030141595.1. NCBI lineage: Eukaryota > Metazoa > Arthropoda > Branchiopoda > Diplostraca > Chydoridae > Chydorus > Chydorus sphaericus. Next base: position 2,733,469 of record CM057927.1, read on the forward strand.
AAAATTATGGGTAAACAGATTATCTTTGATATTTGAATGTAGTTGAAATTTTTTGATGAATGAAGTTTCAGTTTGAGGTTCTTATTTAATTTTTTTTTAAACTTAGTGTAGCAACATTCAAACGGCTTCCCATACACAGGTCACACATAAGAAAGTCTATTACTCTATTCGCAAAATTATTTTTAATTATGTTATTGATTTAAAAGTACTTTTTTTAAATTTTTTTCCGGAATCATATCTTTATTAGTCTTTCTAATTTAATGTAATTGGATCGAGGGAAGTTGTTAAGCCTCTAATCTCAAACAGACGAATCTCTTCTCTTTCACTTACATGTTGATATATGTCATTCGCATGTCTTTCGTTGATCGATGCTCATTTATGTAATGTAGATTCGTGAGTGCCAAGTCCCGCTATTTTTGTGAGTCTCTTAAAGTCCAGTCTCTCTCTCTTCTTTTACAATCGTGCTTTTGGATGTGTGGAGAGTGGATGCCTATTTCTGCATCACTTTTGTGCATCGGAGCCCAAGTCTCATTTCTCTTTTAGTCACCTCTTCAGATATATTTCTTGCGCGAAGCATGTATAGCATTATTTCCTTTCTGTGGCCTTGTGTATTTAAAATCTTGATTGGATTTATAACCTGCTCTATATATGTTGATGTCCGTGGTGATAACATAGTCCAGTCACTCACCAAGGTATTGTGCATGTCAACTTCATTTCGTGTCTGTTTATTTATATATTTCCTTTACGATACCAAGAGCAATATACATCTTTAAAGAAAGCCTCTCAGTCCTACAGTCTTATTCTCTTTATACCTCATTCGGTTTAGCCGGAACAGTAATCATTTCAGTTCTTAATACATAGATACCTAACAAAAAAAAATAGTTAGTGTCTTAAGTCGTGCTGTATTCCATAAAATATGAATCCACAGTTAAAAAAAAAGTTATCAATACAAAGTCAATGCATCGTTTAGAGGCACGTTTTCCGCCGCCCAATAAGTATCATTATTATTCTTAAAAACAACGTTCTTGCAGCTTGATTTAGATACCCACCAATCAGTCAAATTATAGTAAACACGGTCACTGTCTCCTCGATGAAGTAAAGAGCACAATGAACACAAATTTGTCCTATCATCATCTCTAGAATTTCTGATTCTATAATGACCTCTCCAGGAATGATAACTATTGTAGAGTGTATCGTTCTGGTCCAATTTCTTCATATAATTCGCCAGAGCCTCGACACTGGGGAAGTCTAAAGCGTTGATGTAAGATCCAGGCGGGGCAAACCGGCCGTAATTTCCATTCAAATCCATTACGATGGGTATAACACGATAATGAAGCGTTTCAATCAGTTTCTCAGTGACATAATCTAAGCAATTCGAGTTCTCAAAGGAGAGATAAAATTTGTAATCTTCGTTCAGCATTCTTCGACAGGCATCTTCGTCGGAACGTTGACAAGACAGGTTTCCACAACGACCGTAGACGTCCACATCGACATAGTTTTGCAGAAGTCGGGCATATTCGTTTCGCCCTCCTACAGAAGCACAGTTGGAGACGAACCAAGCTGCCATTTTTGTTTTTCCCTTTGCGTAGTTCTCCAAACTCTAAAATTTCAACAAGAACCACACAGTTTTCTGTTATTTTCATTCAAATTCGTTCTAAAATATGACTATTTGGGCTGCTTTTTAGAAATTACTTTTAAGAGAGTAGTATTGATACTTCCAATTCTTTGAAACTATTTTTTTAGAGCATAATTTGATATAAAACTTGGTCAAAATATAACTTTTGGACTGTTTTGTAAAGAAATTATTTTAGAGAGAGTAGTATTGGCACTTCCTATTCTTTGAAAGGACCTAGGATAGTAGATTATACCATATTTTGCGTTGAATCCTCCATCTTTTCTACCACTCCATAAGGGAAAACGATGTCTGAATCCCATCTATAAGTCATGGTCCAGTTAAAGAATCCTTTGAGATGATTATAACCAGTTACATCTCTATGGAACCCTGGTGATTCTCTGGTGTAGAAGATGTATTTTTGGTGGTAAGACCTCTTAACTGGGACGTTGTTGGTTTTATCAGGCCACGTTGGATCGTGGAAGATGATAGCGTCGTACTCTTCTTCAGATATGTTCGCTTTTAATCGATATCTATCGTAGAGTTCGCACTGCCACGTTGGACAGCCTGATTGCTTGAAAACGTCTGGTCCAAGTCCACCGAAACACCAGAAAGGTTTATCGGGTTCACTATAATCGTCTTGCCAAAATAAAATTCTTTTCACTTTGGTCGTGTTATTTGCAGAACTGTTTTCGGTGGTAGTAACTAAAGGTGGCGTCAGCAAAGCTCTATCAGGTTTAATTAGATTATTGCTAAATGGAGTTAGAATAATCTGATTGTAATCAAAGAAAATGAAGAAGAGACAAAGGAAGATAAGTAAAATAGCTGTCTGTCGGCTCCAACTTAAAATGTTTGACATCATTCTTCAACTGAAATATGTTGTAAACGGCCCTGACAATACTACTAACAGAAGCGATGTGATGCACTTTATCGATAAGTAAAATTAATTCAATTGAGTTGAAATGTGCAGCTGCGCTTCTGTTACATACAGTATTTAATTGTTCAAATATTGGATTGACAATGAACCCGGATTGATATAGAATGCCACGTAACAAAATAGTGGTGTGCATGAATGCTTGAATAAAGTAGGTTTAGACTTTTTAAAATGTTTATAAATTAAATCGGTGTTGTTAATGGAAGGCCCATCTAACCGGTATTAAGTTAATGTTTCTGAGAATTGATTTCCTAGACAAACTAAAACATCTCATAATATTACAAGATTTAGAATTGGTTTTGTTGTATATTTCAAAGTTTTTTTTTCAGAAACGACATTTAAAGGATGACTCGTTTAAAATTAAATTTTAATTCAATTTCTTTGTGAAAATCCAACGAGTTTCTGTCTTACTTAAACTAGTACTGTTAAAATAAGTGAAATTGAGGAAATTTTCGTTTAGAGGGACCTCTTGAAAAGTGAACTCCATTATGTCAGTAGGGTTCACAAAACTCATGGGTTGAAGAGTAGTATCACGACTTTCTGCATCATATTGGTTATAAGAATCACCGCTGCTCCCATAGTCTGCCCAGCACGGTTTAAATCCAGCGTAAAACAGCTCTGTAGATGCATGAAATGATTGCATATCTTTCGAAGATGTTGTGAGGAAAGAAATCGTGTCGAATATTTGACAAGCATCTGGTGGAATCAACGGAAAGACATCAACAAACCTGTTAAAAAATTGGTTTCAAATATATTAAATCTTTTGAAATTGTGGTAACAAATCTAATTACCAATCATTTGAAAAGACTTTAACATTGGTTTTCCTCGATATCATTCCACTAAGAAATACATCATCGAAAGGGAATAAAGGGGTAGTTTGGAAACCAGCCAGTAGAGGAACAATAGCTGTTCTGGTCATTAAAACACTGGCCCCTCTTAAGAAATTAGGATAGACGAGCCATGGCCAACTTTCGTAGCTAATAGACCACTTTCCATCTTTTTAAACAAAAAAATATCAATTTTGGTTATTGATACTTTTTAAAATATTGACTTATTAACAACAGACCGCCCATTCTTTCGGGTTCCAAATTGCTGTATGGCATCTGGGATCCATAGAGGGCTGGAATGGCAGGTGATAAAGAGGTGAGTGTGGACGCTAAATTACGAGAATTGACGTAGATGTCATCATCAACTTTGAGAATAAAATCCGCCGTATTGCAGTTGGTTCGAAGCCAGTTTAAAAGCCCTGCTACTTTGAGGGTAATATTGTAATAACCATCCATCATTCCAACCTATTTTTAAAAGTTTTTTAATTTTAAAAAATTTCTAAGCTATTATAATTTGATTTACTTGGAGAATATCGCCGAAACGTCGGTTTTCTATTCGAAGTTTTTTATCTACTTCTTTCTCTTTGGTCTGACCGACCACGAAGGCCATTCCGAGGAGCTCTACGCCGAGATCAGAGCCTTGTAGGCGAAGATGTTTAACCCAAGTTTCTCTAATTATTCTCCTCTTTTTGAAATATTTTGGCGCCGAAATGACCGTCACAAAGACACTTCGATTCGTTCCTAAAAGTAGTTCATAGTTAAAACTATTAATTTTAATAGAAATCTAATTAAAATTGCCTGGAGAATTTGGGCGGCAGGGTTCCAGTTGAATAGGATAATTGAACGAAGTGACGTCATTAATGACCGGACCGCCTAAATCAGGTCTTAAAGGTTCGATAGATTTAATTGGACGGACTCCTAAACGTTTAACAGTGTAGCGAGTAAACTCATCTACTCCAGGATAATTAAATTTTCTAACTTCTCCTGCTAATTCGTATCAAAAATTTAAATTAAAACTCTATAAAGGAATTAATAATTTAATCAAATTTGCCTTTAATGAAGCTGAAGAAATCGGTGACAGGTTTTTCATGTCGAAGTGGGACAACTTCCCGAATTTCTTTTTCATTATGACCTGGTTCGATTGATGTTGACAATACCTGATTGATAGTAATCGGAGTTAGGCCGATGATGTAACTCCAAGAGATTCCAACTGCTAGAAGAAGAGATAAAAAGAGCCAAAAGACGAATCCCTTCACTCTCAGTCGAACTCTTCGAACCTTTACGGTCATTTTCAACTAACCGAGTGAAAGAATGGACTAGAAACTTTGTTTCATGAGCCACAGGAAATGTTTGTTTAGCATAATGAGATGTGTGATAGACCAAATGTTGGAACCGGATATGCATCATAATTAACAGCTACGCTTGTTATGTAACTCTACTCTATGAGGAATCGCTTTTTAATTTGCTTTCAAAGTTTAAGATTACCGTGCACTCATCGATATTACGCATTTCTTAAGAGTTTGTTGATCTTTTTCTTTTCTTGGAATAAATCGAATTGGCAACGCTGTCACCATAGCAACCAGCTTCAGCTGTCAAATTCCAAGCAGACGACGCCGAGAAAGCCCACCTCGTGAGAGATTTTGTGTCTCTTTGAATTTATTTAATTCACATTTTAAATCATGGGATATAAAATTGGGCAAGAACATGTCGATTTTATCGATCAGTTGAAAGGTAAATACATTTTTAATTATTCAATCATCTGTTTTCAAAATTATTTCATTAAAATTAGGTGTGGTGGACTTGGCTGGGCGGGTGCTGTCATTCCTGGACACTTCAAGCTTGAAAAATGCCGAGCTCGTCTCAAAGACTTGGAAGAAAACTATTTCTGAATCTAGAACCTGGAACCAGATCCTTGAATCTGAGGTAATTGATTAAAATATCATCAAGTTTAATTAGAGATTTTAAATTTTTCTCCCTGTATCGCAGATGAGTATGAAGCCCGCTTGGAGGCAGATCTACAATCGGCTCAAAGCTGAGCCTAAGGAGCTGCCCGCAGAGCCCAAAGCTGCATATTTCAACATCATGCAGAAAGCCAAAGTAATTTTTCCCCGTCACATCCTTGCTCACTTTTTTTATTTTATTAAATTTTTTATTTCTAAAGGTCCTGGAAGAGAATTGGAGCAAAGGTGTTCACAATGTGAGAGGGAAGAGGTTGATTAATGAGAATCCTAAGAATTCTTCAGAGTTCATGTTGCTCCAAGAGGACTGCATTCTTATTGGGCTCAAGAGCTGTGGAGGCATCAAGGTGCTGAATCGCAAAACTCTTGAATTTGAGAAGGAGTACCCCAAACATGGACCAGGCCTATCTTTTCTCCTGATGCTGGATGAGAGCACCTTGCTGAGTGCCTCCCGGAAGGATGGTGTCATGAAAATTTGGGACAGACCATCCAGAAATTTGGTATAATTTAATTACTCTATTGAAAATGTTGAAATTAATATTTAAATATTTAAACTCATTTTTAAAACGGTAAAATAAATTTAATTCTTGTATTACTTTTAGAATATTAAAAATTATTTTACTGTTATTTTATTATTATTTTAGCTAATTTTTACTACTGTATTTCTAAATTATTTTCATCTATTTTTTAAAGTTTTTTTTTACTTTTTAAATTATTACTTTAATTTTTTATTATTTAAAGTATTAATTATTATTTTAAAATTAATTAAATAACTCTTTTACTATTTTATATAATTAAATTATTTTTTGAAATTAACCAAAGTATTTTATTATTATTATTAATTATTAAATTATTATTTTAAATATTATTTCACAGCTTAAAACTGTCTCCGTCAACAAAGCAGAGGACGCCGTCATCACGGAACTCCAAACAGCTGATTATCTGGTCGTCTCGATCGTTCACAGCACTTCAGTAATTTTTCTAAATTTATTGTTACATTTCCCCCTATTTAATTCAATTTTTTAAATTTACAGGGAGATCCTTGGGTGGATAGCAAGTCAAAGATGATCGCCTGGAGAGTCGATCCGACTTCCAAGGAGTTGAAACAAGTTCACAGAGAGACTTTCAAAGGCGTTTCAGTCCACCACCTGGGCCTGGATGCAAAATACATCGTTCTCATGTTTCTCAAAGAAGGGCGACGTAACAGTTTCGATCTAAACCTCGGCCCCGATATCGAGTTCCGTTCCAGCAAAGATTTCACCAAACTTTTCACGATCCCGCACGGCCTGGAAGAAGTTTACGAGTTCAAGTTTAATAGGGGTCTCTTGGCTGTCGGATCCCGTGTGGGAATCCGTGTTTGGGATGTTGAGAAGAGGACCTCTAGGGACCTGAAAGATGATCGTATGGTGGACGGCTGTGGAGTCTCTGTTTACGGGTGAAAAAATCAAGTTTAAATTGGTTTTAAAGTCAGTTAACTAATTAAATTTGAAATAGATTCAATTCAAAGTTTATTGTGGGACATTTGTTCAGTGGACCTGTCCTAGTTTGGGATTTAGAAACAGCTCTGAAGAACCCCAAAATGGATTCTAAATCTCTACTTCGCACAGAGTTGAAGGTAATTAAATTATCTTTAATTTAAAAGGGATTATTTTAATTTAATTGGATTTTTAGATGCGATTTGATCCGGACATTAGGATGGATGAATTGGAGATGGGATATCTTCGTCGACCCCATATCGAGTTTATGGATGAGCAGATGGAAGACTACGACGCTGGAGATCACTTTGAAGTCATTTTGAAAGATTTTTTGGGGGGTGGTGATGATAATGAGAAGAAAGTGGGGTGTTATGAACAGTGTTGTGAGTCTTGCTGCTTGTCAGATGCCGATGACTACGAGATGTGATACAAAATTTCAGACAGGGTATTCTTCAAATTAGATCTGATGTGTAACAGTATTATCTGTGCTTCTTCTATTAGTTAAATATAAAGAGAAGGTATACGAAAAGGTCGAACTGATAGTATTATTTTTATTGCTTTTAAACGGGCATAGTGGATGAAGCACCTCATGTGAGGGGCTCTCCACTCATGAGAGTTTTCGAAAAACACGATGCAAAAATTCAGAAGAAATTAAGAAAAGTAAAAAAAAAATAATCGGACGAAAAAAATCCAAAATCCACGAAAAACTACACTACTGAGTATTGAAAGACTTAAATTATATCAATCTTCATGAAAAAATATGCTGCGTGGTATAGGCTAGGTTTAGTAGGAATCAATTGCAATAAAAATTTGACATTTAAAAGATGCGTCGGTGGTGTCATTTAAAGTTTGTAGGACCACTTCAAGATCTTGAAGTGCTATGTAAACATTGCTGTCTGCTGATGCCACTCGGGCTATGCGGCCATGCCTAGTGATCTACTAGCCGGTTAGCCTACTGCCTACTGCGAAGTAAATATTAAGAACAGCTACTTGATTTCTGAATTTGATGAGTAATGGGAGAATTTCAGTCTTCAGAAATATAGCTGACGCAGTATTTAAGGTTTTAATGGTATTGTGTAGATAGAAATAGAGTATATCAACTCGGGAAGCTGAGAATTAAGTCATTTTTATCAAAGTATTTATTTGAGGGCCATTACTTTTTCTTTACAATACATTACATTGAACTACCATTGAATACAATACGATTTATTTACGAGAGGAAAAAGGCATTGAAGCTAAACTATATTTATTAAATGTTGGAGTTACATAAACTAATAGAACGAGATATTGACATAGGCTTATAGGGTTTACGCTTATGGTGTAAATATATCATAACTTTTTTTCTGATTATCAGCCTTATACATATATACAGCTTGGTTTCCACATCATAACGTAGCACTAGTGGCGCAGGTGCCTAAGCTTCTGCAAGTACGGTGTAGTTATCAGTTCCAGTCGATAGTTCGAATCTAACTGGCTCCTTTCATTACTGGGTAGATTTAATTTTTTTTTATTTTCTGGTTGACATAAGTATAGCCTTTGCACAACTTTATAAGGTCCATTTAAATGAGGCACAGATGAAAAATTATATTGTTTATTTTTTAAAAATTTATTTGGAATTTATGTCAAGGTTTGAACCCAGCGAATATACGACTACTTAATTTTATATTCGGGTACAATAAAAATAATGACTACACAGACCATCAAAAGGTCTCACCCGGCAAGCGACTTCGACCTCGCCGAGGGGGGGGGGGGGGGGGACCCGCGAAGCGGGCCCCTCGGCAAGCGAGAAAGAGTTTGACCGGTGACAATAGCTATATAGAAGAATTTGTATAGATAATAGGTTACAAGATGATAAATGCTAATTAAGGAAAGATATTATAGTATCGGATAATGTTTCTACTGGCCGCTGCCATGAGTGCATGACCCTTTAGATAATTACATTTTATACAAGTTCAGTTAGATTAATTTTCATATGTATAATGGGACATAAAACGCTTTTAAAAACTATGTGTAAAAAATGGAACAGACCATATTAAGGACTAGGTTATTAATGATTGATAACACCCTATTCAGAAATATACTGATATACAGTACCCGCCGGACTATAATTATATGAGTGCGTGGTTGAAACTGATGCCAGTTTTCTTGTAAAAAGTAGCTCAAAATTATTAACGATGGATTTTTCCCACACTCCTTCATGCTTGTCTTTTCGTGAACTTGTACGTGACCTAGTCAATAACTCAAATGGGAATGATAATAAGAATCAGATATAATCAAGAGTATAATGAACAAACATATCTGGGTTATGGGAAAAATCAGAAAAATGACTTAAAATTCAGCTACTCTTAGCCAGAAAATAATAATAACCCGTGCGTTTATGGAGGAAATGAGAGGTGTACTTATAAGTCCGGTGGGTGCGGTGACAATGTAAAATTTTAGGCTCTACCATATGAATTAATTGCTAATTTGATTTATTTGAAAAAAAATAGCGGAACCTGTGTTAACCCGAAAGGATGATAAATTTAAGATCTTGTTGTAATTGTGTTGCAAACAGGGCTGTTAATAAACACTATTGTGTTGTATGTAATGGCAATTTTATTTATATAAACCATTTGACGATTTGAACTTAAAATGTTGATAACTGTAAATCTTGTATGGTCAATGTCACCATGGTCATATACCGATATACCTGCTTGTATGACTTTACAGAACATCATTTTGGTGGGCGCATTAATTTCATGTCACTTAAAAATTTACTTTTGATAATAAAATAAAAGCCTTGAAGATGGAAATACTTTTACCCATAGAATTAAAAAATAAGATAAGATAAAATACTCCAAAAAACATGCCTCAAAGTAAAGATAAATTTACTATCATAAAAAAAGTCGACACTATAAAAGATATACTAAATACCAAAAAAGTAAATGGTAGAGTAGGACTAAGGTAGAGTAGAGGGGAGGGGGTCGATTTGTACTCCTTATTACCTTATTTAATTTATTTGATTTATGCTGAGTTGCTAATACTCAATTTATAAGTAATAAAACGAGCTGCCATCACGTTTAAACATTGAAAAGTAGTATTTCTAAAATGATAGAAATAACGAAAAGATACCAAAAGTATTTTATCTTACCTTATCTTTTGTATCTTTTTTAAAAGATAGGATTCCAGGGAACTGGAAACTTGGCAGAAAGTTGGATAAAGTAAGGCTTTTAAGTTTTTAATCATATTGAATGTTCAGCAACATGAAAATAATTAACTGATAATCAAATTCTGTTCAAATTGGGATCAACACTATTAGTCATTTCGTGTTTTTCTGTTTCACAATGATAAATATTAATAGTTTAGTACTTTTAAAAGAAAAATACATGCAATAAATAGTTTTTATTTTTAAGATTAATCTGCACTCTGTCATTATTCTTTAAGAACTGGTTATGAATTGAAAAAACAGACTCCGGAAGCTATGAAATGTGAAAGGTGGAAGGCGAGAGAAAGGCGGAAAGAGATGAGGGAACCCCCCTCTCACTTAAGACTTGCTGATAACAAGCAGCTGGGAACTTATTTTAAAATTCATTAAAAGCAATCTATAATGAGAAAACGGTAGAAAAGCTTTGTTTCTAAGTACCTGAAAGTCACAATGAAACGCCAAAGTTAATTGAAGTATAATTGCACAAGACTAAAGCAATTATTTAAATTTACCTTTAACTATATACGCCAATTTCTTGTAGTAGTCATGCAAGATTCTATGCGTCACAGCATAATATTTACAGGTCTTCTGCATTAAAGTAACCCATACTTACAAACGAAAAACAAGCAAATCTGGTTTTGCGCAACTAGGTAAAACCCCTGGAGATAGATACCGGCATACGTCATATCCACTTAACTGTTATGTCCTTAAAAAATCGAAAAAATACAAAATATAAATTAAATCGTATAACAGTCTCAAGAAATCCAGTTTTCCTTCCATATCTGAAGTTTAAAATATTCCAAAAGCTATTCCCCGTCCTTTTTCAGTAGAAATAAAATGAATTGAACTTGAAGAAATTGGAGCACGGTGCCTTAAGCTTTACACTTTCTGCTTTTCGATACTTTTACCAAGTTTGTCATCGAAAGAGGTCTGCGTGTGTACACATAATAAGTACAAACAATATACATTCATGACACGTATATCTGAATTACGTCAATGATGTTCCCGTTTTAGTCCGTGTCATTAATCTCTTTCGCTGCTGCTGATGCTGGAGGGGTTCAATTGCCTTGTTTTTTTTTTTGTTTTTTTTTTACAACTGAAGGTAACTTAAAATATATTTACACACGCAGTCACTGTATTCCCTTGTGGTTTCTATTTCATATAAGGTCATCTACCAACGTCATGGCTAAAAAAAATGAGATAAGAAATTGTATAGCTTCCAAAGGAAAACCAGTAAAAGAAAAAAACCAAAAACAACATGGTAATAAGAGGAGCCCATAATGGAGTTACTAATCAAGTTTATTTTTCTTTTCTTACCTTTCTTTTTGTTTCTTTCAATTGTGCGCTCTAACCTATAACTTTAAGAACCTGTTGAGATTTCAAAAAAGAAATGAGAGATATGAACTGAGGGTGGGAAAAGGGGGGTCCCCCTCTTATTGAAGATATAAAGAAAGCTGATGGTGTATTGATTTACTCAACGTTCGATGTACGTATAAAAAGGACTGCTACATCTGATGAGAAGTCATTAGTGGTTCTTCAAGTTACAGAAGTACATCTCAAATGCTCTGCAGAGTGAACTCTTCTTTAATGAAACAATGAAATTGACGGAAAATAACAGGTAAATGTGCTATAACTATCATGCTTGGATTTTTAATAATTATAACGTTTTACTGGAAGTTTTTAAAAATTATTATTCCATCCTCATTTTTCACATGAATAATATCATCATATTTTTCCGTTTTTTTCAAAAATAGCTTATTTGTTGGAAAACATGCCATAATGCGGGATGACAGAATGAACGATGTTGAAAAGTCCGACACACACAGTTCTACCTTTGAATCATCCGATTCACAACAATCTGAAGAAAATGGAGCGCTCCATTGGTTAAGTGAGCGAAGAAAACATATTTTCCGAAAGAAAACTCTATTCAAGCGCCTTCCAGTACTGCAGTGGTTACCTAAATACTCGACCAAAGACGTGGTACCCGATCTTCTCGCAGGCATCAGCGTAGGCATCACCGTCATACCCCAAGGTCTTGCCTATGCCACCTTAGCTGGCCTACCCCCACAGGTAATTCAGCTCAATCAGCTTTCTGTTCTACCTTTATAGTTAGTTACATTTTTCGCCTAATATACCAATAGATTCAACTATTGAACGTATATGGTAAATTCTCCCATTTTTATGTTAAATGCACTATAAATCACAATATATTATGAATAGTATGGACTGTACTCTGCTTTCATGGGAAGTTTCGTCTACATGCTGCTGGGTAGCACGCAGTCTGTTACCATCGGCCCATCCTCAATCTTATGTCTCCTCGCCTATGATGCTGTATCTGAAATGGGACCAGGAGCTGCTGTACTCATGGCTTTCCTCTGTGGTTGTGCCTCACTTCTAGTCGGATTATTAAATTTTGGTAATTTGTCATGACCATTCAATTGATCTTACAAGAACTAAACAATAACTATCTATAGGTTTTCTGGTGGATTTCATCAGTTCTCCAGTCATTGGAGGTTTCACCACAGCAGCAGCTATCTCAACTATAACTACTCAGGTTAAATCTATGCTAGGTCTCAAGTTCAGTTCGGGTGGTGGTTTCATCGGCACGTGGAAGGCGGTGTTTGAGAACATCACCGGAACGAGGCAATGGGATGCTATTATGGGCTTCAGTTGTATCGCAGCACTTCTTCTGCTAAGGGTAAGGATAAAAACATTTCACATAAAGGCACTTTTTTAACATAAAAGTATTTATTGCAAAGATGACGCAGCGTGTTAAACTGGGAGAAAAAGGAAAAAGAACAATCTACCAAAGATACTTTAACGGGGTTTGCTGGTTTATGGCAACATCTCGTAATGCAATTATTATTATATTGGCCACAGTCATTGCAGGCTGCATCTCAAAACCAGAAAACGAAGAAAATTTAATTACGCTAACTGGTATTAATAAATTTAATACTTAACTTTTAAATGCCCATCTACAAAATGCATTTGGTATATTTTTGCAGGTGACATACCGTCCGGACTTCCACAATTTCAGCTTCCCCCATTTTCCCTTGTGAATGGGAACGATAGTTATACATTTACAGACATCTGCTCAAAAGTAGGGTCCACCTTTTTTGCCATTCCACTGATAGCCATTCTGGAATCTTTAAGCGTTGCGAAATCATTTGGTAAGTTTCTTTCATTCATAAAATTTTTAAAGTTATTTACAATAAAAATGCGCATTATATGTACAGCCAAGGGTGCTAAAATTGATGCCAACCAAGAAATGATTTCTATTGGTATAAGCAACATACTGGGGTCCTTCTTTGGTTCTTATCCAGTCACTGGTTCCTTCTCTAGAACGACCATCAACGCTGGAAGTGGAGTTCGAACTCCTCTCGGAGGAATCTATACAGGTTTGTGCTTAACTTTAATGTTGTCAAAACCAATCCAAATGTATGAATATTGTTTTATTTCAAAATATAGGCTCTCTAGTTTTGCTGTCTCTCACCATTCTCACTCCTTACTTCTATTACATCCCGAAAAGTGCTTTAGCTGCAATAATCATATCAGCTATGATTTTTATGATTGACATTGATCTCGTTAAGAAAATTTTTCGAACTAAAAGTAGGTGCCTTTTATATCTATTTTTTAAAATCCTCTTTTAAATATTATTTTTATTTTTAATATAGAAAGTGACCTTGTTCCAATGATGACAACGTTCTTAGTTTGCCTCTTCGGTAATATGGAACTTGGAATTATTATTGGGACTGGTATTAATTTGGCTATGCTCGCCTACTCGACAGCTCGTCCTAAAATTGACATTGAATATCTAGACGTAATAAGATAATTATAACCTGTACAACTTTAAAAAAGAATCTTCACTAACTTTATACTTCAACAGGGATACTTATTCGTTACCCCAGATCGAAGCTTGATTTTTACATGTATGGACTATTTCATTCCAATTGTGAAGAAAGCCTGCGTCCAATATCCAGGAGTTCCGGTCGTTCTTGATCTCCAGCATTCTTCTGAAGCAGATTTCTCAACAGCAAATGTAAATTCATTTAACATACATAGTCTTTAATGGGTATATACAACTTGTATTTTAATACAGGGAATCAAAAACTTGGCTGATGACTTGGACAAACTTGGCCACGAGGTTATTGTGAGCCGATGTGAGCCCCAAGTGCTGTCCGTTCTCCAGAGTATGGAGTCCAAGGTAAAATTTATTTGGGACGAAATGGAATTAGACTCTTTATCATCAGTTAAAAGTGATGAACAAACAAATGAATCTATTACGAAAGATGCGTTACCTTCACCAGGGATACTACAACAGACGGATATTGCCTTTACTAGAATTAAAATACCAGATATTACAGTTAAGATTCAAATTGACTAAAGATTTTTACCTTCATGTTTACAGTCGATTGCTGCTGATGTTGTGTTCGATGCTGTGTAAAATTATGTGTATTTATTTCAACTGAAGTCACTGTTTAAAAAGCTGTTTATTTTCTTCATGTGTATGCATTATAACTTAACCTAGTACAACATTTATATATGATTTTATGTGTTACAATGTGTATATGGTATATTGTACGAAAATTATTTGAAGGTCGTATTTATGTGTTTTATAATGTAAAAATTGTAGCATAATTTATTTTTATGGAAAATATACGTTCTTATAATAAAATTTACGTTTCACATTTTCTCAACTATTTCTTTGTAAATGATAGATAAAACGAGAGCTTATATAAGAGCTTAGAATCATGGTGTTGGCGACGATCGTTGCGGCCCAACTTCATTTGCTAAATAAAATCCTTTTGTTCTAACTGGCATATGCTCAAATCTTAATAGAATCAGTTACGTGAAAATGCGAGATATAAATTGAGACGTATACATAACTACAAGGATGTAAGTTCCTTCACATGTGAAAAAAAACGAATCAATGAGGTCGCCATATACACACAAACTATTTTTTTCATCATCGTGATTGTATTATAGTTTTAGCAGTTTTTCTGTAAAGTAACATATGATGTGCAATTTTTTATTTTATCAATTCAAATTTACTTTTTTTTTTATCGCTGAACCGTTTTTCATTTCCATTCAAGCAGCGGTAAATCAATCGTAGCATGGCAAATCCCACATTTTACCATAATAATGAATAATTGCAATTTATACTCACAAATTGCATGTATCGTAAAAGATTAATTTGAAAAAAAATCTACTTTAAAACATTGGAAACATAACGCTTGGGCTTTCACCATTCCAACGTATTTCTTCATTTTCATTGGAAAAAATAAATCGAACTTTAACTATGTCTATCAGTAAAGTATTTTTTAAAAGTCGGACCCACTCTAATGTTCGCTATTCATCTCGTAGCTATTCTGGAATCCTTGGGAGTAGCAAAATCATTTAGTAAATTACATATAATTCGTTGAATTTATTTTTAAGCGGAAGCAATTTGGATTCAAGCGATCAAGAAATGATCGCCATTGGAGCAGCCAAAATTCTAGGATTCTTTGTTGGCTCATTTCCCGTCATTGGTTCTTTTTCTAGGACCAATATTAATGCTGGCAGTGGAGTTCGTATACTCCTCTGGGTGAAATTTATACTGGTTTGAATTTAAAAAAAAAATGGAAAATTTCAAGCACAGTTTTATGTAGTTGCATGATCATATTATTGTTTAGGAGCATTATTAATGTCCCTTACCATTCTCACTCCTTACTTCTATTTCATTCCAAAAAGTGCTTTAGCAGCAACTATAATTACTGCAATGCTTTTCATGATAGAGACTGATCTTCTTAGGAATATATGGAGAACTAAAAGTATAATAAAATCTATTATAATAGCTAGATTTGCTCAATAACTTGAATCCTGATTTTTGTAGAAATTGATCTCGTTCCCATGATCGCGACTTTCTTTATCTGCCTATTCTTTAATATCTCCATACAAAGTACTTTAGTTGAAACAATGAAAGTTAATGTAAACCATAGGTAAACTACTTTTTTTGTTGAAATAAAATATTTTGTGCTTCAATTACCAAAATCGACTGGGCAACCCCTCGATCTCAACTATAACTACTCAGGTTACAAGACCCGCTCCGCTGAAACCATCGCGAAATTGTTGTTTGTTCGGTTAAGAAACAAAATAAAATAAAATTGTATGTGCATAATCCAAGTTTATGTTGTTATTTACAACAATATTCGCATTAGAGCGGGCATTTTGGTCCCACAATTAATTTAATTAATTAATTTAAAACACAATTCGTTATCAATTAATTTACCTTCGAACTTAATTGAAAAATGAGAACAGTGAGTCGGTAACCAAATCACAATGACACTGATACTATATGACATATTTAATTTATTTTTCATTGAAGGCTTATGCTCAATTGTTAGAGAATACTGCGAATCATTACCACAGCCGCTGAACGATTTAAAAATAATCTTAACCGGTTTTCATTCAATTATGATTAAAAAATAAAAATGTAAAATATTTACAGAAAAAACAACAACATCGATATCAATTATTAATAAAAGTACAGTGCAAGATGCTTGACCTTGCCATTAGTTGGGGTCCAAAATAATATATACATGCTGTATAATAGTAATTAAAATCCAATCGGCTCTGACCTCTGAGTTTGTTCCCCCCACGGCCCTACCAGCCTACTATTTCGCTCTTGATTGCATACATTGCAATGGGTTGCCGAAACCATATCACGTTAAGTATAGGCCGAACGTTATTTTATTGATTACTCAAGTAATATACAGAATATAGCTTCCACAATAGGAGGTGCAAAACTTCACACCTAAATGAAGGTTCAACAAAAAAATTCAGCTAAATCTGTTACGTCGTTTGACCGGAACTTAAATGAATTTTTTTTTTAATTATCCTTTCTTGAGAATAATTTTTTTATGTACTGCTGCAATACGTTTTTGACGAACATAAATAGAATTTATGGAAATTGTTATTCATATTATTATTATTATTTAAGATAAATAAAGTGCTGTCAGAATGAAGAAGGATTCATGCTATGCTGGTACTTTTTCAATATTTAAATATTTTTCTGTTGTTTCCCGAAATGGAGTTCAGGGGAAAAACCTCTGATGCATGAATGCATGATGTGTGCAAAAAAATAGCACCTATTTCAATAAATAGCTTTTGTCCAACACGCCTTCCCTAATACAACGTTCTCACGATAGCCTTCAGGCTAGAAGTTGTCTTTTTTGCACTATAGACAGCTAAAATTCTTTTTATGGTCAGAATTTGCGTCACTCATAAATAGTAAAAAAAAAGGAAGCAGGTCCGGTGAGACGAGCCTACACATTTGTAGCAGAACAACGGGGAAAGAATGAGGTCATTATCATCCATGCGAACAGCATTTGTTTTTCATCTTTTTTTATGTGTTTTTTTCTCTCACAGGAAGCAACCAGCACGAACACTATTTTATATCTATAATTTATGATTATTTTTTATGTTATTACCTTAATCATTTGACATTCAGTCAAACTATAGAAGATGACTACGAAATTTCATTGTAAATATACTATCACACGCTCTAAATTTAAAAAAATATACTAAATGTAGGCCTACCCCATTTTTTATACTTCGGAACACTTGCCTCTTGAATTCGAGGAGAACCAATTATTAACCTCTATTTAAATACCATTTTTAAAATGATAATTAAGAGAATGATGTTAGCTTTTTTTGTATTTGCCAATTTTCAAAACTTTAAAAAAAACTTAAAATTAAAATCAGTCAAGTTGGATGGTGATGTTGCATTGTTTATGGATCCGAATTAGTAGATGTCATTTAATGACCGTGATGGTGGTGGCGGACTGGTGGTGATGTCCATGTCTGCAAAATATTGAAAAAGACCCCTTTTCCCCGAGAGAGGAAAATTGAAACAAATTCTTCTCATAAACCAGATGGTCACATTGTTTTTTCAATTGACGTTTAATTAAGAGACAATTAAGCATAATATTAATTTTTTTTTTCAAACCGACAGTGATGCCTTTGGTAGACTAAAGTGATAAAATTTGCTCTCAATTTCCTTGCATAAAACGAATAATAATAGCATTTTAAAAAATTGAGTACAAAAATTCGCATTTACACCCTTGAGGTGTATTCCCATAAGAAACCATGCTAAAAGAGGAAGACAAGTGGAGTGTTCTCAAAAGATGAAAAGTTTTTACGCATAGAAAGGACAACGACCCCTGAAAGGTTTACAAAAAAAAATGTTCTTGGATTTCTCCAACGTCCTACTTACTGTAATAACAATTTTAAACTCCTTCGTTACCACCAAGAAACAATCACTTGAGTACGCTTACCAATTTATCAAAGAATGATAGTATGGCCAAAAATGGTACATGATTCAAAGGGGGGGGGGGGTGTTAAAAAATTTCCTGAAGAGCTACACTATCTTAGAAAACAGCTAAAATGCATTAGCTCTTATGGGAGACTGAGAAAATCGGTCCCTCATCACCAGAGTTGCCAGTTCTCAACAAATGTTAAATATTTTTGTGACGGTCCTCTATTCTCATATAGAAAAAAAAACACGTTTAATAAATCAAGCCACTGTGGAACCTTCGGGATTGGAGAACTTATAGCTTGAATCTGAATGATAGTAAATTATTATTCAACTTTACTAGACTTGTACATTACGATTCACGAATCTAGAATAAATATAGTTATGTTACTATTATGGGAGCTAATTTAATTAAATAAAATTTAAGTCTAAAAGTATTTGAAGGAATTTTAATTTTTTTAATTCAGCTTGTTTACATATTTTTTCTACATAGCACAGGGTTGCCAGCTTGATTTTAGTCTTCCTTATTTAGCCTTTATTTTAACTTTTTCAACTTTTGAGGTTATTCTTAACTATAATATAAGTTTAGAAATTCACTATAATTGGTATATATCACATGGTGATACTCCACAAAAAAAAATTGCCGATCTCATCTTTTTATAACCTTTTTTATCGTGTTTTACTAATTTTGCTGTTTATTTAGTCATACAGTATTTAGGAAGCAAAGTTGCCATTTTTCATATTAGAATTCTGATAAAGATTTTTGGGACCAGTAGTACCTGTTTTTGTGACGCGTTAACGGCCCCTAGACCTTCGGTATATACGATATCCCTCAGGGATAAATTTTTTACCATACCATTTTTAAAAGAATCAAAAGATAAATTTTTAAAAATATATATTTCTTTGTTCTTTTTAATCTTCTTTATATTGAATTTTTAGAGTAGATTATATAATTCATACGGAATTATTGAAAAAATAGTGTACTTGCGAAAGTTGAATAGTTATAAAAGGACATTATCTTGAACACATAGTTTATTACGATAACATGATTTATGTTGAATCGCAAGCATGTCTGTTTTTAGCGAAAAGAAAACTTATAATATCTAGCTAGGGAGTATATATTTGTTGCATGATATATTATGGTTTTATACGTTTCCGTTACGTAACATAGCTTTTCCAAAAAATCTCCTCAGGGCAACAACCGTTACAACAATAACGGACGAAAGAAAGTGATGCTGCTGTATATATATAATATATGTGCAACCTTATTCAAATAAGAACTCTGGAAAAACCTAAGATATTAATAATAGAGCCATCTTGCGTGAAAGTTGGCCGCTGAGACACTATATAAGAAGGACCACCAGTCGCATCAAATAAATCGAGCCCAAAAGATATTATTACAGCTGACGATGGAAAACAAACGCCTTATTGCCTCTGTTCTTCTTATTTGCGTTGTTGTAGCCTTTGTCGGGGCTGATGATACGCTTGAGGAGAGACCAAAGAGGCAGCTCCTTGGTGCACTCCTCCACGGATTGTCTCACGGTGGAGGAGGCCACGGTGGCATTGCGTTATTGATTTGGTAAATGCATTTAGAAAATTCACATTCTATGATTGCAGGCATCACCATCACCACAACGGCCATATCGACTACTACGATTAAAATATGAAAAGAATATATTCACAATAACGTTCAATTTATGCAAAAGGAAATGTGGATATACTATTTAAATTTGAAATAAAACTTACTTTTATACACAGTTTTATTATTATTATTGCTATTATTCTACTTTTTTTTACTTTAAATAAAATATTTTGTTTTAGTATGAATAAATGACAAGGAACATTGTTGGAAACTGTTATTTATCGCCCCTTATGCTCCAATGGATAACGCTCAACATATGGGAAATTCCAAAAATAATTTGTAATAAATACCATCAATCATATAGATTATTGTTTTTTTGTCAAATAATAATAAAATATCGTTTACTATCGTTCTTGAACATTGGAAAAACGAAATTAAAACGAATAAGCTTTGACAAATTTTACCAATACGAATAATTAACGACAAGGAGAGTTAGCTTAAAAATCGCTAACTGTACAGCACTACTTATTTATGTAACATTTTCATTAATCCAAAGAAAATATTTTCTTGTATCCGAAAGGAAGTATGGATCATTGCTTTATATAGACTATGCATGTATGTATGTATATTAAAATTTATATTCCGAAAATTCACTATGTTCAAATGACGGACTAAAAGGAATAAGAATGGATAAGTCTAACTGACACTACATTCAAGGTTATTAATCATGATCATAATAATCAAATTTGATTATTGATTGGCATGAATCATTATCACAACTGTCTAAATGATTACGATTATTTTTATATTTTGCCATTTTCTGAAATCACAGTCACTTGGCAACAGTGCACTTCATTAGTTTTAGGCGACATTCCAGCAAAAATGAAAGTAGAGTTTTACTGTATATTCATATTGGTTCCTCTTAAGGGCGATTGCTCCTAAAAAAATTGCCCATTAGTCATTTGAAATTTAAAAAAATGAATTTCTAATATTAAAAAAAAAATATTTATTCAATATGAAATACAATTTCTCTATGTCAAGCAACGTTTGTATGATCATGTTTATGCAATCAATTTTCCAGGATTTCAGGATGATCTCCTAAAATTAGTTTGTTCTAGGTTGTTTTTTTATTACGATTTTTTTTATTATGGAAACAATTTTATTACATTCACACAAGTCACGAACATAAAGTGTTCGGGTCAAAGAGAGACGATTGTGAAAGCTGTTGTATTTTCAAATTATGTTTTTTGGAGTATAAGTATAATGTATATTTTCATTACACGTGTGCACGTGGAAGCAGCGTGGTATTCTACGCCAAGGTAGCTTTTTGCTCATGTTCATCTCTTAATACCGGTTTTATTTTAGCTTCCATTGAATTTTTTAATGAATGCAATCACTCTTTTTTAGAGAATTTTCCAAGGCCGTCATACTATATAAAAATAATGAATGAGAAGAACTGTACTTAAGGAGGCTTCATTGCAATTGTATAAATTCAATGTAGAATCTACTTGATCTTGTCAGTCTAAAAAAAAATGAAGAAGAATCAGACATCAGTATTCGTCTTTTTCGTGGTAATTATCCCATATATAATTAGTGTTGGGTACATACCTTTGTGATTTAACTCATATTTAATTTAAGTCGTGATTTAAATCACTTTTTCAGGATTATCATGTATGATTTAAATCAAAATTTTAAGGTTACTTTTGATGTAGGATTATGATGTATACGGATTTTGGGTGATGTATGTATGTATATACTCAAATTCATTATTTAAAAATGGCAACGTCTCAGATATTTCTTTACAAAATTTTAGCAGACGACTTCATTACATTGCATTTTTTGCCACCGCGATAGAAAAAAATTTTAGACACAGAATAAATAATACAATGTTAGATAACAAAGACTTTATCTTTTAATGTTAACCCTGATAAAAATAAACGATAATTATGCTTAAATTGGACAAAATTAATAAATATTTTGACAAGTACTAAACAATAGGATACTATTATTAAATAAACCAATTCTCTTCAGCTTTCATTAACATTTGTCAACGCCATGCAAATTTCTTGTGCGGATGACTACTGGCCTTGCTCCTGTCGGGCATTTCGCATTACTCCCAATGTTCGACACTTGGCTAATCAAAGCAATGCTGCACCATCAAAAAGTACCAAGATGGTGGTCTTTGAGAATCGAGTAGAAGTGACCTGCAGTCGAATCTCAGCTAAGGAGATCTCTCAAGTCTTCTCGAGGAGCAGCTTCAACATCCGCCGAGATATATACAAAGTAGAATTGAAGTTTTCACACAATTCAGAGAGCAATTCCATTCGATTACAGCCGGATGTGTTTGATGATGATCGAGTTGGACGGATCCGCCTCGTCTGCCCGGATCAGAAACACCGGTTAAGCATCCACCCGTCCGCATTTAGGGCTTCCAGGGACTACGCAAAAGAAGTCTTCATCGAGGGATGCGATTTGAGACGCCTCGATTTCGCATTCCTCAAAGGATTCAAAGCTTTGAAGGAACTCTACATCCACTATTCCGTTATAGGAATTTTTGGGGGACTTCCGGAGCTACCACTCCGACTCCTGGATATACGCCACTGCGGGGAACATCACCACGGATTCAAATGGAATGTAACGAGACTTCCATCGGAGTTGCAAGTCCTGCGACTTGATCACAATGATTTGGACGACGGGACCGTGGCTAAGATCATCCGATCTGCGTCCAACAGCTCTCTTAACGATCTAATTTTGAGTAAAAACCGGATTTCGCGGATTCCGGAAGGATTGGCTACATTCACCACTCCTCTGCGTCGACTTAAACTCGTTGGGAACACGATCCCATACATTGATAAAGAATCCTTCCGACATTTGGAAGAAGATGATGGATCAATCCACCTTTCCGTCCTCAATTTGGGCCGAGTCTCCTTAAACTCTATTCAGCCAGGAACTTTCCACGAAGGTAAATAATTTGCGAAAATAAACGTGGGAGTTTCAAATTTGAACTTTGGAATATCCTTGACTGGAAATTCGTTACAGTTCATACCCTATAATGCTACATAATTTTTTTTGTAACGAGAAACGGAAATTCTTAGATTTTTTATTTAATAATAAGTCATTGTATACCAGACAATAATAAAAATAATGAAAACAGGGATGGATTTTGTGGATTGTCTCATCCATCTAAACGATAACTTCCTGAGGGAATTTAATGCTGAGGTCTATCAACCGGTTTTGGAGGCCATGTTTGAGAGCAACCTCGTCAAACCACATCGTGGTGCCATCTTCATTAATTCCAGTAAAATGGATATTGAATTTTTTATCTGCACTTTTTTTTCCTTCAAAAAACTTAATTTCTTTAATAGATCCGATCCGCTGCGATTGCAATCTGAGTTGGTTGATCAGGGATCGGCGCCATTTGCTCCCTTTCGTCCGAGGCGCCTCCTGTGCAAATTCAACCCGCTTTGGAGAGTTGAATCCTTATGGATTCAATCACTGCATCTCTACCGATAATACTAATGAACACTCTAATTCTTTGGCGTATTGTAGGACCTAACAGTTGAATCTACAATACCATATTTTTGGATCTTACAGTCCATGTTTGCTGGAATTGAAATCACAACATGGGTCATTTTATGTTAATGTGACCATGTTCCAAAAAATATGAATATCTTCATTAATGTATGACACAATACATTCATTTTATTGCAGTATTATATATTCGTCTAATTAAACTATGCTGCGTTTATGGAGTATATAAAAATTCGTCACAACCTACGGATTCGAACCCGCTTCTTATGGAACCGATTGCGCACATCATCACACGGAATGGAAATGTTTACTACAGCTAGGATTCTAATTGACTAGAGGACTTAAATTTTTATGTATTTTTTATATACTATTATTATGGTCAATTACTGCCGTGATGAATTATTGATATTTATTTAACTTAAGTCACTTTTTTGTATATTAATACAAAGTATGTTAACTGTTCTATGTTTCATTATGTAACATAATTTATTTAGAAGGTTCGAATTTCTTTGCTTTATTATGTAACAATTTTAAAAAGATATTTATTTATTTATTTTATGTGTAAGCATTATAACTTTAAATTGTTCAACATACTGTATAAGGTTTCGATAGGGACCTCTTTTTATAGTTTAAACTATATAGGTCTTGACGTCTTGTGTTTAAAATAATGTACGTAATTCAACTTAACTGGTAATGATTAAAATCAAGCCAGCATCATAATAGGTTTGGTGATGGGGTAGATTTTACGTTTTAATACTAACATCCCAAACCTACCTACGGGTATCAATAGTTTGTATAATATATACATTTTTTAAGTCCGCTTTAAAATACAGTTTAACTATAAATTTGCAATCTCATTTTAATCATGCTTTAGGCCTATCATTTTTGAAAAAAATAGTGGATATTTTGACAAACATTCCATAATGCGCGATGAGAAAGAAGTAACTGAAACTCCCAGCACAGCATCTAGCCCGACTGCAAATCTAGATTCACGAGGTTTTGAAAACAACAAAATTGCTCAATTGTTTATGCCATAAGTTAAATGAAAGAAAGCAGCATATTTTCCGAAAGAAAACTCTCTTCAAGCGCCTTTCGATTTTGCAATGGTTACCTAGTTACTCCATCAGCAATAATGTACCTGATCTCCTCGCAGGCATCAGCGTAGGTATCACGGCCATACCTCAAGGTCTTTCCTATGCGAATTTAGCCGGACTACCCCCGCAGGTAGGTTTATCTTTTCCTATTCGTGCTTGGGTTAGGTTATAATTATATACACATTTATACCCAGTTTCTTTGTATATATATAAATATTATATATTTAACCTTTTTTATTAAAATGGGAGAGTATTAGTTAACATGTACTTAATTGAGGGATGTATTGAGGTGTACTTATACGTGACCTAATCAATAACTCGATAGAAAATGATAATAAAAATTCATTGGTTTTATTGGGACACGGAAGGCAGTGTTTGAAAATATTACCAAAACAAGGCTGTGGGATGCTGTTCCGGGTTTCAGTTGCATTGTAGTGCTTCTTCTCCTTAGAGTAAGAATAACAGTCATTTCAACTTGATCTTAGTATAAAAGTCAATTATAAAGTAAAAAAACTAATATAATTGAATGAATTTCAGATGGTAGACAAAATCAAACTTGGCGAAGCTTTGCAGCCTTATTCTTCTCTACTCCTTATGCCGAGAAAATCCTTTCACTCTAATAGGTAAACATAAAATTAGACCCAAATGTTTATGATTTCATTTCATTTAAAGGCTCTCGAAATCAGAAATGTTGTTTAATCGAGCCAAACAACACTTAAAGGAATACGCAGTGTTTCATTTAACGCCATCTATAACAGCTTGTCTTAATAGATTATGAGATACCAATTATACATGTCTAATAACAACCCTATATAATACTTTTTTTATAGGTAACTTACGCTTTTACAGAAATATGTTCCAACTTTGGATTTTCCATGCTAGCAATTCCACTGGAATCTATTCTGGAATCTTTGAGCGTACCATAATAAAAAAAACAGCATTATTAATTACATACAGAACCATTCATTTTTATATATGCAGCAAAGGGAGCCAAAATTGATGCTAGTCAGGAAATGATTGCTATTGGGGCAAGTAATATACTCTTGTCCTTTACTCGGGTTCATTTTCTAGGACGATCATCAATGCTAGCGCAGTGGTGTTCGAACTCCTTTAGGTGGAATTTATACAGGTTTGCTTAAAAAAAAAATTGGTTATTTTGACCGGATGCCAGCCCAATGTATTAGCTGTCCTGCTGAGTATGAAACCCAGAATCCTCGTTCACTTCATTTACTTAAACATTATCAACAACAAAATGGCACTTTTGAAGTAGAAAATACCATCGACAAACTACCTAAAGAGAGGGAAGGCGGAACACACCTTTTTTCTCACTTATGACGTAAGCAGCCCGGAGCATCATCATGTAAACACCTGATTTGATTGATAAAAAAATAAAGTTTAAAAAACCTGTCTTTTACCGGGTTATTTCTCGTTTAAAAAAATAGTCAATAGCCCAATTTTCTGAGAAATGATACTGCTGTATACCTTAGCTATTCATAAGTTACGCATTTAGATTCAATGTTAAAACCAATTGATTCTTAATAATCCAAATAAAAAAAAAGTTTGATGAACTACAAATTTCACATTAGTTGGTATAAACAATATTTCTTTTTGAAAAGCTACGCTTCCATAGTATAGTAAGTTCGTTTTTATAAATTTTGAATGGGGGATGTGTGAAAGTTCTGAACGAAGGAAAGTTTATACTTGTTTAAAAACCGGTTGTTACTCTCACTTTCCGTTCGGGTTAAATATATTTTTTTGTAATTTTTGCTTCTAAAATATACACCCCACACTTTCTCACCAATGTGTTCATAAATGACGGATATAATATACAGATTTCCTGCAAGGCGCCCGAATTCAGGGGGGCAGAAATGGGCAATTCCCAAAAGCATGATAGAAAAGTCCGAGAACTTTGCTTTATAATCATAGAGAAGTCATAAAGAACGGCAAAATATTCTTTTCTCTTTCTTTTTTAAAGATTCATTCGCACTCTATTATCATTCCCAAAGAAACTGGTAAAGAAAGGCGGAAGAAAAAGGGAATCCCCCCATACTCACTTATGACGTAAGTAGCTTGGAGGTTCTTCTGTTATTAATTGTTCAAACCAATGTATAAAAAGGGCGTATGCGATTTAGGAAAAATCATTTCTGAAGCTTCTGAGCTGCATAGTACATGTTAAGCTCATAGTGCAATTCCTTTAAACAAAGTATCTTAATATTAAATTCGTGCTCTGGTTGAAACAATGAAAGTTAATTCAAACGACAGGTAAGCTATTTTTTTGTTAAAATAAAATTATTTTGTGTTTTTAATTCCCAAAATTCGTTGTACTTTTTTTAACGATATAAGGGCTTTGATTTTTTAGTTTATAGAAATCGCGAGTTGATTGAGTGTGTTAATAATTTCTCATGGTTTTATTATTTTAAATAGCGGATTTGTTGGAAAACATTTCATAATGCGGGATGATAAATATTATTGATATGCTCGACACATGCAGTTCCACCGTCGAATCAGATTCACACCTTTCTGAAGAAAATGAAGTGCTCCATTGGGTAAGTGAGCGGAGAAAACATATTTTCCGAAAGAAAACTCTATTCAAGCGCCTTCTAGTACTGCAGTGGTTACCTAAATACTCGACCAAAGACGTGGTACCTGATCTTCTCGCAGGCATCAGCGTTGGTATCACCGTCATACCTCAAGGTCTTGCCTATGCCACCTTAGCTGGCCTACCCCCGCAGGTAATTCAGCTTACTCAGCTTTCTGTTCTCCCTTTAGTTAGTTCAATTTTACTACCTTAAAATTCCAATAGATTTGACTATTGAACGTATATGTTATATTCTCCCATTATTATGCAAAATGCACTATAAATCATAATATATTATTATTTTGAATAATATGGACTGTACTCTGCTTTCATGGGAAGTTTCGTCTATATGCTGCTGGGTAGCACGCAGTCTGTTACCATCGGCCCATCCTCAATCTTATGTCTCCTTGCCTATGATGCTGTATCTGAGATGGGACCAGGAGCCGCTGTACTCCTGGCTTTTCTCTGTGGTTGTGCCTCACTTCTAGTCGGACTATTAAATTTTGGTAATTTTCCGTTACAATGCAATTGATCTGACAAGGCTAATGTGAATTTTTCGATTATCTATAGGTTTTCTGTTGGATTTCATTAGTTATCCTGTCATTGGAGGTTTTACAACGGCAGCAGCTATCTCAACTATAACTACTCAGGTTAAATCTATGCTAGGTCTCAAGTTCAGTTCGGGCGGCGGGTTTATTGGCACGTGGAAGGTGGCGTTTGAACACATCACCAGAACAAGGAAATGGGATGCTATTATGGGCTTCAGTTGTATCGTAGCACTTCTTCTGCTGAGGGTAAGGGTAAAAACATTTCGCATAAATGCTCTGATTCAACAATAATGTATTTATTGCACAGATGATGCAGCGCATTAAACTGGGGGAGAAAGGCAAAAGAACAATATATCAACGATACTTTAATGGATTCTGCTGGTTTGTGGGAACATCGCGAAATGCAATCATCATTTTATTGGCTACAGTCATTGCAGGCTGCATCTCCAAACCAGAAAATGAAGGAAATTATCTGCTCACACTTACTGGTATAGAGCTCCGTCAGAAAAAGTTTTTTACCTTTTTTAGAACTGGCAACTCTGGTCAACCGGCCCCGTTTTTTAAAGTCTCCCATAAGAGCCAATGCATTTTAGGTGTTTTTTAAGGCATTGTTGCTCTTCAGGAAATTTTTTTGAAGGGTGGTTACTTTCGCATTAGTTACAGGGAATTCAATGCTCAAACGATAAATTTTTTTTAATTAATTTATTTTCATAAACACTCGAGATAATTACATTTTCCCGATAGGCCTACGCCATAAGAGTACGTGTAAAGGACGTTACCCCTCTTTTTCCGCTTCCTTCCTTTAGTCTCTATTTTAACACAGTGGCTTATGGCGAAAGTCCCTCAGAAAAAATAATATTATCTCAAGTTTTACTTAATATAAAACTTTAAAAAATATTTTTCGATTGAGCATTGAATTCCCCGTAACTCGTCCAATCATACCCACCCCTTATAAAAATTTCCTGAAGAGCTACAATGCCTTAAAAAACAGCTAAAATACATTAGCTCTTATGGGAGACTTAAAAAACGGGGACGGTTGACCAGAGTTGCCAGTTCTCAACAAATGTTAAATATTTTTCTGACGGAGCTCTATTGATTAATTTCATATTTAACTTTAAGTAGCTGGTTTTAATGTTTTCAATTGCATTTGATACTTTTTTCAGGCGAAATACCATCAGGACTGCCACAATTTCAGCTTCCCCCTTTCTCCCTAGTGAATGGGAACGATAGTTATACATTCACAGAGTTTTTCTCAAAAGTAGGATCCACTCTGTTTGCCATTCCACTTATTGCTATCCTAGAGTCCTTAAGCGTGGCGAAATAATTCGGTAGGTTTTTTAACTAAATAAACCTTAAAAAACACACTTTATTAAACTTCATATTGTACTATATAGCCAAGGGTGCTAAAATTGATGCCAACCAAGAAATGATTTCTATTGGTGTAAGCAACATACTGGGGTCTTTCTTTGGTTCTTATCCAGTCACTGGTTCCTTCTCTAGAACGACCATCAACGCTGGAAGTGGAGTTCGAACTCCTTTCGCAGGAATCTATACAGGTTTGTGCTTAACTTTAATGATGTCAAAAACCAGTCCGAATGTATGAATATTGTTTTATTTCAAAATATAGGCTCTCTAGTTTTGCTGTCTCTCACCATTCTCACTCCTTACTTCTATTACATCCCGAAAGGTGCTTTAGCTGCAATAATCATATCAGCCATGATTTTCATGATTGACATTGATCTCGCCAAGAATATTTTGCGAACTAAAAGTAAGATTTTTTCAATGTTTAAGTTACTTCATTCAAGATGATCACTCATTCAATGTTACTGTTAATTACAGAAAGTGACCTTATTCCAATGACGACCACGTTTCTAGTCTGCCTCTTCAGCAATATGGAGCTTGGAATTACTATTGGAACTGGTGTTAATTTGGCAATGCTCGCCTACTCATCGGCTCGCCCCAAAATTGACATCCAAAATGAAGACGTAAGAACTCGTAATAAGACATTTAAAAAAATGTAAACTAACTTTACACTTCAAACAGGGATACTTATTCATTACCCCAGATCGAAGCTTGATTTTCACATGTATGGACTATTTCATTCCGATTGTGAAGAAAGCTTGCCTTCAAAATCCCGGAGTTCCAGTCGTTCTTGATCTCCAGCATTCTTCTGAAGCGGATTTCTCGACAGCAAATGTAACTTTAATCAACATATTTAGTTTTTAACGGGTCATTAAAATTGTATTTTATAACAGGGAATCAAAAATTTGGCCGAAGATTTGGACAAACTTGGCCACGTGGTTATTGTGAACCGATCACAGCCCCAAGTGTTGTCCGTCCTCCAGAGTATGGAGTCCAAGGTAATATTTGATTGGGATGACATGTCATTGGACTCTTCATCGTCACACGGAGGTGATGAAAGAATAAATGATTCCATTTCCAAGTATGAATTGCCGTCATCGGGGATACAAGAGACTCGTATTGCCTTAGATGGTACGAATGAAATGTTCACTACAGCTAGGATTCTAATTGACTAGTTTTATGTCTTGATGAATTATGGATACGTATTTTAATTTAAGTCACTTTTTTGTATACTTTTAACTGTTCTGTGTTTCATTATGTATATGTTTTTATTTATTTTCTTGATGTGTAAGCATTATACCTTTACAAATCCATATAAAACCATACAAATTAAAAATAAAGAAACAAAAAAAATTGTGTGTTTTAATTTTAATCAATGCTCATAATTGCGTCAATGTTTAGGAAGGTAAATTCTTGGGAGTAAAAAGGAGAATCCCAGCCGACTGCCGCGTGAGAAGTACTTTTAAAATATCAAACTATTCCTACACTTTCTCTCTTCCTTAACAGGCAAGAGAAAATTGAAAATGAAAGCCCAACAAACATCATGGTCATGCGAAATTCGCATATAAAAGCTGACGCCAAGTATACCACGAATCATCAGTTCTTCTTGAATCTTTTAACAGTCAAAAAGCCTTTTACATATAACCCAACATGCAGCTGACTCCGTTTGGTATAATTTGCAATAATATTATTATGAGTTTAAAACATTCTATACATATAATTATTATCATATTTCGATAGCTTTTGTAATTCTCCTTCTTTCTGTCTCTTGCGTATTGACTCAGCAGCTACTTATGCCTTATCAATTTAGAAATAATGCTTCTACGGTATTCATTTTCTTATATCTATATTTAAAAGCCATAACACTAAGAATAGCCACGTGTTCTCGATGCAGTATTACCTGTGTAACATTGCAAATCAGGAAGTATTGAATCGCTGCAATTTGAGTAAGTTTTTTTAATAATTTACTTTACAAATCCACCCCTTTTAATCTTTTACTAATAAATTTATTTAAACTATTTTTATAGCCGCGTGTTTTCCCGTTCCTGCCGGCGCTCCCGTTCACGATGCATTGGTTCTCAAAGGAGTCCGGGCTCTCTATGCGAGCTTGGGTGCATTGCCAAAAAATTCGTACGAAAATTTCCTGGCGAAGGTAAATACTACTATTATAACGCTATATAAGGTCCTGTATTGATAAATATTTTAAAATTTGAACTATTCCATAGATCGATTGTCCTCTGCTGGCTACAGTGATGGATGGCTGCATGAGTGGAACCACATCCCGTAAATTGGCTCATCGCATTAAAACATGTATCACTGAAAATGATCCAAGAGACTGCAGAGAAGAGTTGACCGACTTGAACTATGACAAAGATGAAAAATAAGTGGGAACTTCAGCTACCTATATCTTTCATTTTCCCTTGAACCTAGTACTTATTTGATGTATTGGCTGGTTACCATTCGTTGAAACATATAATTAAAATGTTTAAAACATTGCAGTTGCAAAGTTATTACCACTTTTTTACTCCATTATTTTAAACACAATGTGTAAGGTAGTGTAACAAGTTTGAATCAGTCCAGTCATGAATGCTATAGAACCGTTTATCCAACATAAGTATGAGAGTGAAAGTTGTATTCGCATCCTCAGGTCAACGGTCGTCATGCTGTTTGCTTAATGGTCAATAAGTCATTCAAGAAGAAAGTAGTATTTACAAACAATTTCTTCATTTCATTCGTTATTTCAGAGAAACTATCGATACAATAGAAGAAACTCGGTTTGTAAACATACAAATTCATGTAACATTTTGAATTAAAGACAATTTTGTAACAAGGATTTGCAAAAAGTATCGATTTCGCAAATTCCATTGATCAATGTTTTTTTCATCGATCTATACCGTTTTTTAACACGTGAAAATCACAATTTCGGTAAATAGAATCCATCGATACTTTTTTAAACATTCAGAAACTTCACGTAATTTTGTTTTCCAATTTTCTCATGTTACGATACGCGTACGTATGTATGTGTGTGTAAGTATGTGCCCCCAGCCACCATGTCTCTCCCTCTTGTCGCTATACCTCATCGCCCTCTCCGTTTCTTGGATCGGTGCGTCGCGCTGGGGAGGGCATTCTGTCAAGGCGCGTGTTTTTTTTCAGTTGTGCATTAATTCAGTTATATCAGAATCAAACATTTGCCTGTCTATCTTTTGAGTAAACCGTAAGAAAATCTTTCCTCTCCTTGTATTTTTTTTGTACTTGATTCTTTTAGTGTTTTCAGTATCAAAAAAATAATTCAAGAGGACTACAATATTCAAAGCAAAAAAAAACTTTGAATTTTCTTTACTTATCATCGAATTCTTTTTGTTTTTTTAATTGCATTGGCCCAATAGAAATTCGTTTATTACTTTCTAAAATGGCAAATCGTCCTTCGAAAAGATTCATTTATTTGTTCATCACGTTCAAGTGATGATGAAGAGTCTAATTAATTTTTTCCTCAATGAAACATTACCCTCGATTCCATACTCTGGAGGACGGACAAAATTTTGGGCTGACATCGAGTCACAATAACCACGTGGCCCAGTTTGTCTAAATCTTCAGCCAAGTTTCTAACTCCCTGTTGAATAAAATTTGTAATATATATTGTTCTCCTTCTCCTTTTGTTTTTAAACTAAATTTATTGATTAAAATTACATTTGCTGTTGAGAAATCTGCTTCAGAAGAATGCTGGAGATCAAGAACGACTGGAACTCCAGGATGGTGAACGCGAGCTTTCTTCACTATTGGAATAAAATAGTCCATACATGTGAAAATCAAGCTTCGATCTGGGGTAACGAATAAGTATCCCTGTTGAAGTGTAAAGTTAGTTTCGGTTTTTTTAAGCTGTAAAGGTTATAATTGTCTTAATTACATCTAGATTTTGAATGTCAATTTTAGGGCGAGCCGTCGAGTAGGCGAGCATAGCCAAATGAACACCAGTCCCAATAATAATTCCAAGCTCCATATTGCTGAAGAGGCAAATTAAGAACGTTGCCATCATTGGCACAAGATCACTTTCTATATAAAAAATAATTAAAATATATTGAATTGGATGTTTAAAAATTTGGATATAAAAGGCGCTTACTTTTAGTTCGAAAAATTGTCTTTACGAGTTGAATGTCAATCATGAAAATCATGGCTGATATGATTGTTGCAGCTAAAGCGCTTTTCGGGATGAAATAGAAGTAAGGAGTGAGAATTGTGAGAGACAGCAAAACTAAAGAGCCTATTTTGAAAAAAAATTATAAGACCATATACAGTGTGATTGTGTTGGTATCGTGGTACAAACCTGTATAGATTCCTCCAAAAGGAGTTCGAACTCCACTGCCCGCGTTGATGGTCGTTCTAGAGAAGGAACCAGTAACAGGATAGGAACCAAAGAAGGATCCCAGGATATTGCTTATACCAATAGAAATCGTTTCTTGGTTAGCATCGATTTTAGCACCCTTGACTCCAGTAGTCCAATATGAAGTTTAATAAAGTGTTTTTTTAAAGGTCTATTAATTTTTAAAAAAACCTACCGAATGATTTCGCCACGCTTAAGGACTCTAGGATAGCAATAAGTGGAATGGCAAACAAGGTGGATCCTAATTTTGAGCAGATCTCTGTGAATGCATAACTATCGTTTCCATTCACTAGGTAGAAAGGGGGAAGCTGAAATTGTGGCAGTCCGGATGGTATTTCGCCTGAAAAAATGCATCAAATGCAATTGAAAACATTAAAACCAGCTACTTAAAGTTAAATATAAAATTAATCAATACCAGTAAGTGTGAACAGATTATTTCCTTCATTTGCTGGTTTAGAGATGCAGCCTGCAATAACTGTAGCCAATATAATGATGATTGCATTTCGCGATGTTCCCACAAACCAGCAGAAGCCATTAAAGTAACGTTGATAAATTGTTCCTTTGCCTTTCTCCCCCAGTTCAATGCGCTGCATCATCTGTGCAATAAATACATTATTGTTAAATCAGAGCCCCTATGTAAAAAAAATTTACCCTTACCCTTAGCAGAAGAAGTGCTACGATACAACTGAAGCCCATAATAGCATCCCATTTCCTTGTTCCGGTGATGTGCTCAAACACCGCCTTCCACGTGCCAATAAACCCGCCGCTCGAACTGAACTTGAGACCTAGCATAGATTTAACCTGAGTAGTTATAGTTGAGATAGCTGCTGCCGTTGTAAAACCTCCAATGACAGGATAACTAATGAAATCCAACAGAAAACCTATAGATAATCGAAAAATTCACATTAGCCTTGTCAGATCACTGGAATTGTAACGGAAAATTACCAAAATTTAATAGTCCGACTAGAAGTGAGGCACAACCACAGAGGAAAGCCAGGAGTACAGCGGCTCCTGGTCCCATCTCAGATACAGCATCATAGGAAAGAAGACATAAGATTGAGGATGGGCCGATGGTAACAGACTGCGTGCTACCCAGCAGCATGTAGACGAAACTTCCCATGAAAGCAGAGTACAGTCCATACTATTCAAAATAATAATATATTATGATTTATAGTACATTTTACATAGTAATGGGAGAATATAACATATACGTTCAATAGTCAAATGATCAAATCTATTGATATATTAAGGAAGTAAAATTGAACTAACTAAAGGGAGAACAGAAAGCTGAGTAAGCTGAATTACCTGCGGGGGTAGGCCAGCTAAGGTAGCATAGGCAAGACCTTGGGGTATGATAATGATACCCACGCTGATGCCTGCGAGAAGATCAGGTACCATGTCTTTGGTCGAGTATTTAGGTAACCACTGCAGTACTGGAAGGCGCTTGAATAGAGTTTTCTTTCGGAAAATATGTTTTCTCCTCTCACTTAACCAATGGAGCACTTCATTTTCTTTTGAGTAGTGTGAATCTGATCCGACGGCGGGACTGCATGTGTCGGGCATTTCAATATTATCCTTTCTATCATCACGCATTACGAAATATTTTCCAACAAATGCGCTATTGAAAAAATGAGTAAAACCGTGATGATCTAACTAAATAAAACTACAAGCCCCACACCAGATACTTTATTTATACGAATTCACAATAGGTTGAATATATACTATACAGCCTGAAGAATCAGAAATGATTTTTTTCCTCAATCGCATGCAAGCTCTTTTTATACAATGATCTGAATGAATTACAGAAGAAACTTCAGGTTAATACTTGGGTCTTAAGTGAGTATGGTGGGGATTCCCTCATTTTTCAGCTTTCTCCATTCCGATTTCATAATTTCCGGAATGGTTTTTCTATATTCAAAACTAGTTCTTAAGGAATGTGGATGAAGTACGAATTATTTTTTTTAAGAGAGAAAATAATGTTTCGCCGTTCTTTACGACTATAATGATATCTTTATGTGGGCCAATACATGACCAGCAAAGCTCAATTATCTGATTTTTCCATCAGGCTTTTGGGAACTTCCCCTTTCTTCCTTAAGGCCCTCTGAACTCGGAAACTGATGACCGCACTGTTGAGAAAGTGTGGAGTATATACATTTTAGAAAAATCCTTAGAGAGTAAAAAGTAAATTTTTATTCGGCCAATGCAATTCAAGAGACAACTAAAATGAATCAAGTAAAAATAAGAAAACAAGCAAAGAAAATTAAAAGATTTTTTGTGCTTTTCATATTGCAGCAACCTTTTTTGGATCAAAGCAACTTCTCCTAAATTAATTTGATTAAAAACTGAAAATACTAAAGTATCAAATACAACAAACATATTCAAGTACGTAAAATGCGTAAAATGCGCACATCTAAAATTACTAGTTTTTATTAATTTTTCGCACATCATCTAATAAAATAAAAAGTATATATTAAATATTGGATATAGCTAGGCTAATATACAATTTTCACATTTACATTACATTTTACCTCAGAAATAAACCTCTTTAAAATAAATGAAGAATGAAGAAAGATTTGTTTGTAAATGCGACTTTATTCTTGTATGACTTATTGACCATCAAGAAAATGGTATGACGGTCGTTGATCTGAGGATGTGAATACAACTTTCACTCCGATAGATATTTTGGATAAACGGTTCTATAGAATTCATAACTGAGCTAATTCAAACTTGTTACACTACCTTACACATTTTGTTTAAAATAATGGATTGAAAAAGTGATAATAACGTTGAGTCGTAAGCAATTTTTTAAACATTTAAATGATATATTTCAAGAAATGGTAACCAGCCAATACATCGAATAACTATTAGGTTCAAGGAAAAATCAAAGATTGGTAGCTGAAGTGCCGACTTATTTGTCATCTTCGTCAGAGTCCAAGTCGGTCAGCTCTTCTCTGCATTCTCTGGGATCGTTTTCTCTGATGCATTCTTTAATGCGATGAGCCAATTTGCGGGATGTGGATCCACTCAGGCAGCCATCCAACACAGTAGATAGCAGAGGACAATCGATCTAAGAAAAAATTCAGCAGTTTAAAACATATCCATACAAAACTTTATTGTTTAATAATTAAGTAGTATATACCTTCGCCAAGAAATTTTCATAAGAACCTTTGGGCAATGCGCCCCAGCTTGCATAGAGAGCCCGACTTCCTTTGAGAACCAATGCATCATGAACGGCAACACCGACAGGAACAGGAGAATATTTAGCTAAAAAATAGTTTGAATGAATTATAGTTAAAACGGGTTGGATTTGTATTTATATAAACTTACTCAATTTGCAGCGATTCGATGCTTCCTGATTGGCAACAGTACACAGGTAATACTGCAAGATACAAATTGGATTTTAAGTATACTTAATGATGCAACTTTGAAATAACTGTTTAAATAAATGAAAATACCGTAGAATCATCATTCCAGTATCGATAAGGCATTAGCTGCTGGGCCGATGCACAGGAAACAGAGAGAAGAAGAATAACGAAAGCTATCGGAAAATGAAAATAATTAGTATTAGAATGTTTTAACACTATTTAAAAAATATATTGTATTATTTCAGATTACCAAAAGGAGCCAGCAACATGATGACGGTTGGATTATTTGTAAGAGGCTTTTCGACTGCTAAAAGATTCGATAGGAACTGATGATTCGTAGTACATGGCGTCAGCTTTTATCTGCAAATTTTTCCTGTAGGCAATGGTGGTGTTTGTTGTCCAACATCATTGCGAAAGAACTCGAAAGAACAGCCAACAGCGATTGAGTAAGAACTGGTTTTTCACATAACCAAATGGTTAGCTAGTCAGGCATGCGCCCTTTCTCTCTTATGTATGGAAGAGGAAGTAAGAATAGATTGATCGACTAGTTTGCCACCACCTTTTTCGGCGGGGAATCCCCCTCTATGCTCTCATGAATCTACCTATCACACTCTTCCCTACACAATAATGAAACTTTGGGTTTTTCTGGTGGATTAGGTTTCTCTGTATAGTTGCGTCACACACTCTACATTTTTTGGGTAAAATAAGGCCTTCAGATTGATTCTCTGCTTGGGTATTGAAAGCTTAAAATAGGAAAAAATCTACGGAAGCTATAATAGGATTTTATAGCCTTATAATACTTCGGTATCTTTATGCTGGGTATATATTGTACATGGGAAAGCGTTTTTACACCCCGTAGGAATAATAAGTCTTCAGCATCCCTGATGATTATGGCACACGGAAGTGAGCAAGTTTGTCTCACTGGAAAACATACTGAAATGATCTGAATATCAGCCAAATTCGTTTATTTCATCCTATTACTTTCACGTCCAAAAATGTCAGAGGCTGTTGGGAACACTTACATACGCTAACTTACCTAATGCACTGATTTTACAATCGATGTAACCAATACTATGCTTATCATTGATGTCATATATTCTACACTATCAACATTCTACAACATAAGTCCGTAACAATGTTGAAATGTTACCTATCGCTTTTCGCTTGAAAAACAAATATCAGAACTAATGAAAAAA
Source organism: Chydorus sphaericus (assembly GCA_030141595.1). Classification (NCBI taxonomy): domain Eukaryota; kingdom Metazoa; phylum Arthropoda; class Branchiopoda; order Diplostraca; family Chydoridae; genus Chydorus; species Chydorus sphaericus. Next base: position 2,771,386 of record CM057927.1, read on the forward strand.
TATTTTTATATACTCTAGCCAGACTCATCCGTAGTTATAATGCAATAGGGCAAATAAATTATGAACCCGCTTTTGTTTTTAAAAAAATCATTTAAACTTTTTTTAATGACGTGATTCAGGCCTTGTTTTCATTAGAGATCGTCTTGTAAAGTAAATGCGCGTTTCAAGACATTGCTTTACATTTTTTCATTTGAACAGAAGTAGGGGAACTTTTCATAATATATTCATCCCTTCAATGATCCCAGAAGGATCACAACCCCATTGTTCCTTTCAATAACCTTAAAAGAACTACAACAATAATAATACGGAGTTATTTATTTATATTGTGTGATGAAAATACACAGAGAAAACAAAGCAACCAAAAAAAAAACAAAAGTCTTTCTCAGTTACCTAGTTGCATCAATGTGTAGGAACAACGCACAGCAATTACAATTAAGTAACAATAAAAATTAATTTAAATAACAATACAATTAAGTACAATCAAGTAATACCTAAATTTTATCTAATGATATTTATGCATGGCATTTCAATTTTATAATAATTTAAGAATATATTTACATGTAATAATATGGAGTTATTTATTTATATTTTGTGATGCAAATACACAAAGATAACAAAGCCACCAGAAAAACCCAAAAGTTTATCTCATCATTGCGTCAATGTGAAGGGAAGAGTGCCCGAAGGTAGGTTCATGAGAGTATAGAGGGGAATTCCCACCGAGAAAGGTAGTTGAAAAATAGGCCCTCAAACTATCCTTACTTCCTCTTCCTTAACAGACGAGAAAAGGGCGTGGCCTCCGACTAGCTAGCCATTCAGGTATAAAAAACCAGTTCTTTTTCAAACTAAAATATAAAAGTATGCTCTTGCTCAATAGCTGTTAGCTGATTTCGCTCATAATGATGTTGGGCAACAAACATCACCATTGCCTACAGGCAAAATTTGCAGATAAAAGCTGACGCCAAGTAGCAAGAATCATCAGTTCATATCGAACCTTTTAGCAGTCGAAAAGCCTCTTACAAATAATCCTACAGTCATCATGTTTCTAGCTCCTTTTGGTAATCTGAAATAATACAGTATATTTTTAAAATAGTGTTAAAACATTCTAATACTAATTATTTTCATCTTCCGGTAGCTTTCGTTATTCTTCTTCTTTCTGTGTCCTGTGCATCGACCCAGCAGCTAATGCCTTATCGATACTGGAATGATGATTCTACGGTATTTTCATTTATTTAAACAGTTATTTCAAAGTTGCATCATTAAGTATACTTAAAATCCAATTTGTATCTTGCAGTATTACCTGTGTACTGTTGCCAATCAGGAAGCATCGAATCGCTGCAAATTGAGTAAGTTTAAAATACATAATACAAATCCAACCCGTTTTAACTATAATTCATTCAAACTATTTTTTAGCTAAATATTCTCCTGTTCCTGTCGGTGTTGCTGTTCATGATGCATTGGTTCTCAAAGGAAGTCGGGCTCTCTATGCGAGCTGGGGCGCATTGCCCAAAGGTTCTTATGAAAATTTCCTGGCGAAGGTATATACTACTTAATTATTAAACAATAAGGTCTTGTATTGATATTTTTTAAACTGCTGAATTATTCCTTAGATCGATTGTCCTCTGCTATCTACAGTGTTGGATGGCTGCCTTAGTGGATCCACGTCCCGCAAATTGGCTCATCGCATTAAAGAATGCATCAGAGAAAACGATCCCAGAGAATGCAGAGAAGAGCTGACCGACTTGGACTCTGACGAAGATGACAAATAAGTCGGCACTTCAGCTACCAATCTTTGATTTTTCCTTGAACCTAATAGTTATTCGATGTATTGACTGGTTACCATTTCTTGAAATATATCATTTAAATGTTTAAAAAATTGCTAACGACTCGATTTTTATTATCACTTTTTTACTCCATTATTTTAAACAAAATGTGTAAGGTAGGTAACAAGTTTTAGTTATCCCAGTCATGAATGCTATAGAACCGTTTATCCAACATATCTATGAGAGTGAAAATTGTATTCACATCCTCAGGTTTATTGAACATTTATTGAAAGGAAAAAGAAAATTAATTTACATAACATTTAATATACTTACATTATACTACTTTTAATGTACATATTCTATGTACAATATATTTATACATATATTTCACGTCATATGGTACATTATTTACATATCACCTGGCAAAATCCTTGTGTTTGTTTATTTGTAATTGCTTTCGCCCCTCCCCCATTTCCTTGACAAGGTGAGGTAAGTCGCTCGCCTTCTGAGAAAATTTTACTTTCATGTGGAAAAATTTCAATATCGAATGACAATTAACTAAGTTCCATACAACCCATTTTATACGATTTGACTGCTTTTCAAAATGTTAAGTCATTTAATTTACAAGTAATATCCTACTATGTAATTTACGAATATAATTTCTGAAAAAAGTATTATTTTTAAACGTGATATTTTTTAAAGCGTTACGTTTTATTTAATGTAGAATATAGCATGTTAATATTACGGAAATATGAACTCCTTGTTTGGTGAAGAAATGCCACAAGGACATTTCCAACATTTCCCGCCCGTCAGCCCATAGGCAGTTTGTATCATCCTGTAACAGTCACGAAGACCGGCGCAAAAACGGTTAAGGGTTTTCCACTGGAAATTCTAAATAGCTTTTAAAAGCGCGTAACTGTACACGAGACTGTATAATTAGGCCATTTTCTAGTTAGATGAGCAAATAATTAAAAGATCGCTCATAGTTAAAAAAAAAAAATACTAATACGTAAAAAGAAAACAGTTGGAAAAACCCAACATTGCTTAGGAATTTGGAACATATAAAGACAGGTTCGAAAAAATCGCATTAAGCAAAACGTGATTGAATGAAGAAAACTAGAGAATTTTCTTTCTTAACTTTGATTTGGGTAAGTGTTTTTTTCTTTCCATATTGCATTATATTTTTGTCCAAACATTTTATGAATTCGTGAAAAATGTGGGGGAATCTATTTTCCTTATTAATAAGAAGATTCCTAAAGAATTAGAAGGCAAGAACTTTCCCGTAATATAAATGCACGCTTATACATATTTTTTTCATAAACGCTCTTTGAAGAAATATCGTCTAATTTTAATCATGTTAGCAGATTTTCGAAAAAAAATATTGGGGATGGATGTTTAACGGAACATGGATGCTGTTATGGGTTTCAGTTGTATCGTTGTGCTTCTTCTCCTTAGAGTGAGTAAACGAATAAGTTTTTATTCATTGACATGTTTTTCGTAAAACAAAAGTAACCCTATAATTTCTGACCCTTCTAATTTTTCTTCAGGTAACATAACATCAGGGTTGCCATCATTCCAATTGCCTCCATTTTTTATTGGAAATGGGGACGAAACTTTTACTTTCATTGATATATGCTCCAACATGGGTTCTACAATGCTTGCCTTTCCACTTGTAGCTCTCTTAGAATCAATGGGAGTTGCAAAATCGTTTGGTATGTGAAAAGAGCAAAATAATCATTATAAATTTTTTACGATATAAAAATTCTGTGTAGCAAAGGGAGCCAAAATTGATGCTAGCCAAGAAATGATTGCAATCGGAGCTAGTAATCTTCTGGGATCCTTTGTTGGTTCATTTCCCGTCACTGTTTCTTTTTCTAGGACAACAATAAATTCGGGTTGTGGAGTACATACTCCTTTTGGTGGAATTTACACAGGTATATTTCAATTTGGAGCGTAAGTTTATTTTCAAGAATACAATTTAATTTTTATAGGTGTATTAGTTTTGCTGTCTCTTACCGTTTTCACTCCGTACTTTTCTCTAATCCCGAAAAGTGCTTTAGCAGCAACAATTATAGCTGCCATGATGTTCATGATGGAGACTCATCTTGTTAAAAAGATTTGGGGAACTAACAGTAATAATATCGTTGTAATTAGTATTCTTATTACTTGTTGGTTGTACTTAAGATAAAATTTAATTTTTTTCTCTAAATACAGAAAGCGATATAGTACCACTGATTGTGACCGTTTTTGCTTGTCTCTTCCTGAATATGGAGCTAGGAATCCTCATTGGCACTGCAGTAAATTTTTTAATGCTAGCCTACTCAACTTCGCGCTTTTGAACAACGCGCTTTTGAACTACTCAACTAACGCGCTTCAAAATAATAATATATTATGATTTATAGTACATTTTACATAGTAATGGGAGAATATAACATATACGTTCAATAGTCAAATGATCAAATCTATTGATATATTAAGGAAGTAAAATTGAACTAACTAAAGGGAGAACAGAAAGCTGAGTAAGCTGAATTACCTGCGGGGGTAGGCCAGCTAAGGTAGCATAGGCAAGACCTTGGGGTATGATAATGATACCCACGCTGATGCCTGCGAGAAGATCAGGTACCATGTCTTTGGTCGAGTATTTAGGTAACCACTGCAGTACTGGAAGGCGCTTGAATAGAGTTTTCTTTCGGAAAATATGTTTTCTCCTCTCACTTAACCAATGGAGCACTTCATTTTCTTTTGAGTAGTGTGAATCTGATCCGACGGCGGGACTGCATGTGTCGGGCATTTCAATATTATCCTTTCTATCATCACGCATTACGAAATATTTTCCAACAAATGCGCTATTGAAAAAATGAGTAAAACCGTGATGATCTAACTAAATAAAACTACAAGCCCCACACCAGATACTTTATTTATACGAATTCACAATAGGTTGAATATATACTATACAGCCTGAAGAATCAGAAATGATTTTTTTCCTCAATCGCATGCAAGCTCTTTTTATACAATGATCTGAATGAATTACAGAAGAAACTTCAGGTTAATACTTGGGTCTTAAGTGAGTATGGTGGGGATTCCCTCATTTTTCAGCTTTCTCCATTCCGATTTCATAATTTCCGGAATGGTTTTTCTATATTCAAAACTAGTTCTTAAGGAATGTGGATGAAGTACGAATTATTTTTTTTAAGAGAGAAAATAATGTTTCGCCGTTCTTTACGACTATAATGATATCTTTATGTGGGCCAATACATGACCAGCAAAGCTCAATTATCTGATTTTTCCATCAGGCTTTTGGGAAATTCCCCTTTCTTCCTTAAGGCCCTCTGAACTCGGAAACTGATGACCGCACTGTTGAGAAAGTGTGGAGTATATACATTTTAGAAAAATCCTTAGAGAGTAAAAAGTAAATTTTTATTCGGCCAATGCAATTCAAGAGACAACTAAAATGAATCAAGTAAAAATAAGAAAACAAGCAAAGAAAATTAAAAGATTTTTTGTGCTTTTCATATTGCAGCAACCTTTTTTGGATCAAAGCAACTTCTCCTAAATTAATTTGATTAAAAACTGAAAATACTAAAGTATCAAATACAACAAACATATTCAAGTACGTAAAATGCGTAAAATGCGCACATCTAAAATTACTAGTTTTTATTAATTTTTCGCACATCATCTAATAAAATAAAAAGTGTATATTAAATATTGGATATAGCTAGGCTAATATACAATTTTCACATTTACATTACATTTTACCTCAGAAATAAACCTCTTTAAAATAAATGAAGAATGAAGAAAGATTTGTTTGTAAATGCGACTTTATTCTTGTATGACTTATTGACCATCAAGAAAATGGTATGACGGTCGTTGATCTGAGGATGTGAATACAACTTTCACTCCGATAGATATTTTGGATAAACGGTTCTATAGAATTCATAACTGAGCTAATTCAAACTTGTTACACTACCTTACACATTTTGTTTAAAATAATGGATTGAAAAAGTGATAATAACGTTGAGTCGTAAGCAATTTTTTAAACATTTAAATGATATATTTCAAGAAATGGTAACCAGCCAATACATCGAATAACTATTAGGTTCAAGGAAAAATCAAAGATTGGTAGCTGAAGTGCCGACTTATTTGTCATCTTCGTCAGAGTCCAAGTCGGTCAGCTCTTCTCTGCATTCTCTGGGATCGTTTTCTCTGATGCATTCTTTAATGCGATGAGCCAATTTGCGGGATGTGGATCCACTCAGGCAGCCATCCAACACAGTAGATAGCAGAGGACAATCGATCTAAGAAAAAATTCAGCAGTTTAAAACATATCCATACAAAACTTTATTGTTTAATAATTAAGTAGTATATACCTTCGCCAAGAAATTTTCATAAGAACCTTTGGGCAATGCGCCCCAGCTTGCATAGAGAGCCCGACTTCCTTTGAGAACCAATGCATCATGAACGGCAACACCGACAGGAACAGGAGAATATTTAGCTAAAAAATAGTTTGAATGAATTATAGTTAAAACGGGTTGGATTTGTATTTATATAAACTTACTCAATTTGCAGCGATTCGATGCTTCCTGATTGGCAACAGTACACAGGTAATACTGCAAGATACAAATTGGATTTTAAGTATACTTAATGATGCAACTTTGAAATAACTGTTTAAATAAATGAAAATACCGTAGAATCATCATTCCAGTATCGATAAGGCATTAGCTGCTGGGCCGATGCACAGGAAACAGAGAGAAGAAGAATAACGAAAGCTATCGGAAAATGAAAATAATTAGTATTAGAATGTTTTAACACTATTTAAAAAATATATTGTATTATTTCAGATTACCAAAAGGAGCCAGCAACATGATGACTGTTGGATTATTTGTAAGAGGCTTTTCGACTGCTAAAAGATTCGATAGGAACTGATGATTCGTAGTACATGGCGTCAGCTTTTATCTGCAAATTTTTCCTGTAGGCAATGGTGGTGTTTGTTGTCCAACATCATTGCGAAAGAACTCGAAAGAACAGCCAACAGCGATTGAGTAAGAACTGGTTTTTCACATAACCAAATGGTTAGCTAGTCGGGCATGCGCCCTTTCTCTCTTATGTATGGAAGAGGAAGTAAGAATAGATTGATCGACTAGTTTGCCACCACCTTTTTCGGCGGGGAATCCCCCTCTATGCTCTCATGAATCTACCTATCACACTCTTCCCTACACAATAATGAAACTTTGGGTTTTTCTGGTGGATTAGGTTTCTCTGTATAGTTGCGTCACACACTCTACATTTTTTGGGTAAAATAAGGCCTTCAGATTGATTCTCTGCTTGGGTATTGAAAGCTTAAAATAGGAAAAAATCTACGGAAGCTATAATAGGATTTTATAGCCTTATAATACTTCGGTATCTTTATGCTGGGTATATATTGTACATGGGAAAGCGTTTTTACACCCCGTAGGAATAATAAGTCTTCAGCATCCCTGATGATTATGGCACACGGAAGTGAGCAAGTTTGTCTCACTGGAAAACATACTGAAATGATCTGAATATCAGCCAAATTCGTTTATTTCATCCTATTACTTTCACGTCCAAAAATGTCAGAGGCTGTTGGGAACACTTACATACGCTAACTTACCTAATGCACTGATTTTACAATCGATGTAACCAATACTATGCTTATCATTGATGTCATATATTCTACACTATCAACATTCTACAACATAAGTCCGTAACAATGTTGAAATGTTACCTATCGCTTTTCGCTTGAAAAACAAATATCAGAACTAATGAAAAAATATTTTTATATACTCTAGCCAGACTCATCCGTAGTTATAATGCAATAGGGCAAATAAATTATGAACCCGCTTTTGTTTTTAAAAAAATCATTTAAACTTTTTTTAATGACGTGATTCAGGCCTTGTTTTCATTAGAGATCGTCTTGTAAAGTAAATGCGCGTTTCAAGACATTGCTTTACATTTTTTCATTTGAACAGAAGTAGGGGAACTTTTCATAATATATTCATCCCTTCAATGATCCCAGAAGGATCACAACCCCATTGTTCCTTTCAATAACCTTAAAAGAACTACAACAATAATAATACGGAGTTATTTATTTATATTGTGTGATGAAAATACACAGAGAAAACAAAGCAACCAAAAAAAAAAACAAAAGTCTTTCTCAGTTACCTAGTTGCATCAATGTGTAGGAACAACGCACAGCAATTACAATTAAGTAACAATAAAAATTAATTTAAATAACAATACAATTAAGTACAATCAAGTAATACCTAAATTTTATCTAATGATATTTATGCATGGCATTTCAATTTTATAATAATTTAAGAATATATTTACATGTAATAATATGGAGTTATTTATTTATATTTTGTGATGCAAATACACAAAGATAACAAAGCCACCAGAAAAACCCAAAAGTTTATCTCATCATTGCGTCAATGTGAAGGGAAGAGTGCCCGAAGGTAGGTTCATGAGAGTATAGAGGGGAATTCCCACCGAGAAAGGTAGTTGAAAAATAGGCCCTCAAACTATCCTTACTTCCTCTTCCTTAACAGACGAGAAAAGGGCGTGGCCTCCGACTAGCTAGCCATTCAGGTATAAAAAACCAGTTCTTTTTCAAACTAAAATATAAAAGTATGCTCTTGCTCAATAGCTGTTAGCTGATTTCGCTCATAATGATGTTGGGCAACAAACATCACCATTGCCTACAGGCAAAATTTGCAGATAAAAGCTGACGCCAAGTAGCAAGAATCATCAGTTCATATCGAACCTTTTAGCAGTCGAAAAGCCTCTTACAAATAATCCTACAGTCATCATGTTTCTAGCTCCTTTTGGTAATCTGAAATAATACAGTATATTTTTAAAATAGTGTTAAAACATTCTAATACTAATTATTTTCATCTTCCGGTAGCTTTCGTTATTCTTCTTCTTTCTGTGTCCTGTGCATCGACCCAGCAGCTAATGCCTTATCGATACTGGAATGATGATTCTACGGTATTTTCATTTATTTAAACAGTTATTTCAAAGTTGCATCATTAAGTATACTTAAAATCCAATTTGTATCTTGCAGTATTACCTGTGTACTGTTGCCAATCAGGAAGCATCGAATCGCTGCAAATTGAGTAAGTTTAAAATACATAATACAAATCCAACCCGTTTTAACTATAATTCATTCAAACTATTTTTTAGCTAAATATTCTCCTGTTCCTGTCGGTGTTGCTGTTCATGATGCATTGGTTCTCAAAGGAAGTCGGGCTCTCTATGCGAGCTGGGGCGCATTGCCCAAAGGTTCTTATGAAAATTTCCTGGCGAAGGTATATACTACTTAATTATTAAACAATAAGGTCTTGTATTGATATTTTTTAAACTGCTGAATTATTCCTTAGATCGATTGTCCTCTGCTATCTACAGTGTTGGATGGCTGCCTTAGTGGATCCACGTCCCGCAAATTGGCTCATCGCATTAAAGAATGCATCAGAGAAAACGATCCCAGAGAATGCAGAGAAGAGCTGACCGACTTGGACTCTGACGAAGATGACAAATAAGTCGGCACTTCAGCTACCAATCTTTGATTTTTCCTTGAACCTAATAGTTATTCGATGTATTGACTGGTTACCATTTCTTGAAATATATCATTTAAATGTTTAAAAAATTGCTAACGACTCGATTTTTATTATCACTTTTTTACTCCATTATTTTAAACAAAATGTGTAAGGTAGGTAACAAGTTTTAGTTATCCCAGTCATGAATGCTATAGAACCGTTTATCCAACATATCTATGAGAGTGAAAATTGTATTCACATCCTCAGGTTTATTGAACATTTATTGAAAGGAAAAAGAAAATTAATTTACATAACATTTAATATACTTACATTATACTACTTTTAATGTACATATTCTATGTACAATATATTTATACATATATTTCACGTCATATGGTACATTATTTACATATCACCTGGCAAAATCCTTGTGTTTGTTTATTTGTAATTGCTTTCGCCCCTCCCCCATTTCCTTGACAAGGTGAGGTAAGTCGCTCGCCTTCTGAGAAAATTTTACTTTCATGTGGAAAAATTTCAATATCGAATGACAATTAACTAAGTTCCATACAACCCATTTTATACGATTTGACTGCTTTTCAAAATGTTAAGTCATTTAATTTACAAGTAATATCCTACTATGTAATTTACGAATATAATTTCTGAAAAAAGTATTATTTTTAAACGTGATATTTTTTAAAGCGTTACGTTTTATTTAATGTAGAATATAGCATGTTAATATTACGGAAATATGAACTCCTTGTTTGGTGAAGAAATGCCACAAGGACATTTCCAACATTTCCCGCCCGTCAGCCCATAGGCAGTTTGTATCATCCTGTAACAGTCACGAAGACCGGCGCAAAAACGGTTAAGGGTTTTCCACTGGAAATTCTAAATAGCTTTTAAAAGCGCGTAACTGTACACGAGACTGTATAATTAGGCCATTTTCTAGTTAGATGAGCAAATAATTAAAAGATCGCTCATAGTTAAAAAAAAAATACTAATACGTAAAAAGAAAACAGTTGGAAAAACCCAACATTGCTTAGGAATTTGGAACATATAAAGACAGGTTCGAAAAAATCGCATTAAGCAAAACGTGATTGAATGAAGAAAACTAGAGAATTTTCTTTCTTAACTTTGATTTGGGTAAGTGTTTTTTTCTTTCCATATTGCATTATATTTTTGTCCAAACATTTTATGAATTCGTGAAAAATGTGGGGGAATCTATTTTCCTTATTAATAAGAAGATTCCTAAAGAATTAGAAGGCAAGAACTTTCCCGTAATATAAATGCACGCTTATACATATTTTTTTCATAAACGCTCTTTGAAGAAATATCGTCTAATTTTAATCATGTTAGCAGATTTTCGAAAAAAAATATTGGGGATGGATGTTTAACGGAACATGGATGCTGTTATGGGTTTCAGTTGTATCGTTGTGCTTCTTCTCCTTAGAGTGAGTAAACGAATAAGTTTTTATTCATTGACATGTTTTTCGTAAAACAAAAGTAACCCTATAATTTCTGACCCTTCTAATTTTTCTTCAGGTAACATAACATCAGGGTTGCCATCATTCCAATTGCCTCCATTTTTTATTGGAAATGGGGACGAAACTTTTACTTTCATTGATATATGCTCCAACATGGGTTCTACAATGCTTGCCTTTCCACTTGTAGCTCTCTTAGAATCAATGGGAGTTGCAAAATCGTTTGGTATGTGAAAAGAGCAAAATAATCATTATAAATTTTTTACGATATAAAAATTCTGTGTAGCAAAGGGAGCCAAAATTGATGCTAGCCAAGAAATGATTGCAATCGGAGCTAGTAATCTTCTGGGATCCTTTGTTGGTTCATTTCCCGTCACTGTTTCTTTTTCTAGGACAACAATAAATTCGGGTTGTGGAGTACATACTCCTTTTGGTGGAATTTACACAGGTATATTTCAATTTGGAGCGTAAGTTTATTTTCAAGAATACAATTTAATTTTTATAGGTGTATTAGTTTTGCTGTCTCTTACCGTTTTCACTCCGTACTTTTCTCTAATCCCGAAAAGTGCTTTAGCAGCAACAATTATAGCTGCCATGATGTTCATGATGGAGACTCATCTTGTTAAAAAGATTTGGGGAACTAACAGTAATAATATCGTTGTAATTAGTATTCTTATTACTTGTTGGTTGTACTTAAGATAAAATTTAATTTTTTTCTCTAAATACAGAAAGCGATATAGTACCACTGATTGTGACCGTTTTTGCTTGTCTCTTCCTGAATATGGAGCTAGGAATCCTCATTGGCACTGCAGTAAATTTTTTAATGCTAGCCTACTCAACTTCGCGCCCTGGAGTCAATATCGAAATGCTTCACGTATTATAATATTTTTTTCCTGAAATTTTGATGAAGGGGTTGTCAGCCCAAAGTAAAATTCGTGCTACAAAAAGGTATTGCAAAATTTTCAAATTGACCTTAAGACATGTGAGTGGGCGACAACCCTACAACTCGACTACAACCCCCCGACACAAATTCAATGAAACTTACCTAGTAATTTTCTGTGCATAGGGATACTTAGCAATTACTCCAGATCGAAGTTTGATTTTTACCTGCATGGACTATTTCATTCCTGTTGTTAAGAAGGCATGTGCTCACCATCCGGGAGCTCCAGTTGTTCTCGATCTTAAGCATTCTTCCACTGCAGATTTTTCTACGGCATTTGTAATTCTCACAATCAAAGTCTAATTAGAAAAATGAAAATAATAGTTTTTTGCAGGGAATCAAAAACTTGGCTGAGGATTTGGACAAAGAGGGGCATATGGTTGTTGTGAGCCGATGTCAGCCCCACGTTTTGTCAGTGCTGCTGAGTATGAAACCCAGAATAACTGTTCATCAGGACGGAGTGGATTTGCAATTTTTTATGAATGGTAATAGTCAACAAAACTTGGAATTTACGGAAGAAATAAGTGTCATAGCTATTCCAAAATATCTCCGAAGAGCTGTTGTCGCAGTAAAAAATGACGGAATCAAATTTCTGTCGATAAAAAAACTTGCAACTGAACAATGAGCTTCAAAGAAAGTGTCAATTGTTTAAGAGAATAACACAATTACAAATTAAGACTAAAATGCAATTTCAGCATTTTTTCAATGCAATTTTCCATAAAGTTGTTTCATGTGGATAGATTTACTATCCGTTTTTAATTCTAGATAATCTTCATCTCATCAAAACCATGTGAGAGGAGCCAACAGTTAGTAATATTGTCTAGTAGGCCTAATGATTTTGCTACAAATGTAATTTTTCTTCGTTTAAAAAAAATCAACTCATATACAAATAAAATACTAGTGCAAAGCCTGTACAATTTTTTAAACTAGCAAAATATAGCACCTACTTTATTTTCTTACCGTAAGGTGGCATAGTAGTAGGTAACATAAAAAAACTTTCGTTTTTTTTTTGCTTCTCTCCGTGGTTACTCGGATATTCCTTATACAAACGAAAAAAGGTTTTTAAAATATTATCAAATTTTAATTCACCAAACGTAGTCTAAAGATATTTATTGCTTTGGTTAACACCTACTATGCTATTGGTAAACCTTTGGTAAACACCTACGCTTATACTTGCTTGCCAAAAAACATTTACATCACTGCTGAGCACTGTCTTTAAAAATTCATTTGAGAATTAAGTCCATTTGAATAATTCATGAAAATAATTTTAAAATAGTGAATATGAATCTAATCGATTAAAACAATCCAAATAAATTTTTACTATAAAAATACTGCCTAACTAAGGTAACTGATAGATACTTTAACATAAGGCATCATAAATCATATTAAAAATCACTTCTGCAATATATTTTTATATCGACATTTAGCCAGGAAAGAGTCTAAGCATTTACTAAACATTTCTTTTACCAATAAATTTTTGGCTCAACTATAAAAATATACTTAAATTATAGTGAAAACAAAAGTGAATAATTTTTTGATCTTTTTGAGTTGAATCTCGATTAAAAATTCAGATTCGCGAATAGAAAGACTATAAGACTTTAACTCAATTAAGAAGATTTACTTTCTCTAAATGAAAATTTTGATTTCGTAATTCCTAGCCTTTCTTGCGCAATAAGTTTCAGTACATTTTATTTGTATATGGATAGTAAACAATATACGTTTTTCTTGTACACTCCCCTCATGAGCTGACGGACTAATTGCTTTTCCCATCAATCTGTTTCGTTTATTTACGTTCTCATCCAATATTATGCACCGATGACTATCCCCCGGCGTTTATCGGCTCATCCGTCTCGACTCTGCGCACCTCTAAATGTTTACACAAATCCAGCCGATGGAGCTGCTTTGATGATTTCTAGCGGTTCGTCAGCCCCATTAGCGCAGAACGACGAAAGTGATGCAAGCGCCTCTAGCGATCCTTATTAAGATAGGTGGACCAGGAAGTGAATGCCCGGAGGCAGATCAGTTCAAGATGGGCACTTCCCTGAGGCAGAAGTCCTCCCGGGAGCGTTTCCGCAAGTGTCTCCGATCTTTTCTCACTTTCCTCTTCTCTCAAGTAGGCCTTATGGGCGTCGTCATAGGATATTCTCTGGTAGGAATTGAGCTCAATTGAATAAAAAAATTGGCAATGCTGTAAATTTTCCAGCAAATATTTATTTTTTTCAAAAACCCTTTATTTCCAATTTATTCAATAGTAATATATTAAAACCATATCAAATTTGTGTTTTTCTGAATCGTCTCGAAGAGATCTACAAGATTATTTAATCTATTTTTGAATTAACAATTTTTTGGTAAATAATTTTGAATATTATTACCAGATAATACTTCATTTTTGTCGAATTTAATTGAGTTTTTTTGAGTAAATGATTACATGAATACAAACTTTAATAAAACTAAATAAATTCAGGCGGGTGCTTATCTTTTCCAATGGCTTGAATCCGAGCGAGAAGTGATCCAGAGGCAGAAAATTCGATTTCTACGAATCGAGTGCATGACCCAGCTCTGGAATCTTTCCAGTAACATTACATCATCAATTTTTTGAGCATCAATATTGATTTTTAAAGAATATAAAATTTTACTAAATTAGAATCTCCCAATGTTGAAGTATCAGGATGGGATCCTTGGTCAGCTGATGCCCTTCAACTCCTTAAAGGTATAGTTTATTAAATAAAATTAAAATAAACTATTTGGGATATCATAATATGTTAATCACTAAGATGTTTGCATAACAAATTATTATTTGTTTGTATTAAATTTTTTTTATATCTGCTTCTATAATTCCTATTTTTATTCCTGAAATAAAAATAAAAGGTTTTCTTGTAGACAACTTTATGAATAATAATTTAAAAATTATTTTTAGCTCTGACGTCATTTTTATTTTATTTTTTTGAAAAAGAATTTGAAGTTCAGGTGGTGAGCGCCACAAAGTTAGAAGGCTATGACGGGAAGGAGGCGGATGATGACGCCCGTCAATGGTCCTTCTCGGGCGCCTTGCTCTACTCCATCACCGTCATCACGACCATAGGTCGGTATTACCGCTCTTTCTTAGCGCCTCATTTATAATTCTAAATTTATCCAAAAATAAAAAATATATAATTACAATTAAGTTGATTAAATTTAGGCCTAATCTTAGACCACCAGCAAAGATACCTATTACGTATTAGCCCAATTTTATTATTAATAAATAATAAAAAATGTATAGAGCTCTATAAATAGGCCGCGGAGTTTCTCTCTCTCTCTCTCTGAGTTATGAGGGAAGAGGTCGGCGGGAGCAGAAGAAGAAGCAGCGGCGGCCAATGTTTTGATTGGCCTCGGGATTGGCCCCCCTCCTGCTGCTCCATTTACGAAACGAGAGATGGAAAAAAATTCCTTTTTATTTTTTAAATAATATTGGAGGAAGGAGAGAGAGAGAGAGTGGACCACAGAGAAAGAGGAAAACAAGTCCACGGGGACGAGTAAATAATCTGCTGCGGGAGTCCGCGGGACTTGGCTCACAAGCTAGCCTTCTGACGCAATAACATATAAACAAATGAAAGCCGATCTATAATTAAAAGTTTTTAAAGAAAAAAATATATATTATGAGATTTTTTTTAAAATTAGTTTAAATGCAATATTGCCAGATTTAATTTAATTTTTAAAAATATTATTTTAGTGTTACGTAATAATAAAAAATGAATCTAAAATTAAAAATTTTTAATGAAAAAATTATCTTTTAGAAATTTTTGTTAATGCAATGTTGCCAGATTTAATTTTTAATAATTTAAATATAATTCATTTCAAAATGAATGTATAATCTTTTAAAATTAATTTTTAAATGTAATGTTGCCAGATTTATTTTTCAATATTTTTATTTTTACACTGTTGCCTAATAATAAAAAGAATAATTTTTGAAATATTTAATATTATTTTTTATTGAATAGACTGTGGCCTGATTTTAAATTGTAAGAAAAAAATTACATAATTTATGGAATATTGAAAAAAAAAATACAGCAATGCTGCCAAATGGGCGTATTGAAGGCGTTAATTGCCAAATTTAGAGGCTCATTAGTTTGCCTAGCCTACTTTGTAACGAGCCATTTGCGTGCGAAGCCTCTTCTCGTTTGCCAGCGTCGAGGACGAATTATTTTTTATTATTGCTGGGTGACGCCTCGTAATTCTTTTTCCACAACCAAAATTATGGCTGGTCACGATCATTACAGTTTTACCCAAAAATAATAATCACCTTTATATATTTTTCTTTAAAATTAGTTTAGAAAATATTTTAGAAATTCAATAACTTCTATAATTTAAAAATTAATTTTATTAACTTAAAAATTAGTTTCATTATTATTTTTATTTAAAATTACCAAAATATTTTAGAAATTATAATTTATTTTTATTACTAATTTTAATATTTTTAGAATTATTATAAGTATTAAAAAATATTTAAAACTATAATTTTAGAAATTCAGATTTTTATTTAAATTTTTGTCAATATAAATATTAACTTCAATAATTTAAATATAAAATTAATAAATATAAGTTGACAACCCGTATAATACTTGTTTTTTAAAACGTCTAAAAACATATGTAAATTCAAATTTGTACCAAAGATGACCTCGACACGCTAAAACTTTTTTTAGACTATAGAAAATCACTCGCTCGTGCCTCTCATTCATCTCTCTTTTTTTTTAGTTGTATAAATTATATAATGCTCAAGGTGATCCTCTTTGGCACATCCTCTCTTTTTTTTTATTTATTTTTAAGATGGATCACTCTTATGACCTCTAGCGGGACTATATACATCTTGTTGACCCCTTTGCCCACTCACGAAAAAAATTATTTTAAAACATAAATATTATTTTTTAATTTTAAAAAATGTAACCAAATCAAAATAAACTTTAAAAAAAAATTAGATTTATTTTGAAAGTTAGATACTATTTTTATAAAATGATTGAAAAATTGTAGAATTAAGAAAATTAAAAAAAAAATTAATAAATATTTTCAAATTTAAGAGGTAATTTTAACTTCAATTTTAGAATTTTCTAATTACTTAATTAAAATATTTTTAAAAAATTAAATAATAGTGTTCTAAATTTTTTATAGTAATTTTTAAGAAATTCTAATTTACGAATTACATAATTCTAAAAATAAATCAGAATGTTATTTTCATGAAAAGAATAACTAAAAATTAATTCCAAGGCCCATCGTAAGCATTTCAATTTCCATTTGAATGTATGTACATAACTATACACGAATTCATCGTTGTCGGACAAGTTTGGCACTGCTGCATTTGGCTGCCAGTCTTATGTCTGTCTACCACTATATTTGCATAATGAACCCATCAAATTGTACATAGCAGCACTGCTGCATAGGAGTCATTCAACCATCTTTTTTCTTTTCTTAAACCATTATTCAAGGAGGTCGTTTAAGGACAGAGTGAGAGTTTTCCGATGAATGGCGAAAGAGAGAGTTTTGCACAAAATGTGGCAACGTCGTTATTTTTCTTCTTCTTTTAGACTGACCGCAAAATCACCATGACATCATCCCCCATTCCAAGGATTTATTTATTTTTATTATTTCAAAACCAATTTTTTTTTTCAAAGATTCAAATTTGGAGCGCAAAATTTAAAAATCAAAAGAGCAACTATTTAAAAACAAATTATTATAATTAATTTAATAAAATAATATAGCAAGGCGCGCTTTGAAGCTCGCCGGGTTGATATGAGTAATTCAGTTCCACTGAATCATCTTTAAAACAACCTAAACATATTACGCATGTGCTGGTTAATCGGCCGGCAAGTTAGTCGGTTAGGTAGGTGGCAAACTGAACGGTATGTGGTCGGGTTTATCGGGCCTGCGGCCGGCAAATTTGTCGGTAAAGAAGCCGGCAGACTGTCATTAAAGCAGCCTGAAAACTTGCCAGTAGCCGGCAACATGATCGGCTTTGTATTCAACGGGCCTGCGGCCGGCAAAATGGTCGGTAAAGAGCCGGCCAATTGGCTGTTGCAATCGGGCCTGCGACCGGCCAATATGCCTTATATAGGTATTATCAATTTAAGTTCATTTGCAACTGTTTATCCCCATAAGACTACGTTGATACTAGCGCCACCGCTAGTTTTTAATCAGATTTTAATTAATTTCATTAACTTTAAATCAATATTTTTTTAAACAGATTACAACTCATTTACAGAACTAAAAATTCTGCATCTTTTGAGCCCTAATTTGTCAATTTATTTAAATTTTGCGCGCTAAATTTGAATAATCAAATCAAATCAACAACTTTTAGAAGCTAAAATTCAAACTTAGTAATTAATTTGAGGAAGAAAATTTCAAGAAACCAAATAATAATTTAATAACATTTTTTGTGAATAAGAAATTAAAGAAATCTATTTTTTTATTGTTGCTCTTTTGATTTTTTTAATTTTGCGCGCCAAATTTGAATTATAAAATCAAATAAGAAAATTAAAAAAATATTTTTTGTGAATAAAAAAATCAAATAAATATATTTTCTCGAACATTTTTATTTGAAAAAAAAATGGGACATTCCAAAAGTGATGGATCTTTTGAACGATGAGAGCCGACGAGTAATCTGAGAGCCTTGAACTTTTTTAGATTTATACACTACGTAATAATCGGTGGGGTTGTTATCTAAGGTCATCCGTCATTTTGCGGCTGTCATAAGTTTCTTTTTTCCACTAAATAGGTCTCTCTCTTTCTCCACCACCATCATTTTTTTTTCTCAAGATAATGGCAACGCTGCGAAAGTTATTTTTTTTCTTATGTCACGATTTTTTTTATTATCTTACAATGGCGAGTCATTATTTTTATGCTGTGTTGAGACAAAATAGGAGATGACATTATATATTTTTTTATTAAGTTTCTTGTTAAGATGAATAAAGCCAATTGAAAAATTAATTTAGAAAGTTTTTTTTTATTTTATTTTGTATGGAGGATGACACTTATTTTATTTAATTATACTATCATATAAAAAAAATATTTTGTTAGTACTTTATTTTTTTTAACTTAATTTGTTAAAAAAATACTCATTAAATTAAAAATAAATAAATAATTAAATTAAAAATAAAATAAAAATAAATACTTATGTTTAAAAATTTTATTTAAAATAATTAAATAGAATTCGATTAAAAAAATTAATTTTATTTTTTAAATAATTAAATTTAACTTTAAAAAAAGTATTCAAGTATTTTATTAAACTTATATTTTATTTTATTGCACGGATTATATCGTTTATTTCTTTCTTTTAATAGTCGATGGAATAAATCGATTAAAAGACATTTTGGAATGCACATTCAAGGTTTTAAATATTCATGAGAGAGAAGAGGAGAAAAGTCGAAATTAGAAAAGGAGGCCTATATATAGGACCGTCCTATAAATCAAGCCAGAAGGTGTGATGCTGCAAGATCTATTGCATTGGATTTATATTCACCTTTTTTTCTAAATATCGCCATCATACTAAAAATAAATTCTGGTTATGCTACCTTATATGGTTGCTATTAGTTACAGTTACGGTTTTTCAATTTTATGAATTTGGCAACTCTGTTGAATAAAAAAAAAACAATAGTTTGCAGATTTTCAGAATTTTTTTTTAATTCTTTTAAAATCTTTAAAATTAGATTTTATTAATTTACTTTAATTTCATTCAATTAATTTCAATAAAAAAATTAATTAGTTTTAAAATTTTAGGGTTTAAATTGATACAATTTTTTTTTTAAATTTTGAAAAATTTGTATTTAGGTAAATTTGGCAACGTTTTGAATAATTATCTAATAAAAAATTCCAATAATAATTTTTTTATTTTGTAAACATGTTGAGTAATTGCATAATAAAAATGAATTTTAACTGTGATTATTTAACTTGATAAAAAATATTTTACTAATAATCTTTTTTTATTTTTAAATAAATTTGGCAACATTTTGAATAACGGCGCAATAAAAAAAAGACATTTAAAAATTTCTCTCGTCCTCTCTTCTTTTTTTTTTATGTCACTCATCCATCTTGAACTATGCTGATGCCTTTGCCATCTCCTCCTGTGACATAACGACAACGTCGCATCTCTCTAGGCTACGGGAATCTCGCTCCAAAGACGGATACGGGCAAGATGGTGACGTGCATCTACGCCCTGCTGGGAATCCCACTCATGGTTCTCTCCCTTTTTTTCAAATATTAAAAAATTCAAATTTAATTCAGATTTAAATACATAAATAATATTTCAATTTCCTTTTTTTAAAAATACTAAAAAAATGTATTTAATTTTTTTTATTTTCAAAATAGTTAATTTAATTGCATCTAAATTTTTTGTGAATTTTTTAAATATTTTTCATAATTTTTAAAAAATAATTTAAATTAATTACATTAACAATATTTAATTAAAATTAAATTTAACTTTAATTTAAAATATTCAAATCTTTTAAATTGCAAAAATAATTAATTTATATTTAATACTAAATTTAATTATAATTATTTTGTCAGCTTTTATGTTTGAGCAATTTGGGTCAGCTGATGGCCGGATCCTTCCAATTCGCCTTTAACCGTTTATCCGGCTGCTGTTACTGCCCATGCTACTGCTGGAGTCGATCCGCTCCGTGGACTAGCTGGCGCATCTGCGGTATGAACTGCCCGGCACCATGCGGGCGCTGCTGCCGCAAGCCAGTCCTCTCCATCCGCGAGCAGGTTGAGAGGGGCACCATCAAGCATTTACTCACCAGCGCCACTAGTGTCATCCAATTACCGGTTACTTCTGCTAAAATCTTCCCTAATAACGAGGAAAATCATCAAGTTGAAATGAATCAGCCAATTAAAGAAGAAGAAATTACTAAAAAGGGTATGATGTAATTAGATGATGAATTATGATTTTTAGTTTAATGTAGATTTTTAATTAAATATTAAAAGTTGAAACGCCGTCGAGCGGGTCGCTGCTGAGAAACCCTTTTCTGGCGATTCCAAGCCCATTTAAAGGTACTAAGTTAAATGTTATTTTATTAAGTGTTGGATTTTATTGGATCTTATTTAATTTAAGTTGATTCGCCATCGAGCACACTGAAAAAGAATAATCTCCTGACGAATTTAGCAGCTCAACCTAAAGGTATATCAACAAATTAAATTCTATAATATTTAATTAGAATTAAATAATAGTTAAAGTGAATTAAATTGATGTAAAAATGTCATTATCATAATGTTCATTTTACAAAACTTTTATATTTTTATTTAATTAAAGTTGATTCGCCGTCAAGCACGATGAAAAAGAACCCTCTCCTCTTGACTTTACTAAAAGGTAATCCTAATATTTAAATTCTAGAATATGTAATTACAATCAGATACAATTTTTAGACCCATTTCCAATACAAAAATGAAATTATTATATAGTTCATTTTACAAAACTTAACATTTTTAAATTCAATTAAAGTTGATTCGCCTTCAAGCACGATAAAAAAGAACCCTCTCCTGGCGATTTCAACCTCCTCATCCAAAGGTAATTTTTTAAAATTTTTATTCTGGAATTGCAATTATAAAATGTGCAATTATTTTAATTCAATCAAAGTTGATCCGCCGGTTAGCGACACCAAGAAGCATCCCTTTTTGACGATTCCTTCAGTTTCGCCCAAAGGTACCTTCGTAAAATAAATTCATAAAGATAGAATTACAATCAATTCATCATTTCAAATTAGTCACTTAACTAGATAAATGTTATTATCATATAATTCATTTTCCAGAACTTTCAAATTTTAATTCAATTAAAGTTGATTCTCCAAAAGACGTCTCCCAGAAATATCCCCTTTTGACGATTCCAACAGCTTCGCCCAAAGGTACTTTACAAATTAAATTGCTGAATATGTAATTACAATGGAATAATCATTTAAAGCAATCAAATCAACAAATAAATATCATTCTTACAATGTTCATTTTACAAAACTTTCAAATTCTAATTCAATTAAAGTTGATTCGCCGATAACCAGCCCCCCGAAGCATCCTCTTTTGACGATTTCAGCACCTCCAGCCAAAGGTACCATTACACATTAAACCATGGAATATCTAATTAGAATGCAATAAACATTTAAATTAATTAATTCAATAGAAAAATGTCATTCTTACAATGTTCATTTTTCAAAACTTTGAAATTCTAATTCATTTAAAGCTGATTCGCCGATAACGAGCTCCCCGAAGCATCCTCTTCTGGCACTCCCCCAGCCACCCATTCGAGACGAAGGGATAAGCGATTCCAATTTAACGGATCACGATTATGACGTAATCATCATTCCGGATGCATCCGGTAATCCATCAACTAGCTCCCCTAGCGGTGAGATCAAGAACCACTACGGGCTAGATAAGCTCAACGACGACGCCAAGAGTCTTGTGGACCGCTGCGCGCGCTACACAACTTCTTCCGGAAGTAGATTACGTCATAATCATCAGAGGGTGGAGCTCTCCGTGAGCAGCATTCCGACCGTCCTCGATATTCCGGCGGAACCGGATCGGAGGAGCGTCGGTACAAATTATTCAGACAGTCATGAAGGAGATTACCGGATTAGGAGTCATCATAAGCCGAGAAGATTGGCGACCAATAAGATGATGCTCATAGCCGAACCTCACCAGCTCGCCAAAGTTCCGGTCGTCGTCGTAATGGCCTTTCTAGTCGGTTACATATGCCTGGGAGCACTCGTCTTCTCCACCTGGGAAGAATGGTATAACTTACAGTGTTGCCATTTTAAATTAAAATCTAAAAATTAATTAGGTAAAATTTAAAATTTATTTTAGAACAGTGTTGCCAAATATTTTTTTTCAAATAATCCAAATTAGGTATAATTATACTTAAAATATAAAAACAAAATTATTCCTGGGCTATTTAAGGGTTTTTAAACGATGACCCCATCTTTTTTTAACGATAATTCCTAATAATCGCCGAGTCCATTGTAAAAAAAAAGAGTTGGTATTACCAAAAAGAGAAAATCTATTATACCCTACTAGATTGAATACCCCTATATACAGAAGAAGAAGCCTTTTCTGGCTTATTTTTTTGTAAATGGGAGTGCTGGACATGAGTTGAGCATAAATTTTCATTTCCCTTCTATATGTAAGATTGTAATGGAGGAAAAAAACTGGTTATGCATATTGGCGGCAAGAAGATGATGCCGGCCATCATTGGAATTCAGAAATTATTCAAATGTTTGGAACGCTTCGCGCTTCTTGGCGTAGTTAAACTCTGCTGGAGAGGCGGATAATCGCTGCCACTTTCTTCAATTTTCAAATTTCGCGCGCTTAATTTGTAAGCGCGCGAAATTTGAAAATTGAGATAAATACAAAGGAAAATCACTTCATTTAACAAGAAAAATGACTTCCTTCAATTTTTTTTTTACTTTTTCTGGTTTTAAAATTGAAGGAAAAGCAGGTTATAAAATTTAAATAAAATTTAAAATAATAATAATACTAGAGCAGGTTATTATTACCAAAAAAATGCCACCCATGAATTCTGTTGTAATTCCTTTTATAAAATAGTATATTATAGATAAAGGCGTAGAAAAAAAAAAGATTATAGGGATGACCACTGTGCTGCGTTTGGGGGACCACCATGTGAACGCGCCACATTGACAGATTGATTTATTTTAAAACTCGATTTTTAGAGGGTCTCTCTATAAGCCTGTTTCTATAAAATTCTTATCTTACGTCTCATTCGCTTCCTGATTTTTATTGTTTAAAGGTCTTTTCTGGATGGAGCCTATTTCAGCTTCATCACCTTGTCCACCATCGGTACAAAAAAAAAATCAATGTTTCTTTAAATCTTTATTAGATAATCATTTAACTTTTTGTACAAAGGATTTGGAGATTTGGTGCCTGGCTCCAAAGTTCTGGAGGAAAGCCAAGCGAAATTAGCCACCTGCATCCTCTATTTGGTTGTCGGACTGGCCGGTATTGCCATGTCTTTCAACCTGGTCCAAGAGGAGGTCGTGACACGCTTCCGCCAATTGGGCACCAACATGGGCATCCTAGATGAAAAGTAAATAAATCTCTCTCTCAGTGCTGCAGATTAGTCTTGATATGTAAACGTGAAGAAGCTGCATCAATACACACACAGAAAAAACCAAGTTCATTCAACTTATACTTTTATGTGTAAAGTCGTGCTTTAGCCCAACACTGAGGATTAGAAAGTGAAGGCGAAAGTTTGGGTCTTTCCACGCACCTGCTCCATTCCGACGCAATTTACAATTAACCGAACAGTTTAAATTGAAAACAATTGACATATTCGGATAGAGGACGAAGAGAACTTTAAAATGAGATCAAGATCGGTTAGATTGAGTGAATTGACACGTTTTTATTGAGGGGAGAAACAATAGGCCTATCCAAAGATGGCGCCGGATCAGCTGTTTTCGCGAGGCCTTGACCTACTGATCGTATTCGCACACTCAGGGCTCCCTGAATTTTTATTTTTCGCTGACGAGTTTCTTATGAGATTATGTTTACACGATTTCAAGTGGCTTTTGTGTTTATACAAAGCTCATTATGAGCATCACACACAAAAGAAAATATGAAAAAAACGGGGCATGACCATATTTGGAGAAAGTATTTTTCGACAAACAAAAAAAAAAGTTCTGTTTTTTTAATGATGTATTGAAACAAGAAGTATATAGTGGTCTCAAACGGCAGCCATTTTCCTTTTTTTTAGACCATAGATGATCGATCAGTCTTAATTTCCTGATGACGGATGGCTTACTTCTTTTGTTTCGTCACGCTATAGCGAGAGAGAAAGAGAGAGAGAGAGAGAAAAACCTGCTGCTGCTGCTGGCTGTCACTTTGCTCTGGGCTGATTTTTCACGCCATGTCTCTTTGAAAACTATCTTCTCTCCTTTTTATTCTTTACCAATTCTTGCATTTATATTGCGTACTTTCTTTCTAACTGAGATTGTGATCGTCTGGCGTGTTCAGTAGTGGTTGGAAAAAAAGTGATTCAACTGGTAACTTTTTTCGCAATTATCGAGGAATGGTAGAGAAATTCTGAATTTTGAATAATGAACTGTGTTAGAATGATGATTGAGAATGTTATCGGAACAATTTTAAGTCAATCGAGATCGACCAATCAATTAACTCATTAAAAAATTGGGTCGAAATCTTAGAATTTTTCACGTTTTTCGCAATTATTTTTAAATAAATAAAATTAGCAATAACATTTATAAGATTGGATATAAACTTTACTCTAACAAAGTTTAATTCATCAAAAAGTGGCTTATGCTAAATTCTCATTAAATAAAAATGTATCATAATTTATTACGCTGATAGTATAATTGTTACTAAAATTTAATTTCTAAGTAATTATTAATCAAAATTAGAAAGAATACGAATCAAGTGTTACCTGTTTAATTGTTAGTCACTAGTTATCAACGATTCAAATTGAATCGTTATAAATAGGTCAAAACTACAATTATTCAAGAATCTCAAAATTTTTCGCAATTTTCGCCATTATTCCGGAATGGTTACACAAATTCCCTTTCTGAATAATGAACAATATGAAAATGACGACTGGAATGTTACCTGAAAAGTTTTAATCAATAACCTTAATCCAATGAAATTCAATCTATTAAAATATATAGGACACGTGGCTGATGAAACCCGATTTCAGTGTATAGCATCGAATGTCTCTGCCCCGGATGTCGCCCGATGACGATTCCGACCAACTGAATTGGCAACAGCGCTCCTTATACATTTTTTTTTCAAGATAGTCAGTCTGTAGAGCCATGGAGGGGAAAGTTTGGCTCGCGCTCCCAAACGATTTCACCTCAGTCGCTCTCCGCCCTCCGTCCCAGACGGTTGTCCTCAATCTCTATTTAAACACAGTGCCGTGAGTGCCATGCTTTGAAATCAAGTGTGCAGTTCCCTCTCAAAAACAAAATTTTACAATTGCAATCTGTAAGTCTTGAATGAGCAAAAAATCGAACACGTGTGTGTAAAAGGCACTTTAAATCACAATATATTATTATTATCATTACTGAGATTTTTCCAGAGGAGAAAAAAAATAGTTTTTGGAAAAAGACCTTGACTCCTTTGGTGGTTGGCCCGAATGAGTCATTCATTCCCTTTACCTTTTCAGATAGCTTTAGAGAAGGGATGCTGAAGAAGGTGGAAGGGGGGGGGGGGGAGAAAACTTCTTCAGGTAATACGTGATACCCATTTATGGGCAGAGAAGGGCGGCCCTCTCTCTCTCTCTTTAAGTTGCACACCTGAAAGAAGGGACAACTTGGGAAATCTTATTACTACTTTACTTTTTTCACCTTTTTCGGGTTTTAGGGGAAAAACCAATAAAATTCCCTTGACTGAATTGCAGTAATCTTTATTTGATTAAATAAATTCTATTAGTCTTTTTTCGAGAGTTACCTGATGTAATGTTTGATTAAGGAGGGGAAGTGCATTTATTGCGTACAAAAAAGGGTTTTAAAAACATTTTGTATATTTTCTAATGAGACAAGAGCCGTTATAACACTACTTTAAATGGAACGGGAGGAAGTCTTGTTATATAATCCTCGAATTTATGGGTTCACGTTCCACTTGGAGTAATAAAAAAGTCTGTTTTTTTCGACCTCAATTTCAAGTGAAATTTTAATTAAATTTTTTTAAAGACTATTTAATAAGAGCAATTAAATTCCCAAATAATTATTATTAAAAGAAAAGAGACTTTCTTTTAAAAAAGACCTTGATGCACACACACACTTGTGATTATCTTATTCTGGAAATCGCACTTTTCTTATATCATTGCGGCATATCAGACAATGATTACAGCACATCTCCGTGCGAAAAAAAGAAGAAGAAGAAGTGAAAGCTATATAATAAAATAAAAAGTTTAATTTTAATTTGACTTAAATGGAGATTCGACCTTCGGCCCCATTGTTTCGTTCTCATGAGCGTCAGTCACGCCATCTCATCGGAAATGGGAACAATCTGAAAATGATTCTTTCCTTTTTTATGTTAGAAATAGTAGATGTGGACGGACGTGACAATGGCAGACCCAAATGCAGATATTGACACCATCGAAGACGAGGATCTCCTTAAACAAATGGTAAAAATTCCTTATTTTATATATTCAAATATATTCGAGAGTTATTCCTAAAGTTAAAAAAAAATACATATATAAAAGAATGTTTTTCTGCATTTTAAAAGTAATAAAAATTCCATATTTTATTCAAACATTTTTTGTTTTCCAAAGTGAAATATTTTCTGATAAGTATTATGTAAAATTATTTTGAGTAATAAGAAAATATTCAATATTTTATATAATTTTTTTTAAAATTAAAGACAATATTTTTCTAATATATTTTTCGAAATTTATATACAATTTTTGCTTATTTATCCCTTTATGAAAGTAAAAGTTTTAATAAAAATTCCATATTTTATTCAAATATTTTTTTAAAGAAGCGAAATATTTCTTTATAAATATTCAGGATTTTTCTCTTTTATTCTTACTGATTTAAAAATAAGAAAATATTTTTAAAAATACATAAAAAATAGTTAAAAACATTATTTTTGAGGAATAAGAAAATATTCAATATTTTAAATTTATTTCTGCAAATTGAAGAAAATATTCTTATTGGTTAAATGGGTCAATTTTAGAAAATATTGGCTTGAATACAATTTTAAAAATAGGGATGAGGATGATGATGTTATCGTTTACATAAGAAATTGACTAAGGCGTGTGCTGCTACGAACTGTTGTTTTCTTTATGCTGACATAAGAAAGACAACGCCTCTGCCCAGTAGCATTAAATTTTATAACTCGTTTTTCCATTCGATATGCTGCCCTATAGCTCATAAAATCATATTTATTTCTTCATTACATATTCTTACGTAATAATGCTAGAAATTCCTTTCCAGAAAAAAAACATTTTTATTTCAATTCAAATATTTAATTTTATTAATTTGATTTAATTTTGAAAAATAACTCGAATTTAATTTAAAATTGCCGAAAATTAATTTTTAATTAAATTTAAAATAATCGAAAAAATTGCCATAAAATATCGAAAATGAATTTTTTTCAAATTTTACAAATTTTAAAGTGGCAAGCGACGGAGGATTTCGCTGACAAGCGTCGAATCCGCGCCCGGATGTACAAACTTCGCGAAAAGCGTCTCAAAGATTTCTACACATCCGATGACGTAATGAGTACTTCGACTCCTCCGTCTGCTACCGAAACGACGACGACGACTTCAACTTCCAGTCGCAGAACTTCGTCGTCCTTCACTTCTTCATCTTCCATGATGGAAACGGATGCTGCAGAACCATCGACGACCAGCACTAAAAGGCGGATTAGTGGAATGACTACTACCACTCTAGAAGCCTCTTCTAACAACAGTGAAGCTGGCAAAGTAAGTTCTCCTCCGGAGGATCCGGTGGTGAGCGAGAAGATCCGGCGAAAGAGCTCCGTGAGGACGCAGAGGCTGCAGAAGGTGCTCAATGAGATTGAGAGGCCCATGTCGCCGGATTCGGGTGCTAGTGCTGCTGTTGTCATGACGACGAGCACGAGTACGAGCAGCAGCAGCCGAAAGGAGAGCCGCAACTTCGTGAGGGGACGAGCAGGAGCAGCAGAAGCCCGTAATGGCCAGCACCAATGGAACCAGTCAATGGTCAGTAAATTTTTTATTTATTAACTATTTTTACAATTGAATTAGAATTTAAAATTTTGAAATTTTTTTTGGAATTTTTCGGAATTTTTGGAATTTTTTTGGAATTTTTTGATTTTTTTTTACATTTTAAAACCATTTTGAATTCGTTATATTCTTTTTTTTATTAATTTTTGAGATATTAAAAAAATTTGGAAATTTTTTGGAATTTTTTGGAATTTTTTGAATTTTTGGAAACATTTTTTATTCTTTTATTTGTTTTTTAAAATTAATTTTTGAGATATTAAAAATATTATTATTATTATCTTAAAAAATTGAGAATTTTTATTTATTTTGAATTTTAAATTATTTTTCTTGGAATTTTATTATTCAAATACTAGGGTGGGCACTGGAGAGGAAAAAACTATTTTATAAAGGAGGATTAGAAAGTTTCTTATTTCACCATAGGAATAATATAAGAATAATCCTTTATTTATTCAAGTGTGTATCATCTTTCTTACATAGAGGGCCATAAATTTTGTGATTAGAATCTGCTTGCGTCTGGGCTGTCGTCAGCTAAATCCTAACAAAACATATTATTGCAAAAAAACAAAAACAAAACCATTTTTGGGGATGGAAAACTGGTGGTTTTTACCTTGAAAATTGAATTATGGAGAGGGAATCCCTCCTATTACACATCAACCTTGAACATGATACTTTTTAAATAAATTTAATTTGTTGATAGAGTAAATAAATGGCAAAAAAAAAGGATTTGCGTTGTATTACTCATACTGAGGATGAGTAATCTTATGTAAACAAATAAATTTTCCTTGTTGGCACAAGGTTTTTTAAACATCCTATACTAAGTGAATTTGCGCGTAAGTGGAAGGGATGTGAGTCATGATTTATCTTTAAATTTAAATATAATTTTTCCTGATTATTTTCCGTGTTTATATAGTAATGGTGAGGGACGATCAAGAGTTAAATTAATTATTTGAAAAATTAAAAAAATATTTATTGCAAAATCTAGAATTTTAATTTGATTTTTCTACATTTTTAAATTGTTATTATAACAGTGAGGGACGACCAAGAGTCGAATTAACACTTTAAATATCTTCAAAAATCTTTTAAAAAAATTAATTAAAATTTCTGTATTTAAATATAATTTTCCGTATTTTTTCATGCTAATTATAATAGTGAGGGACGATGATGATTATTTAAAAATCCGGAAAAATTTCGAAAAATAAGAATAAAAAATCTAGTATTTGATTAAATTTTTTCCGTAATTTTAAAACAGGCCGGTGAGTGTGAAGGACGATGACGAGCAGCAGATGATGGTGGTCGCCGATTCCGCCTGCTCTTACCAAGAGCTCAAGAGCAGCTCATCCATCCGGGAGTGGACCGAAGGTGACATCCTCACCATCGTCGAGATCCGCGAAACCTGGCGCAAAGTGCTCGAACCGGGCGTGAGCACAAACTCCGCCCCAGTTACTCAACGCGTCACGCTCACGAAAACAATCCGAAAGCGGCTCTCCGACGGAGTCCTCTTGGAAGAGAACGAGGACGAAGTCATCGACGATATCGAAGACGGAGAGAATCTGCAGCCGATGACGGCCATCGACGCTGCTCTCCGCCGGTCCTCACTTGTGAGCCTCAACAGCGTCAGCTCGCAGCAGAACATCAGCAGCAGCACTGCTCGCCCGGCCAGTCCCGATGGGGTCATCGAAGAGCGCATTGCAGCCAAAAGAACTTTCTCTACCGGCCTCGATAATAACCAGGTTAAAGACTCTTAATGATGTCAAAGCTATAGAGTTTCGTTCGTTATCGGAATTAACCAGACAAATCGCTCCACCAACTAAGAAAGATGTTCGAGAATCCTCATTGAATATTGAAGCTTGATAAAAGTCGTATAATGTTGGTGATTTAGAGATTTTTAGAATCTTTTTAATGTTGAATAGAGACGAGAAAGATGTCAATGATTCTAAAGATCCTGGAATCACGATATCATTTCAATATAGATTATAGATGAAGAATCATTCCAATATTTTGATTAGTTTGATTCATGATTCCAAGATTCTAAAGGGATGCTGACATCATGATTATGATTATCCACATAGTCTTAACAAGGGTTTATTGGGATTCTATAGATTCTAGCATGATTCGAGCAAGATTCTGATGTTAAAGATAGTCGAGATTCTTTATAAATTAGCAGCGAAATGTCGATGAATCTACGAATCTACAAGAAAGCTTCATGATGTTGTTGAAATGATTCTAATGATTCTAACATCTAATGATTGATCGGCAATCATTCCAATATAATTTAAATAGGATTGATTAAAGGTTTCAAGATTTAGAAGATTCTAACGATTTCAATTGATTTTTTTTTAGGATAATCAAGCATCAGCTGGATCGGATGTGGACTCTTTGGACGGTCAAGCACCGGAGCCCTCTGTAACCACTCGTAACATTACGTCATCGACCAGCAGCACGAAGAGGAGCACGATTACATCATCTACACCGACTAAAACAAGCAGCACTAACGTTACTAAGCGATCCGATTCCGGTCAAATCCGCAGCTCTCCCGCTAATTCATCTATTAGCCGGCCAAGTGCAAGCCGTAGTACTACTATTACATCATCTTCCGTAACTTCTAATAACCGCTCAACTGGCTCGGCTAATATTTCCAATAAGAAATCAGCTCTACCGGTGAGTAAGACGACCAGCTCGTCCAGCATAAGTCGCACTGCTACTCCGTCCACCCCTAAGAAGAAGATTAGCGACGCATCCAGCACTACAGATGGCGCTGATGTGGCGGAATTCATCCGTTTAGAAGCTGAGATTAAGCAGAAAACCGCTCCAGTAGTGACCACTTCTAGAGTGACCACTAAATCTGTAACTTCGTCTGCTACTTCTGGATTAAGAAAACCAGGGGCCGGAACGGCGCCTCTGATGACCAGAACGGTCGAAACGACCCGAATTGTGAGGGCTAAAGATGAGCCCGAAGATAAACCTTGGCGCCAGAACAGCAAATCGAATAACAGCGGTTCCAATACGCCTAATAGGGTGGCGACCAATAAGGCCACAATGGCGAATAAGGATAAAGGAGCTCTTCATAGTAATGTGCTCACTGTGCTTGAGAAGTACGTTGAAACCGATGGGTGCGCTATTCATGGCTGTTGCGACCATCACGGCGAACAGCCTGATGAGCCCGTAGCGGCCGCACCGGCCGTTGAGGTCACTAATAAGAGCAGCAGGACTACTAGTAGTAGTACCAAGTCGGTGACTTCTACTTCTCAGTGGACTTCGCCTTCCAAGGTGAAAATTAACTTTAATTTTAATTCAATTAACTTTAATTTTAATGTAATTAACTTGAGTTAGATTAATCAGAGTTTTTAGCTCGCCAGTTTGATTGATTCCAATTCAATTAACTTTAATTCTTATGCAATTAACTTTAATTTTAATTCAATTAACTTTAATTGCTCTAATCAAAGTTATTCGCATCGATCAGCTCAATCCATTTTAATAAATTAACTTTAATTTGAATTCAATTAACTTTAATCACTTCAAAATTAACTTTAAATTCAAGCAGAAAGAGCCTGAGGTTGAGCCTACTACCACCACTAAAGATGTGAAAAGCCGTTTGAAGCTGTCAATGTCACCGGCCGTGAACACTACGGTCGCCGGGGCCAAAACGGCCGGCAGCCCGATGCTGGATAGCCCATCGGTGGTGAAGAAGGCGCGCTCCCTCTTCCACCATTCCGACTCATCTGAAGCCCTCAATCCGGCCCCTTCCTCTCCGAAGGTCACCACCAATGCGACCTCTACGGCCCGCCCCTCTTTCGAGCCCAATACTACCACTACTAGTAGTACTAATAAGGGCCCTTCTAGCCCTCTTCCAATGAAGAGGGAAGGCACTAAAGTCTGGGAATCCACCGCTATCAAGAAGCCCGAAGAGAACACGGTTAAAGCCCGCTCACCTTCCCCGCCGAAAGTCAGCGCCACCGCTACTGTTGACGTAACAACAAAGGTCATTGAGGATATTGAGGATCTTACCTTATTGGAGAATATGGTAAATATATCTATTTTTATTCGAGTTTTTCGAAATTTTCTGGGATTTTTTCCAGATTTTTCCAGATTTTCCTGGATTTTGTCAAGGTTTTATCAGGATTCTACCAGATTTATTAAAGATTTTTAAGATTTTCTTGGTCTTTGTCAAGATTTTTTCCAGATTTTATTAGGATTTTCCCGTATTTAAATAGATTTTCCTAGAGTTTATCAAGATTTTCTGGGGAATTTTTCCACATTTCCATTTGAAATTTGATCAATTTTCCAGAGTATATATTTAAGATATTCGCAAACATTGTTTACATCTTTCCAATAATTAAAAATATTCCCAAGTGATCTAAATAACAATCAAAAAAGAAAATTGCAATTCAAGTTTTAAAAAGTGAAAGGTATATACATGTATAACGGGCTAAAAATAATAACCATAAAATAATAATAATAAATTCCGATGGAATACTTTGATATACATATACATAATAAAGGCGAGCCCTTGAGGGGTTATACAATCGATTATGCATTCAACTTTCGCTTTCCTTTTCTTAAAAAAATTACTTATTCTGTCAGTCGATTCGTCTTGTGTCTGTTGAATATGTGTCGCAGACAAGTTAGACATTCCGAAACCGGTTTATATTATTTTATTATTCTGGTTCATATAAACCTGACATTACATGATGGCGTGATGTGAGTTCGACTGAAGTTGATGCCTTTTAAGGGCATCCAACTGTGGTCAAATTTCGAAATTCGAATGAAATGCATAATTAACCGGTTTATTATTATTTATTTTTGTATTTTCAACTAGTTGAATGAATATAATTAGTAATATTGACTAATTTTCTTATTTTTAAAAAAAAAATATTAACCGGTTAAATTAACGCAAACCTCCCAAAAACTTAGTTTCAGAGATCATCGAAATCAAATGTTTGCAATGAGTTAAATTAAATTTAATCGGCAATAGATTAATAGATTTACATTTAAAATCGGTTAAATTAGCGCTGATCTAAAGATTTTTTATTTTATTTTATTAAAATTATAGTTGAATACGGCAACGAATTACGATGATCGAAGCCGGATTAGAGCTCACATCCGCACCGTTAAGAAGCAATTGGGATTAACAGTTGGATCATCTCCGATGGTTACCCGCAAAACCATCCCATCCGCCGATAGCCCTAAAACCGCAGCTCCATCTTCACCTTTAATCCCTAAAGCTAATCCGATCCAAAAACCGCTAATCCCCGAACCAACCCAATCAACTGAACCCGCCGTAATCCGTCGAACTACTCCGTCAGCTGATAGTAGCCCTGCTAAACCGCTAATCCCAGAGATTAGCCAGGTGGAATCCACCGTAATCCGGCGTACTTCCACCGTCACCAGCGAAACTGTCGTCACTTCCACCAAAGAGGAGACAAGTTCAGGTGGAAGTAGTCCCAGAAATTCTGTTCAGCGTTCTAATTCCGCCGCTTGGCGGCGCCAGCCTAGCGATGGTAATTTATTAGCCAAATCCGCCTCTTCATCGTCCACCCATCTACCGGAGGACAGCAGCATTACGACCAATCCGGAGACGCTGGATATCACTTCCAGCTACGGAACTGGGCCCATGGATGAGTTCGGTAAACCGCTTTTCGGATTAGGCGCTCTTAGGAGGAAGAAGGCGCCATCTAGTATCACTGATAGTGACGCAACACCTGCTGCACCGCAACCCATCATCATCGAGCGCTCTCAAACTCTAACCGAACTTCAAAAGCTTCATGAACAGCAGACGATCCAGGCATCCAAAGGTAATCCACTTCCACCTTTTAGAAATTGAAAGTCTTCTTCCAGTTCCACATTTCCACTCTTTAGTATGGTAATCCAGTTTACCACTTCCACCTTTTAGAAGTTCAGAGTTTTATTTTTCCACTTCCATGGTTTAGAAGCTTCGATGCCCTGTTTCCACTCCCACTCTTTAGAATGATTACCTAGTTTTCCACTTCCACTGTATATCAAAATCTTATTTTCCATTTCCATGGTTTAGAAGCTTAATGCCCCTCTTCCACTTAAAACTCTTTTTTCCACTTCCACATTTTAGAACTCGTTTTTTTTTTCAATTTGAATTTTCAGAACCTGAATCAACTCCAATGACTGAAAAGCCTCGATTGAAGCTCCGTGATTCGTTCACTTTCGGGATTTCCACCGATCAGACCGAGTCTTCCAACAGTGAGACACCGGGATCGGCTTCCCCAGAGCCGATCATCGGCGAGAGGAGCGCAGCCCTTCGTGAGATCATCCGAATTCACGAGAGCACCGTCCAGCAGGCGTCCGAAGAAGAGCAGCAAATTCCAACTTCTCCTGCTCCCAAAGCTAAATTGAAGGATTCTTTCATTCTACCGGCATCGGAGCCTTCGACTCCGGATGAAGATGATGAAAATGACGATGATCGAACCATCGAACAGAGATCCGAATCATTCCAGACGATCGTGAAGCGCCATCAAGAGCAGATTAGTAGTAATCCAGCTGCCCCTGTCAAGAGGCCAGGCATTTTGAAGAAGCCTAAAGATTGGTCTCCGACTCCGACTTCGTCGCAGAGCTCTACGACGACTCTAACTCAAGAGACGAGCAGTACGACTACTAGTAGTAGTTATACTAGGAAGCCAAGCATCGAATCGAGCATCGAGATTCAGTTGAATCCCGTTCAGAGCTCTTCGATCGTCGTTCATGAGATACCCGCTTCTGGATTAGATAATCGGAGGAATAGTAGTAGCGTAACCATCGAATACAACAGCGTTCAGGTATATATACAAAATCAAAAATTTTGAAATGCTAAATTATTGAGTTTATTAAGTATTAACTTGGTAAAGTCGTGTTAAGTAATAAATGAGCTTTTACAGTTTATATAAATAGCTTTCAAGTATTTGAAGTAAAACTTAGTTAACTCGATTTATTAACCAAGGATGAAATTGAGTCAACTCAGGTTAACTGAGTAACTCAGGTTATGATGAGAAATAAATTCTGACCACCAAAGAAACCATAATAAAGTGTGTTCAACTTTTTGATCATTGGAGTTTTTATAACTTAAACTCAGTCAGTAAAAACCAAGTTTTAGTAATTTTAGTTAAAACTTTATTACAAAAAGGGATCAAAACTCATTTTTAGTTGAGTAAATTCGGTGGTAACTTTTAATTCTAAAGTTATTGTTTTCAATTTTAATGATAATTAAAGGATGTTAAAGTGGATGGTGGAGAGCGAAGAGGTAGTCAGCAGACCCGAAAGCTGTCCATCGATGTTGAGGCATCTCCGACCATGCACACTACGAGCATGACCTTACCAACCTCTTCTTCGTCTTCTTCTAACACCTCTTCTTACGTCAGCAATACTAACAAGACCAGCACAGCTGGATTGAAATTAACTGGCGACAGTTCTGGCCATACCATCCGCAACACTTCCACATTCCAGGTATATATATTTGGTCATTAAACTATTGACTATTAACCTTGTTATTATAGATAATGATCGAATAGATCAATTCTAGTCAAGTACTCAACATTATTTTTTATATTTAACTTATTAAAAATTCAGTAATTATCAAATTTGTTTTAAACATTTTTGGTTTAATCCATTTATTTTTTACTTTAAGACGTTAAAATTATACAGTCCAACTTAATTACTGTATTAAAATCCAATAAGTTATGAAAGTTATTAGATATTATAATTAATTTGAATTCGATTATGGCAGGTGACCAAGACTACCAATAATAAGCCATCAGAGCCTACTAATAATAGCGGTAGCACGACTTCGAGCAGCTTCATGCTGACTGGATTAGCGGCGCTTAGGAAGAAGCCTGCTCCAGCTGAAGTGATCATTGAGACTCCTAACTCAACAGCTGATCCTACACCTTGGAGAAAGAAGTCCGTCCCATCGACCGAAGAACCGTCCTCTGCTCTCAAAGAGAATAATAATGAGCAGATGATGACCACCAAAAAATCAACATCTTCGGTACTTATAGATTCAAAAATCCTATAGAGTGGAAATGGAATTAAGCCTTTCATTTTAATTTGGATTATATCCCATTAAATCGTGGAAATGGAAACGAAACTAGTTTAATATTATTTCAAAATTTAAAATTAATGATAATTAGATCAATGCCCTAAATTGTGGAAGTGGAAAATTGATAATTAAAGATATTTTAAAATTAAGTTCTAAATAGTGGAAGTGGAAAAAAGTGAATTAACGTTAATTTAATTTTAATTTCTTATGTAGATGTCGAATGGGATTAGCACGACGACCAATAAGACGAGCTCTTACATCTCTTCACTAAACAGCAATACTACTACTAATAATAAATCTGGCAGCGTCGGAACTAATAGAGTAGTATCAACGGTGAATCCGTTGGAAGAGTCGACGACCATCAATAGGACGAGCAGTGTAATCCGCAAATTGCCTCAGTACCAAGTGACTGAGACCAAGACGACAACGACAGTGACGAGCAACCGGAATTCCGGACTTCCGGCAACTTCCGTTCGCGCTCTTGCTCAAAAATTCATCACCACCGGAGAGGAAAAAAGGTATAAATAATTTAATCTAATTAAACCTTAATAAATAAGAATTAAGTTAATTTATTAATTTTAAAAAAATTATTTAATTATTAATTTATGATCTACCAAATTGTGGGAAAAAATTGAATTGGTTTTAATAAATTATTAAATTTAATTAAAAAACTTAAATTAATTAGTCATGAATTTTTATAAAATATTTAAATCAATAAAAATAAATGTTTTTTAATATTTCAATAAAACTTTTTAACAAATTAAATTAACTTAAACAAAATTCAAGATCTTATCATTCGATATCCGGTCGAAACAAAGTGTTCAATTTCCACCATTACCAATTTTGGGTGTATTGGTTATTTATTGTTGTTGTTTTTGAATGGACACCTTGACCAAATTAGTTTTAAATCGAAGGTTATTGGTTACCTCCCCTCTCCATCTCTCAAAGGCGTGTGATATTGTGCATGGCATTGTCACGCAATATCCACATTAAGTCCAAATAGAGGTAAACAATAATAGATGACGCCCTCGCTGCTTCTCTTCTAAAGGACCACCCACACAATAGATATATTATTAACACAATCACTTTCTCCTTGAGCCCTTTTTTTCTTTCTTCCTTTTAGGTGATGTACTGATCCATTATTATTTTTTATTTCGAATCTAGTTCAAGGTCTTTAACTCAATAAGGCTCTTTTTATTATATCACCAATGAGATCATCAGTTGATTTAATTATTTTTAATTCCCATCTCCCGAAAACCCGAATCCCGCATTTTTAAGAAATCGATTCATTTTTTTTAAATGAGTTAAAGATAATATGTAATTACCCGATTCCCGACTCCAAACTCCCACACCCCGCATTTTTCAAACTTAATTATTTTTATAAGTTAATTCGAGAAATTTAAAAATTACCCTATTCCCGACCCTTTTTCAACATTAAGAATACCCACATCCCGCATTTATATTAATTAAGTTTTACATTTTTATTTAAACAGTCAGCCGCAGGTGAGCAAATCTGCATCTTACCCGCGAGCGGGACTCATCTTCCGCTCCAACAGTTTCCGTTCCCAGACGAGTCCGGAGCGTAGGACATCCGGAAGCGGATTGAATGCCGAATGTGGATCACCAGGATCGCCTCTGAGTCGGTCGGAATCCCTTCGGAGCTCCCCTGGCCGCACCATCCAGCAGCGCTACACACCCAATTCGGTGCAGGAGACTTCCATTCCGGATGGATCCGGAGCTGGAAGCCGGAGGGAGAGCAGTAGCATGGTGACATCTAGCGTCACATCCACCAGATCCTTCCTTCAGGATCGAACTCCCGTTAGAGGCATGCAGGACATCATCGGGCGCATGTCCGCTACACCAACAAGTAATTAAGTTTCCCATCTCCCGAAAACCTGAATTCCGCATTTTTTACAAATTGATTCAGTTTTAAAAGTTAGTTAAAGAAATGATGTAATTACCCGTTTCCCGACTCCAAAGTCCCACACCCCGCAATTTTTCAAACTTAATTATTTTTTAAAGTTAATTCGAGAAATGTAAAAATTACCCATTTACCAACCCTTTTTCAACATTTTAAATTTCCCACATCCCGCATTTTAAAATAGATTGAATTTATAGAAATGTTGTTTTGGCTACGGGTATTCTGTTTATGTGTCATCACCCGACTTAATTCCGGTGGGCGGATAAGAATAGTTTTTCTCTCTTTCTATGTGTGTTCCAAAAAGGCAGTCTAGCCGTCTGCTCCTGTCTTTCTTCTCTTCCGGGGCGGACGTGTTTGCCCCTAAAAATAGTTCTCTTTTTGTAAGGCTCTTCCTAAAAAACGTCGTCTGCTTTTTTATCTTGTTAAAACAGGTGCTGTAGTCGGACATAGTGAGGAAGATGCTCGCTCTTTATCCTTGCTTAACAAGCTGATTGGCGCGCAAATTCTCGTTCAGTCGACGGAAGCCGCTCTTTCCGGATTAGAACAGCATCCGGATGCCAAAATTATTTCATCCAGCACCACCAGTGAAGAACTCAGCCCTGACGGATCGGTTAGTAAACATACATTTTCCCATCTCCCGAAATTCCTCATCCCGCATTTTTAAAATTTGATTTCTTTTTTTAATTGAGTTAATGAAGTGTTAATGAAATCCGTTTCCCGACCCCTTTGACCCAACTTCCAAAACCCACATCCCGCAATTTTTTAATTGAATTATTTATAAAAGTTAATTAAAGAAATCATACTAGTTCCCATCTTCCGACCTATTTTGAACTCCCATATCCCGCAATTTTCAAATTCGTTAATTAATTTGATTTTTATAAACATTTATAGCGGTTGAGTCGGACAGTGAAGAACGAGCGGAGCGGATCACTCGTCCAAAGTGGGCTGGATGAGGGCACCGGTGCGAGCTGGACGAGCCGACGCACCTCCTCTTCAACGAGCACTCGAACAGCTTCAATCCAAGGCTCCGATAATGCGGTAATTTTCAAAAAATAAAAAGAGAAAGGGAAAATACAGGGTTGCCGCCCTCCCTGAAAGTAGGGCGAGGTTGAGGCCAAAATAAAAAAAAGAGATCCCTTTTTTAGTCCTTGTAAGGGGAGAGCCAAATTTTTCCTGTTATTTTTAACTCACGAAAGAGGAGGGTTTCGGGAGCGCTGAAGCACCGGCGGGAGTTCAGTCGAGAGTCCGACACGTGCCGGACTGGTTATCTCTATAATTTGTGCTAATAATAATAATAATAAAAAGTGATTTATATCGAAAATAATTTGATTTTTTTTTTGTATAATCCCCAACTCCCATATCCCGCATTTTTTTCTTTCTTCTTATTTTAAAAATTAGGTAATGTCGCAAAATGGAGCAAGTTGCATTGTGGACGGAGTGGACATCAACTCCGTCGACGACGATTTTAAACTGAACGAAATGGTGAGTTTGAGTGTTTTTCTTTCACGCTCCCGCGGGAGCCTTATTTATAGATCTTAAATTGAAAAATAACGGTGCTCTGTTCCGGTTGCGTAAACAGCTTCCTGGATTTTTTTATATTTTCATTTAATTTCAAATTCTAAGAATCTGCTTAACGATTGTTTTATAAAATAAATTAAATAAAAGTTATTTAATATGAAAGTTTGGAAAAAATAATTAAATCTAATATTTTATTTTGAATAAAATAATTCTAAATAAAAATAATTTTTTTCACAACAAAAAATTAAGCGACTAAAAATTATTTAAGTTTATTTCACTTATTTCGAATTTAATAGTGAGGTTATTAATTAATTAATTTCATTTGAATTGTTTTATAAATTTTATTCAATTAAATTTTTTAGCTCGATAACTGCAACGATTACGAAGGCAGGCGCAAGATCCGCGCCCGCATCAAGGCCCTGCTCGGCGACTCGAAGGGTGAGTCTCATTTACAAACTCCTTCACCCCGCAATTTCTTTTATTTTCCCCCGTAGATTTCTCTCTCTCTCTCTCTCTTTTCGGCACACCGTATTTTGTCTGGGCTGCGGACACTCCTTTTTTAAATCTCTTCCCCGGTGTGTTGGTTTTTACCCCCAATCCCGCAATTCATATTTGTAATTAAAATGTTAAAATCCAGTATAAAGATAATAAATACCTTTTTTAAAAATTTTATTCTGTTATACATAGATCGATTAAAAATTAATTATTTTAATAATCCGGATTTTTTTACATTGAAAAAAATTACTTTTGTTAAATCCAAAAACTTAAAAAATATTTTTTTTTTGGTTTAAATGGATTGACCCTTTTTAATTCCGGAATTTTACTATTTGTTTTCCCAATTGACATTATACATATTAGCCAATGGTGGTGGTGTTACTTCCTCTCTCTTCTTCTTCTTCTTCCTCTTCTTCCTCCTCTTTTCCGGATGTGATTCCGCCAGCATCCAGTAGTGCCAAAGCACAGCAACAGAACGAATCCGTCATGGCCTGGGTTCAGTCCAATCCAGTGGCCTCTTCTTCCTCTCAAGATGTCCCACTTCCGCCGGAAGCTGAAGTGACGACTACTCTTTTCGATTCCGGAACTGAATCCGGAGAGGACTCTACGACTCAATCTAACCACAGTCAGTCAGATCTGACATCCTTTATGGCAAATTTGAAGCTCCATAGTGGATCTGATCCACCATCACTTCCGCCGGAAGCAGCCCAACATCCGGATTTCTTACGTACAGTTGATTCCGTCCTGGATAAGCTAAAGAACTCTCTTCGTGCGGACGAGTCCGTTAAAATAGCCGGAACAAATCAACAAGAAGTTTTGAACGAGTTTATCGCTTCCGGCGGATTAGACAGTAAGCAACCTTGGTCCATCCATCCGGAGCAGCAGTCAGAATTAATAGGACTCATTGATCGTCTCCAAAGTTCACTTCATTATCTCCAGAATCAGCAGGGGAGCAGCTCTTTGACCAAAGCAGCCGTTGAGGCCTCTCATACGCTCGTTAAAGCTCCTGATATTAATTTATCAGAAAACGATCAGAAAACTTCAGAGAATATTTTAAGCTCTGTGGCCGTTAAGGTGCAGGAGGCTGTTAAGACCCCTTTAGCCGTTGAGACCAAAATGGCCGTTCAGTCTCCATCGGCCATTAAGGTCCCTGAAATTATTTCAACCAGTTCAGAAACTATTTCGACCCTAGAAAGTTCAGCTCCTGTCAGTACAGCGACTTCTCCTTCACTTTCGGCCGTTAAGATGAGGGCCAAAACGTTCTCCAATCCTCGGCCCGAAGGGTTCCGATCCTCATGGAGGGGTTCAACCACAATCTCAGAGCCTTCTACCCCATCCACGATGAGTCCAGTGCCTCCACCCAAAGTTCACTGGAAGTTGCCAGATTTCTTGAAATCGGCTAATAGTGCCGGAACGGCCTCTGCTCACCGTCCAATTTGGTGCAGCAATCAAGAAAATCAAGGTGGAGGAGTTTCTCCAACTCCTCCTGGAGGGAGTCGCATCGTCTTAGAGAAATCTGGCATCAGGGGCCGTTTCGTCCATCAGCCCGAACTGGCACCGGCTCCAAAGTTCACCCCTAAAACGGCTGTCT
This sequence comes from Chydorus sphaericus, assembly GCA_030141595.1. Lineage (NCBI taxonomy): Eukaryota > Metazoa > Arthropoda > Branchiopoda > Diplostraca > Chydoridae > Chydorus > Chydorus sphaericus. Next base: position 2,813,364 of record CM057927.1, read on the forward strand.
CGGTAAAACTGCCTTCTTTCCTTCTTAGGCCACAGAGCTCATCTGCTAAGCCTCCCAGCAGTTCTTCATCTCCCACCAAAATCATCGAAACTAAAATGGCACAGCAGGCCGAAACGGCGCCTCTCAACAGCTCTTCGTCTCCCACCGAAACCATCGAAACCAAAATGGTCCGGGAGGCCGAAGCGGCCCCTCTCTCTCCCGTATTAAAAATCCGTGCCAAAGCCTATTCACCTGTACGGATGACTTCCGTCTCGCCGGTAAGATCTACTCCGACCTCTCCGGCGGAAGAGAGAAAAAGTCGCCCAAGAGAAGTGCCATGGAAAGTCAAACTTGCTAAGAAGAAGGCGGAGAGGTCGCAAAGCTCTACGCCCATGGATGGTCAGCTGAGCGTCGATCTCCGAAAGTCTATTCAACAGGCTGCACACCGGAAATCACTGGAAGATGTGACGGCTCCGTCTGATTCATCTGTCGAAGCAGTTCGCTATCCAATTTTAAAACAGAAATCACTCGGAGAGCTCTACGTCAACTCTAAGCCAAAACCTTTTCTAACAAGGTCTGAAAGTCTGGGAGTCACTAAAACTACTATTCCGGTGGAATCTGGCATTCTTAGATCCTGGTCAACAAGATCCTCTTCGTTGGATAGGCAGGATTCAGCAGAGGCGAGTACTCCAGTCATCACTGCGGCTATAGCTCCCAGTCCATCCGGCCACAATTGGGTGTTGTCCACTTCATCCAGTAATAGTCCCGGAAGAGCCCCTTTAAAGCGACAGGAAGCTATGGAAAATAAGCAAGATTCTGTTGGTAACAAAGAAGAAGATAAAGTGGTGACTGGAATTTTGAAACTTCCAGCCGGGACGAGTCCCAAAAGGAATGAATCAATGGATCCTAGTAAAGATCTATTTACTCCATCAGAATCTATTCAAATCGCCGTTCATAAAGCGGCCATTAATAAACAAATATGGGCCGAAGAGGCTCGAAGACGAAGTCAAAACAGCTCAGTGAGCTCTCCTCCGCCTGTGGATAATGAACCACCTGCTTTTAAAATGCCGTTGAAACCACAGAGCTCTCTTCCAGATTCAACCTTAGAAACATCGCCGCATAGTTCAAATTCCATCAAGGATCGAAATCGGAGGAGTAATACAATCCAGTTGGCCATTCCGGCCGGAATAATCAAGCCTTCGACTTCCGATAAAATGATGAGCAGCTGGAGACCCGTTCAGGCACCTCCTCCGTCTACATCAGTGAAGAATACTGGATTCCTTGCCAGTTTTAATCCGATTCAAAACAATACTATTCATCCATCCAGCGGATTGGGATTCCAGCCGAAACCTTTGCCTTCTAAATCAACTTTTAACAATTTGATTGAAAGTAAGGATCCAACTTATCCTTGTGGAATTAATAAATTCCAACCAAAACCACTTCTGACTCGATCCTCATTTGATAAAAGTGCTACCAATTCAGCAATAAAATTCCAGCCGAAGCCTCTCCCCACTCGATCTAGTTCTGATGTGGTTCCCGAAGACCCTTCCGTTGCAGTCACCTCCGCAAACCTTCGAGTTCAGCTAAATTCCGGAAGTTACAGCGTCTCAAGTAGTGCTCCAGTGAAACCATCGGCGCAAAATCATCAACCATCAGTTCCTCCTACATCCATCCCAGAAGCATTTCATGCTAAATTGACGGTGAACAATCAGCAAACCGTTTTAAAAGAGCAACAACCAGATCCACCTATTCAGCAGATCAGTATGACTGTTAATCCAGCCATACGGCGGCTCCAGAGGTCCTCTTCTTCCGTACCATCTAGCCTATTTCGCAGCATAGACTCTGACAGAGCGGATGCGGATGATGAAGCTTCCTCTGGCTCTTCATCCAGCTCCGAAGATGAAGAAGAGCCTCCTCCATCTGAAGTATCCGGAATCAAGCGACTTACAAAGATGCTTGCTGATAACCCACCGGCACCGATAATCATCCCTAAATCAGCAAGTCAGCAAAACATCATTCCGAGCGTCACCTTAATCCCTCCATCCCCTCTTCACCCACCTGTAGGTGGAGGATTAAGGCACTCTGCCTCCTCGTCTGCAATGCTCTACAATAGCAATCACTATGTGGACCCTTCTGGCCCTACTCTAGTCGGATTGGTCGCAAAGAACGTCCTCCAACAGATTCAGCATCCCCCAGAACCGACTTACAATCCAACAAATCAATTAATGAAGAGTTTATCCGGCTCTAGATTGGTGAGTCAGGCTGTGCAGCAGCACCAAAATAGGCCAAAGAGCCTCATCCTTTCTGTGCCAACTCCAACGGATTCGTCAGTTCGGAGAAGTAGTCCGACCATTGGGACGAAGCAGTATGAGGCCTCTCTGTCCCCTGACAGTGCTGAAAAAAAGCAGAGAGAGATCATGCAGTTCTTTATGGCGAATAGTAGTAATAGCGGCCCTAAAGGTCCTTCACCTGCTGCTCCAAAGCCTCTAGAGCGACAGGCGTCAAGCGACGTGGATGAGTTATTCGACCAGTTGGTTTCCAGTCCTGATGCCCAGCTGCTCGTCAATCAGCATCGTGAGTGGCAAAGTCGCCGTCGTCTGCTACTACTTCTACTATCATGTGATGATGCTAAACAGCAATAAAAAAAAACTAAATAACTGCGCTTCTTCATTCTTCTCCTCATGTTTATGTAATCTCACTTTCATTTATGTATACTGGCTGCTACATGTGATTGTTCTTGAATGATGTAATAGCATGATGCACAGAGTTGTCAAATCGTTCATGTTTCGTTTATCTTGCACAATGGACTGGATGCTGAGCTGGCTGGATGTTCTTTTCCACTATCTATCTTTTCCACCCTTTATTATATATACATTATCTTATTTGCATTTTGGAATTTTGTTGTTTGTGTGAATTTTAGTAGTAAATAGCTCATTTGATAGTGGAACTAACTTGAGATTTTGTACAAAATGGTGCAGGTCCTAAGGCCGATTTCGCAATGTCTAAATCCCGTCCTGGTGGTGGTGTTGGTAACGCTCCTTCCTCCCTTCTTTCTAAAAGCGAAAGTAAAGTTTTTCATCCTTTCCATTCAATGAAAACCAGTTTTAAAATTTATTTAAACTATTTCATTTCCAGTGACTACTACTCGAACTACGAGCAGCAACATAATGCGCTCTAGCGGCAGTCAACCTGGCAACAACGCATTTTCCAAGTTCCAACAACTGGACCAGTCAGTCAAGACGACTACGACGAGGTAAACACCACAACCCCCTTATCCTCCAAAAAGCATGAAAAATTTATTTACCCTCTCCCAGTGAATTCGTCTGCATCATCCAAAACACACACAAAAAATTAATTAACCAATCGTGCCATTTTTATTAATTCCTCCAAAATATTATATAATCTAAGCTTTAAAAAATGTAAAATGGGTTTCGAGAAAAAGTTGGTAATGTGTGAAAGTGGTAGTGTTCCGAGTAGTCCCGAGACGAGCTGCGAGAGACCCCTGGTGGCAATGCCGGTAGCCCGAGCCCGGCTCAACACGACTGTCATCAAGGAGCGGCTGCTCCAGTTTTGCAAGAGAGCCACTTCAGATTATTACAAGGTCAGAATTGTTGCGTAAAAAGAGAGTAAAAGAAAGGGTATTTAAGAAGAGAATAAGCTCCAATATTTTTTCCATGGTTGAGGTCTTTTAATTATTTTTAAAAAATATTTTGAATATATTTTTGGCCTGCCTCCCACATCACAACCTTGCTATTATCTTAAGCTTCTTTTTTCTCAAAGTATGTTATAGTTTAGCCCCTCCCACAATTCATTCAATTGGAATGAATCTTTATATTTTTTTTTCTATTTTGTGCTCTCTGGAATGTGCTGGGTTTTATTCTGCTCTCATCTTTAAAAAATACATTGTCGCATCCGCTTGCTTCTTTTTCGTGTTGCATGAATTTTATTTATTTTTCTTCGACTGGATATTAGATTTTTAAAACATTGTATGAGAAATTTGGTAAGTATACTACCACGATGTATAAAATGGGTAGCCATTTAAAAATAATTCTGAAAGCCGCTACGTGACATACATCGTGGTATATAGAGAAGTTTTAGGTTGTTACAAAAAAAAACTGGTTTAAATACTCTCTGAAAATTGACCTCAGAGTGGTACGCTGGGGTAATGCCTCCGGTGGTGGGGCTACTAGCACTACTCCCGCGGGACTAGTCCGCACGGCTTCCGGGATCAAGGATTTCCTGCTCCAATGGTGCCAGGCCAGAACTCGCGATTATCAGGTAAAATATTAAAAGAAGGCCAACTAAATAAATCATTCTAAAAACGGCCATTTTGTTATTTAACTCTAACTTATTTTGAGCCTCTGGGCAATCCACCATTTTGGATGTAAACAAATACAACAGATTGAGAGATTGTTTACAGGAAATGGCGCGTCTTAGAGTAAATACACCTCAAAGGGAACCGTTTTTCGTCAATTGACGTCATTCGTCCTTTATAACTTTGCTTCAGAAATTGTGAATATTTTAAACACGTATTCTTATTTCTCGGTAATGGTGTCGGCAGCTATAGCTATCTTTAACCCTCTCTTCTGTGAAAATGACAAGGTTGCGAAATTGTTGCTTACTTGGCCGGACGCAGGTGGCGCTGAAAGCGTTACATTGGCACCTTGCCCTCTTTTTATTCTATTTCTGATAATATATATATGCTTTACAAAAATGAAATATGTGGGAGGGTACGCTGACAAATTGATTATTGCTTTCAACCGCATTCATCTTGTGTTCCAGAAAGTGCAGATCGAGAACTTTAGCACCAGCTGGAACGACGGCCTAGCTTTCTGCGCATTGATTCATCGCTTCTACCCGGATGCTTTCGATTTCGATAAACTCGAATCCAAGAATCGTCGATATAATTTCACTTTAGCCTTCCAAACAGCCGAGTAAGTTGTTAATAAGTTAAAGGATGCAATCGATATTCATGGATTATCAAATTAAATTTTAGGGAGAGGGCTGGAATCGCACCATTGTTGGATGTGGACGACATGGTTGCCATGCAACGACCCGATTGGAAATGTGTCTTCACTTACGTCCAATCTTTTTACCGCCGCTTCAAGGACGAGTGTTGATTTTCTTCATCATCTTTTTTCGCTCTTTTTAAATTGTATTCTGCTTGGTTACGACCATTTTTTAATTTCTATTTTGCATATTTATTTGATGAATTATCGTTTCATTTTTTTTTTTTGAGGCAGCTGGATTTGTCAATTTCATCAGCTTCTTATTATTATTCTTTTATTCTAGCCAATATGTATTTTGGGCATTATTATACAATAAAACTTTTGAAAATGGTTAGCAATGGCTTCTTTTCTACGTCAACTACTAAAAAAAAAATCTTAAGTGGTTAGAAAGGGCTTCTTTTCTACGTCAACTACTACGGACGTTGCCATGGATACCTGGTTTTGACAGCTGGCCAGCAAAAACTGCCACGACGTGCGTGAATGAAAGCATTCATTTGTTTTTAATAATTTTTTGAAAACATCACCCGTCCAGAATTAAAAAAATAGTATTTAATATATTGAAACAATGAAGATCTCTAGTTATTTGTGTAATCAGCTGACTCGTTTAGCCGCCCTAGTATTTTTTGTCCTCTTGCAAACAGCTATCCAGCCAGTCACCGGCTTGGGCAAAGTGGTTTTTGCTGTCAACGCCGGTGGCGAGGCTCACACAGATATTTACGGCATCCGATACCAGAAAGGTAATTTATATTTTGAAATATTTTTAAAATTTAAATTAATTAATATGATTCTTTATCAGACCCACTGGAAGGGAAGATTGGAATTGCTTCTGATTTTGGGAAGCAGTACCTCAACATAGGCAGAGTTCCCGAGGCAGATGCCATTCTGTACCAGACCGAGAGGTATAGCCAACAGTTTCTACAATTTTTATTTCAATTTATTAATTTATTTTTTAGGTACCACTCATCTAATTTTGGTTATGACATTCCATTGAATGAAGATGGAGACTGTAAGTTTATTCTTAATATATTTAATTTAATCTTTAATATATTTAAATGGATAATTATAAATATTTAAATTTATTTCAGATGTGTTGGTGCTCAAATTTTGTGAAGTCTACTTTTCAAGCCCTTCGATGAAAGTTTTCGATGTGACATTGAACGGAGTGCACACGATCGTCTCCTATTTGGACATATTTGAGAAAGTCGGCAGGGCTGTAGCTCACGATGAATACGTAATATTTGATTCTCAATTTAAATAATTTTGAAAAATAAATTTAATTTTTATATAGATCCCATTCCGAGTGACGAAAGGAAAATTACTTGTCAACGACGAAGAATCAGATTACGTCGGCAAAAAGATCCGAGTGGAATTTATCAAGGTATATTTAAAAATAATTTATTCTTTAGCTTGATAATTAGTTATTAATTTGATTATTAAATTTATTTTCAAGGTTATATTATATTACTGATTGTAAAATAATTTAATTATCAATTAAATTGTTTTCTGAAATAAATTAATAATTATTTTTCATTTTTTATTTTAAACAATGCTTCTATTTATTTTAAAATTTTATTAAATCAAAAAAATCTTTTTTATTTATTTAGGGAAATCAAGATAATCCGAAAGTGAACGCCATTTACGTCATGAAAGGAGATATCGACGGTAATAATTTCTTAAAAATTCAAATAAATTTTTTTTTAACTAAAATTTTCTCCCAATAGATGTCCCAAAATTGCCACTCCTTGATAGCGAAGCTGCAATCGAGGACGACGAAGATCGTGAAATGGATTGGAAGCAGCAGCCATCCGAATCTCATCATCATCACAAGGAGCATCAGGCAGACCCCGTCCTCTCAGCTTCCACTAGGAAGAAGAAGGAGGCCTCCCCCAATAAAATCCCCAACCCATACGGCGATGAATCGTCCACCCTCTTGCCCATTATCGTGGCCGTAGCGGCCTTCATCCCGCTCCTATTCTGCCTCTGCAAATTGTGATGATTTTGTGCAGAATAAGATTATAAAAGGGAGAAAAAATGTTGCCCTAGTCTCCATCTTCCCTGTTTGTGTCAATTTAATTTAAGGTGTTGGAATAAAAGAGAGAAATACAACAGTTGAAAAAGAGAGTTTTATTTATTTATGTTCAAATTTCAAGCAACAGTTTCGGGAGACACGAGGCGCTTGGCAATGTGGATCCTCCGGTTGGACACAACAACAATGTAGCAGTGGTCCGGGTAGTTGACTGGAAATGAGAATTATTTGAATAAGTTATGTAATATTAGTTGGGAATCAAATTACTTGTGAGTCGTTGGAAGCCATCTTGACCATCAGTGAGGCCCAGTTCAGTGCTGGATGCAACTTTTAGCATCTTGAGGATGACTCCACCCAATCGCTCATCATTTTCCAGGTCACCGTTTGACTGAGTTGAGGATATATATTATTATTTGATTAATTTAAGAGATAAATTGATAACTTACAGCAATGACAGCTCCATCCTCGTCTAATAGAAGAAAACCCAGTTGATTTGGAAGAGAATCCATTTAGAAATGAATGTTTTTCTACTTGACAGCTGAGATTAGGGGAGGATTTCTTTTTTTTTTCTTGTTGCCATGGTAACGGAGCTACCGGCGTTGCCATGTCAACACAAACCAAAACAAAACAAAGCGGCAGGAAATAAGAAAAAATGTTGGATCTCGAGGAAATTCATTTAAAGCTTAATAACGATCCATTCATGTTCAGAAGATTCGAGAAAATTGATTGGAAACAATTTGGTAAGATATTATTCAATCAGTTTGTCATTTTAAATAATAATTTTTTATTTTAAAAAACAGCTTCATTCAACTTGGAGCAGTTCAAGTTGACAGGTGGACTGACAAATTGGGAACTTATGGAAAAGCATTTAGGTCATGTCCTCTGCTGTCATTTAGAAAGTGAGTTTGATTCTAATAGTCTGGATCCAAATTTGGCCAAACTCTTCCAGCTGGCACAGTTGAGCGTGGAGTACCTGCTCAGAATTCGGCAGCAGGCCCTGACAGAGCTCAAAGTCTGTAGAGAGCAGCTAACTTCTAAAACAGAGGTAATAAAACTCATATTAAATTTATGAATTAAAAATTAAAATGTTTACTTTGAATTAGGCACTGAATGCTGCTGTCAAGGCTAAAGCAGAATCTGAGAAGCGATGCAAAGAGCTAAAAAAGCAGCTGAAGAAATCTTCATCACCTGTCCCTTCTTCTAAAAACAGTGACTACTTCAGGGTATTTAAAAGATAGAGAATTTAATCCTCTATGAAATGAGCTAATTTTAAATTATTTTTAAAGTGTCCAGCGTGCCCGAAAACGTTTCTAAACGGGGAGTATCTGCGTAGTCATTGGATCCGGAGGCATCCTGCCGAATTGATGACTCCTAAAATCCAAAAAGAAGAGGTTAAAGAGAGTAAAAATGATGAAGAGCAAGTTGTGCTCATGAAAGAGCTGAAAGAGCGGCTCTCTAACGCTGAGAAGCAGCTGAAAGACGAACAACTTCTTCTCCAAACTTTCGTCGATAAGGTCTTACAATCTTCTTCATTTTAAATGAATTGAATTAACTTAACGCCTTAATTATTAGATGGATAAATCGAATAATCAGCTACAAGGAATGCTCTTCCAAGAAGTTCAAGTGAGATTTTTAGTTAATTTATATTTTTTTCAATGAAATAATCAACTTAATTTGCATTATAGAGTCTTAAAGCTCAATTAATTCCCATTCCATCGGCTACATCCAGCCCATTACATCGTCCTCCAGCTATTCAAACTCTTCCTGATGCTGGAATCCCTGTATCACCGATTAAAATAGTTGTAGAATCATCTCCGATCAAGTTTAAAGAACCAGAAGCATCTCCGATGAAATTAAAAGAACCAGAACCCTCTCCAATCAAATTAATGGAGCCAAAACCATCTCCGATCAAATCAAAAGAACCAGAACCATCTCCGATTCTTCAAGAAGTCGCTAAAAAGTTCCGATCAGTTTTACAACGATCATCTGTAATGATCGAAGCTGATGATCCGATAGAAATGAATGATGCTCTTCCGGTGGCATCATCATCTCCTGTCATTCCAGAAGAAGAATCTTCGATTGAAATGATGCCAATCATTCATCATCAGAAGAAACCAAAGAAATTGAATCGAGAAGAGTTGGAGATCCGATTTAAATCCGCCATCCAGCGGACTCTTCAACGCAGATTGACTCTATTAGGCATCGATGATCATCAGATGATGACGTCTTCTCGATTTAGAAGGATCATGGACCAGTTAAATAATAACAAAGACGACGAGAATCCTCAGAGACAAAAAATTCGGCGAAGATTCTTGGCTCAACTTCAATTACGAATTTCAAATGGAAATATTAAATCTTCTAAGAAGAATAAGATTAAAAAGGAGGCTGTAATTGTTCATCAACCTGAGAGAGCTCCAGTACCGATACCAAGATCTTATAATCGGTCATTGATGGCTCGTGATGGTGAAGCTACAACTGTTAAAAACTTATCGCGCCATCTTACCAATCAAGTAATTGATAGATTTGTTTAAGTTTTTATTGTAATTTAATCGAATTTCATTAGGTTTTACAGGAAACTGCTGGGCCTGGATCTCACCAAGTGGTTGTGAAACCATCGAAAGAATTGGTCATAAATAAATCAACATCTTCTAATTCAGTAAATAATTAAAATGTGCTTAATTGATAACCGAGATAACAATTGTTATACATTTGATAGGTAAAAGAAGAAGTTAAAGTTGATGATAGGAAACCATCGGATCAAATTGATGGAACCATCATCATCCCAAAGTCAGATGATGATGAAAGTAGCAGTAGTAGTAGCTTCTCTCTTTCTTCCTTGGATGCCATTTTAAATGAACTGAAGAAACCCAATCGTTACAGTAGTCTTCTAGTCAAATCTCCATCAGCTGCAGCAGCACCTTCCTCAAACCAACCAGTAAACAGTAATCAAATAATCAAGTCAGCAAGCCCTGCTACAACCAAAACAGTTCAGTGGAGAGTTCCGGTTGAATCTATGGAAAAGCCATTAGATCATTCATGGGATTCTTAATGATATTTTAAAGTGAACAATCTGGGTTGATGGCGCAGCATGGTACATACATTCATCTGCAATGAAAATACACAATAATAAGAATAATTTGTAATTAATTTAAACAGTTATTCACGATAGCTATAATTGCGATAGTTGCTACTCGATTATTAGAAGATAATAGGTAGTAAAAGTGAGATCACGAGGACAACTGAAAAAAGTTTTACATTTCCTTGGCATACCTGAGATTTGATTAGATAATATTTACGAAACACGAAAGTATACTATGATTTAGGCCTAAACAAATTCAGTAGTGTTAAACTGAATAATCAGCTTTTATAATTGAGTCTATGCCTAATTAGATGATCCCGTTTCATTATCTTGTTTTTATTGTTACATAATTTCGCTCAGTACTTTTGTAGCTGAGATTATTTCGTTTTTCATTCTGAAACTTCATTAATTTGCATGCACATTAGGAAATGATCTCATGAAAGCTTAATTATTTTACACAGTTTTTCAGTGCGGAAATGTTATTTTCACTTAATTCTTCGACCATTTGAGTCTGGAAGCAAATATTTTGTTACATTTTATTTTCTTAATGTCGTATTTCACCAATTTTGTGTCTTAAATCCATTGTCGCGTACAAAAACGCTTTTAAAATCAACCTTTGATTTCTCGCATGTTTCGAAACATTGGGAAATGTGTTTGCTCATCATTTCAGAGAGATATGATCCACCAATCAAGTATTGCCACACGGTTAGTATCACTTATATCAACACAGAACGACAAACTGATGATGCACAAGTATTTACAAAAATTGTGAAATACGAGGCGATGGATTTCTGAAAAGGATAATTCCAAACTGATTTACAAATATATATCATGATAGATATGATTCTAATAAAAAGGGGGAAATTTAGCTTTGAATTCAGAAGATTCATGATGAATAACATCATTCTACCTTTATTCTTCCTCTGCTTATTTGCAACTTTTATTTAGTCACTTTAGGTTTTGATATATATTACTTTTAACATTTAGGAACTTAAAAAAATATATAATCTCAAGTTATATATATATATATTTTTATCATGCTCTTATTGCATATAATTAAGACAAATCTGATCGGGAAGAAGAGAGTGGTCGCATCGTTGGAGGTGCCGAAGTGACACCCAATTCGCTACCTTTAATGGTATCCATAAAAGGTTCTCTAAATGGCACAACATAGAGCCACATTTGCGGAGGTTCTGTAAGTAACTTTTTCATTATTGAATCTTACTAATATAGTATCAAGCAAGATGATTAAATATTGATTGACTTAGAAAGTACTACAGCAATTAGTTAAAATAGCGATTTGTTATTTGCACCTTACTAATTAATAAGAAAATGAAAATTACTTTAACAGATCATCAGTACCAGGACCATTTTGACAGCTGCCCACTGTACCAAGTAATATATAAATGTTTCTGTATTAGTTATATTTGGTTAATTTTAAAAATCATAAAATAAAATAAAAACTTAAATTCATTTACGATGAAAGTACATAAGTACCATATGTACGAATCGTTGTGGGAGCACATGATTTCACCTCATCCTGCAGTTCCTGGCAGATTCGTAATCTTTCCAGATATTACAACCACGAATGCTACGATAAAACAGCGAAACCGCCAAAAATGATATTTCTTTATTCTACGTACTGTATATTATACAACCATTCTAATTTATATTACCTGGTGGCCCGTTTTAAACTCAATAATATACTTGGTACACCTACACGCATAAGACGGCCATGCGTATTGCTGAAACTACTCGGATTAGTGCGTTTTTCTATATCGATTAAAGAAGAAAAACAAGAAGCCAATTACTTGCTGCTATGTATTTACAACAAAAAAGGGATAAGCAAGAAATAACAGCGAATCATCGTGATTCGTCCCGATGAAAAGCAACAGAAATATTGCAGCTTATACACGCCGAAAATAACGCCGTATTAAGTTGCCGCAGCTGGAGAAAATCGTTCCATTTCTCCACCACTCTTTTGGTGTTCTATATCTTCGTCTTTTACGTTAAGAGGGAGTAGCACTGTAAGTAGCAGAAGGTACTGTACAACATTAGTAACACTCCACTTCCCGAAATCCTACGTATTGTTATTTATCCCAGGCCTTATTGATCATAATTAATAACCCTGAGCATGTTTTTTTTTCGCACACCATCTATCATATGAATGTCATCAGAATGTTGGAAAAACGATTCGCATGAACAAGACTTACTATTTTTAATATGGGTAGTCATATCAGTCTGGTAGCAGAAATTTGCAATGCATGACCAAAAAAATCTAAAAAGATGATCAAAGTACCCAAATTGATTATACCGATGTAGATTTTTGTAGACATCAGGTGCCGACTGCACTATGGGATTAAATTGTTGCCAAAAACAAAAAATGAATGCGTCAAATTACATCCTATTCCTAAAAAAGATTCAAAAATAGGGTTGTTAAAAAATAATTTAACAAAAAATATCGTGCTGGAGCTATTGGTGGCAAAACTTTGTATTACCTAGTTTACCTAGTTTTTTCATTCTAACTAGTTAAAATCGTTAATATTTTGTACGACAATTTTCTTCAAAATTTAGAACAAATAGCTGCTATTTTACCTTTTAATTATTCAAGATATTACACTTTCACCGTGTTTTTCCTTAATCTAATTAACAGCTAAAATGATTTTAACTTGTTTTATAGCTTACCATTTTTAAAACTAGATAACTTAACTAAAACTAGGTAGTTTATTATTACCTAGATACTAGAAAAAAAACTAGGTAGATTAGTTATATTTTACCCAGTTTCAAATCTTAACTAGATAATTTAGTTATACTTTACCTAGTTTTAAAAATGACTAGGTAAATTAGTTGTACTTTACCTAGTTTCAAAATAAACTAGGTTGACACCAATAGTTGGAGCAGAAGTATAACTTTGTAAAAAATGTAATTGTAGTAGACATCGCTAAAGGGAAACTCGCTAGTGACGTCTTATTAATTGGTTTTATGGTCCTAAATTACACAATATAATTTTAAACATTTTAAAAAAAGTTAAACAATGTGTTATTTTGCAAACAAATCGCCGTGTCGCCTACTCGTCTTTTAAGACAAAAACATAAGAAAGAAGCATCATTTATAAAATTTAAATTACTATATCAATGAACATGTAACATCAACAGCGCGCATGTCGTTATCGGGAGCCGATGCGCAACGATGCGAACGCAGAATCATACAAAAGCCAGAAAGAGTACGATAAAGCGCACTGCTGATCCATTATGAAGATGTATAAGGTAAGAATCGGCTCCAGAATGAACACTTGTTTTACTCGAGTACTCCTGGAGGCCGCACAATTTACTTAATCTATAGTTTCAGTTCAAAGTGTAAGTTATACCTTCCTCAGTAAACTTCTTACCTATTGCATGTATTACAGCCCTGTGTTCATTGACGCCGTTTCGGTCATTTAAAAAGTCAGGTATAGTTCGAACTACCTGGCATACACTGATTAATCAATATGTTTTAAAGGGGTTTTGTACTGGCGCCGTAAAGACTTATTATAGAAGGTAAACATAAATAAGGTACTAAATTTTTTGTAATAGTTTTTAAAGCAAAGAAATAAGAGTTATTAACAATTATATTTATCAGCATTCCATTCTATACGGGCTTGCGCTGTCGAATAGAAATGATTCAATGCTTTCATCTTTATAAAGTGTTGCGTTCCTCGACATTGTCTTACTTTATAATTGACTGATGAACTCGCTTGATGTTGTGTTTATCACCTGTTATAGAGTTTTTATACAATAAACGTGTTATAACAGAGGATAAAGACGTCAGCAAGCTAGCTGCATTCATCTCTCCACGGTTCCTTATTGCTCCTAAGTTCTTCCGTTTCTGATTTTAGAGTTGTTTTTGTTTTAGTATGCTATGGCCTATACATATTCGAACTGGTACGGTTCTATATGTTATTGCGGTTTATACACACAGTCCTTAAACTTCTTCACATATTCCATTTAATAATTATGAGGCGGAATTCAAGGATTGTTTGTATAGACTTTTGAACGAAAATTTTACTAAATATTATAGGTTATGGTTTAAAAAGGATGATTTTTTATTTTAAATTGTTGCTTTCGATCGCTATATTTATGATGTATTTAATCCCTTTTCAGGATTGAAAATGTGTCGCGTTTCTGGCTTCTTGGCTGTTTTGGAATTTGGCCCAGTTCTGATCTTCCATATCTTCACTTTCTATGTGTGCACCATCGCTTGAATAGATACCGATATTCATCAACCTTCGGGGGAAAAACCGCTACCATTTTCAGAGCTATACCAATTTTTGTACGTGTGTAATGCTGACCCTGTTTACTCGCGGTGATTTGAATAAAATATTTGATTTCTAAATTGAGACTATTATTCAGGTAATAAAAATGCTAGAAGTTTGTATATAGTGTCATCCGAACGGGGCACTTTCATGCAAAATGGAATGACGAAGTGTGCATGTCTTACATTTTTAATGACAAACTTTTTAGCGAGAAATGACATGCCATTTGGGTACATCATATCAATCTAATATCAAAGAATATAATATGCGGCTATATCACAGAAATATCTTTATTATACTCATACTTTCATATCTACTGTGTTCGTCTTGAAAATAGTAGAAAGGTAGAAATAGTAGAAAGATAAAGAAAAACAAAACAAAAAACCACAGAGTGAAAATGAATCTAATCTATCGCGATTTCGATAAAAGAAGAACAAAAAAAAAAGGGTTGACCACAGGAAATGAGAAAAATTGGCAAATGTGCCACTGACAATTATTTAATCACCTCTGATGCGTTGCAATGACGATCGAAATTAAAGCGCTGACCTATGCAAGACAACGGCATTTAAATTTTTGTTTGCACCTATAAGTACCTTACTTGATGACCCTTAAGTGGTTAAAAGCTAAGCAAACAGCTTTTTTAAAATCAAACATATTACACGTGGTGTCGGAGTGCGGTGCGTTTATTGCGGAAATTATTTTATGGGAAATTTCTATACACTCCGCTGTATAGATAAAAATAAATAAATAAATAGTCTACCAATAATTACTATAGAAACCTGAAAGACTCATATACAGCACTCAGTATTGATATGTTCAAGAAATATTTCCATTTTCTATTTTTTCCATGCTTGATCTCCTATATAAGGTATATGAAAAGCGGTTTAGGATATGTATGATCATATAATACAAGTGAGCTCAGACAGGATTTTGTTTTTCTTTTGATCAAAGGTCTATTCAATTCTGCGTTCGTCTGGACGACAGCGATTCTAAATATATCTTGGTGAGCCCTTAAGACTGCATTGGAATTAGGAAACAATTTAGAACACATCTTGGAATCCTCTTACTTTATTGTGACATTTAATGCTACTGTGGTCAGTGCCAGAGATGCATAAATGAAATACATAACATTTATACAGTGGCGGGCATCTGTGCAATCATTTGTTCGTAATATGGGCGATATTGAGAACTGTCTAACTTTGGTTGTTGAAGAATATCGTGTATTTTGGTTAATTGTAAAGATAAGCAATACAGTTACGTATATATAAATATATATATTTTTATTTTAAAGGGATACGACAATTTACCTACGTACATAAGTTATTACAATGGAGTAACTTACGAATACAGACGATTACATATAAGTAATGATGAGTACAGATGGGAGAATGACAGCTGCAATTCACGTATTAGTCACAGAGGTAACAATAATATCTTTTGAAGAAAAAAAAAGCACGAGCATTCTTTAAATTAAATTATAGATTTACGACAGTATTATATGATGCATTAGGTCTATGATAAGGCCAGTTAGTAAAACGGCTAGTGGCTCTAGCGATCCCCCCGATGGGATTAGACCTCTTCGCCAGCTTGAAAAAATCCTGACTGTGTCCCACAAAACAAAGTGGATTGAACATGGCTGTATAGAACCCTTTGAAGATTCCACGAAGGTAAAGAGTTGAACAAGTACTCGTCGATGATAGCAATTAAAAGACACAAAATAGAGAACAAGAGCAGGACGAGTGGCACGGAAATAAAAATCAGAAATACTTTTACATTAATTCTGACGCTATAATAGCTTTGTAGCTCGGAACGACTGAATCCCTGCTGATCATTTGTAACAATTCCTTTATCTTGGCTAAACTTTTTATCCTCGACAGACTTCTCGCGGGCGGACGTATTATGGGAATTATTTGTAATAATAAGAGAGTGCTGGACAATATTGGTTTCTTGATATTTTTTATAAGGAATGTAAAAAGTGAGAATGCCAACAAACACACTCGAAAATGCTTGGACGAAATCCATAGCATTGAGTATATGCTTGCATGACTGGGTTAGTGTTTGAAAGAAAATGGGGCCTTTGATAGCAAGGGCTATGAGTACAAAACATGCTATCTGTATGATCAGGATCAATGTGTTGGTGATGTATTTTTTGTAAAACGAGGTATACCTGAAGAAAAAGCGCCTGTCCAACAAGGAAAGGGTGAGGTATAGAATGAGAGATGCTGCAGGAAGTCCGACAATAGCTTCGTGGAGTGGCAGGAAAAAGTATGAATTTTCTTCCTTAGCTGCCGCGACTTCTACCAAGAAACCAGTTAGTGTGAAGACGTTGGCAAAGCCTATTCCTAGCCATGCGATATTTTGGGTCGTTTGAAGTTGCCGATTGAAAGCTATGGTCCCAGCTACAAGTAAATTCAGTGGTATGCCGATCAAGGAAAAGCCAATATGAATGGTGGAAAGATATGGGTCCATGTGATAAATGGGAGTCATCAGTTTAGTAGCTGTGCTGGTAGTGCTGTTCCCTGCTTCATTCATCTTTAAAAATGAAACAAGCCATGTATCGCATTTTAAATAGAACACTATCTCAATGTATTATTTTGTTCTTAAAATATTGCTGTATTATTTATAATTACATTTTATGCAACGGTGATACTTAAAATGTAATAATTCTCAAAATTTGGTTGTAATTTACGAAGAATTTTGCTGCGAAAGTACTTCAGCTGCACCAATTCAACGCGCGCATCTGTTATAAGTGAAATAATGAACTAAGTAAAAAAGGGCAGAATTATTTTTATGCGTTGGTATTACCTGTTGGATTGTTTCGTAGTCACGAGCCAGAAATCATCGAGTCTTTGCCATTGAAGTACTGCATTGAATTTCTTCTGAGCGCAATCTCTTAAGTATCGGTAGCGTATCGGGAATAGGTATCTATAATTTTGTTGCTGTCCTCTCCAAGAAATATTCGATCAACCCCAATTTCCGTATGGATTTTCGAATTCTATAACACATCACGCATGCGCTTGTCTAAGCCCACCGTTTGCTACATATCGTGAGATGCTCCTCCCTCTTTCGGGTTACAAAACATTTTGTTTGAAAAAAAAGCAGGAACAAGTGAATAATGTACAATTTACAGCAAAACTTTACGGTTTATTTTATCGCTCTTTATATTTTTCATCGTCTGAAAACTGTTTCATCTATTATTGAAGAAATCTTAAATGAAATTTGGAAAGGCGCAATTAAAATAATGGAGGCATCTTGCATGCATTCATCATATCTAACTACGGTACATCAAAGCTCATGATTGATTATTCTCAGTTCATGATGATGTATGGCACGCCGTAGAACACCACTTTAACTGCTAACCGAACTATTTAATTTATTGATTAACGAACCAGTCACAAATTAAACGTTTTAAATAGCATATAAATTCTCTAAATAAAGAACTGAAACAATAAAATTATTTAATCCACCAATTTACCATCCAAATCAAAAACTTAAAAGATAATTAAATAAGCGCTGAACACCACACAAGTTACCAACTCTACCATTTAAAATAAATTTATTAACAATTAACCGATGAAACGTGCTCAAACTTGAATCGCAACTATGCGATAATCCATTGAATGGATATGCAAATAAATAAATTAGTACAATTTAGTGGACCGCTGACCTCGATGTGAGATTAGCAGTTCCTATGAGATATGGCAATTAATAACTATTCATTAATATTAAATTTTGAAAATTCATAGCTCGTAAAATTTACAAAAATAAAAATAATAATAGCGTATACAAATCAGCGTGAATCATGGAATCAATAGATACTAATTGATACTGAAAATTGAAAATTAGCGATCAGAATGAGAAGATTATTCAAAGTTTTAAAAATATAAATTTTAAAAGTGAATATAACATGACACTTTACATATACAGGCTGCAACATGTATAATAAGGCCTACCAGTACTTTTTCAATAAATAAATAAAACAAAGGGTCTTAAATGCAATCATGCCCAACGTGATTTTGCACATCTGGTTATATACCTATGGGTTATAATAGCTCCAAAGTATATTATACCTTTAAGTATGTGCACATCTGGTTTCAATAAGTTCTTCTATTTTTTTGCCTACATACACAAGATGATGCTGTGTTGATTATTTTGCCGTATATGTTGATATGACTATATAAGCTGGTATTATGTATATAACCTTCATACATAATAAGCCAAGGTTGATGATTTGCTATTGATTAATAATTTAGGGAAATCGCAGATGCCCATCATTCTCACTGTGTTGGCTTACATTAAATCAGACAAATAAAATGTATATAGAAAAATAGCATTGTTCGTTGGTTGAAGAAGAACCAACTGATTTGGCCGTATTGTCTTCTTACTTATGATGAACATAATTTAAAAATTAAAATTATATATCTGTTTCCTTTGGCCGCACAGGCGACATTCATACAGTATAAGGTGTGTTAAAGGTTATATTAACCAGTAGGTTACGTCGTACTATGTTAAAATAAGGTATTTCTCATATAAATCAACCAGGTTGGCCGAGCGGTTAAGGCGCCAGACTTAAGATCTGGTCTCCCTATGGAGTCGTGGGTTCAAACCCCACACCTGGTAGTAATCATTTTTGCCAGGGTATATTTCACATTTTAAAATACCTATAATTAGAATTAGAAATAAACAAAACGAACTATTTTATTTAAGAACAGTTATACTGATAAGGGATTTTTTCAAATGAGTCAACCGAAATTAAACGTTATTTACAAGGAAATTCTTTGTTTATTACCCTAAGTTATTTACAATGGAAGTTAAATTTTAACAATAAATTCCTTGGTCAAAAATTAAGTTGATTATTCAAAGCCAATTAGATTGTTTCATTATCTCTTCAATCCAATCAATTGATGGGAACCCGGATATGTATAGCCAATTTACTTTGTCGCAGGTGTGTCAAATAATTCGATTGAACATTCGGTGATGACGATAGCTTGGCTATTTAATTATCATCTCGCCCGGAACTCAAAAAATTAAAAAATTATAATATTTTTACATATAAAACAATCTATTTCCCCTGTTTACGTATATAATAGCGAATATGAGAGTTTATATACGTGATATTATTTTTTCACGCACATTCAGTCACCAGTCTAAGCCCCTCTGGGGCTCTGCAATAGAAAAACTATACATCACTGCTGTAAAAATTAATGTATGATGAGTTGTTACAATATGACCAAAATGAATAATTCCCTAAATTCACTATCATGAAAATATTACAGTATATATAACACGAAGTCATACCCACTCAAATTGCCAAATGGATTGTTCTACAATATCAAAGACCCAATTAAAGATTCCTCAAAATTTTATTTGGTTTTGGTTCTGAGGGATTGAGCATTTATTCGTCACTCTCTGAAGGCTGTGCTGTAGTCGTTCGTTCAGTATTTGTCGTAACAACCACATTATCCGTTCACATAATGAATATGTAGCATATGTAGTGTACATAATACAAACTATTACATACCTTTACCAAATGCGACCAATCGAACTACAACTGAAAATGAGCATAGATCATCAACAAATGAGCTTTCAAGCTTGTTATCAATTGCTGTGAAAAGGGGTGACCAATCTAACGATCTAGCTAAAAAAACATAAAATTTTGTAATGATCTGCATAATTTGCTTTCAAATTTTGATATATGTGTAATAATTATTTCCATATGGATTATGCAGCATGATAACGATATATTGTTGGTTTCCCTATTATATTCTGAGAGGAGATAATTATATGAAATCTGTGATGTCAAACTAAAATGATTTACTTATATCGGAAAAAATTAATCACCATTAAGTATACTATAGCTTTATGAATGAGCACATAACTGGTTTCATTAAGTTCTTATAATATTTGTGTACTTCTTTTGCTATACACATGATAATGCTGTATTGATTATTTTACCAGTTTAAGCTGATATAATTTATTTAAATCTTCGACTATTAAACACAAATCGATGTGCTGCGGCGAAAGGCACGTTGGCAACCCGGATATGTAGCCAATTTACTTTGTCGCAGGTATGTTAAATGATTGGATTGAACATTCGATGATGACGATAGCTTGGCTATTTAATTATCATACCCGGATCTCAAATAAATAACCCCACAGCGGCTCTGCCATAGAAATACTGTAAAAATCACTGCTGTAAAAATTAATGTAAGATGAGTTGTTACAATATGACCAAAATGAATTATTCACCAAATTCACTAATGTGAAAATATTACAGTATATATAACACGAGGTCCACTCAAATTTCCAAATGGATTGTAGTCGTGGCACCCATCGTAAATACAAACATTTTAAATATAAAAATTCAGATAATCCAGTAGAAAGAATACTAAACCAGAAGAATGTTTTTTTTAAACGAGTGACAAACAGAACAACAATGAAAATTGTATTATCTTGCGCTACAATATTAAAGGCTCAATTCAAGGTTCCCTAAAATTTTATTTGGTTTTGGTTTCGGTTTCGGTGTAGCATATGTAGTGTACATAATATAGGCTATTACATATCTTTACCAAATTCGCCCAATAGAACCACAACTTCATATTCAGAAAGAACACAACTGAAGATAAGCATTAACGACCAACCAATGAGCTTTCGAACTTGTAATCAATAGCTGTGAAGATGGGCGGAAACGACGGGCTCGTCGAGTAGTATTTAAGCGTCCGTTTTGAACACGAATCAGTCAGGCTGTAACCAATACGGCTTTCTGTACCCTCTAACAACCAACGACCAATATGAATAAGCTGTCCATCTTCATTTTTGCTGCCGTAGTCTTTTGCAACGGTGTCGATTCGGTAAGTAACTTTTGTTCATATCTAAATGCCAGTATGAAGATGATTTAGTAATTTAGATGGCCTTGTTTCAATAGTGTCAAAGTTGCGAAGCCAATTATCATATGATACGAACAAAATAATACTTTTATCCTGCAGAAAGGTTTACTACAACATTTCTGGCAGTTCAACACGCCCGAATTCGCCCCTATTGCTTTTCTCCTAATGAAAAACCAACTAGCCTACAATGCCGACCTCCAACTGAAACGATACAATGGACGGTTGGCTGTAAAGCTAACCTTCACCGATGCTTACCAGAAGCAGTACGACAACGGGACCGTTTTGCAACAGAATAGTCTCGCCCAAATCCCTTTGACCTGCGATTTCTACGAAGGTACCATCGATGTTGACATTGCGGCAGAGAGGAACATTCACGCTGAGGAAGGAACCAGAGCTTTCGCTGGAATCGCCTTCCGTAAACAATCCAACACACAGTACGACTTGGTATATTTGAGAGAGACCAACGGTCAACTCAATCAGGTTATTCCACCTGGAGAGCGCATCAATCGGGCAATCCAGTACGTCTCAATTCCTAAATGGGATTTCATCACTTTGAGGGCTCAGTACCCGGGTAAATATGAAGCTGGAGCCCCTATCGCGGAGAAAAGATGGAGCCGCTTGCATCTTTTGATCAAGAACAACACTTTGAGCGCATCCGTCGATGGGAAACCCATCTTCAATCAAGTCCCATTGTTAGAGAAGAACCCTGCTGGTTCCATTGCCTATTGGGTTGGCGATGGAACTGATGCTTACTTCTCCAACTTGCGCATTCGAAAATTCTAGTCTATTGTTGTATGCTAAATAAAATATACATTGGAATACAATCAATAATTGCAGATAACATTATGGTGTTACTTTTTTTGCTTAATCTTTAAAAAAAATTAAAAAAGAAATTTAGATGCAAAAAGTACCGTAAAGTATTTCCTTTCTTGATTTTTTATTTTTATAAATAAAAATAATTTTTTTTTTATTTTGCATATTTATAGTTTAGTATTGGGATTTATCTGTAATATTTTAGGGTAGTTAATTTAATTTAATATACATCAACTTACTAGTGGGCAATTGTATCGATTGAGTTGTAACACACATAGAACAAGGACAGCTAAAAAAACAACAACACTTTTTAACTGGCATTTGATCGTATAGAACAATTTCTATTTACATTACGAAAAATGCGGATGAAACGCATGCACGCTCCCTTGAGATATGGCAATTAAGTATTCATTAATATTAAATTTTGCAAATTCATAGCTCGTCACCAGTCCAAATTTACAAAAATAAAAATAATAATAGCGTGAAAATCAGCGTGAATAATGGAATCGATTGATACTAATTGATACTAAAAATTAAAATAATATTTTTCAACATGGAAATAAAGTAATTGGCCTTTTAATGGTCGATGAGCCGGAGCGATTATGAGTCATCAATAACATTGATATTGATCAATTAATTCGAGTATCAAGTAAAAACTTGGAAATTAACATCACACAATGTGAATTTCTTAGCAATATAATCGCCATTATATTTTAAAGATTTTACCAAGCATTTTGATACCAAATTTGTCGAGTTTGTTGAAATTATTATTTTTGTATAAAAATCAAAGAATTAGTTAAAAGCAAGAACATTCGAAAAATCATTTTCAAGTAAAATGTTGCAACCAGAAAAATTGAAAAAATATTTAACCCAATAATCTTATTTTTAAAAAATCAGAGGGGAAAAAAGAAAAAAAAATCAGGGAGCGCGGTGTAGGGCGTAAAAAAAATTACGAAAATCGGATATCGTAAAAATGCGATTTTCACGTACCCGAAAAAAATAGGCGCATAGAGAGCAGACTAGCACCGTTCGAAAGAGAAAATGCATGCGATTTCGGGTAATGATGGGTGTCAAGGGACGTTCTCGCTCAGTTTGAGGCGAGCTGTCCCTTGAGTTACCGTCATTAACCTACGATTTAAAAATTTGAACTTCAAAAATTCAGAATTTCTCACGGAATTAAGTAATCGTTATTAAAATTATATTACGTAAATTAGCGTAAAATATAGAATTAAATTGTACTCATTTTACCATAAAAATACACCAAAAAAATACTTTCAAAATAAAATTAATTGCACCTGCTGTGGTCGATCAGTCCGAGGAGACTGATCAATTATTGAAATAAAAAAGTTTTTTTTTCAACAAATAACGGAAATTCTTGTGATTTAATTTTCGAACGGAACGTTCAATTTTACTCGTCGCATTTTAGCGATCAGAATGAGAAGATTATTCAAAGTTTCAAAATATAATTTCTAAAAGTGAATATAACCACGACACTTAACATATACAGGCCGCAACATATATAATAAGGCCTACCAGTATTTTTTAAAATAAATAAATAAAATAAAGGGTCTTAAATGCCCAACGTGATTTTCCTAATATTTTTTCCCAAGTATTTTTATACCAAATGTGCCAAGATGACTTTCTATCAATTTTTTAAGTACTCAAAAGTTTAAAATAGTATTTCAAATTAATGTTTAAAAAATAGAAGATTTAAAAAAATCATATTAAAATTTTCACATTTTTTTATTTTAACAGGGAAAAATAATGGATATTCTGTTATGCAATTAATGCTTACATTAAATAAAATGTATAAAGAAAAATAGCATTGTTCATTGGTTGAAGAAGAACCAACTGATTTGGCCGTATTGTCTTCTTACTTATGATGAACATAATTTAAAAATTAAAATTATATATCTGTTTCCTTTGACCGCACAGGCGACATTCATACAGTATAAGGTGTGTTAAAGGTTATATTAACCAGTAGGTTACGTGGTAATATTTATTTATCATAAAAAAATCAACCAGGTTGGCCGAGCGGTTAAGGCGCCAGACTTAAGATCTGGTCTCCCTATGGAGTCGTGGGTTCAAACCCCACACCTGGTAGTAATAATTTTTGTCAGGGTATTTCACAGTTGTAGTTGAAGTTCTACTACTAACTGGGTAAGAGCTTCAACTACAACTAAAAATGTATTTCTTTTGAGACAATTAATTTATTTACTTTAAAATAAAAAGCCTAGGATAACAGCAGCCTTTTTTAAAATTACACATCCTAAATGGGCTTACTAAATTACTTAAATGGGGTATAAATTTAGAAATAAAGAAAACGAACTATTTTATTAAAGGACAGTTATACTGATAAGGGATTTTTTCAAATGAGTCAACCGAAATTAAACGTTATTTACAAGGAAATTCTTTGTTTATTACCCTAAGTTATTTACAATGGAACTTAAATTTTAACAATGAATTCCTTGGTCAAAAATTAAGTTGATTATTCAAAGCCAATTAGATTGTTTCATTATCTCTTCAATCTAATCAATTGATGGGAACCCGGATATGTATGGCCAATTTACTTTGTCCCAGGTGTGTCAAATCATTCGATTGAACATTCGGTGATGACGATAGCTTGGCTATTTAATTATCATCTCACCCGGAACTCAAATAATTAACAAATTATAGCTGATTAATTATCATAAGTATAGTATTCAAGGACAAATATCTACTTTTACATATAAAACAATCTATTTCCCTTGTTTACGTATATAATAGCGAATATGAGAGTTTACATACGTGATATTATTTTTTTACACACATCCAGTCACCAGTCTAGACCCCACTGCGGCTCTGCCATAGAAATACTGTAAAAATCACTGCTGTAAAAATTAATGTAAGATGAGTTGTTACAATATGACCAAAATGAATAATTCCCTAAATTCACCATCATGAAAATATTATAGTATATATAACACGAAGTCATACCCACTCAAATTGCCAAATGGATTGTTCTACAATATCAAAGACCCAATTAAAGATTCCTCAAAATTTTATTTGGTTTTGGTTCTGAGTGATTGAGCATTTATTCGTCACTCTCTGAAGGCTGTGCTGTAGTCGTTCGTTCAGTATTTGTCGTAACAACCACATTATCCGTTCACATAATGAATATGTAGCATATGTAGTGTACATAATACAAACTATTACAAACCTTTACCAAATGCGACCAATCGAACAACAACAGAAAAAGAGCATAGATCATCAACAAATAAGCTTTCAAGCTTGTTATCAATTGCTGTGAAGAGAGGTGACAAATCTAACGATCTAGCTAAAAAAACATAAAATTTTGTAATGATCTGCATAATTTGCTTTCAAATTTTGATATATGTGTAATTATTATTTCCATATGGATTATGCAGCATGATAACGATATATTGTTGGTTTCCCTATTATATTCTGAGAGGAGATAATTATATGAAATCTGTGATGTCAAACTAAAATGATTTACTTATATCGGAAAAAATTAATCACCATTAAGTATACTATAGCTTTATGAATGAGCACATAACTGGTTTCATTAAGTTCTTATAATATTTGTGTACTTCTTTTGCTATACACATGATAATGCTGTATTGATTATTTTACCAGTTTAAGTTGATATAATTTATTTAAATCTTCGACTTTTAAACACAAATCGATGTGCTGCGGCGAAAGGCACGTTGGCAACCCGGATATGTAGCCAATTTACTTTGTCGCAGGTATGTTAAATGATTGGATTGAACATTCGATGATGACGATAGCTTGGCTATTCAATTATCATACCCGGATCTCAAATAAATAACAAATTGTAGTTGATTAATTATCATCAGTATAGTAATCGAGGATAAATATCTACTTTTACATATTAAACAATATATTTCTCTTATTTGCGTATATGATAGTGTGTATGAAAGTTAACATACGTGATATTATTACAACACACATCCAGTCACCAGTCTAGACCCCACAGCGACTCTGCCATAGAAATACTGTAAAAATCACTGCTGTAAAAATTAATGTAAGATGAGTTGTTACAATATTACCAAAATGAATTATTCACCAAATTCACTAATGTGAAAATATTACAGTATATATAACACGAGGTCCACTCAAATTTCCAAATGGATTGTAGTCGTGGCACCCATCGTAAATACAAACATTTTAAATATAAAAATTCAGATAATCCAGTAGAAAGAATACTAAACCAGAAGAATGTTTTTTTTAAACGAGTGACAAACAGAACAACAATGAAAATTGTATTATCTTGCGCTACAATATTAAAGGCTCAATTCAAGGTTCCCTAAAATTTTATTTGGTTTTGGTTTCGGTTTCGGTGTAGCATATGTAGTGTACATAATATAGGCTATTACATATCTTTACCAAATTCGCCCAATAGAACCACAACTTCATATTCAGAAAGAACACAACTGAAGATAAGCATTAACGACCAACCAATGAGCTTTCGAACTTGTAATCAATAGCTGTGAAGATGGGCGGAAACGACGGGCTCGTCGAGTAGTATTTAAGCGTCCGTTTTGAACACGAATCAGTCAGGCTGTAACCAATACGGCTTTCTGTACCCTCTAACAACCAACGACCAATATGAATAAGCTGTCCATCTTCATTTTTGCTGCCGTAGTCTTTTGCAACGGTGTCGATTCGGTAAGTAACTTTTGTTCATATCTAAATGCCAGTATGAAGATGATTTAGTAATTTAGATGGCCTTGTTTCAATAGTGTCAAAGTTGCGAAGCCAATTATCATATGATACGAACAAAATAATACTTTTATCCTGCAGAAAGGTTTACTACAACATTTCTGGCAGTTCAACACGCCCGAATTCGCCCCTATTGCTTTTCTCCTAATGAAAAACCAACTAGCCTACAATGCCGACCTCCAACTGAAACGATACAATGGACGGTTGGCTGTAAAGCTAACCTTCACCGATGCTTACCAGAAGCAGTACGACAACGGGACCGTTTTGCAACAGAATAGTCTCGCCCAAATCCCTTTGACCTGCGATTTCTACGAAGGTACCATCGATGTTGACATTGCGGCAGAGAGGAACATTCACGCTGAGGAAGGAACCAGAGCTTTCGCTGGAATCGCCTTCCGTAAACAATCCAACACACAGTACGACTTGGTATATTTGAGAGAGACCAACGGTCAACTCAATCAGGTTATTCCACCTGGAGAGCGCATCAATCGGGCAATCCAGTACGTCTCAATTCCTAAATGGGATTTCATCACTTTGAGGGCTCAGTACCCGGGTAAATATGAAGCTGGAGCCCCTATCGCGGAGAAAAGATGGAGCCGCTTGCATCTTTTGATCAAGAACAACACTTTGAGCGCATCCGTCGATGGGAAACCCATCTTCAATCAAGTCCCATTGTTAGAGAAGAACCCTGCTGGTTCCATTGCCTATTGGGTTGGCGATGGAACTGATGCTTACTTCTCCAACTTGCGCATTCGAAAATTCTAGTCTATTGTTGTATGCTAAATAAAATATACATTGGAATACAATCAATAATTGCAGATAACATTATGGTGTTACTTTTTTTGCTTAATCTTTAAAAAAAAATTAAAAAAGAAATTTAGATGCAAAAAGTACCGTAAAGTATTTCCTTTCTTGATTTTTTATTTTTATAAATAAAAATAATTTTTTTTTTATTTTGCATATTTATAGTTTAGTATTGGGATTTATCTGTAATATTTTAGGGTAGTTAATTTAATTTAATATACATCAACTTACTAGTGGGCAATTGTATCGATTGAGTTGTAACACACATAGAACAAGGACAGCTAAAAAAACAACAACACTTTTTAACTGGCATTTGATCGTATAGAACAATTTCTATTTACATTACGAAAAATGCGGATGAAACGCATGCACGCTCCCTTGAGATATGGCAATTAAGTATTCATTAATATTAAATTTTGCAAATTCATAGCTCGTCACCAGTCCAAATTTACAAAAATAAAAATAATAATAGCGTGAAAATCAGCGTGAATAATGGAATCGATTGATACTAATTGATACTAAAAATTAAAATAATATTTTTCAACATGGAAATAAAGTAATTGGCCTTTTAATGGTCGATGAGCCGGAGCGATTATGAGTCATCAATAACATTGATATTGATCAATTAATTCGAGTATCAAGTAAAAACTTGGAAATTAACATCACACAATGTGAATTTCTTAGCAATATAATCGCCATTATATTTTAAAGATTTTACCAAGCATTTTGATACCAAATTTGTCGAGTTTGTTGAAATTATTATTTTTGTATAAAAATCAAAGAATTAGTTAAAAGCAAGAACATTCGAAAAATCATTTTCAAGTAAAATGTTGCAACCAGAAAAATTGAAAAAATATTTAACCCAATAATCTTATTTTTAAAAAATCAGAGGGGAAAAAAGAAAAAAAATCAGGGAGCGCGGTGTAGGGCGTAAAAAAAATTACGAAAATCGGATATCGTAAAAATGCGATTTTCACGTACCCGAAAAAAATAGGCGCATAGAGAGCAGACTAGCACCGTTCGAAAGAGAAAATGCATGCGATTTCGGGTAATGATGGTTGTCAAGGGACGTTCTCGCTCAGTTTGAGGCGAGCTGTCCCTTGAGTTACCGTCATTAACCTACGATTTAAAAATTTGAACTTCAAAAATTCAGAATTTCTCACGGAATTAAGTAATGGTTATTAAAATTATATTACGTAAATTAGCGTAAAATATAGAATTAAATTGTACTCATTTTACCATAAAAATACACCAAAAAAATACTTTCAAAATAAAATTAATTGCACCTGCTGTGGTCGATCAGTCCCCTTAAGACTGATCAATTATTGAAATAAAAAAGTTTTTTTTTTCAACAAATAACGGAAATTCTTGTGATTTAATTTTCGAACGGAACGTTCAATTTTACTCGTCGCATTTTAGCGATCAGAATGAGAAGATTATTCAAAGTTTCAAAATATAATTTCTAAAAGTGAATATAACCACGACACTTTACATATACAGGCCGCAACATATATAATAAGGCCTACCAGTATTTTTAAAAATAAATAAATAAAATAAAGGGTCTTAAATGCCCAACGTGATTTTCCTAATATTTTTTCCCAAGTATTTTTATACCAAATGTGCCAAGATGACTTTCTATCAATTTTTTAAGTACTCAAAAGTTTAAAATAGTATTTCAAATTAATGTTTAAAAAATAGAAGATTTACGAATAAAATCATATTAAAATTTTCACATTTTTTTATTTTAACAGGGAAAAATAATGGATATTCTGTTATGCGATTAATGCTTACATTAAATAAAATGTATAAAGAAAAATAGCATTGTTCATTGGTTGAAGAAGAATCCAACTGATTTGGCCGTATTGTCTTCTTACTTATGATGAACATAATTTAAAAATTAAAATTATATATCTGTTTCCTTTGGCCGCACAGGCGACATTCATACAGTATAAGGTGTTTTAAAGGTTATATTAACCAGTAGGTTACGTGGTAATATTTATTTATCATATCAATAATATTTATCATAATCAACCAGGTTGGCCGAGCGGTTAAGGCGCCAGACTTAAGATCTGGTCTCCCTATGGAGTCGTGGGTTCAAACCCCACACCTGGTAGTAATAATTTTTGTCAGGGTATTTCACAGTTGTAGTTGAAGTTCTACTACTAACTGGGTAAGAGCTTCAACTACAACTAAAAATGTATTTCTTTTGAGACAATTAATTTATTTATTTTAAAATAAAAAGCCTAGGATAACAGCAGCCTTTTTTAAAATTACACATCCTAAATGGGCTTACTAAATTACTTAAATGGGGTATAAATTTAGAAATAAAGAAAACGAACTATTTTATTACAGGACAGTTATACTGATAAGGGATTTTTTCAAATGAGTCAACAATTTCAAATTAAACGTTATTTACAAGGAAATTCTTTGTTTATTACCCTAAGTTATTTACAATGGAAGTTAAATTTTAACAATGAATTCCTTGGTCAAAAATTAAGTTGATTATTCAAAGCCAATTAGATTGTTTCATTATCTCTTCAATCTAATCAATTGATGGGAACCCGGATATGTATAGCCAATTTACTTTGTCCCAGGTGTGTCAAATAATTCGATTGAACATTCGGTGATGACGATAGCTTGGCTATTTGATTATCATCTCACCCGGAACTCAAATAATTAACAAATTATAGCTGATTAATTATCATAAGTATAGTATTCAAGGACAAATATCTACTTTTACATATAAAACAATCTATTTCCCTTGTTTACGTATATAATAGCGAATATGAGAGTTTACATACGTGATATTATTTTTTTACACACATCCAGTCACCAGTCTAGACCCCACTGCGGCTCTGCCATAGAAATACTGTAAAAATCACTGCTGTAAAAATTAATGTAAGATGAGTTGTTACAATATGACCAAAATGAATTATTCACCAAATTCACTAATGTGAAAATATTACAGTATATATAACACGAGGTCCACTCAAATTTCCAAATGGATTGTAGTCGTGGCACCCATCGTAAATACAAACATTTTAAATATAAAAATTCAGATAATCCAGTAGAAAGAATACTAAACCAGAAGAATGTTTTTTTTAAACGAGTGACAAACAGAACAACAATGAAAATTGTATTATCTTGCGCTACAATATTAAAGGCTCAATTCAAGGTTCCCTAAAATTTTATTTGGTTTTGGTTTCGGTTTCGGTGTAGCATATGTAGTGTACATAATATAGGCTATTACATATCTTTACCAAATTCGCCCAATAGAACCACAACTTCATATTCATAAAGAACACAACTGAAGATAAGCATTAACGACCAACCAATGAGCTTTCGAACTTGTAATCAATAGCTGTGAAGATGGGCGGAAACGACGGGCTCGTCGAGTAGTATTTAAGCGTCCGTTTTGAACACGAATCAGTCAGGCTGTAACCAATACGGCTTTCTGTACCCTCTAACAACCAACGACCAATATGAATAAGCTGTCCATCTTCATTTTTGCTGCCGTAGTCTTTTGCAACGGTGTCGATTCGGTAAGTAACTTTTGTTCATATCTAAATGCCAGTATGAAGATGATTTAGTAATTTAGATGGCCTTGTTTCAATAGTGTCAAAGTTGCGAAGCCAATTATCATATGATACGAACAAAATAATACTTTTATCCTGCAGAAAGGTTTACTACAACATTTCTGGCAGTTCAACACGCCCGAATTCGCCCCTATTGCTTTTCTCCTAATGAAAAACCAACTAGCCTACAATATTAGTACAACTGAAACGATACAATGGACGGTTGGCTGTAAAGCTTACCTTCACCGATGCTTACCAGAAACAATACGACAACGGGGCCGTCTTGCAACAGAACAGCTTTGCCCAAATTCCTTTGACCTGCGATTTCTATGAAGGTACCATCGATGTTGACATTGCGGCAGAGAGGAACATTCACGCTGAGGAAGGAACAAGAGCTTTTGCTGGAATCGCCTTCCGTAAACAATCCAACACATAGTACGACTTGGTATATTTATGAGAGACCAACGGTCAACTCAATCAGGTTATTCCACCTGGAGAGCGCATCAATCGGGCAATCCAGTACGTCTCAGTTCCTAAATGGGATTTCATCACTTTGAGGGCTCAGTACCCGGGTAAATATGAAGCTGGAGCCCCTATCGCGGAGAAAAGATGGAGCCGCTTGCATCTTTTGATCAAGAACAACACTTTGAGCGCTTCTGTCGATGGGAAACCCATCTTCAATCAAGTCCCATTGTTAGAGAAGAACCCTGCTGGCTCCATTGCTTATTGGGTTGGCGATGGAACTGATGCTTATTTCTCCAACTTGCGCATTCGAAAGTTCTAGTCTATTGTTGTATGATAAATAAGATATACATTGGAATACAATTAATTATTGCAGCATAACATTTTGATATACTTTAATTTTTTGGGTTTGATCCATAAAAGGTAATTAAAAAGAAATTTACAACGCAGAAAAGTACCGTAAAGTATTTCCTCTTATTCATTAACCGTTCGGCTACTAGATGCTGTACAATTCATATTGGTTTCTACGAAATGATGACACTTAAAACAGAGCGTACGTCTGTCTAATTACTTTCGGGACCAGTGCTGTAAATCTGTAATATAATCCTAGCTTTAGATAATACGGCAAAGTAAAGGTTTATAAAATCTTTGACAGGCGCACTTGCATTAACTAGATTTTCGCCTGGTAAAGATGTTAAGGCCCGTTCAGACTAGACAAAAAACGCCTATAAAACGCCAGAAAACACCTTTTTGCGTTTTTCTGCAGCAAACTTTGAACATTTTTCAAACTTTCCTGCAAAACGCCTGGCGTTTTTTGTCTAGTCTGAACGCCGCTTTAGCTACCGTCCGTATTTTATTCTAAGCGGCGAATCACAATTTCGATTGATGTAGGGGAGAGCGGGTTACTTGGGACAGGGGTTAGGTGGGACAGCGGGGTTTTGAGTATGTTTCATATGTCCAAAAAATGCCGTTTTTTTCAGAAAACATGCGCATTATTGGGCCACATCTTGACAAACATTTTCATTAAAAAAGTTGATTAATTTAGTCTGTAGTGGGTGAAATGTATTTTCAACTTGGATTTTTAATCAAGTTGAATTTAACGTTGGTATGCACGGACGCTTTTTTCATAAATTATTGTGTTTTTGGTCCGGGAAAACGAAATGATTTAACTAAAAAAAATGGTCACTTATGTTTGAACAATAATAATAAAACGAGATAGGCCATTTGCAAGAAAATTCAATTTACTTTATCTTTGCTGAACATGACATTTTTCTATCTCTTTTAGTTAAGTTGCAATTAAGGTATATGTGTGTACAGGTACAGTGGGGCTATTTAGGACATCGAGCACGGGACTACCTGGGACAATGAATTGCCATATAAAAGTATGGGGAGACAGCGCGGGCAGCGCGTTTACGACCAAAACAAGTTTTCTCCATATTTCGCCATTATGGCATGATATTTTCTATAACATAAGCATACCACGAGAAAGCAAATTTAATTCTGATTCTAACTGGTATTTCAGTTTTTTACGAATCAGCGATTATTAGTGCAAAATAGTTATTTTATTAAACAGATGTTTAGAAAAAAATGAACTTCATTTAAAAAATGGTATTTAATTTTGTATTTAACAATAATTTTTGTCCCAAGTAACCCCGCTTTCCCTCAGCTTTTACAGAGTCTTTAAGCTTCATTGATTCCTATTCCATCGGCTACACCCAGCCCATATCATCAACCTTCAGTTGTTCAAACTCTTCCTGATTCTGGGATCCCTGTATCACCGATTAAAATCGTCGTAGAATCATCTCCGATCAAGTTTAAAGAACCAGAACCATCTCCGATGAAATTAAAAGAACCAGAACCATCTCCAATTAAATTAAAAGAACCAGAACCATCTCCAATCAAATCAAAAGAACCAGAACCATTTCTGATTCTTCAAGAAGGCGCTAAAAAGTTCCGATCTGTTTTACAACGATCATCTGTAATGATCGAAGCTGATGATCCCATAGAAATGAATGATACTCTTTCAGTGGCATCATCGTCTCCTGTCATTCCAGAAGAAGAATCTTCAATTGAAATGATGCCAATCATTCATCATCAGAAGAAACCAAAGAAATTGAATCGAGAAGAGTTGGAGATTAGTGTTTTAAAGTTAACAATAACAATAAAAAATGTTCACAATAACAACGGTATTTTTACCGCAGTTAACAAAACTAATAACAATAACAATTGGATTTGGATTAACAAAAACAAAACAATTTTTTGTTAATTTTTTACGAAAAACTTAGTTTTTAGGCAGGTTGGCAACCTCTCATAATATATTTTTTACATCTGCTTCTGTCAAAATAAAAGTTTCTCAAAAAAATAAAAACAAGTAAATGTTTCGCAAAATTCTTTTCAAATGAATTTGTGACATAAAAGTAGAATTCTTCAAGAAAAAAATATCATGGTGAACAATACAGCAGCAAAAAGGAAATTAACTTGAGTTTACAACGTAGTTAATATAGTTAACAAAAACAACGTAGTTAACAATAACAATAACTTAAGTTTTGTTATTGAGCGTGTAACAAAACTACTAACAAAACAATCGCAAAAACTGCGGCTCTAACAAAACTACTAACAAAACAATCTCAAAAACCATTAACTTTAAAACACTATTGGAGATCCGCTTTAAATCCGCCATCCAGCGGACCCTTCAGCGGCGGTTGACTCTATTAGACATCGATGATCATCAGATGATGACGTCCTCTCGATTTAGAAGGATCATGGACCAGTTGGATAATAATAAAGACGATGAGAATCCTCAGAGACAGAAAATTCGGCGAAGATTCATGGCTCAACTTCAATTACGAATTTCTAATGGAAATACTAAATCTTCTAAGAAGAATAAGATTAAAAAGGAGACTATAATTGTTCATCAGCCTGAGAGAGCTCCAGTTCCGATACCGAGATCTTATAATCGGTCATCAATGGCTCGCGATGGTGAAGCTACAACTGTTAAAACCTTATCGCGCCATCTTACCAATCAAGTAATTGATAGATTTGTTTAAGTTTTTATTGTAATTTAATCGAATTTCATTAGGTTTTACAGGAAACTGCTGGGCCTGGATCTCACCAAGTGATTGTGAAACCAAAGAAAGAATTGGTCATTGATAAATCATTATCTTCTACTTCGGTAATTAATTAAATATGAGCTCTAAAAGGATAATCGAGATAACAATTGTTATACATTTAACAGATAAAAGAAGAAGATAGAGTTGATGATAGGAATCTATCGGATCAAATTGATGGAACTATAATCATCCCAAAGTCAGATGATGAAAGTAGCAGTAGTAGTAGCTTCTCTCTTTCTAGCTTGGACGCAATTCTAAATGAACTGAAGAAACCGAATCGTTACAGTAGTCTTCTAGTCAAATCTCCATCAGCTGCAGCAACATCTTCCTCGAATAACCAACCAAACTGTAATCAAATTATAAAGTCAGCGAGTCCTGCTACAATCAAAACAGTTTAGTGGAGAGTACCAGTTGAATCTATGGAAAAGCCTTTAGATCATTCATGGAATTCTTAATTCTGTTCATTATTTTCAAGTGTCTAATTTTGCTCTCACACACCTGCAAGTAAAATAGACATTATATAAACCAAAAAAAGAATGAATTTTTAATTTCAAATTTCAGTTTGTAATACGTAATAACGCAACATAAATACCATTTTGAAGTATTTCACCTTTTTTATCAAATTATAATAAAAGTTTGATGAATAATATCAATCAAATTTATGCAAT
Organism: Chydorus sphaericus; assembly: GCA_030141595.1. Lineage (NCBI taxonomy): Eukaryota > Metazoa > Arthropoda > Branchiopoda > Diplostraca > Chydoridae > Chydorus > Chydorus sphaericus. The sequence goes on from CM057927.1 coordinate 2,848,810, forward strand.
TAGAACTTTAATTGATGATCTATCGATGGGGCGAGATGAGTTTGATGTATTAGGCACTCGGCCACGGGCTTCTTTTACGAAACAGATACTTATATTTTAAATTTCGCACATTATTCTATCCTATAAAAGTTCTTAACTATCGAAAAAGTGATTACCACGTCGTCTTTAAAAACATAACGGTTAAAGTAAATAATAGTGTATGTATACTTCATCTTTTGCCTAAGCAGTACGCAGCATGATAAAAATGTACTGCTTAGCCTATTTTACTATTGTGAGAAAATTAAAACACGAATTATACCTACAACAGCTCCGAATACCAAAATGTTTACTAATTATATATCGAAATAAATGTCAAAAAGCAAGCATAATATAATAATCTATTATGCTGAATGCGGACATCTGGTTCCAATAAGTTATTCTTAATATTTATTATTTACTTCTTTTGCCTACGCATGCGATAATGCTGCATTGATTATTTTGCCATATTAGCTAAATACATACATATAATTGTATTATATAAATAACGTTTTTGAATTATACGTGAACTAGCTGGCCCTTGTTTCGGCTTTGCTCGAAATAACTTGAATTTTAAGTGATTGTTTTCTCTTTAATTTATGTTAATTGATCATTTAAATATGGCCAGTACGACCAACTACACTTGGCTTAAAATTCCCAGTTGACCTGTATTAGTCGTAATGTCTACTATTTTTCTTTTTTATTGTGCAAGTTTGGTTTTTTCTCAGGCGGCCAAAGGCCACCTTCGCTCCTGGACTTAAATAAGTTTTCTTCGTAGCTCATGAAAATAGTTGCAAATAAGTTTTGTTCTCTAAAACATATATATTCAAGTTAATAAACCTGTATTTCTGTAAGCATTAAAAGCTTTAGCGTTGATTATGTCTCTCATATTTTCCTAAAATACTAAAACTACATTTGCAAGTCAAAGGTTCATTCTTTCTCTAAGCCCCTCCCCCTTCCAAATCTGGACCAATCAGGAATTTCTTGCCACAAACAGAACCTGCTCTTTTTGTTTTATACATATAGATAACCAGGTTGGCCGAGTGGTACAAGAAGACGCCGAAACTAAAGATATCCGCTTCTGGACCAATGATTTTGGTTTTTGTGTAATACTCTTTACACATGAAATTATCAGTTCCACCATCAACTTGGAATTTCTTCTCTCCCTTTGAATACCTTTTTGCATATCCGAAATCGATGATCTGAACTTGATACTCACCACCTTTCTTGGAGATGATTATGTTCTCTTGTTTGATATCTTGATGTACGACCAAGCAATCTTCATGCAGGTATCGAAGTCCTTTAGATACTTCACGGACTATGAAAGGTAAAGAAGGGACGAGATCCTGGATATTATCGGTTCTGTTGTATTTCTTCAGGTCAATTCAATCGGTATTGGGCATTGTAATACGGTAATTGAGATCCGATTCGAAGGCATCTAGTATCGGAGCAATGTTGTAATGGTTTAAGGACATGATGATGTCGATCTCTGTTGGGACACCATCCGTCCAGTAAGGGACCTTGTCTCGGAGAAAGCTCTTGACGATGACCGGTCTTTGAGTAACATTATCCGTGGCTTTCATAGCTGTGCTAAAACCTCCGGCACCAAGAAATTCTTTTGCACTAAATCGCTTCTCAACATCTTGTTCGGATAGGGGCTGAACAAACTTAGCTGGAACGACGGTGACATCGGACGAAGATGGATCATAATCGAGTTTAATTCGTTTCCTCGACGAAGGGCTGAAAAGGACATTCGCTGATCTTTTGCCAGACATCGGGTGAATCATCATCAAAGCAGGGGAGTACGCGAGAGCGACAAGAGTTGCCATTGAAGAGGAATCATGATCGAGTTTGACTCGTTTCGCCGAAGCAGGGCCGAGATGGATCGTTGATCTTTGGTAATTACTCAGAGTAGACATTCCTGACGAGTTGGACATCGGGCGACTCGTCAAAACAGGAGAGTACGCGAGGGCGACAAGAGGCGGCATTGCCGTCGGTGGAGTGGCAAGTGGAAGACAGCTGTTGCTAGAAGGTGTTTTTCGTTTGATTCCAACCATTTTTGTATATTTGTATAGATTCCTCAGTAAATAATCTTTGAACCAATCGATGTCTTATTTATATAGACTATTGCTGAAGAAATCTGAATTGCAACCAAAAAAGTAGAAATAATAAATTTCTTGGTATTTACGTAGCCTAATTCTTTTGCCTACAGCCTACGAACGACTGCTGTATTAATTATTTTGCCATATAAGCTTGATATACACACTAGGTGATTAATAACCAATGTTTTTATTTGCTATTAAGTAATTTATAGGAAAACCACAATATTAGCTCGCTCGTTACATCGGATCTGATGTAAGTCACTTTACATCAGATCCGATAAATAAAATATATGAAATAAAAAGCATTGTTAATTTTTTTGTAGAAGAACCAATGGATGTGGTCGCATTGTCTTCCTATTTATAATTTGAAATGATTAAGAATATAAATTCTATATCTTTCTTGTTCCCCCTAGCCGAGTAACTCCTCCCCCCCCCCCCCCCCCCCCAAAAAAAAAAAAAAAATTCACATCGGTTACCATATGGCTTACTTCGTACTACGCTTACATAATTTTGTTATAAATAAGGGTTTTCATTTAGGGTAAAATAACCAGGTTGGCCGAGTGGTTAAGGCGCCAGACTTAAGATCTGGTCTCCCTATGGAGTCGTGGGTTCGAACCCCACACCTGGTATTGTGGAAAGGCTGAACATTCACAGTGCCGGCTCGGTTTTACGGCCACTCGCTCCCACGGCCATTTCGCGTATGCGGCCAATTTTTTTACGCACACCTTTTTAGCGCGAAATTGGGGGATTTTTAAAATATAAAGTTAACCATAATTTTAATGGAATAAAAGTTTTCAAAGTTGGGTGTCGCAAACCTACTTATAACCCTATGTATTAAATGAATAGCTATAAAGTTCTTTATTCATAATCTGGTTGTTTTTTATAAAACCGGGATAAAGTCTAGAAAACGTTATTATTTACATTAGAATATTTTTACACGTCAAAGTTTAAAATGATTTTCCACTACTATGGCTGGTAATATTGCTGGAGGGCTGCAACACAGGATCGCAGGGGGGAAACCAGCTTATGGGAATTTTATACAGCAGTAATTGATTTTAAAATATCTTGGACTATTTTAAATTATATAATAAGGTAGAATTCCCATTAAATAAAATATTATTGTTGAAGTTCATTTTTCAGATAGTGAATTATAGTTATCAGTAGATAATAGCAACCCTTTAAGCATAAAAAATACAGTAAATAAATACCCTTCACAAGTTTCTGTCATATGCGAATACAATAAAGCGAATTCAATATGACTTTTCCAATACTACTCCGATGGGTATCCGGCTATACGGCCATTTCGCTTGTACGGCCACGCACACCGTGGCCGCATAACCGAGCCGGTACTGTATGTCAGGTTTATTCATGTTTTGAAATACTTATCAGCAGAACTGGCATATTGTATTAAACAGAATGATGGTTATCTTGTATAACCTATTATGAGTGAAAAGCGCAAGCAATTTTGCCTTTTGTTACGTTAAATAGCTTCCTTTCTATCCTATATATACGATATACGAGTATATCTACACATGGGATTATTACCTATTACTTCTAAAATATATATAGAATATGTAATTTACGAGAAAGTTTAAGCGCAACATATTAAGTAAATGTTACCATAATCTACAGGTATATGAAACATCTTGTTTGATTAACCAAACAGCCGTAAGTTTTATCAGTATATGGGCGCTGCCTTTATCTAAGCTTCTAATAAGGATCGGAAAGTTGATTGAATTGCTGATTAATAGTGTTCTCTGATAACTATTCTTTTCATACTAATAATCAGAATGAAATAATTTTAATCTTGAAAGGAAAAGAAGTTTCCTAGATATCCTTGAGTATTCCATCAATCAAATTTATAGCTGATCCCACTCACGTAGAGTTCTTCCCTAGGGGCGATATTCTGAAATCTAATAGGTAACATTTATGATATTTCCATTCTTTAGTATTTCATTTCTTTAGTCATTCCAATTTCCACCCCCCTATATAACTGTAGCACATGATACTACCTCCAATGATACTGTGACAAGATCCCGTCCCGGTATATACCTTCGGGGTTGAACTTTTTTTTTTAGATTGTTAATTTTATTTCGTTTGAATTCATTCAATTTCAATTTGAAGCTAAATTTACACTTGCTATCAAAATCATTACAATCGTTGTATCCTTTTTTATAGGCTACTCGGATAATATATAATATTTAGCTAATAACATCTGACAAGTGACGACGTATTGGGTTCCCAGACTACCACCCTCCCATCTCCCCTCCCCCACATCTGACATCACATAACAATTTTACTCGATCAAGTCATCAAAGTAGAGGTTAAATCATCCGCACCTGAAAAATCCACCTATTTTACTTGATGTTAAATTATTTCTTACCTTTAAAATCTAGAAATCTACCCACTACCCGTACGAAACCGTTGGCTTGCCACTAGTCAACCGCAAGCTTACACCTTCAACTCAATTCACCGGCGCTAGCTTGTGCTGCGCAAGCTTGATTTTGTACAAAATAAGCATAATCTTTGCGACCTTCTATATGCTTTCTTTTTTTCAGCTTGCAACAAGCTTGGTTTAAGAGCCCTAGTAATCGCTAGCGTCGCAACCAGCCAGAAACTGGCTTGCTCTGAGCTAGCTTACATCAAGCCTGCATTATTTTGTTTTCAAATTATGTAATACGTACATATTTATTTACCTGATAAAATAAATGTAAATATATACTACCGGTATGAGAAATGAAATCGGAATAAAAGTAAACAGTCAGTTTTATTTATTTATAAAACCTCTCGACTCTCGGTTAAAATGATACACAGTTTACAGAACACGTAAGAATGCCGACCATAAAAAGTATTGAATATTATTGCAAAATTAGGCAACGTTCCACGGACAAATAAAACTTATTGAGGCCGGAAATAAGGATAGGAACGTGCCGGATGTTCGGGATTCTTTCTAGTAGGCGTCCCCAGTGTCTTCATCCGTAAAAATGGGAAGGTCAGCTTCACTCTCTTCTTCCTCGCGAACGGGAGTCCCGGCTAGAATTCCGTCGGTAGCGGCGGCATCAATTTCAGCACTGGCAGCAGCGGTCTTCAAAGATTTTCGTTTTTCTTTTGTTCCAGAGCCCACCAGCTTATCTGACACTGCATATCTGATTTGCTGTTTTGTCAAAACGGCATTATTGTGCCATTTGGCCCATTTTGGGATGCAGTAACCTATAAAGATCAGATTGAATAATGAACTTATACATTCACAAATATATTGCGCTATGAACCAATAAAAGAAAGTACGTACTGTTGAAAGCATTCAGAAGATGCGGCGGAAACGGTGTCTTCCCTTTTTTTCCTGGAATACTACGACAGGCTCGTCCAGACAAAGAGTAGGTCGGTTGATCTTCCGGTTGAATAAATGCGTCGACGAGGGCACCGATCATGGCGTTTAGGCAGCTCTTCGTAGTTCCTTCTTTTCCCGCGGAAATAGCATTCACCAGAGCAGTGCAAGAAATTTGCAAATCGCCATCAAAGGTTACCTATTAAAACGACATAAACAAATATTTAAAAAATAAATAACAGGCAAATATTTAAAAAATAAATAACAGGCAAATATTTTAAAAGTAAATAACAGGCAAATATTTTAAAAATAAATAACAGGGATATTTTTATGACGCAAGTACCATTTTAATAGGCCTTCTTCCTCCGCTGGCTGGTGGAGTGATGGGAAGTTGATACTGGTTCTGTCCGACCGGGGACATGTTTGGCATCATTTTCTCTAATTTCTCAATGCTGCTTTTCAGTACTGAGAGCAAAAAAAAGAGGTTAAGATAAAGGAAATCAAATACTGGAATTTTAAAAGTAAATTAACTATTTCTGTTAAAGGGCAATAGCAATACTCACTCTCAGAAAGTTTATTAGGGTCGTCCTTCAGTTTCCCTTTGAGCTCCTCTACCTTTTCTTCTAGATCATAAATCTTGTTTTCTTGATCACCATAGAGTTTGGATTTTTCATCCAATTCCGTTTCCATAACTCTCATTTTCTGCTTCAAATCAGCAATTTCCTAAAAATGTGTGGAATTTTAAAACTCGAATTCCTTGGTACTCTTCTATTTTTTAAATAAAAGAGAATTTAATTACCGATTCATAGCTTTCTCTGGAACGTTTTGAAGCAGACGGTGAGTTCTGGGAGACCACAGCATTGTTGTCAGCAGCATTGGTACCTGCAGTCAAACCTTCTGGAGCTTCTCCAGTCGTCGTCACAAAGTCTAGCTGTCTGCGGGCCCCATTTGTATGCGTGCTTCCTTTTTCTTGAAGTTTGAAATCTGCCTCTTTTTTCTTCATTAAGCTGGCTCGCTTCTTACATAAGAAGTCTTTATCATCTAAATTTTTTTTTAGAAATATATATATATATATATTTTAGAATATTCAGTCAAAGGAAAAATGAACTAAAGGCAATAAAAACAAATTTTCTATCGCTTGATACCTGAAATACTAATTGGGACTCCACTGCGATAGAGGCAGTCGTTCACTCCATCATCATCTTGGGAAACGAACTCAGTAAGACTCATGAATTCGGAAACTCTTCCTTCAGTCTCCCATCTAAAAGTTTAAAAAAATGTAAATTCATTTAAGGCTCCAAATTTGAGCTGATCGATTAGGACAAAGAATGGATAACTTACCTGACAGCAATAGTATTTTTCTCTTTAATCCAGTTCTTTACCAATTTTGCTTTTTCTTTCAATGAACCTTCCAGAGTTGGTCTATTGATTGCACTAATAGTAACAATGCCTGGCTCTCCTTCATCAAAATCGAGAAGCACAAGTACCAAAGGCTGCTGCTTGTCAACAGATTGCTGCCGTGTAGTACGCATTATCCCACCTAGAAGAATAAATAAAAGGAAATCCGTCTCTATCACACATGTATATTGAGCTAGCGTTAAAAAGTATGGAACTTACTTGAAGGAAAATGTTAAAATTTAAAAATAAATGCCGATACTAATGCACCTGACAAGAGTAAAAGTAGAACACCACGTGAAAAGAGCAGACGATACTTGAGATTTTCTGGAGGGAGAATGTCTTCTTTCTTCTCCGTACGATAAGACGGTGCCAAACCACTTTTAATATTTTCTCTCGCCATAAATCAACATGACAACGTCACATTATTATTTATGAATAGGCATTTATTTTGACAGTTCATTTATAAATTTGCCTGTTTTTTTCAAATAGATCGTATGTTATCAAGAGTAGAAAAAGTAAAAGCAGTGAGCCTTTCAATTCTAATCAATTTTATTGATAATGGAGGACGAATTACAATACATTGATGAGTATGAAAGGAAAAGAAAAAGAATTAGGAAGCGTCGAAAAATTCAGGAAGCAAATGAGGAAGTTGAGGAAATCTATAAAAAAGAACAGGTTAAGTTACGACAAGAAAGTGCATCGTCCCTTCCATCTACGAGTAGACCGGATCAAGTGCAATCGGACCAAAGCATATTTCAAGTATGCATTATTGACAACAATATATACTATTAATCTTCACATAATTTATCTCATTTTCTCTATTTTTATAGATAAATACCATAACTACCAACTGCAATGAATTGACTTTCTGTCATTCTTCTGAAGAAATCATAAACTTGACGGAAGAATCTATAGAAGAAAATTTACTGAGCACTCCAGCAACTGAGGTTAAGTCCGCAGATGAAGCTGGTATTTACAGCAGCATGCAAGATGTTGATACTGGATTTTTATCAGATGAATCATCAAGCGATCTGGAAGATGTAACTTTTTCAACAAATGAAATTAATTAAATTTCTCTAACGGAATTTTTATTAGGATTTTGAAGGAGAAGAAGCTCATCCTTCAACCTATCTTCCGCTTCTTAGTCTGGCATTTTATTTAGGAGATCATCTGACTAAAAAAGCCCTTAAACATCACTTGGCTATCTTGTCAATCAGCTCAAAACTTGGGCTTAGCGAGCTCAGAAGTCCACACATGCTGTTCTCAAAGTACAAGCACTTACAGAGCAATATTACTAAGGTTTTCGTTTGCTCTAAGCGTAACTGTGATCGAATCCTTGATATGGAAAAGGGATACCCTCTGCTGAAACAGAAATGTGGGCACAAACACGTAAAAACTGCTAATAGCGACTGTTATGTGCTCCATCTTCCAATCGAATCGCAATTGGCTTATTTTGTGGAAAATCACGGAATCCACCCCGAATCAATGTTGTCGAACCCATCATTCAGTTAATATTCTATACAATTTACAGCATTAAATGAATACTTTTTAAATACTTTTTTAAATCTTAGGAGGCGACGTATGCACTGGTTCTTGTTACAGAGAACTCGCTGAGCAAGGTCTTATTGATGAAAAAACTGTTACTTTGCAGTTAAATATCGATGGTGCTCAGTCGTTTAAGATGAGCAAGTTTGGCTTTTGGCCCTTTATGGGGATCATTAATGAGGCTAAATACAAACTTAGGCGCTCGTTCGTCGTTCTGATATCTTTATGGTACGGAAATAAAAAGCCTCCTGCAAATGGTTTCCTCGCTCACGGCTTGAACGAGCTCAACAAAATCCAAAATGCAGGATTTACGGTTAAGAACGAGAAATACAAGTTACGCGTTCTTATTGTGACGAGCGATACCGCGCGTAGCTCGGCCAATCATGCGTTGCAGCCGTCAATATAATGGAAAATACGGCTGTGATTTTTGTCTGCACCCAGGTATATTAATTAGTACAAAAAGTTAATAAATATGATCCAATCTACATTATAGGCCTATTGTGCATATTCTGTTTTGCAGGAGAGTCAGCCAAGACCGGAAAAGGACAAACCAGGGTCTATCCTCAAGGGAAAACTCCTTATCCACTGCGAACTATGATTCAGCATTTGGAAGATATGGAAAAAGTTATTGAAACAGGAGAGAGTATCAATGGCATTCTTGGCCAAACCCCACTAACCATACTGGGTAAGACAATCATTTTAACAATTATTGTAAAGGATTGCTTCATTATTTTATTATTTATGACTTATATAGGTCCTGACTTTGATTTTGTACGGGCTTTTGTCGCCGAATATATGCATTCCTGTTGTCAGGGTGTAATAAAGAAGTTCATTAGGCTGTGGACCGAAAAAAGCGCCAATAACAAGAAGAAACCTTGGTATATTGGTAACAAAATGGGTATTATCAATGCTCGACTAGCACAGATCAAATGCCCATATGAGATCACCAGTGCCACGCACCCAATGGATGACTTGCCCAACTGGAAAGCCTCGATGTTTCGTGCGTTTGCCCTCTACTATTACGTGATATTGGAAGATATTTTGCCACCCAAATATTTTGAACACTTTTGCCAATTCAGCTACGCCCTGAACATTTTGCTGCAAGAGAAAGTATCCGTGGACGACATCAACAACGTCGACGTCCTACTGAAACAGTTTGTCATCGATATGGAGAAGATTTACGATTTAAAAGATATTGGTATCAACATCCACTTCTTGACGCATCTTGCGGAGCATGTTCTGAACTGGGGATGCTTGTGGGCACATTCGACCTTTATTCCCGAAGACTTTAATGGGATTCTTCTTTCGTTAAAGAATGGGACTCAAGAGGTAGTTTTTTAATAGCTAACCTTCGCTAAATATTTATTAATCATATCATTTTAAAAGGTAGTACAACAAATGGCGAAGAATCATCTACTCAAAATGGCAGTCAGAGAGGATGCCATCAAAGCTATTTCAAAAGATAATCTTCCAGCGCCGGTTGTGTCAATCCTTGAGGAGCTCCTTCACTTGCCTCATCTTCGTGATATAACAAGGGTTCGTTCCAAATCCCAAGTAATCGTGGATGATTCCTTATTGTTGGGTCAGCCATCTCATCGCCAGTTAACCATCAAAGAAGAAGTGTCCCTCAGAAATCTTTTCAGACAAGATTTAAAATTTAAGGCTCTTCGTTCTTCCAAATCTCTTTCAAGTGCTGTTAATTTTTATGCTCGTTTTAAGCTATTAAAACTTGGATCAATCTTCACTACAACTAGCTATGGATGTTCCCCTAAAAGGACGAACTTCTGTTCCTTGATGCGTGATGGCTCTGTCATTTTCATCGAAAGTATTTTAGTCGTTAAATCAAATGATTTGAATAGCAGTGCGTTTATCATCGGAAAGAAACTTGGGTCCATTTCTCTGAAAAGTTACCTACCAAACCCAATCAATGGAACTAAATTTACGTTGCTGCCAGGTCAAACTACCAAGTTTTGTGGCGTAAGTAACGTGCTATTTGCTTATGAGCCATCAGATATTATGAGTAAATGTGTGGTTGCAATGCAAAATTCTCTTACTGAAACATATGTAGTGACTGCATTACCTAATCCATTTGAAACTGACTGAATAAAGTAATACACATCTTTTTGGTCTGCATCAACATAAATACTGCTTTATCTCGTTCAATATCGTTCAGAATAAATATGTATAATAGTATCTTAAGATATTACTTATCGTGCTTATTATTTCGATTTAGAAATATAATAAAGTGTATGGTCTATGGGTGAATTTAATAAGAATATCGAGTGTTCATATATATTACTCACAAACAACTGCGTATATTTTATTTTTAGCTTGTATTTGCAATTATAGTTTTCAGTAAATATTCGCGCTCCGCATTTTTAGTTTCATCATAACGCTTTTCAGGCTTGCAGCAGCCTTGCGCAGTCATTCAGCTTACTCCACCTTGAATTTACAAGCTTGCGTTTAAATTGATACTGCACCAACCTTGAAGTAAAGTAAAAAGTGGAAAGCTTGCGCGGGATCAAGCTTGCTGCAAGCCTACAGATTCCGCTGCTCCCTACGCAAGCGGATATTTTTCTACGGGTACCCGTCGATTATTTCTAAGGTAGAAGTAAAATAAACCCCACCTGGAAAATCAACCCATTTTACTGAATGTTAAACTATTTTTTCCCCGAGTTCTTCCCTTAAAAGTCTAGAAATCCATCCGTAAATTATTGAAGTGTACAGCTATCGTTTTGCTCTAATGCTGTAATACCCGATTCACACTGATGACTTAACTCGAGTTTAGCGAGTTTAACACAAAACCAGTTTATTTCTGATTTTAGCGATAGAACCTTAACCTAGTTTAAATTAGCGTTCACATAAACAGTTTAAGCAAATTTTAGTTAACTTTTTATCGGGATTTGAAACCTAATTTCCGTTCACATATGACATAAACCAATTTTTCTGGTTTAAAATTTTATGAAATGACGTAAAAAAATATGGCAAATGATCGATTAATATTAAAACAAAATTCCCCCAATAGACGTCGTGACTGTTGTTTACGTAGAAACAAAACAAAGTTTTCATTCGTTTTTTTTTCAACTTGTGTTGCAAATAATTCACGTAATTACCACCAAAATGAATTTCCGTGTTTTATTTTTCGTTCTTCTTTTACTTCAGGTATCACACTTTCATAGAAACACTTATTTGAATATAATTAAATTTAATTATATCGCTAGATTATAATGGTTTCGGTGTACTACATGCTATTGATTGCGATGATGATTGCTAATTTAATCGCACTAGAACATCAACATCAGGAACTTGCTCGACTTGTATCTGAAGAAATTACTCGGCGCCGTAATTTTTGTTTATTATTATGAAGTATGAACCTTGCTCTATTTGAGCTCTAAATTACTTGTTTGTTTACATAGGGCCGGTTGGTCGGCAATGGTCTCTCCCCAAGTCCACAGATTGGTTTGATAATATTATGCCTGTATTACCAGAAGCTACATTTAAGCGGCACTTCAGAGTCGGCAGGGAGACATTCAACATGCTCGTGAATGACCTTCATCCTTACTTAATTGGCGAACCAAATAATTATAGAGAGAATATTGCTGTTGAGAAAAAAGTTGCAATCGGCTTATTTCGACTTGGCTCAAGTGCAGAACTTCGAGTTATTGCAGAACTTTTTGGTGTAGAGAAATCAACAGTGCACAAAATCCAATACGAATTTACATCAGCAGTTATCGCTCATTACAGTGACGAAATAAAGTGGCCACAAACTGACAGAGATCTAAATCGGTGTGCAAGAGATTTTGAAGAAATTTGGAACTACCCTTGTTGCATCGGTTCAGTGGACGGATGTCACATTCCCGTCAGCCCTCCAGTGGAAGATGCTGTCGATTACTACAATTATAAAGGATGGTACAGCGTCATCCTCCTTGCTGTGTGCGACGCACGATACAGGTTCACCTACATCAATGTTGGAACTCCCGGGAAATCGAATGATGCTTTTATTTTTAAATATTCTTCTCTTTATCTAATTCTAAATGCGCAAACAGATACTTTGACACGTTTAGGATCCCTTATCAATGGCATTATTGTACCTTTTCACTTAATCGGAGATGCTGCTTTTCCATTACTAGAAATCGTCATGAAACCGTTTCCCCATGGTGTCCAAGATGCTGTGTTTGCACTATTTAATTATCGATCAAGTCGGGCTAGGCGAGTGATTGAGAACGCATTCGGCCGTTTGAAAGCTCGCTTTAGAATAATTTGTAAAAGAATGGATCTAAATGTTGCAAATGTGAATGAAACTATTACTGCTTGTATACTTTTGCATAATCTATTTGAAAAGGCGAATGAAAACATTCCCAATGAGTGGTATGGGCAAGATGATCCTTGGTATCCCCTCTTCATCCCACACGGGGCAAATCGAGCTGCTAGACGTGCTGCTATTAATATTCGCATCACACTTGCTCATCATTTGTATGAAAACGAGCATGAGTTCCCTTATATGTAATGAGATTAACTAATAAAATATTCATGAGCGATGCTTCTAAATTATTTATTTGGAATAAACAAATATAAATAGAGAGATAGCAGATTCCAAATATTACAATTTCTCATAATTATTATTTTGGTCCTCAACATTTTGATCAGGAACAACAGTTGACGAGCTGCCAGAATTATTTTCAGGTGTAGCAGTAGATGCATTGGCCACATTTGGCTGCTGAGCGGCTTCGGAGAGCCCCGGTTGCTCAAATGCAGGTAGAGGGGGTCCAGGAATGAGATTATTTTGTTGTACGTAATAGGGAGGCGGTTGATATTGATGGTCATAAGGAGAAATAAAGCTTTGGTTGTGCTGATGTGGATAACTGGGCGGAGGAGGAAGTGGGTGCTGTTGAATAGGAGCAGATCCAGGAGGATATTGATATTGAATATGAGGCGGGTAGAAAGGTTGCTGAGGCTGTTGCAATAGTTGTGGTAAAAATTGGAGAGAGGCGCCCAAACTTTGCATCAGAGGTGCGAAACCAGACAATGCCGTGTTCAGAGTCTCTTGCATCACAGCGGAAGCCTTCCGGCTCTCGTTCATTTCATCACGAACGACTTCAGCAAAAGAAAGTTTCATTTTTTTATTTTTCTGTCCCGCCAATCGCAGAAGCTTCTTTGGAGGTGGATTTAACTTGGCTTGCAGTTCATCCTCTTCAGAATTACCTAACGTAAAAGGCTCAGTTTCGCTGCCCTCTTCGGCCTCATCTTCAGACGATGATGAGCGGATAGTTTTACATGCAGAATTGCCAGAAGTGCTGGGGGTTGCACTGTCAATGTTATCTTCACGTGACGAACCATCTTCGGTGACCAGGGATCCATCCAATGAATCTAGTGTGGTGTGGTTATTGAGTGCAGTGTCGTTCATGAAAGAAGCACATGCTTCATAAAACTCCCACTCCGATGGTGAGCTCCCTGTTGAGGAATGCTCTTTCTTCTCGGACCTAACATAAAAGAGCAAATAACTTAGTTCAACTGTTCAATAGAATAATAAAATAGAAATATAATAACATACTTGAACTTATTATGAAGGACTTTGTGTCGATCTGAGATTTGTTTTACTGTACGATCCACTTCAAGAACTTTCGCCTCCTTCCAAATTTTTTGATAGACTCCATTCTTCCTTTTGGCTAGAAGTAAAAAAAATTATCATCAGAAAAGAATGATTGTGTTGAATAACTTGATTGTTGTTATGTTTTACCTTTTCGGAAGTCTTCAAAATTATCACGCAGAAGCTCAATTAAGATTTTAGTTTCTTGCGATGTCCAGTTGGCACTTCTCGTTCGCTTTGATTCACTATCTGTCCCCTCATTATTCTTTGCCTTTTTTAATTGCTTTCCTTTTGGCTCTTTTGGTGGCATTTTAAAAAGAAACCACGCTATCCGATTAACTGATGGCTAGGAAAAAAGCTGTCTGCTACCCTTCCATACTCGTGACTAGAAAACAATATTGCCAAATGTCATTCAACTAATTTTAGAACAATTCAATTAATTCAAATCATATTATTAGCTCTTATTACCACTAAATGGTGATTTAAATCATACTTAATCTATATTGAGTTCACACCAGTAAAACAGAGTTTATAATTTTATACTTGTTTTGTTAAAATCTGAATTTTCAGATTTAAGAAATGGGGTAACTTTGAGGATAAAAACGACAAAACCGAATTTTAAACTCGTTTTTAGTGTGAACGATACGAGTTTAAATTTTAGTTTAAAAATTTAGTTTAACTAGACATCGTAGTGTGAAACGGGTATAATAGCAATATTTAATACGCGTCAACTATCAATAAGGAAAATAAGACACAAATAACATTTGGCTTTCGTTTCTATGACTTCTAATTAGGTTATAAAACACCTCATTACAAGATTTCTAGTGCTAGACTGCTAGTGTGTGTGATGACTTGAAGTAGTCGTGATGAAATAGAAGTATTGTATTGAAACTACATACAATATACAGTGTATAGAAGCACAGCAAGACAGGGCTGTTACTACAATGATTACTGACTGATGTGTTATTGAAAGTGCCCTCTTTATATACTGCTCTGAGCAGGATGATACAAAGGGGCCAAACACGTCAGATATACGTTGAATCTCTATGGGCAAGCGGAATGCTTCCCGGTATTGTTATTCGCCCTACATCTGAGTCTACGGGGACCGTGGAGGGGAATACGTAGAGATAACATATATATATATCAATACACCATGATTGATACCCAAGGGGATGATTTGACATAAATGACGTCATTGCATGCCCCCTTCGAAAAGTTAGAAAAAGTTACCCAAAATTTTCTAATTAACCCACTATGGAAAAAGAAGCCAAAAAATGAATCCCCAAAATTGTGTACCCAAATAAAGTGAAACGGGAGATTGTCTAGGTTAAATAGTCCAATCTGAAGGGGGATATTTTGTTGAGAGCTTCGTCTGGCGCCCTGATCGACGTGGTGGCTGCTGCGGTGACGTGACGATATGAGGCGGCTGGGCTGGCGGCGGCACTGCAGGAGGTATTGCCAGTGCGGGCGGACCTATGATGACCGGTTGAGCGGCTGGTGGTGGACCCGGCAACACTGCGATACGTTTGCGAAGAAAACGGCGGTTCCGACGATAGATTCGCCCGGAAGTCGTCTTTATGAGGTAATCTCGGTTGGCTCCAACGTCGATGATTACTCCTGGTGTGTCCCACTGCTTGGTGAGATGATGCTGGATAAGAACGTGATTTCCTTTCTCCAGTGGTTGAAGATCATGTGCGGTTGCATTGTAATGATCGTTCTGTAGAGTTTTGGCGCGAAGCATTGTTTTCTCCATTTCGTCTGACTCTTTCTGCCATTCTGGTGCGAAAGATCGATGATGGATAGGTAATGTGTCTCTCATTGGCCTGTTGAAAACTATCTGCGAAGGAGACAGTCCTCCTAAACGAGGCGTATTCCGGAAGAGAAGGATAGCTTTGGCAAATTTCTCTGGGTCATACGATCCGGATGCTGAGGAACCAGCAATGAGTTTCTTCATCGTTTTCACTTCTGCTTCCGCTCGTCCATTTGATTGTGCATAATGAGGAGAGGAAGTTCCTCCAATGATGCCCCAATCTTCTAGAAATTTCTTTAATTCAGCCGCAACAAATTGTGGGCCATTATCTGACCAAAACTTGACAGGAGCCCCAACATTCGAGAAGAACTGTCGAGCTGCTTCAATTACTTGTTTGGCTGAAGTGTTGATATTTGGATAAGCTACGACGTGTGGCCATCCACTAAACTGATCCACCATGATGAGATAATTTCGGCCGTCTACTGCACCCAGGTCTGCGTGTATCTGTTCGAAGGGACGCGTAGCTGGATCGTGAGGTCGAAGAGTTTCTGCGGGATGTGATGGTAGTTTTTTTACGCACTCGTCGCACGTTTTTGCTGCGTTGGCAATGTCGTTATCCATGCCCGGCCAGTATAGAGAGAGGCGGGCTCTTTGACGGAGTTTTGTAGCTCCTTGGTGCATCTGCAACAGGTCCTTGATGATGTCTTGACGGATGGCTTGAGGGATGACGATTCGTGATCCCAAAACTACCATCCCGTCACTTTCGTCAACTGCTAGCATATCGCGAACTATCCAGAACGGGCGTAGGTTGACCGAAAGGTTGCATTTGTGATTTGGGAATCCAGCAAAAATCGTTTCTTTCAACTGAATCATCACTGGATCGGATGCTGCTGCTGATTTGACCTTCTCTATGGCAGGATCTACCACGGATGAGTCTGAACCGTCGATGGCACAGACGAGAGCCAGTCTGGGAGAAAAGGAAGGGGGTCCTTCAGCTAGTTCATCTGCAGGCTGTGCTCTGTCGATTGGTGCTCGTGAAAGAGCGTCAGCATCCATGTTCATCTTGCCCGGTACCCAGCGTGCGATGAAGCTGTAGCGTTGCATCTTGAGGCGTAGGCGCAAGAGTCGAGGGTTGTCCAGTTTGTCGAGAGCGTAGTCGTTAAGAATTGGAATCAGTGGCTTATGGTCTAAGATTAACTCAAAACTGTGTAGACCTTCGATGAACTGCTGGCATTTTGACATGGCCCATGCAGCTCCGAGGCATTCTAGCTCTATCATAGCGTACCTGGTTTCAGCGTCAGACAAGAATCTTGAACCCGCCTGTACTAGTTTCCACTCATTATTGGGTTGTTGCTGTTTCAGCACGAAGCCAAGACCGTATAGGCGTCGACGTGGAGAGCCGTAGGATGAGCCGGATCGTAGAAAGCTAATTCAGTGACTTCAGAAAGTGTGCATCTGGCTTTGTTGAACGCGTCATCATGGGTTGTCGTCCACTCCCAAGTAAATGTTTTCTTCAGCAGAGGTGAAAGAGGGTCGAGGGCCGCTGCAATTTTGTCAGAAAAACTGCCCACCTGCTGACAGAGCCCGAAGAATGAACGTAGATCAGTTACATTTTCCGGCTTTGGAAACAATCGGATAGCTCTAGTGAGGTCTGGATCTGGCCGGAAGCCATCAGCATCGATGATGTATCCGCCAAACTTCACGCTAGGCTGTGCAAATACGAGTTTTGCAGCGTTAAGCGAGATGTTGTGCTCCTTTGCACGCGTGAACATTGAACGTACTAGTTCCAAATGTTCAGTGTATGTCTTGGAGAACACGACTAAATCTTCCACGATCCTCCGGCTGTTTGGAATGCTGTCGAATATGTCCGATACTCGTCGACAGTAGTCATCGCCAGCATGTGTAATCCCGAATGGCAGGCGGAGGTATCTGTACCGTCCGAAAGGTGTGGAAAATGTTGTCAGCTCTGCTGATTCGTCATCTAGCAGGACTTGGTGATAGCCTTTTAAAGCATCGACGACCGTGAAGTACTTCATTCCCGGCGGGATCGTGCGTACTGCTTGGAACGGCGTCATGGTTTCAAACTTCGGTCGGATGATACTGTCATTTAGCTTGCCGAAATCCACGCAGAGGCGGAGGCCTCCACACTTTTTCGGTACTATCACGATAGGGTGAACCCAGGCAGTTGGTTTAGTGACCTTTTCAATGATGCCTTGGCGTTCTTGTTCATCCAATTAAGTTTTGAGGAGTGGCATGAGAGGGACCGCAACGGGTCGGGATCCACGCATGGCAACTGGAACTGCACCATCCTTCAGCATGAAGTGGCATGGCGGGCTGTCCATGGGTCGGCATTCTCCGTCAAACGTAGTTTGAAATTCGGTCATCAAGATTTCCATGTCAGCCTTTTTAACTTCAGCTGTTGGTGTCACGTTGATGGCTCTAATTAACAGAACTGGTGGCACCTGGCGTGCGAGAAGGTTTACAAACGGCTCGTTTGCCTGGCTGCCTGTCTTCTCGGCTGAGAGATGTGATGAATGTGGGTAGCCCTCTGGAAGCATGCCTAGTTTCAACTGGGTAGATTTGGAAATGACCGGCTGGTGCAGATCCTCGAGGACGTGGACTGTAGTGGAGACGGAGCGTCGTTGCATCCCTCTGGGTCGCCAATACAGTGTAGCTTTGAATGAACCATTGCTCTTGATGGGAGTTCCGACTGCCGTAAAGGGTTGAACGTCCCAGCGTAAAAGGATTCCACAAAATTGTTTTTTAAATAATTTCGTAGGAATGGCGTCAATCTGCGATCCGGAGCCTGGTAGAGCCGAAAGAAGGCTCATTTTGACGTTAGCCTCATCGGGAGTGATGCCGAGTTGGACCCTCTCTTCAGTAGTCACGCTGGAGACAACAGGCTTTCCTGCCGTGATGCCCTCCACACGTGGCTTGGATCTACAAACTTTCTCGAAATGGTTCTTCTTCCCGCATCTCCTGCATTCTTTGTCACGGGCGGGGCATTTGCCCTTCTCACAGGGCTTCCTGGCTCCGCACCCGTTGCATCCTCCTTCCGGCGTGTATGCCGGCAGCTTCGATGGGCCTGGTTGGTCGTCTGGCTTGGCACCAGGACGGTTTCCTTTGCCTTTCGTGTATGTGGACTTCTTTAACTGCTGCAGTGATACGGCGCTTCCATCTTTCAGGTTAGTTGATTGTTTGTTAGCCGCTTCTGTTGCCTTAACAGCGATGACCGCGAGATCCAGTGTGAGTTCGGCTCCCTCCTTGAGAAGATCGACTCTGACATCGTCGCTTTGAATCCCGAATATAAGCTGTCCGAGGATCCTGGTATTCTCACATTTTTTGCAGCAGTCCTTTGTGAAGTCACATTTCCGGGCAAGGTCATGCAACTCGCATAGCCAATCGTCGATTGCCTGGTTGTTGCGTTGTTTGCTGGTCGCAAACTTGTGCCGCCAAACATTGCAGTTCCGGCCGGCGTTACATCTCTCCTTCAGGCGCGTGATGATCGTCTCATGGTTATTTAAGTCGTCCTCAGAATAACCCATGGAGAGAATGGCCTGAAGTGTAGAATTCGATAGGCACGAAAGTAGAGTTTGGGCCTTGTATTTAGGCCTCTCTGCTACTGGTAGAGATGTGTTGATGGTGTAGAGTGTCAGAAAAATGTCCCATTTTGTCTTCCACACTTCGAATGTGTCCTTGTAGTCATCGAAGTCGAAGGCTGGCGGCCTGCCATATGGTTTGAATCCTTTCGGCTCTTCGTCAGCCATCTTGGTAGTTGCTCGAACTAGTCTTTTGTACAAAAAAGACTAACAGATTAGTTCTGTTAAGAAAAAATAATTTTACCCCTTCCGGAACTTCTGATGAAATTCAGAAGATGATGATTGCAGGGTTCGGTTAAACCGACTGCGCCATGTGATGACTTGAAGTAGTCGTGATGAAATAGAAGTATTGTATTGAAACTACATACAATATACAGTGTATAGAAGCACAGCAAGACAGGGCTGTTACTACAATGATTACTGACTGATGTGTTATTGAAAGTGCCCTCTTTATATACTGCTCTGAGCAGGATGATACAAAGGGGCCAAACACGTCAGATATACGTTGAATCTCTATGGGCAAGCGGAATGCTTCCCGGTATTGTTATTCGCCCTACATCTGAGTCTACGGGGACCGTGGAGGGGAATACGTAGAGATAACATATATATATATCAATACACCATGATTGATACCCAAGGGGATGATTTGACATAAATGACGTCATTGCAGTGTGTGGGTTAAGGTTACCGGTTAAAAATATCTTTAAGCGCACACCTCCCCTATCTCTATTGCAATTATTTAAAAAACGTTATTTTTGACTTAAAATATTGTATTGCATGATATTTTGACTGCTGGGATGGGAAAGAATGATGCTCTACTCAATCAGAGAGTAAAATAAATTGATTTGGACTGTATTAAAGGCAAATAATCCCCAAACCGCAGTAATCCGCCAAAAACCGAAAAAAAGTCCAAAAATAATCAAAAAAAAGAGCAGACGACGCTACTTTTTTAACACGTACGATACAAATGGGACTTTCTGCTTTTCTTCCCCCTGAAATATTTCTTGGTGAAAAAGAGGGGGGATAATCGGGGTATAGACCTTCTGGGATTAATTTAACCCCCTCAGGGATAATTTGATTTATCCGACTTAATCTACAAAACATTCCTTAATTATAGAGCTGCGCTGATTTCTAAATGTCATTCTCAAAAACCAAAAACCAGCTTACCATTCTGCTCGGAACTAAATACTGGGAAATACAGGTAGTTCTATACGTTGCAACTGTTGATCCAGGTTGAAGAGTAGTAATTGTGAGGGAAAATTATTATTTAATATGCATTACATTTATCTAAATGAAAAATAATATTGAATATAAAGTAGATAGTTAAATAAACAATAAGCTATTAACCATTCTTTTGGCTAGGGCTACGATTCAACTCAATTCATGCGTTTTTTTTGCTATTCGAATGAATATTAAATTCGATAAAAAAATATCAATGAATATTCGTATTAAAATGCTATTTATGAATGAATGGGAAATACATTTGAATATATTCGAATTTATTCATAAATAAACAGATTTTTTCGTTAAAATATGAGTATGTTGCATTTTGCTAGCCAATATGTTATATGATCTTAAAAGCTAAAATAGTATTTTTAGTAGTGAGAATTATTCTATAGGGCGCTCACTTTTGCTTTTTACCATTTCTGTAAAACTGGCAACGGTGAAAACTTACGATAAACATAAACTTAAAAGAGAAATACTTTAAATATCGTCTCAAGATACTTTAACATGCAAAAATACTTAAAATTATAATGTGTACTTTTTCACTTCCGATACTTAAATAGCCTGAAGTTCTTATTTTAAGTTGTTAAAAAATCCACTAATGGTTTTTTAAACCACTTGAATAAAAAAAACCTTAATTTTGAATCAAAGTGCTTAATTATTTATATCCTCTTAATTTTTTAGTAGTTTAGAGCGTAATTTAGTAGTTAAACTGGTCACTGATTGTAAAATTAGTTACCGTGTGGCTTTCGTCGTAGTATTATGCTCACATATTATTATTATAAAAGAGGTGTGTCATAACCATTGCCATAACCAGATTGGCCGAATGGTTAAGGCACCACACTTAAGATCTGGTCTCCGTATGGAGTCGTGGGTTCGAACCCCACACCTGGTAGAGTGAAATCTATTCCTTTTTGTCAAGCCAATCCAGCGTTGAAATACTTTTCGACAGAATAGACATATCTGTATCAATCAGAATTTTGGTGATCTGGTGTAGTCAATACCTATTATGATATAAATAATAATAAGTGAAATATATAAGTAATTTTGTCTCTTGTTATATTTTTTTTAAATCTTTCCATTCCATCCCATATACGAATATACATATCCATTGATGCAAAACTACTTATTTCTTCTGAAAATATATGGTATTATTCATAGTTTATGAGATATTTTCAGCTCAGTATATTGAGTAGATGAGACCACAATCTATACAGGTATATAAAAGAAGCAGCCACCAAATTCAACAATTTTGTTCCACAGCACGCCCGTACAACAACTCGTTCTGCATGTATATTTCCTATACTTTTTGGTGAAGGCTAAAAAAACCCTGTAGCGCGTTATTATAGCTAGGCACAAAATAGCACCGTTTTCCAATGTGAATGCTCTTATTTTTTTGCATATTTTACGTGTAGCAGATAATATTATACCTGTTCTACCTGAGGATATCACTCTCTGTGCCTATGTGCCTCACCTTCCACCCTCCCTTCTATTGGCTCCCAGGCCCCAGGCCAGGCTCACATCCCGTGCCACCCTCACGTGACAAGATCTAGTCATTTAATTGGGTTTTACCTTATTTTCTTAACTTAAAAAGGGTCCGGAGCCTTTTTAACGTAGGAGCTGTTATAGAAAGAAATGTGACTTATTCGGTGTCTTAACGACTAATAAGATGAATAACGAAATAAGAGCATTCACACTGGCTTTTGAAAAAGTATATTAGTTTGGTCTTACAGTACGAATAAGGCCTTATAACACGATTAAATCGTCCAGTGTGTATTCTACTTTACATTTTCAAATTTCAAATGTGAATAAGTTAAGAAGTATGAATTACAATAGTGTCGATCATTTGATAATGCTATTCACTTTTGGTGTGCTTAATCTTTAAAAACAAAAGTAATGTTTTTACAATAAAGTAGAATACACACTGGGTGATTTAATCGTGTTATATGGCCTTATTCGTGCTATAATTATTATTCTCTCCCAAAGATATTGCATTGCGGGATTGATAGTTATAATACGTAATATGTTTTTTAGATACATTTAAAATTAATAAATAGTAGCCCTTTTTTTGTTGTAGTAAATTTGACAATGTAAAGAAGGCAATGAATATGAAAAGTCAGCTTTTACTAGTTCTTAAGAAAATTAGTCTATTTATGTTAAAGCGCCTAAAAATTTTTAAATCTCTCGTTCTTATCTTGAAATCTCTCCAAAAGGTGGATGACCTATCAAAATCGAAGAGACTGTACACTACCAGGTTACAGCATACTATAGGCGTGGGACTCGAATAGAATGGTAATTTTATACGGTACTTCTTAATCTGAATCTGTTTGGTCTTTGGTGACCTGGATCTGTTTGGTTTTTTGAGAACGACATTTAGAAATCAGTACAGCTCTATTAAGAAACGTTCTTAATAATATAATTAATTTTTTATTTAAAAAATCACTAGAAGTAGTATCATGTGCTACAGATAATGCCACGTGTGGGATGGCCTCACTTAAAGGAAACAGAAAAACTAGAGTTAGTATCATTTATGTTATCTATTCAGATTTCAGAATTTCTTCCCTCGGAGAATGATCTGCGTGGGGGATTAGATAGAAATCAGAGTGATCAGGGAATCTGATTTCAGGAATATTCGATAACATATTTAGGAAACTCATTTTTCTTTCGAGATCAAGTTTTTTTGATTCCGATTATTAGTAAAAGAATATCTATCGGAAAACACGATATTAATCAACAATTCAATCAACCTTCTAATCCTTATTGGAACCTTTGATAAAGGTATAGGATTATACTGAAAAAAAAACTTAAGGCTGTTTTCTTAACCAAACATGATGAGTAGTATTTAACCTGCCGATTAACATCAATGTATGTATATCCCCTCCCTTTCTAACTCGCGTATGAGTGCTCTTGACCTATTGTGATGAATAATAATAAAGAAAATAAAATATTAAGTTAATGAAGTGTGCCTTCATATGAAGAAGTAACGAAGTATAGAAACAGCAGGAGTTGTACAATAATACAACAGCTTTGACTGGTAAAAAAAATTCCTGTTTACTGTATGTTGCGCTTAAAATTTGCATACATTATGACAGGGGTTCTTAACCTGGGAGGTGTGCCTCCCTAGGGGAGTTGCCGAGCTTGTTCAGGGGAGGTGCGCTGAGGTGCGAAAATGAATTAATTTTTTTTATTAATTATTGTTAAAATTAAATTATATATTGATTTCATATTACCATTATTTTATCGAAAATATTTAATGAATAAAAATATCTTGAGAAAATATTCAGTTTTAGGACAGCAACTGTTTTCGATTGAACTAGTAACCTATTTTCCATCGTCTGCTATTGTTTTGGTTTCAATTTTATATTATTATTAGTGCAGTTAGATTTATTTATTTTTTTGGAGTGATCGTAGTCTTCTTTTTGGTAGTCACTTTTCCCGTAATTTCTGTCGAGTCAAACGAAGAAAAAGTCATGTCTAAAGAAGGAAAAGAGAAGAAGAGAAAGTACAGCGACGATTATGTTGCCCATGGCTTCACGTTCATTACCGAACGGGATGGCACGGAACGGCCACAGTGCTTTTTGTGTGCCAAAGTCCTTTGCAATGACAACATGAGACCGGCAAAGCTTAAGGAACATTTCAATAAATGTCACCCAGGTAATGTGAATGATTCTATTGAAGATCTCAAGCGAAAGAGAGCTCGTCATCATGCTCCAAAAACTACATTAACCGGCCATGGTTTCGTTGATGTTGAGAAGGAGGGGCTCCTGCTTGCTTCTTATAAAGTAGCCTACCAAATTGCTAAAAATAAAAAGCCACACACGATTGGTGAGACCTTGATCAAACCATGCTTGAAGGAAGTGGTTGAAATTGTTCTTGGAAAGCAGCATGTTGGTACGATTTCTCAAGTCCCTCTTTCAAATGATGTCGTTAGAAACCGAATCATTGACATGTCCAAGGATATGGACACTCAGCTTTTAACCGAGATTGACGATTCACCTCTTCCAGTCGCTCTCCAATTCGACGAGAGTACTGATTGCTCTCAATGCAGTCAACTTTTACGCTTCGTCAGGTACAATAACTTTAATTGTATTTTTAGTACGATCATTTGAATTAATAAATATATCTTATTAAAGTTATGTCACTCCAACATGCATCAAACAAGAGTTCTTGATGTGTGAACCTCTCTCTTCAACTACAAAGGCCATTGATGTGTACAATCTTGTCAATGATTGGTTTGAAAAAAGAGGCCTAAATTGGACGAAGAAAATTGGATGGTTATCTACTGACGGAGCTCCTGCCATGTTAGGAAGGAAGTCGGGTTTCGGAGCTTTGGCGAAAAAAACAGGCTCCACAACTAGTCACTATCCACTGCTTTCTACATCGACATGCCTTGGCTTGTCAAACACTTCCAAAGCCACTCTTAGATGCCTTAAATTCGGCTGTGAAAGCCGTCAATTTCATCAGAGGTCAAGCGCTCAATCATCGCCTATTTAAGATCCTGTGTCAGGAGCTTGGATCTGAACATGAAGTTCTTCTCTATCACACAGACGTGCGATGGCTCTCTCGCGGAAGAGTTTTGACTGGGGTAATGGAATTGAGAAATGAAATGACTGGATTCCTTCGTGAAAAGAAAAACAAACTTGCAGATGAATTCGATCAGCACAGCTTCATTGTTTCACTGGCTTATTGCGAGCCAGCGGAGTTTTTTGAGCGAAGCGAAAAAAACGAAGCGTAGGCGGAGCTGATAAGTCGTGTGTAAGCGTGATAAGAAATTCTGCCTAGAGACCTTATTTTTTTCACTTTCCGGTTTCTGTTCGCATCATTTTGTCACTGCCACGCCTAGGGATCTTTTCTTTAGACTTTCCGGTTTTTGTTCGCATCATTTTGTCACTGCCACGCCTGGGGATCTTTTCTTTTAGACTTTCCGGTTTCTGTTCGCATCATTATGTCACTTCCACGTCTAGGGGCAGTTTATTTTTTACTTTCCGGTTTCTGTTCGCATCATTAGGTCATTCTCACGTCTAGGGACTTTTTATTTTTTTACTTTCCAGTTTCTGTTCGCATCATTGTGTCACTTCCAAGTCTAGGTACACTTTTTTTTTACTTTTCGGTTTCTGTTCGCATCAGTTTATCACTTTTACGTCTAGGGATCTTTTCTTTTAGACTTTCCGGTTTCCGTTCGCAACAGTTTATCACTTCCTAAGTAAATGCTACGTAGTAAATAACTACTTTTGGAGCCCAATATATACTGGACCCTTACCTAGATGTGGTGGGATATATATACGTTTAAGGACGGTTAACCTTCCTTGCAATTTTATCTAGCATAATTCTTTTGATGATTGATTGTATTTAGAATGTACGAATGGCTAGCTGCTTGTGTAGATATTGTAATGATCATAAAAAAATTCTAAATGAGTGAATGAGCATAAAAGTTAAGTTAAACTTTGTTATGTATAGAATAATATAAATGTTTTACAATTAATAATTTTTTTTGTATAATACAGCTATGATGGATTACTATATCATAGAGGCGAGCTGAAAAGCTCTGCTTTACTATCTTTTAGCTGATATTTTCTCCCACTTGAATGATCTCAACATCTCTCTTCAAGGGAGACAGGTGAATATCTTGGATGCAAAAGAAAAAATTGGTGCATTTTCACAAAAGCTTGAGCTCTGGAAAAGTCGCGTGTTTAATGCCAACTACTGTAATTTCCCTACACTGGAGAATGTAATTTTATTGGATGAAGGTGCTAACACTCCCGAATGGATTCAAGAAGAAATTTTCAATCATCTTGAAAATATTGGGAATGAATTTGACAGGTATCCAGTTTAATTATGTGCCATTACTAATATAACATCAATTAAAACAAAATATTTCACTCATAGGTATTTTGAAGAAGAAGCAGAAGAAATTGCCCAGAATTGGATTCGAAATCCATTTCTATTCGATATGAGTTCCATCGATGACAAAGATATGATCAAGGACGATCTCATCGATCTTCGGAGCAAATCCATGCTTAAACAGGCTTTCAATAGCCAAAATCTAGACGAGTTTTGGTGCTCGCAGTTGGGTAAATTATATAAATATACTTCTCATGAAATATATTATTTCGTAAATTTACTAATTATTTTTATTAGTTGCCTATCCAGTACTGGCGAAACGGGCTCTTACTGCGTTGATTCCTTTTCCAACAACCTACCTGTGTGAATCTGGATTTTCAACACTTGTCACTGTTAAAACGAAGGCCAGAAACCGATTGGATGTTAGACATGACATGAGAATCGCTCTTTCCCAAACTATTGTCCCTCGCTTTTCTTTGCTTATTGATGGAAAGCAAGAGCAGGGCTCCCATTAATTTTGGAAAATGTTCATCTTTATCATAAAATCTCAGAAATTCGTTGTTTTTCTTTCATTATGTAACAAATTTGTGTCGTTTAATCCAGAAATAAAAGGAAAATGTGTTTTTAAAAAAGCTATATTTTGGCTTTCCAGAGAGGGGAGGTGAGCCACCATTTTTTTTGTAAAAGGGAGGTATGATGAAAAAAGGTTAAGAACCCCTGCATTATGAATACCACATTTTTTAAAGAATAGGTAATAATCCCATGTATCATACATGGGATTATTACCATTGAAATAATTACCAATCAAGTTTGAAGTAAAATTTTGAAAAAAAGAAATTTATTGAATAGTTTACTAAGAAAAACAGTCGAAATGAGCTAGATGTTTTCTTTGCATCTTTACTCTCCATCTTGAATCGGTATATATAAATAATGGGTAGGATGGCTTAGCTAGTAGCCTTATAAAGTAAGATAGTAAGGCAAATCTTGTTTTCTCGATTTAATGTTTCTGGTTCTCTTATGCTGGTGCTGGAATGTTTACAAGACATAAGGCTAACTATTAAAAAAAATAATTTTAAAGCGTTAATTAAATTTGGCATTTTAAAAGATTCTTTACAAAATATAAATTATCAAAATTGGAATCTGGACAATCCCGGCGGAACGTCACACAACCCAGTTTAAAGGGAGCAACCAGGTTCGAACTGGTGACCTTTCATTTGCCTGTCGAATGCTCTACCATTGAGCTATGCTCCCGCTGCTGGTCTTCACAAACTAGAATATGTTAATACTCTGGCCCGCCGTGACCCATTGTAGCGCCCGGGGTAAAACCGTCATATAAGCGCCCAATACCTGGTGGATATCGGACCCCGTGCGCCTCTGTCGACCTGTCAGTTAAAAGAAAATAGTCAGCAGTAGAAAGCCTAATTATTTTTTGGGACTGACAAACTGATGTAGACAGAAACCGTACAGCCAAAAAAATAAAGTCCCTAGGCAGAAGTGTTTGATAAGTTCAAGTGTCACTGGTGAGAATGACAAACTGATGAAGACAGAAACCGGACAGCCAAAAAAATAAAGTCCCTAGGCAGAAGTGTTTGATAAGTTCAAGTGTCACTGGTGAGAATGACAAACTGATGAAGACAGAAACCGGACAGCCAAAAAAATAAAGCCCCTAAGCAGAAATCCGTGCTTACGTTACTTTTGTGAGAATGTCAAAATGATGTAGACAGAAACCGGACAGCCAAAAAAACAAAGTCCCTAGGCAGAAATGTTTGTTTACGCCAACGCGGCCTCAGGGGTAAGCTGACAAGTCGTACAAATAAGCGGGAATAAAAATTTCTCTCACAGGAGTGACAAAATGATGAAGACAGAAACGTGACCAAAAAGAAAATATAGTCGCTAGATAGAAATTTTTATTCACGCTTACGCACGACTTATCAGCTTCGCCCTTCGGGCTCGCAATAACTAAGTATTGGTGTGCTGTACATGTTATTTTATTTTGTTATATTTTATTTGTTTTTCTATTTTCTAGTCATTCATTCCTTTCTTAATAACTAGTTTATTAATTAATTTATATTCATGCTTGTAACTGAAAAGCCGGAGTGAAATAAACGAAGATTTCTTATTTTAATATCTCACCTTTTTTATATTTATTTATTTTTTATTTAAAAAAAAATATTTAGCCAGCTTTTTTTAGGAAAAAAAAGATTTTAATAGGGTTTACTTAATTCGTCTACTTGCCACATAAGTGAGTGGGTTTACATATATTGTAAACCTATAGTAGACCATCAACTTACATCCGTAAGTAGACCATACATTTATTAAGTGGTGGAGGTTCACTTATAAGTAGCCACTTTCATTTCGCTACTTATAAGTGTGACTAAGTAGACCCTAAAATTTTTAGAGTGTGTTTTTATCGTTCATCGTCGTGTTGTTTGTCAATTTAATAGCTACTAATCACAAACATATACGTGGGGAACCAATACAAATAATTCATTTAAAAAGTGCGCGTCCGAAAAAAAAAGACTAATTAATATTTCAAAGTATGCCAGGACAGCGGGAGAACCAATGAACTAATAATTCGGTTTTGCTTTGTTCGGATCGTGCATCGTTTATAATCTCAGCATTCGCTTTGATTGTCAATGTCTCGCCTAAAGTATGCATAAATGTCAATGCATTTTTGGAAAGGAAAATCTCTTCATGACCAGCTTTTATATGATGACTTTCTCAGAACGCATATAATGAGCAGCAACCATCTGTTTAGGCACCAAAACCAACCATAATAAAACCTTGTAAAATATGTCTATACTTAAATTTAAAAACGTGAAAATTGTTCTTTAGTGTGCTGGCATATCTTTATATTTCTTTTTTCTTTGCGAAAAAAGGAACAATTATAAATTTAGTGTGTGCGCACGAACTTAATTTTTTATTTGGTTAGCGCGGACCCAACCAGCAAATGAATAATTAGAACTTTACAGGAATACCACCATATAGCTAGAATCATTCAGAATGAAGCTGTAGCCTGTAGACCAACTGAAGCATATTAGAATATGCAATATGATGGGCTCTCGTTGTACCCTTTGCGTCTTTGTAAAACATTGAGAAGTCCAATCTGAAGCAGACAAGGAAGGTTTTTTTTTATATTAGAACTATTGTGCATATGGGGTAGCCCGATACACAAAAAAAAACTATAATGTTTAGTACTCGTACAGTTTGTAGTTGAAATGAGGGCATTGTTTGTGGGCTCGCTGATTCCAATTTTATTTTTCTTCATAGTAATACTTGCCAACTTTAAGGTGACTTATTCAACATTGGTAGATGAATTAGAAAGGGACGATAATTTGTTGAATGGCATCAACTTAAGTATCTGCTTTCGAGGTACAGTGAATTGAATCGGTATAGTTTTCATTGAATAATAATTTTTTTTATATTTTAAACAGTATCCACCGATTATGATGAGTCGACGGGAAGCTGGAGGAAATGTTACCTACACGGGGGCTTCAATAGTTTCTCTATATGACATGACTCGCCATTTCCATATGAGGTATATTTGGTCAGAGATATTTTACTAATAATCGGCTGTATTTTTTTTATTAGCGGTCGAAAATCTCTTTTTAAAGAGTGACGTATGTGCCGGTCAACCCTGCCGAGATTGAAAAGCATGGATTTGGGATGGCTATTATTCATCAGCTTCAAAATAACGTGAGTGGTGACGGAAATCTTAGTGATGATAAATAATAAATATAATGAACGCTTTATTTGATTTTTTTCTTGTGGTTATGTGAATAGCAAGTTGATTTTGCTCCATATCCATTCAATCACATTCTCGAGTATTCAAACCAAGTTGACTTGAGTTATCCAATCGGCGTGGATGATTTTACTTTGATGCAACAATTCCCGAAAGAAGAGAGCCGGCTCTCTGCTCCCATAAAACCATTTGATTATGATGTAATCTATTTATAATGATAATAGGTTTTCAAAAAATGATTTTCTGACTATATGAATTACCTATAGGTATGAATTCTTGTCATTTTCTCAGTTATTGCGTTCATTCTGACGACAGCTTTAGTAGTTTACACCCGAAAATCCCCAGGACTACAACATCAATCGATGTTTGAACAATTATACCGCCGCTTTGAATATGTTCTAACAATTGTTGCATCTCAAGGTGCTTATAGAACAGGGGTTCTTAACCTTTTTTCATCATACCTCCCTTTTACAAAAAAAATGGTGGCTCACCTCCCCTCTCTGGAAAGCCAAAATATAGCTTTTTTAAAAACACATTTTCCTTTTATTTCTGGATTAAACGACACAAATTTGTTACATAATGAAAGAAAAACAACGAATTTCTGAGATTTTATGATAAAGATGAACATTTTCCAAAATTAATGGGAGCCCTGCTCTTGCTTTCCATCAATAAGCAAAGAAAAGCGAGGGACAATAGTTTGGGAAAGAGCGATTCTCATGTCATGTCTAACATCCAATCGGTTTCTGGCCTTCGTTTTAACAGTGACAAGTGTTGAAAATCCAGATTCACACAGGTAGGTTGTTGGAAAAGGAATCAACGCAGTAAGAGCCCGTTTCGCCAGTACTGGATAGGCAACTAATAAAAATAATTAGTAAATTTACGAAATAATATATTTCATGAGAAGTATATTTATATAATTTACCCAACTGCGAGCACCAAAACTCGTCTAGATTTTGGCTATTGAAAGCCTGTTTAAGCATGGATTTGCTCCGAAGATCGATGAGATCGTCCTTGATCATATCTTTGTCATCGATGGAACTCATATCGAATAGAAATGGATTTCGAATCCAATTCTGGGCAATTTCTTCTGCTTCTTCTTCAAAATACCTATGAGTGAAATATTTTGTTTTAATTGATGTTATATTAGTAATGGCACATAATTAAACTGGATACCTGTCAAATTCATTCCCAATATTTTCAAGATGATTGAAAATTTCTTCTTGAATCCATTCGGGAGTGTTAGCACCTTCATCCAATAAAATTACATTCTCCAGTGTAGGGAAATTACAGTAGTTGGCATTAAACACGCGACTTTTCCAGAGCTCAAGCTTTTGTGAAAATGCACCAATTTTTTCTTTTGCATCCAAGATATTCACCTGTCTCCCTTGAAGAGAGACGTTGAGATCATTCAAGTGGGAGAAAATATCAGCTAAAAGATAGTAAAGCAGAGCTTTTCAGCTCGCCTCTATGATATAGTAATCCATCATAGCTGTATTATACAAAAAAAAATTATTAATTGTAAAACATTTATATTATTCTATACATAACAAAGTTTAACTTAACTTTTATGCTCATTCACTCATTTAGAATTTTTTTATGATCATTACAATATCTACACAAGCAGCTAGCCATTCGTACATTCTAAATACAATCAATCATCAAAAGAATTATGCTAGATAAAATTGCAAGGAAGGTTAACCGTCCTTAAACGTATATATATATCCCACCACATCTAGGTAAGGGTCCAGTATATATTGGGCTCCAAAAGTAGTTATTTACTACGTAGCATTTACTTAGGAAGTGATAAACTGTTGCGAACGGAAACCGGAAAGTCTAAAAGAAAAGATCCCTAGACGTAAAAGTGATAAACTGATGCGAACAGAAACCGAAAAGTAAAAAAAAAAGTGTACCTAGACTTGGAAGTGACACAATGATGCGAACAGAAACTGGAAAGTAAAAAAATAAAAAGTCCCTAGACGTGAGAATGACCTAATGATGCGAACAGAAACCGGAAAGTAAAAAATAAACTGCCCCTAGACGTGGAAGTGACATAATGATGCGAACAGAAACCGGAAAGTCTAAAAGAAAAGATCCCCAGGCGTGGCAGTGACAAAATGATGCGAACAAAAACCGGAAAGTCTAAAGAAAAGATCCCTAGGCGTGGCAGTGACAAAATGATGCGAACAGAAACCGGAAAGTGAAAAAAATAAGGTCTCTAGGCAGAATTTCTTATCACGCTTACACACGACTTATCAGCTCCGCCTACGCTTCGTTTTTTTCGCTTCGCTCAAAAAACTCCGCTGGCTCGCAATAAGCCAGTGAAACAATGAAGCTGTGCTGATCGAATTCATCTGCAAGTTTGTTTTTCTTTTCACGAAGGAATCCAGCCATTTCATTTCTCAATTCCATTACCCCAGTCAAAACTCTTCCGCGAGAGAGCCATCGCACGTCTGTGTGATAGAGAAGAACTTCATGTTCAGATCCAAGCTCCTGACACAGGATCTTAAATAGGCGATGATTGAGCGCTTGACCTCTGATGAAATTGACGGCTTTCACAGCCGAATTTAAGGCATCTAAGAGTGGCTTTGGAAGTGTTTGACAAGCCAAGGCATGTCGATGTAGAAAGCAGTGGATAGTGACTAGTTGTGGAGCCTGTTTTTTTCGCCAAAGCTCCGAAACCCGACTTCCTTCCTAACATGGCAGGAGCTCCGTCAGTAGATAACCATCCAATTTTCTTCGTCCAATTTAGGCCTCTTTTTTCAAACCAATCATTGACAAGATTGTACACATCAATGGCCTTTGTAGTTGAAGAGAGAGGTTCACACATCAAGAACTCTTGTTTGATGCATGTTGGAGTGACATAACTTTAATAAGATATATTTATTAATTCAAATGATCGTACTAAAAATACAATTAAAGTTATTGTACCTGACGAAGCGTAAAAGTTGACTGCATTGAGAGCAATCAGTACTCTCGTCGAATTGGAGAGCGACTGGAAGAGGTGAATCGTCAATCTCGGTTAAAAGCTGAGTGTCCATATCCTTGGACATGTCAATGATTCGGTTTCTAACGACATCATTTGAAAGAGGGACTTGAGAAATCGTACCAACATGCTGCTTTCCAAGAACAATTTCAACCACTTCCTTCAAGCATGGTTTGATCAAGGTCTCACCAATCGTGTGTGGCTTTTTATTTTTAGCAATTTGGTAGGCTACTTTATAAGAAGCAAGCAGGAGCCCCTCCTTCTCAACATCAACGAAACCATGGCCGGTTAATGTAGTTTTTGGAGCATGATGACGAGCTCTCTTTCGCTTGAGATCTTCAATAGAATCATTCACATTACCTGGGTGACATTTATTGAAATGTTCCTTAAGCTTTGCCGGTCTCATGTTGTCATTGCAAAGGACTTTGGCACACAAAAAGCACTGTGGCCGTTCCGTGCCATCCCGTTCGGTAATGAAC
Organism: Chydorus sphaericus; assembly: GCA_030141595.1. Lineage (NCBI taxonomy): Eukaryota > Metazoa > Arthropoda > Branchiopoda > Diplostraca > Chydoridae > Chydorus > Chydorus sphaericus. The sequence continues at coordinate 2,882,400 of CM057927.1, forward strand.
GTGAAGCCATGGGCAACATAATCGTCGCTGTACTTTCTCTTCTTCTCTTTTCCTTCTTTAGACATGACTTTTTCTTCGTTTGACTCGACAGAAATTACGGGAAAAGTGACTACCAAAAAGAAGACTACGATCACTCCAAAAAAATAAATAAATCTAACTGCACTAATAATAATATAACTACGTTACTGTTTTCTAGATGACTACAACATTTTAGATTTAGAATCACATTGAAACCAAAACAATAGCAGACGATGGAAAATAGGTTACTAGTTCAATCGAAAACAGTTGCTGTCCTAAAACTGAATATTTTCTCAAGATATTTTTATTCATTAAATATTTTCGATAAAATAATGGTAATATGAAATCAATATATAATTTAATTTTAACAATAATTAATAAAAAAAAAATTAATTCATTTTCGCACCTCAGCGCACCTCCCCTGAACAAGCTCGGCAACTCCCCTAGGGAGGCACACCTCCCAGGTTAAGAACCCCTGTTATAGAAGATGAGATAGTTTGAAGGCGCGTATTAATTTGTTAACATCATACATTTTAAAATTCATTAGAAAATACTACGCTCCCCGAGAATTTAATAGCTTTGTACCCCGTCTGATGGTTGCGCTATGGCTCCTTTCGATGGTCGTCTTAATCAATGCCTACATTGGAACATTTACCGCCCGACTGGCCGTGACAAAATTGGAGCCCACCGTCGACACTTTGGAAGAATTGGCTGCTTCTAAAACACTCAAGATTACAGTTGAATTGAACTCAGAAATAGGATACAAGTCAATGGTTCAATTTCAAAAGTTACTATCCAAGATGCATATGTATCAAGTAATCCGTGATTTATTTTTCCTTAGAAAGCATACAAAGTATTTGGAGATAGTTTTCGTAAACATCCAGAACTGTTATTTACAAATCCTCTGGATTCTATTTTAAATGTGCTTTAGTATAATTGTGTGTATTCGGGAGTAAGTTATTATAAAATATCAGCAATCAGTAATATATAATAGGCTGAACTGGCTACGCCGTTAATAAAATTTAATTTTCCAAATAATACAGCCAACAAATTTGATCAATTTGTTAATCTATTCGGATTTCAAAGCATGACAAACGAGGGGGCGAATGTCGGATGACTACTGCTGCCAAGTCCTTATCCTATTTCTTACCCTTTTCCACAGCATTTCCAAAGGCAGTCCTTATACAGAAATCTACAACCGGCAAGTATCTTAAAACATCGCGATTAAAATGCATGGGCTATAATACTTGTCAATCTATATACTATTTTTAAACCAGGTAAGGTTATTATTATTTTAAGTAAAAACTATAATTTTGGGAGTTGTTGCTTGTTAATAGTAAAAGAAGAGAAAAAACTAGATTATCGTCCAAGAAAAAAAAACATTTTCATAAAAGTAATTTACTAATCTTTATAAACTCGGCGTACTCAGCAGAAAGCACTACGCACATTCATAAAACTGAAAATGTCAACTAGCTGAGCTGCTTTTTTCAGAAAAATCCTTTAAAAAACTTTATAGTTCTGATATCGCTAGCTATACTGCTATATATATCACATGCCCACATATAACAATCGGATATGCATATAGCCAATCGACATAGATAAATAATAAATATTTATTTTTCAACATGGTTTATTAGATATTTACTGCGAAATTGGGAAAACGGCGGAATTGATAATTTACGAAGGAGGACTTTCCCGCCTATCCCAAGTCAATGTCAACCATGGGTAGCACAACAAGTGAAAACCACCCCTTTTCAACTGAATGATTTCGCAGGAGTGTTCGTTCTCTTCTTAGGAGGCGTCAGTCTATCAATTTTCATTTTCATCGCGGAGTTGGTGGTCTTTCGACTTTTTGCAAAAAATGTTGTCTAATATTACAAGGGTAAACTAAAAAAAGGTTTACTTCATTTTGGATAAAACAATAAACAAGATTATCTATAGGGTAGTGATTTAAGTTATTTGTTTTTTATTTTGTTTTGTCATAACTTTTGTTAAAACCTTTTATCTTGACTTTTTACAGTTTTTAAAAATTAGTGTTAATGGCGCTTTGTGCTTCACTGACTATATCAACAATCAGCATGCGCGTTGATAGCCAACCTGCATCCTGGTCTACACGTTGTTTTCAGCTTACTGCTTGTTCGCTTTGTCATATTGCTTCTTGAATATTTTAACAAGGGATGATTCCACTGCTCTGGTTACAGAAGATGAAGATCTGATAGCTGGCATCTATCCTAACCTACTTTCAAACACCCCCTATATCACATGGGCCAAGATTCAACCCATATTTTCCCAGCTTCTGTACAACATTTTCTCTGCTTTAATCGATATCTTCCCGTCACTAGTGTACTATCACGCAGCCAAAATGGTAGAATCCATAAGATGGGAAATACTAGAACTTACAAATAGTTCGCCATTATCAAAATGTGAGCTCCTTCCTATCGCGGTCTGTGGTGTCGGTTCGAAACTCTTATAGAAACGGTAGAGCGGGCGGATGCACTCTTTGGAGTGATGGTCATTGGACGTCACGCCGTTTTATTTTTCAATATTTGCGACATCGTCTACTTTCTTCTTAAATTGACCACTAACTCTTCAATTGATGTACCAGAGACCCTCACTATTTTCTTGTTAGACTCCTTTCTGTATCCTTTACGTTTTTTCTTCACTATTTTTTAAATGAGCCAACTTCATATCTCATCTGGTAAGTTGCTCTCAGCTGTTTCTCGCCTCTCTAATCAGCGTGATACTTATTCGGATAAAGAAGAGCGTAGAGTCGCTCGCTCTTTTCTTGACCGATTGAAGGAAATCAAACTAGCTGCTTCTCCTTGCGGTTTCTACAAAATTAAACCTTCAATCTTCTTACCTTTGCTGAGCCTTATCCTGACTTATACTATCATACTTCTGCAGACGAATGGCAGTGCTGAAAATAACGCATCACATAATAGGACTACCAGTAGCAATCCCAATTGATCTGTTTACATATTTGGTCAAGTGAGCATTGAAAACTACATAAAATGCAAGAGTCTCTTAGCAACTCCTTATAGGTCTATAATAAACAGTTTTTTCACCATTAAATTGAAAGCTGTTTATTATTCAAGCGCGCACTGTCCATTTATCTATTTTTTATGTGAACACTATTTCATTCCTTATCTGAACTCTTGCATTGGCATAACTTGTACTACATCCCCTTCAAATTTTATTTGCTGCAATTTTGCTTAATTTGATATACTTTTGAATGGAGAGAAGGGTGAAGTTTTTTAAGAGTTCATTCATGATATGCAAATCATCGGGATTCCTTCATGATCTACGTCTACTGATGAATGTTATAAAACCATCCCCTTATTGTGTATTATTTTCTATATTTTTCAGTTTTCTTTGTCCATCCAATTTTTTAAACATCTGATTGAGATAATTGTTATATATTTATATACTTAGAATGATCAGTTTGAACAAACCAAACTATTATCTGCATGACTGCATCGCATATCTTTTGCAGTTCTCAAACTATACAAATACAAATAAATTTTACCAAAAATTCACGTTCAACGTTTGTTTTTCTTTCATTTCTAAATAAATTTAGAATATAATTTAGATTTTCAGAGCCGATTTTCAGGATAATGGAATACTTAATTAGAGAGATGGGATGAGCTATACATACTTTAAATGACGTATCATGCTTCCAATTAAGTATTTTTCATGAAATATACTCTAACTAATTGATTTAGTTAATTAATTTGTGTTGATTATTTGATACTTTATATTTATGTTTTTGTGGTATAAAAACATTGTTTTTATACTTTATCGATCACGCGAGCTGAAAAGCTCCACTTTACTATTCAACATAATGTTCACCTATTCAACATATGTTTTACCTCATGATATGTTTTAACCTCAGCCATTCCCTCATATCATCAGTCTGGCTCGACCCTGAGCAATGTGAAGTGTCCTCTTTTAGTTCTCGTCGATACCAGTACAATTTGTGTATTTCAGACTCAACACCATAGGCCCAATTTTCATGTGGTATTTGATTGAAATTTTAAAATGTGAAAAGCCGGTGCGTGCTTGGTAGTACAGCAACTGTTTGTTAGTCTGTTAGTCTAAAAAAACACATTTATCGTAAAAGAGATTTGAGCATCTCATATTTTCCTATTTAGTATTAAAAATACACTTTCACATTGAAGGTTTATCTGTTTCTCTGGAGACAATACGAAGGACCAACAACATACAGCACAATCAAATGAATAAATTTACATAATAAAGGATCAAACTCACGATCTATACAGTTTCATGTATGAGGCGCAGAAGCATTCGTCTTTTATTGATTGACAGTATGGTTTAAACAAAAGGAAAAAGATCACTCGGGTACAGCTGGAGTACTGTACCAAACAAAAGACTATAGAAAAGGATCAAAATCAATTGTTTTCATTGTAACAGAGCTGTGCAATACGATTATTTCTCGGTATATCCTGTGCAAATGTTCAATGTGTATTCTCGTAATAAATTTTAAAAAGAGGTTCGATCTGAAGTCCTCTTTGTATTAGAACTGCAACGCTACAGTGAGTTCTCGGTATACGCTGTGCGTTCTCGTAAGAAATTCAAAGAGAGGGTCGATCTGAAGGTCTCTTTGTATGAAACTATAATATTACAGCCGCATATGTTTTGTGTGCGTATTAGCCAGATACGCACAACAACAACACAAATCTGCTATAACAAGCCAATCCTACATGCTCTTTATTTGTATTGCTAGTTGAGTTTGCCGTTGATATGGAGGCATCGTTTGTGGGCTCGCTGATTCAGATATCCTTTTCCTGCATCATCACGTTAGCCAACCTCAAGATGACTTATTCATCATTCGTAGATGACTTCTACCAACGAGACGAAAATTTGTTAAATGGCATCAACTTAAGAGTATCTGCTTTCGAGGTATATCTACTGAGATGGCTTGCCATAAATTTTTATTAATCATCTTTTTAAAAAAATGTTAACAGTTTCCACCGTTTATGATGAGTCACAGAACTGGAGGAAATGTTACCTACTCGGGAGCAGCAGTAGATTCTCTAAATAAAATAGCTGACTATTTCCACTTGACGTATACTTTAATTAGATATTTTAAAAATAAGAAGCTGTATTTAGAATGTCTCTTTTTAAAAGACTTGTGTATGTGCCAGTCGACCCTGCCGAGATTGAAAAGCATGGATTTGGGATACCTATTGCTCGCCAGCTTCAAAACAACGTGAGTGATGAATTACCATAATAATGGTCGTCCAAATGAATGCAACGAACGGATCATATTTCATTTCTTTTTTATTATTAATGAACAGCAAATTGATTATTCTCCATATCCATTCAACTGTATTCTGGAGATGTTCGACCTAGTTGACTTGACTTTTCCAATGGGCGTGCAAAATTTTATTTTGATGCAACAGTTCCCGAAAGAAGAGAGCCGCCTCTCTGCTCCTATAAAACCATTTAATTACGATGTATAATTTATAATATGACAAGTTTTCCAAAAATATTATTCTAGCTTATATAATAATATCAACATAGGTATGGATTCTTTTTATTTTCTCGATTATTGCGTTCACTATAATGACGGCTCTAGTCGTTTATACGCAAAAACGCTCAGAAATGCAACATCAATCGATTTCTGAACAGTTATACCGCCGATTTGAATATGTTTCAAAAATTATTGCATCACAAGGTTTATATAAAATTGTATAATATGAGATATCTTGCATATATTAATTGAAAAATTCATTAGAAAATACTACGCTCCCCGAGAATTTAATAGCTTTGTACCCCGTCTGATGGTTGCGCTATGGCTCCTTTCGATGGTCGTCTTAATCAATGCCTACATTGGAACATTTACCGCTCGACTGGCCGTAGTAAAGTTTGAACCCACCGTAGACACTTTAGAAGACTTGGCTGCCTCTAAAACACACAGGATTACAATTGAATTGAACGCAGAAATAGGATTTAAGTCGTTGGTCAAGTTTAAAAATTTTAAATTCTAAGATGCAGATTATTCATTATGTAATAAGTATTTTTTTTTTCAGGAAGCTGAGTCCGGACCTTATAAAGTATTCGGAGATACTTTTCGAAAATATCCAGAGTTGTTGTTTACCTATCCACTGGATTCTATTTTAAATGTGGTGGAGCATAGCTGTGTCTATCCGGGGGTAAGTAATAACAACATTAATAGGGCCTGTATACCGCGTAATAAATTACCATTAGTTAATAATAGTAAAAATCCAACACGTTTTATGTTCTCTAAATAATAGCCAACAGATTGGGTCAACACATTGATCGATTCCGATTTCAAAGCCAATCGTGGCCGAAAACATCGTAATAAACGAGAAAGCGAATGCAGGATGACAACAGCTGCCAAGCCCTTACTTTATTTCATGCCCTTTTCAACGGCTTTTCAAAAAGGCAGTCCTTATACCGAAATCTACAACCGAAGGTATATTTAAAAATATATAAGCTAGTAATAAATGTATAGCAATGTCAATAACCTGGTTTACTTTTTAAGAAATTAAAATTTTTGTTACTGTACCTAGGTTAAACTAAAAGTAACTATAAGTTAATGGGCGGGAAAAAATATTAAATAAAAGCGAATAAAAATTTTACTAATTTTAATAATCAAATTTGCGTAATTTGAAAAAAAAAAACTTTTTATGGCTCGCTAGCTACATGCATGCCCACAAATGACAATATTGGTTTTGTATATTTCTAATGCACTTAAATCATTACTTTTATTATTTCAACGTGGCTTGTTAGATTTTTTCTGCGCATTTGGGAAAACGGCGTTAATGCTCTTGCACGACAGGAGACGTTCCCGCCTTGCCCACGCCAATGTCAACCATGGGGAGTACAGCGAGTGAAAAACACTCCTTTTCAACTAAATGATTTTTCTGGAGTGTTCGTTATTTTCGCCGGTGGAACCATTCTGTCAATTTTCATCTTCATCGCGGAATTGGTAGTATTTCGACTTTTATCGGCGAAAAATCCTATTTAATATTGAAAAGATGAAAGAAAATGGGAAAACAAGAAAATTAGTTTTGGTATTACCACCTCAATTTCGTCTTTGTTTGGTTATTCTTTTGGTTGTACACAAGAGCACAACTCTGGTTCTTTTTCTTTCTTTTTTTCAATTTATATTTTGTTTTGTATAAGTTCAACTTATTAATTGCCGGCACTGAAGTATTTTACGTCTACATACCGAATTCTCTTGAAAAGGATTGCATGGACCAATTCTTTATCACAAAAAGGATTTTTTTTTAGCTTTACGTAGGCTTTGAAATAGAAAACATAATACTTAACAACGACATATTTTTAATTCTAAGTAGACTTTGTAAAAGAAAACATAATACTTGGCAGAACTCGACAACCAGTCACGCCGTTTTATTTTTCAATATTTGCGACATCGTCTACTTTCTTCTTAAATTGACCAATAACTCTTCAATTGATGTACCAGAGAACCTCACTATTTTCTTGTTAGACTCCTTTCTGTATCCTTTACGTTTTTTCTTCACTATTTTTTAAATGAGCCAACTTCATATCTCATCTGGTAAGTTGCTCTCAGCTGTTTCTCGCCTCTCTAATCAGCGTGATACTTTTTCGGATAAAGAAGAGCGTAGAGTCGCTCGCTCTTTTCTTGACCGATTGAAGGAAATCAAACTAGCTGCTTCTCCTTGCGGTTTCTACAAAATTAAACCTTCAATCTTCTTACCTTTGCTGAGCCTTATCCTGACTTATACTATCATACTTCTGCAGACGAATGGCAGTGCTGAAAATAACGCATCACATAATAGGACTACCAGTAGCAATCCCAATTGATCTGTTTACATATTTGGTCAAGTGAGCATTGAAAACTACATAAAATGCAAGAGTCTCTTAGCAACTCCTTATAGGTTTATAATAAACAGTTTTTTTCAAGTTTTTTCTAATATGTATATATATGTACTTTTTTGCCTACGCATGATAATGTTGTACTGATATTTGATTATTGTGTGGTGTTGCTTTATTGTTGTTATTGTGCTTGATACACGTACTAAGCTGATTAATAACCAATGTTGCCAATTTCATTATAATTAAATTATTAGAAAACCGCTGTAGCCCATCATTCTCACCATGTTGACATACATCAGGTCCGTCGATCAGATATATAAAATACGAGTAATAAAAAACATTGTAAATTTTTTATCTAGAAGAATCAATCAATTTGGTCGTATTTTCCTCTTATTATATGTATAATAATTAAGAATAAAATTGATGTACCTTTCTTCCCCTTAGCCAAATAGAGCATCCCCAAAAATATTCTTATTCGTTACCATGGATTTCGTCGGAATATGTTAACATAATGTTATTATTATTAATATAAAAAGTTATTTTATGGAACTTGTTAAAACCAGGTTGGCCGAGTGGTTAAGGCGCCAGACTTAAGATCTTGTCTCCGTATGGAGGCTTGGGTTCGAACCCCACACGGTAGCGTACAAATAGTTGAAACACTTATTCGCAGAACTGGCATATCTATATTTTACATCAGAATGATGGTAATCTGGTGCAGCCTATACCTATTATGTGTGAAAAAAAAAATTTATCTCTTGCTATATTATATAGCTTCTATTCTATCCTGTATACATATACCTTGGATTATTAATTTTTTTAATGAAAATAAAGTACTATTCATAATTTATAAAAGATTTTAAGCACAGTATATTGAGTAAATGAGTACATAATCTACTCATGGTATATAAAGCCAAGAAGCAGCCACCAAATTCAGCAGTTCTACTGTACTTCTGGATCACTCTACTTTCTCGTTGATCCTTCACGCAGATCACTCTCCGAGGGGCGAGATTCTGAAATCTGATTTGCCGAACGGGTTCTCAATTAAACCGATAAATCTGCCTCCAGATTTCAGATGTTGGAAAGCAACTCGGCAAAACGTTTTCAATAATTCTTCGAAATGTTTGGCGTGATTGCTGACGAAATCGCCGACGACAACATCAAACAGCTGATTTAGTATCGATAGAGTAAGGACATAGTGGACCATGAAATTGTATCCCAAATGCTCTTCTGCCTCTTTCTATTCAGCCTCTCTCCTACAGCCAAACGTTATTTTTAAAAGAAAGATTTGAGTATAACAGTGCTAGAGGAGTTTCTTCGATCGCAATAAAAGATAAGGAAAATAATGATAACAATCTACAGATGTTTAACAACTATTATACTTTAAAACATGAAATAGAGCTCACACATTAGCTCAAGTAAAGTTACAAATACTGCGGTAATGTATCCATAAAAATTAAGGAAAGGCAAAAATAAATAATACCGGAAAGGTTGATATCAATAGACCTTGTTAATTTCTCGATCTAATGTTTCTGGTGCTCTTATGCTGATGGTGCTGGAATGTTTACAACACATAAGGCTAACTGTTTAAAAAATAAATACTTTTAAAGTGCTTTTTTGATATTTTATTATATTTAATTTTTATTAAATTTGATAATTTAGAAGTTTCTTTACAAAATATAAATTACCAAAATTGGAATCTGGACACTCCCGACGGAACATGTCACATATCTCAATTTTAAGGGAGCAACCAGGTTCGAGCTGGTGACCTCTCGTTCTTCAGACGAATGCTCTACCACTGAGCTATATTCCCATGAAATAATTGCAGTTGAAAACTATAATTATGATAAAAATCAATTAAATATTTTCTTTGAAAATACGTCAGAAATGGATGCCCACAAGTAAAGCAGTAAAAAAATGGCCTTCCATAATCATCCAAATTATTTTTGAATGATTTAAAACCGACAAATTTCGCGGGTGTGATTTTGTTTTGCAATTTGCAGTTTATTAGTCGTGAACGACGTGTTGCCGGTGTTGGTGATATTCAAATGTAACGTTTTAGACTGTTTCTCTACTGTTAATCAAATAAAATTCTCCGTGAAAAGTATGACTCAAGAGTATACCTCATTTTCTGTTTACATTCCGAGATGTGCAGATGAAACGTTTAAAACTTTATTTTTAAAAACCATTTTTTTTATTAAAACACCCAATTCAAAACATTTCATGCTCGTGATTGCATTTTACTCTTTTTTTATTTATTAAACAAATGCCTGGAACAGAGAAAATACGGTTTATAAATGGCAAATGCCAGAGAATCGCGTGAAACAGTAATTTTGCCTCATATTGCTTTATTAAATATATTATACTTTCATTCTGTAATATATACGATTACATACATAGGATTATTACCCATTCCTTCTGAAAATGTGGTATTAATAATTTATGAGAAATTTTAAGCGCAGCATAAACAGACAATAAAAAAGTAAACGCTGTTTTATTAGATGCATTTCAAGCATTATATCGTCGTATTTACATTTCTATCTTTTTGTCAAATTTCAACGGAAAAAGGTATTTTTTAAGGTGTGAAATATTTTTTGCGTGTATTATGCTATTAATCGATGACATTTATCGTAATAACATGTTATATATTATTACCCACGAAAATTGATCCCAGGGTAGTATCCTCGGGAGTGGATAAAGATTTATTTCCCTGAAATAACAACTATTAGCGATTGATCATCCAACTTAACAATAAGCCAGAGCATGATACTACTGGAGATGAGTAAATATGAGACCATATACTCGTACAAGTATATAATAAGCCAAGAAGCAACCACAAAATTCAGCAGCTTCGTTCTACAGTCCACTCGTGCAACGTACAACTCCTGCTCTGTATATGCCCTATACTTCTTCATGAAGGCAGACATAATAAGGCTTATAATTAAATTTGTAATAGTATAATATCTTCATCACAAAAGCGCACAGACGCGGGTGAAGGTGGGATGCGATGCTGGGATAATATACATTGATGTTAAATCGGCAGGTAGAATACTACTCTTCTTGGTTGATTAAATAAACAACCCTCAGTTCTTTTTCGTAGTATTAGCCTATCTTTGTCTTAGATTCTGTAAGGATCAAAGGGTTGATTGAATGATTGATTAATATCGCGTCCTTTAATAGCTACTCTTTTACTAATAATCAGAAGCAAATAAACTTGATCTGGAAAAAAAAAATGAGTTTCTTATATTTTATTAAATAATCCAATCACATTCTCTGATCACTCTTATTTTTTAACTAATTCCTCACGCAGAGCCTTCTCCTTAAGGGCGAGATTCTGAAATCCGAATAGTTAACATAAATGATGCTTATTCTAGTTTTTTGGTATTTCCCTAAAATGGTTACTTATCCCATAACAAACTGCATGTCTTGAGTGCATTTCTAAGACAAACAATAGATGGCTTAGATAGTTTAGTATAAAAATTAGCAGACATTTAGGTCATTCTGAGCGATGAAATGTATAGTAAAATCATAAAATAATAGACAACAGTTTATAAAGGCATGATTAAAAAAAAAAAGTCCCAAAGTCCCGGTTTAAGCCGATTACCTCATAATTGGGACCATATATCGGCTTAAACTTAACACCATTCGATTCCAAATTGATTCGAAAATATTCTTTTGATTCTTTTTGATCGAAATAGATTATATTCTCTTCTGATGAGTGCACAAATTTTTTTTTTCATTAACCTTTCAAATTCCTTTTCGAATTTATTACACTTAAAAGGAAAAAAAGCACGACGTGAAAAAAGTGTGGTTCGAGTATGAGCGATCCGTCATGGGTGCATCGAGTCTTTGTTTATTCTTAAGCTCGAACCATCCTGTTGACTTTGAAAAGACCCGAAGGCCTTCCGACTCAAGATGTTACACAGTCGTAGTCAACCAACACGTCGCCTACCATCGATAGGCTGATGCTCCCTGGGCTATTAAGATCTCATATCTCCGCTAATAGCCACATTCACACACAAGCGTGTGAAACGAACCTCTGGATCGCTCATTTGCTTTCACTATTTAGTTGATCGCGCAACCATATATACCCCTTAGTATTGGAAATATCGTAAATCATCTTGTGTGTCACAAGCTTGTATATATACATTTTTGGAATAGAAATTGTATTTGCAAAGCGTTTTTATAAATAATAGTAAAACTGTAAAATTGCATTAAACTATCGATTACCAGCGTAACAATAAGTACTACCATTGTTACTAAAGTAAAAGTAACCACCAGGTTTACTTAGTTTCTCAAACATTAATAAGCACTTGATCTATTAAAAAAAATTATTAGGTACGGTAAATTGACTTCTTTATTCAATTCTCATTTGAGCTTACTATAAATACCACGATTAATGGCGGTCAATAATACTTAAAAATTCAGAATGAACTTATGATTGCAGTATATACCCTTAAAATTGTAGGGGCTGCTTATTCAAAATAGTTTTTAACTACTGAAAAATTTATTACCACATCGTCTTTAAAAACACAACGGTTAAAGTAAATTATAGCCTATTAATATAGGCACATTTGCTTTCACGTTTTTGCTATGATGTATTCTGCTGCTTATGCATGATGATGCTGTTTTGATATTTGATTATTTTGTTATGTAAGCTTGATGCACACTTAGCTGATCAATGACCAACGTTGCCACTAACCTAATAATCTATATCTATAAAACAAGAAAATTGTCGTTCTGTATCAAGAAACTCCCTGATTGGTCCAAATTTTCTAGGGGGAGGGGCTTAGAGAATGCAGTTGAACTTTTCACTTGCAAGTGTAGTTTTAGTTATAAAGGAAAATATTAGCTAGCTTATATCAACGCTAACGATAATAGTAAAGCAGAGCTTTTCAGCTCGCCTTTATGATATATAGTAATCCGCATCGTAGCTGTATTATACCTAAAAAATAATTGATTGTAAAATATGAATATTTTTCTATATATAACGATGCTTAACTTATGTTTTAAAATGTTCATTACGTTTCATAATGGAAGCTATTTGTATTTTTTAAACACTATCATTTTATTTTTATAATTTTACTAGCTGACCCTTGCTTCGGCTTTGCCCGAAATGACTTTAAATTTGTATTGATTGGTGCCTGTGTGCATGCATTGATTCGCAGTGTTACAATAACCCGTAATAACAACTATTTTACTTGTAGTCTTTTGAGTAAATCCCAGTACTGCGTACAATGTATCCATAATCACAGGATGGAGAAAAAATATTATTATAAGAGTAATGTTTGAATAAAACAAAATTACGGAAATCATTATTAAACCGGTATCGGCGGAATTCAATATCAAACCTAAACAGAAAAAAGACCGTCAGAAAAAAATCGTAATCCCAGCGCATGCTTAATTGGTCCAAACTATAAAAACTATCCAGTTAAAGAAGCTGAATTTACATAAACTCGTGAATTTGATTTCATTTTTTTTCTTTGCAACACTGCAACAAGATTAGGTATAGGTAGCAGCCGAGTACGTTTTTTTTACTGTTCAGTTTTAAAAATTTAGTGCTGTTATATTAAATTATAATTTTTTGCAGAGTTGTGAATGGAAATATCAGAGGGCTATGTATCTTTTCTACATGGTATTACACCAACAGGTTTATGTTATTAACAGTAAAACAAATTATGCAATCATTTGTTTGGTGCTGTCATCGAACCATAGTTATATATTTGATGAAAAGGGTCGAACGTCACCAGCTTTCCTATAATAAAATTATATTTATAATTTTCATTTGTGAATAAACATATATTTATTTTATTTTTTACCTTTGCCCCAAACTAATCGACGAAAAAATATACTGTTAAATTGGGCTATGTTAATAAAGAAGAAACCAAAATCACCAATATATGGATAACATAAACAATATATAATAAGCCTTAAAACTTAAATAACAATATTAATACATTTTAAATATCGTATGATAATAATGCACTTAAGATAGTCTCACTAGAAATCAAGGATATTTTGTTTGGCTTATAAATATATTTTTCAAAATAAATAAAGTTATTCCTAATTTGCTCTAAATAATAAATAAAACCCCGCAAAATGGATTGTTCAATGTGTTCCATGGGCGTGTGGAAGGCCAGTTTCTGTTACAACCAATGTGTCTGGAGTCAACTTCCTGCAGCGTGACTTCTCCTTCCACCAGTGAAGAAAATTCTCGTAAAACGGAGTCTGATTGTTGGCGTGTTTTTCCGGATTGTGCAACGCCGCACACAAACTACAGAAAGTCCTGAAATGGATCCCATCTAAGAGGAGTCGATTCCTAATCTTGAAATGGGGCTTCCACCAAAAGTACTCGTTGTAAAGGGTGTCATTCTTGGAGAGGAGTTTGAGATAATCTGCCAATTCTTTCATGGATGGAAAATCCATAACATTGATGTAAGAATGCGGGGGAGCTGCTCTTGCATAGTTGTTGTGGATGTCCATTACAATAGGGATAATAGGGTAGTGTGCCATCGCATAGAACCTATTTTTTATTCATTGTATAATCTATTGTATAGTTTCCGAAAATCAGTATAAATCAGTTAAATCAAGTTCGAACGAGTAATTGGCATTTTCTACTTTTAAACGTTCGAGTTGATACCATTTTACTTGATTATTACCTAGTTTTCAACTTAGTAAACCATAAAAAATAATGGTATACTGACTAAAAATAGCTATATCTATATGAGTTAAAATAATTTCTATAAGCAATTAATAAATGCAGTAGAGTAAAGTTATATCAGTAATCAAATCGAATCCATTATATAACTTTGTAAAACTAATTTATCGTATAATGTGAGTAATTCCAGATGAAAAATATTTATACTTTTCAGTGACGTAGTCCAGGCAAAGAGAATTCTCAAAAGCTATATAGAATTTGTAATTCTCCGAAGCCATCTTTCGACAGGCTTCGTCTTGCTCGTCTGTTTTGTTGTCATACCGGTTCCCACAGGTCAGATTACCGCAACCGCCGTAAATGTCCACCGATATCCCATGCTCGATCAGTTTATTAACGACTACTTCTCTTCCTGAAGTGACGTGTATGAGGTTACAACGGGATGAGAACCAAGCGGCCATTTTGGTTTTATTCCCTACGGCAGCGTAATTTGTCGAGTTATTTTCAATCATCAATCGTCGAACTTGTTTTGGGCTGGGATGCAGGGGCACTAAAGATGCATTGAGTGGCTCTATCCAGCCATAAGGATGAACGATATCTGAATCCCAACGTGTCGTCATGGTCCAGTTAAAGAACCTGAATTTAGATTTGAGATTTCCGGGTACTTGAATTATAATTCAGTGACATATTTTTGTTCATAAGCACAAATTGGTAAATAACACTTTAAAAATCAATTTTCGGCACATTTTAAAAAGTAATTTAAATGTTCAGGATGAATAGACGGTTATTTTTAAAATTCAGTTTGACCTACCCTGGTTTGTAAATGCTGATTCCATTTGTTGGCCAATTAGCCGACTCCCATTCCATAAAGATGTAGCGCTGATGAGGCCATCTCTCTTTAGGACTCGTACTTCCATCCCAGGTATTATGACGAAATATAAGAGCGTCATACTGTGACAGATTGGTCTTGTTCAGGCTAGTCTCGCACTGCCAAACCGGACATCCTGCGTCTTTAAAAGCGTTTCTACCAACTCCGACGCCGTAGTACTTAGAACTTAGCGTCACTCCGTGATTCCAGTAGAGGATCTTCTTGTAAGGAACTCCTTCGTAAGTTCCATTCGGGACGTCGTATTGTTTGGTCATAATCTTGTACAATTCA
This sequence comes from Chydorus sphaericus, assembly GCA_030141595.1. Classification (NCBI taxonomy): domain Eukaryota; kingdom Metazoa; phylum Arthropoda; class Branchiopoda; order Diplostraca; family Chydoridae; genus Chydorus; species Chydorus sphaericus. The sequence goes on from CM057927.1 coordinate 2,898,077, forward strand.
ACTTCTGGTAGTGGCGGTTCTTTTGTATTATTACTTTTCACGTTGTTATCATCATCGTGCTGATTTTGAGTGAGATTACGAATGAAATATTGCTGATTTATCCAGATGACGAGAAAGGTGTAGGAAGCCAAGCCTAAAAATGCGAGGCAAACCCATTCTTTGATTGATTTCCGGGTTTCCATTGCACAGTGTTTGAAAAAAGGTTTACATAAAAACCCCTTGTATTGTATTGTCTGAGAGAATTAAAACATGTTTGATCGCACTGAGGTTTTTTGCACACTGAAGAGACTTGAAATCAAGTTACCAAGATACCTTATATACCAGGTTTTGAGGGCAGCTGCACCAAGACACAATAAGGAAATGAAAAAGATTCAGGTTTCCCGCTCTCACCTTGACGGTTTACTTAATATGATAAAGAGTGCCAAATATGTTCTATGTAATTGTATGAAACACACAGGTTCACAAACTAGTAAATGCGTTCAGCGCATATTTAATATACAGTATGGTTCAGATAAACTTGAGGGGCACTTAAAAAAAATGCTGCCACCTATGAACCAAAATAATGACTATCATGACAAAAACGACAAAAAAAAAGAAACGACGAAAAAAGGAGAGCATTAAAGGCAAGGGCGAATGGACGGAAGAGTAGGAGGGAAAAGCCAGACAGCCCAACGGCATTCAGGTGAAGAGTTCATCAGTCAGGGCTATTGGTATTTGTGCTTGGAGGGTTTGTTTTGACTGGGGAAGATTTTTCTCCAATCCCTACACACTTCACAGGAATCGGAAACAGTTAAACAGCCGAAAAAGGAAATGCCCACGACTGGAGTTGAACTTGGATTATTCTGGTAGAATGCGAGTATCATGACCACTAGACCATGAATGGTTATTCGTGAACAACTTTAGATAAAATATATTTTGTGTTATTGATTTTTTATTGTATTAACAAATGAATAAATATCATTTTTAAGTGTGTAAATCACATCACACCTTTCCCGTTTTATACTGGTAAATGGCCTAGTCGGTTAAGGCGTCGAACACTTCTGCTCGAGTCCGAGTTCAAGCCTTGCAAAGTAATAAAAGTTTTAAGTTAATTAATTAATTTTTTTAGCACATTCAAAAATAGGGGTATTCCACTATAATGTTGCCACATTAATTCAATGATCTTTTAAAAAACATGTTTTTGAATTTCGCCGTTGAACAAAAAAAAATCTAGAATGGTTATTCAAATGATCGCGGTTTTAATAACAGGCATGGTATAGTGGATACAGAAGTTGCTTTCCACGCAGAAGTCTCTGCTTCGAAACTCGGCTGAGGACATTTATTATTTTACTTCATTTCATTATCAATCGAAATTAAGGACCCAATTCTTCTGTCATTGGAGGAGAAAATCAACCAACCGTGTATAGGAGAAAGAAAAAAAAATGAAAGCAAGCAGAAGCTTATTATTGGATTCAAAGGAAAAGGATTGAATGGCTGGAAGGCAATTGAACCTAATGGCGCAGTGGTTAAGGGAGTGGGTCATATCTAGCATTATATTATTTGAGCCATTCAGGTTCGATTCCCATAGAGGAAGTAACCTTAATCATAAACTGTCAGTTATATTATTACATATGGCAATTTGCGGAACCAATGGTTGTTTGGAACAGAATTCAGCCAATCTAGAAGCCGCAAAAGAAGAAATCTCATTGGCTGAATGTCTTAGGTGGCGGTCTTGTGTGATTTTCCCAACTTCTGTTGGGCAGCTGAAAGCCAATTATGATAATTTTAAATGAAATAAAGATTATTTAAATATGAATGCCGAATGAATTAGATTATGGTTTGTAATAAGTGCTCATGATTTCCATGAGCCATGGTATAGTGGATAGAGCTCTGGCATTCAACGAAAAAGTGCAGAGTTCGTATCTTCTCTAAGGTATTGAATGAAATTACTACTTTTTTTTAACTAAAAAGGGAAAATATTTTGAAACCCGAGCCAATATTCGAAATTAGATCTTTTCAAACATATTAATATAGCATTAATTTTTTAATTAAATAATTAATTTCGTTACGATCACAAAATCTTACTTCAATTTTCTTATCCCTATATTACCATAAGGTTTTGAGATTATAAGTTAAAAGTCTAGTGAATAAAATTCAAGACAGAGAATAAACGCCGGCAATAAAAACAATCAATCAACGTCTACCAATATCAACGTCTACCAATGCTACCATATGATTATGGCGTAGTTGGTTAACGCTCCGGTGCATTGAGAATTTGATATCAATCGGTTCAAATCTCAAGGTGGGGAAATTTGTTTAAAGCTTAATAGACCGAAAATAAGATCTGAAATTCTTTTTTTCCATATTTTAATAGTCATTATTCAAATGCATAAGGAATCGTCCAGAACCTTCGTTTACATCATATAAGCTCATATAATTATATTAAATGGTCCTATATCACAAGTGTAGAGCTTTCAATTTATTTAAAACTTAATTTCATTCACTAATTAAAAATATTGAATCATGGAAATAGTTCTGATAATATAAAATATAGACGAATACTTATATGGGTAAAATTAAGACCGAAAATAAAAGGAGTTATCAACTTCTTAAACAATGCTACCATATGATTATGGCGTAGTTGGCTAACGCTTCGGCTCAACTGAGCAGTGGATGAAAACCGGTTCAAGTCTCATCAACGTGGGATAATTTTTTGAAACTATTGGGCAAAAAAAAAATCCAAAGTCTTACTTTTTCATATGCATAAGGAATCGTCCAGAACCTTCGTATATCAATGTGATATCACTAGCATTAATGAAAGAGACATTTTAAAATTCAATTATCCATATAATCTGTCTTGGAACTATCTGATGGAAAGCGAGTCATATTATATTACCTACCATCCACTTAGGCATTAATTACTAACTTTCTAAGCTAGTAACTACATAACTTCTTATAATCATCTTAAATGGTCCCATATCATGCGAGTAGAGCTTTCAATTCATTAAAAACTGAATTTCATTCATTAATTTAAAACATTGTGTTATACTATTAGTAATTGTAAATTTAAAATACTGTAGCAAGAGATGTCTTATAAAAAAATGAATTTTATTGATGCACAACCCACTCGTTCGTTAGATTCGATCGTTAACCATTTCGAATTATAAACCGTTGCTTTAACCCACTGAGCTATGGAGCACTTGTTCTATACTTTATTAGTTCCCGTTTTATGTGATGTTAAAATAAAATAAAAACGCGAAATAGTAGTTTGATTACTAAAATTCATAGTAATGGCTTCTATTAAAATTATGGTGAACTATGATGATTTAACAGCAACCAACACAAGGAATCGAACTCGGAGAATGCAGTCCATGGAACTATGCTTTCACATATTAACCGACTTGCTACTAACTGAGCAATTCAGTTGTCACTTGTTAAAATTGAATGTAGATATATATTGTAAGATATATTTTTGTAATTGATTGGAAACAGCTTAATAACAATAACTTAATATCACCATTTACGATCGGGGATTGGTGCGCATAGTTGGTTAACGCTCCGTCTTACCAAGATCGGATAGGTTTTTCCGTACTCGGAAGGTTAAAAGACAACAGCTATTAAAGATTTTTCTAAGTTCAGTTACCTGATTGGAAGTAAAACAATTATGATTGGAGAAATTTACATTTCGAGACCGTATTTGTCTGTCCTTTAAGGACACTGTATGACCCCCATTATTTTTTTAAAATAGAACAAGAGGTTTTTAGGGTTGATACAATCCACGTTATATTTATTTTTTTTTCAGCGTCTTAGGTTTTTTCCTAAATTCCCATTCCGAAACAGTTGTAGACTAGCCGGTAGTCCTTTGGGTTAAGAGCAATGTGTCTTCACGGCTCACGCATTTTAGAGCCATGGACCATTTCAAAAATATCCCACTCCGAACAATCGTATTAATTGTCCAGAATGAGAGCGATGTGTCAAAGCGCTTTCTGTCTTTACGCGTCTTAGACATTTCCAAAAATCCCATGTCTGATTCAATCGTTAATTGCTCAGTAGCTCATTGGGTTAAGAGCAACGTGTATCCACGCTTTCTATTTGACTTGAAGAATGAGCTTTTATACCCACAGTGTGAAACCTACAACGGCAAATAATTGATTTAATGTTAAATATTTTTGTGCGCAATATGTTAATTTCCAATAACCGCTAATTATCAGAATGTATTCATATTACATAAAATAGTATAGTTCATTTTTTAAATGTTAGGTATTATAAGGGGTGTTAAAAATATCAAGAAAACATCCCGAGTTTTTATTTATTTATTTATTCTTTCAGATTATTACCATTTATTTATATTTATTTATATATTTAGCATTTTCCTATGTGGAGAATGAGGAATTACTAACTTTTAAAAGTAATAAAAATGAGGGAATATTACGAATTATTGAGAGAACGGGTAATAATGATAATAAAATAGTAAATGAACAATAGTAATAAATCATATTTGAAATCATGATTCCACTCAAACCCGGTTTATCACGATGGCGCTCTTTTTTAAATAATAACAATGAATTGATGACACTACGAACCAGATACGGTACAGCACTAGCAAGTATAACTAAATTATTGAATATGGTGTTGGAATATTTGCTAACTAAAATTAACTAAACTAATATTTATATAACTTTCGTTCACATTAATGACAATACCTAATACCACCATTCCTGATCAGTTGTTGTGGCAGATCAAGATTATAGCAAACTTATTTTAAGCTTACATTTTAAAAAAGACGAATGGCATATTCCAAATCATAATGCATTTTCCTGAATATTCAAAGTTGCCCTATCAAGGAATCGATCACGGATCTTTCCGATGGGAAACGAGCATTGTAACCATTAGACTATGAGTCAACTGGATAACAGCAAAGCATACAAGTAGATATTATTACATTGCACGCGAATGTCAATTCACCCATGTTATATTTTATTGCATTGTTTCATCCACTTAAATCTCTGCAATCTAAAATAAAAATGAAAGAAAATTGACGGATTGAGTGCTGAATAAGTAGTTATTGTATTTTAATGTCCCCCATTATTACAAAACGATAATAAATTAGAAGGAATTTCATTGATAAAAGGTTCAATAAATGACGGTGAAGATACTATGTTAAATTCTCTGGCTACAGTATCCCATAGCTCATCTGGGGAATTTGGGAAAATTCTGTTAGAATTTATACGTGCTGCAATTTCAGGAAAAACATGTCGTAGGGGCATTAGTTCTGGAGATTTAGGAGGAATAGAGAATAGCTTAATGTCTTCTCTGTTGGCAAACCAATCATATACTGCGCGACACGTGTGGACTGGAAAGTGGTCATGCACATAATTACGTGGTGGCGAATCGGGTACAAGTTGCTTTACAATACAGTCATCAATAAAAGAAATATACTGTTCGGATCCGAATCTCCCATCGATTCTACGGATTGCATTCGGGCCCTGGAGGCAAATGGTTGCTGTAAAAGAATAATACAAGATTAAGTCAATAAATATAATCCAAAGAATTGTAATTAAAATTACCCCAAACAGAAATAGAAGCATCACTGTATCGCCGAATCGAGCGCTTAGAAAGAGTAACGCGACCATCAGTGTCAATACTGAAAGAATCAATAGTGTTTGCTGTAATAATACTAAATATAAACCTTACATAACTGTTACTTACGAAAAAACTTCTTCATCGCCAAAATTCACACTTCCCCAAAATGATTCCGTCTTGTCAAAATGGAGCGCACCAAACTCAAAACGCCATGTTCTCTCTTTTAAATTTATGTTGTAAGGAGCAACTGCCATTTCACACAGACACCCAAATAGCAATGAGACAAAGGTAAAGTTTGTGCACATGTTTTTATACTCACCCCATAGCTACTGTTAATCAGATGGCGCTCCATGGAGATCGAAAGAACCTTTCTCACTAGTCCATCCCTAAACACACGATAGATATAGATATATTTTTAAATTGGATTATACTTTCACGCATACCAACAATCTGTTTTATTGACGACGACTTATGCATAGACTATAGTTGCTGTTGAAATTATTGATTATACAAGAATAAAAATAAAATAAATTATTGCGTGTGTAAAAAAACTGAAAAGAGATTTGATCCCGGGCTGTTCCCTCACACATATGTATTGCTAACCATCTAAGCTATACAACTTGTAAATTCTTTTATATTAAAGGGTGTGTTCCACGCAAGCAGAATTTTACTATCGGTACTTAATCCATCATATAAGTTAACTAATAGTTATTTATTTGGTCAGTTTAGTAAAACACAAATTAAATATGAATATCATCAAGATTTATTATCAAATAATAAATAAAATCGATTCATTGATAGAGCCCCATCAGATTCGATCGTTCGAACTCACTCACTTAGAAGTAGGGACCGTTGCTTAGATCAACTGAGCCATATGGAACACTTATGAGAAGATATAAAGTAAAAGTTTCATTAGTTTCCGTTTTCTATTGTTGAAATAGTTTCAAATGAATTTTAAATAAATAAATTTAAAATGGTGGGAATATTTTATATGACTAGAATTCATAATAATGGCGGACGATAATACAGTTAAGTATGATGAAAACGTTGTTGATAATAGACTGATATATTATGACGAATAAAAAAGCAACCAGAACAAGGGATCGAACTCGGAGACTGTTTCATAAAACGATGCTCTAGCAAATTCACAATTTCTGGCATAATTCTGTTTTTAAAAGAAATATATGAATAAATAATTTAACCATTATTTCTTTAATCATCTTTTATTTTATTTTTTATTTAAGCGCTAATAATATTATTAATTTTTAAAAAACTGAACCACAAAGAGCTCAATTTATGCACAGCGACTGCCCGACCCGCTACCAACTGAGCTATTGGGTTACTATCGGTTTCGTATTTATTATTGAAAATATTTTTGAAACATATTAATAAAAAAATATGCTGGTAGAAAATACAAATTATCCCGCATTTTGTTATCAACAAATAAAATTACAAAATAAATATGAACGCATTCATTTA